>CM074432.1:18849144-19449144 GCA_037101425.1 Elopichthys bambusa | reverse complement strand
ATGTCAGAGGCATCGGCCAGCAGCTGATGTTGCCTGAGGTGCTTCACACATCTGATGGAAATGAAAATGGATGTTTCCCATGATGGTAGAGCTCCATACAGGGATTACTTAGCCATTTTTAACCTGTGAGTCTTTTAAAGCATAAGCTCACATTGTCTTTTCTGTCAGAAGATGCATCTTTCTTTCTCTCTAACTTTGACTCTCTCACTTTCTCCCTCAATTCTTCCTTTCTGTGCTGTCAGTCATCCGATTTTTTCTTTTATAGAAATCGCTTTTTAACAAACGGCTGGTATGTACTGTGTTTTTTCGCTCACACCCAAATAGAGGCAAATTTGACAAACTATAATAAATGATCTGTGGGGTATTTTGAGCTGAAACTTCACATTATGCCCACACAAAGGGCATAATAAATCCCCTTTAAGATGCCCATTAAAAAAATAATAATAATAAATTAATTCTTTGACAAGTATTGGCAAGGTCTCTGTTAGAAGTCCAAAAAGTTTTCATTTATTATCATTATAGATTCAATCAAAGTCCATATTAACTTGGAGCAAGGGAAATGAATGCTGCCACATGAATCATATAGTATTGATTTCAATACCAGTTTTTCAGAAAACTGAATAGGGTGTCACAGTATTTTGATGTATATATTTAAATCAATAACACAAAGTTTGGTATTTTATCTGTTTCTGATATAATAATGGAGAAAACAAATTTAATTGTAGAGACATAAATGAACACAAGCTGGTTTTAACTTGTGTGGGATGTGTGGCATGTAAATGTATGATTGTGTTCATTGCAAATGGCTACACATGCATTATTCAACAAGCATTCTTCCTCAAGCACTCCTTAACTTTGCTGTCCAATGAAAACAATGTCCTACTTTTCACTCTAGGCATAAAGACATGGGGGACTGATTGTTGCCTGGGTCTGCTTTCCTGATGTTTGAGGAATTGCCAGGAATCAAGTCCCATAGGGTGGATGGAGATGGAACAGACTCCTGCTGAATAGATGGTCTTGGGAGCAACACAATATGCCTTGGGCCCTACCGAATAAGACACAAATGCTTTGCTAAACAGATGCTGAGAGTAGGAAGTTAATCTGTTTGTGAGTGCAATGCACTGTGAATGAATTGCACTTACTGACACTGTTATATATTTGCACCGGCTGTTTTCATTGTTTTAGTGATAGATTCACTAATAAATATGCAATTCGGGAAACCCTGAAAAAAATTGTGCAGAATGAAATTTACATGGAGGAATCTAACTTGCAGGTTGGTTGTGAGTGCTAGATACAGCAGAAGCCATGATCTGCCATGCTTTGCAGGAACTGTGCAGTATTGCTACACATTGCAAACCACTTCTAATAAGACAAATGGCTTTGGGGTTTTTTTCCCCACGATCCCCTGCTAAATGTCTGTTATGATATATGGAAGTATGGAAGTTTAGTGAGCGTGTACAAATTTCTGCGAAAATGGCCGATTGCTTTACGGTTGCAAACTGTTTATACTGTCTTTAATGCCAGGTACTGCATGATTTTAGCCAATCTCGTAGAGTTATCAAAGGCATGATCTGACAGAACAGCCGATGCGTCGCCGATGACCATGAGCTATTTACCTTGCTAAATATCTCGACCTGTCTGAAACTCAGAGTCATGCAGAGTGAAAGGTTTTTGACACTTCTCACATGTGTTTGGCTGTGAAACTAGTTTGTAGACCAGACAGAGTTGTTGGTGATTCTTCCTATTGAAATGTTGTGTAATGTGTGACCAAAACGAAAAGTTTCTGTCATTCCTTTTATTTATTTTTTTATTTTTTAGGGTTGTAATATTGCTCACCTTATCAGTCAACATTATTCATTATTCTTGGCTTTTGAAGTCGTTTAACTTGTCAATAAATGCATGTGTACATTTATCCACTGTATTACCACAGTGGTATATTTATGACAGTGAATTCCACTCACTTAACTGTAGGGGGCTCCGAATTGGAAAAACACACAACTACACACAATTGCTTTAAAATCACAGATTTTTGCTCTGAAATACCAAGAAAAGTAGTGTCACTGTTTTGTGAATTTTCCTTATGTGCACAGCCTTACTCAGAGCTCATATTAATGCACACCGTAAACCACAACAAGTTTACACCACTGAAAGAATTATGCATTGTTTATACTGTATGCATTTTGCAGATGCTTTTATCCAAAGCATCTCACATTTCATTCGAGATGTGGTTACCAAATCTTGCATTCCCTGGGAATCATACACTGTAAAAAAATAAAAAATAAAAAAAAATAAATCCTAATTTTACAGAAAATAACTGTGATTTTATTATGGTCATTTTCTTTTCTTTTAAATTATACTCAAAACTCTGTAAAATTACAAACAATATATGTAAATTATCAACTTGGCTGTTATTTTAAGTATTATGACATTAATGAAAAATTACAGTAATTCACATATTTAATCAGAAAAATTGCTGTATTTTTTTATACAGTATTTTTCTGTTTTCTTAAATCACATACAAATGTATGTAAAATTACAAAAATAATCAGTAATTAAACAGTAACAAAACAGTTAAAAGATAAAACAGTCAAATGAATGGCAGTCCAAAAAAAAGTAAAATAATAATTAAAGTAAAATATCCTGATTGAAATAAACTGAAAAACACTGTTATTTTACAGGTATTCCCTGAATTATTATGATCAATTACCTTCACTTTAAAAATATCATTAAAAAACTGGCAAAAAACTGTAAAATTAAAGTAAAATATCCTAATTTAAATAAAGTGAAAAAATAAATTTTCTTTAAATATAAAAAAAACAAAAAAAAAAACAAACTGTTATTTTACAGGTATTTCCTGATTTAATTCAAATGACTGGCAACAACAGAACATTAAACAGTAACAGATCTCTCAAGTTCTCAGCATCTTCATTTATTACAATCCAGACTTTATTTTTTTCATACAAAACTTCTTAATGAGAATCAACAGAGGTTTAGATGTTGATGTCACTGTTATGGTGATCAGTGCTTGCGGGCTCTTGACCCTTGACTTTTTCATATTAGTTTTTCTCTGATTGTGATACATGTTTGTTATGACAACAAATGCAAGAGAAAGTCTAATCAGATGATTTTGTCAGCATGCAATGGCCTGATATCACTTGATGTAGAGTCTCGGAGTACATTAGCTGTTCATTTCACATGGTTTACTGTGATATTGTGGCATCAGTATAACAACCTGTTATTCTGATTAAGTGATTATACAGAAAATGTTTTAAGCAATGGTGACAAGAAACAGCTTTTTTGTGACTTTCAGAGTTTAATTTTTTTAATTGTCACCATTGTTGAGATTTATACGCTGATTCTTGATGTCTGTGTGAGTCTGCATGATCTTGTCAAAACATTTTCTGCATAATGATTCTTGTATCAGTGAATCAGACCACTTCATGATGACTATATCATCAGATCTGAGTTTCTCTTTTTGTTATAACAAACAAATCAGAGACATACAGTTAAAGAAGCCAGAGAAACACTAATGTTCAAGAGTCAAGAGCCTAACTAAAGCAAAGACTGACCACCATAATGGTAATAAAATATCAACATCTAAACCTCTGTTAATTCTCAACAAGAACTTTAGTTTTGAAGTAAAGTCTGGATTGTAATAGTGAAGATGCTGAGATCTTTTGAGATCTGTTAGTGTTTAATGTTCTGTTGGGATTTAAAGGGTTTCTTACAACTTAAGTTGTAAAATTTTTTGTCTCTTGGAGACATACATTCTGTATAAATGTGAGACTTTTAAGGGTTAATGTAAATGTTTAAATCAATACATTTTTATTTGATTTGATGGGTTATTCTGTGAGGGTTAACTGTGATGATGAGTGGAGACAATGAGAACACCATATTGGTGACTTCAAACTAAAATATTAACAAGAAAACATAAAAACACAACATCAACAACAATAAATACACATTAGCTCAAAAATGCTTTCCAATTGTCAAGTTGTATAAATAACATGGTAATAACAGAAGAGAACACAACTTTGGCTACAGATAGACTAAACAGATACAAGTTTGGTACAACAAATCCCCAGTGCTAGGTTTCTTTTCATTTTATTTTGAACAGACAGTAGTGCAATTTACAGTTTGTTCCACCAAGTGGCATTTAGTCCCCCTGAGGTAGTTGGTACAGTACAGCCTCCTTTAGGGGGCTCCTGGGGTCGGCGGTCGCGCCTGCGACACCACCTCGCTTTTTTTTTTTATCAGTGCAAAAGAGACTCAAAATACTCCATTGTACATCATTCAAAACTGTTAAGTGTCTACTTTTATTTGTGTACATTCACAATAATGACAAAACTTTGTGCTTTTGTAAAATAAAGAACAGGGTGTGCTTAGTGCCATCTCAGTCTCTGTGATCTTTTTTCTGAAACGCGTTTCAAAAATGAACTGTCTCTGTCTTTAGATCAGTGTGCTCAATAATGTGCCTTTTTGGCCTTTGTTATGTATATTTGGATTATGTTGTGTTGTACATAAAATACAATCCATCAAAAAGCCATTCTTTTAAATCTCCTCACATTCTTTGTTCTAGTTCCCTCAAAGTCCCATCTGATAGGGCTTTTAAGGGAGGGTCTTTGTCTTCCCAGGTGTGAAACACATCATGATCACTCACACCTTCCCCCTATACAGCTTTCTGACACAAAATGTGTCTTATAAATTTTAAATCAGGATATTGTTTTATGTGAATGAGTGGGTAGGATGATTTTCACATTGTTTTGAAGCAAAAATTCTAGCCTACAACATGCATTTCAGTATGGGTTTTATGGCCTTATATCAATGACTTAATTTTTTTTTTCTTCACGAAAAGTACTAAGCTGTAAACAGAATGCACTCTTGCCTAGGTCATGTTTTTGGAGGACTGATAAAAAAACAAACAAAAGGTATTTGGTCACAATCAGCTACAAAACTGAAACTAATCTCTTGTCCTATAAAAGAACAAAATAAATAGAATAATGAAAAATAAAACTTTGCACATGAGAGTTCATTAACATGCGCTGACAATCCCAGGTGGAAAAAAAAAAAAGTACATTTCTATAATGTACTTAAAGTGCTCTATTTTCGTGCACTAATTTTGTACTTGTTACAATCTTACCGGTGTATTAAGCACACGAACGAGGAGATAGAGATAATAGAGTCTTTACTAGAAAATCTGATACAGAATACAGGAACATACACCAGCATAAGCACGAACAATACCCGACAACATAATCCACAGAAACAGGAACTTAAGAGTTCCTTAAGACAGAGCCTGAGGTAGGGCGGAGCAAGCCGTAGTGGAAGGGGTGGAGGGCCAGAGAGCAGCGAATGGTCCGTAGGTCCGCACCAAAGGCGAAGCGATGTCTGACCCAGGTGGAGCCAACGTGCCGAGGGAGTCCGGCGTGGTCGAAAGGCCGATGGTCAACTCTGAGGTCGAGGGTGGGAGGAGCGCAGGCGCAGGAGTCAGGGCGATGGTCTCGAGCTGCCTCCATCCATCCGAAGCTGGAGGCGGAGCTTCGGGCTCCTCGTGCCCAGGAAGAGGCGGATCCCGGCAGGCCCGAGATGGTGCCACGCTACTGAGAGGAGGTGGTATCAAGGGACTGGAGGGAGACGATTGGGTGGCACTGATGGCTGTGGACTGGGAAACAGGCTGAAGTTCCATGCAAACATCCAAGATCAGTGGTGAGTCACAGGAATGTTGGTCATATGGTGGGAGAGGAACGCTGGACGGGACCAGCTGGAGTGAAGACAGTACAGGGGCAGGACAGGTTTCCTCTCCACACCTTAAGTCCAGCAGTGTTTCAGCAAACTCACTCAGTAGCGGGGGGGTGGGCGGGGCTCATTTCTGGACCCTCGAGGTCCACCAACACTCCCTTGGCGATGGAAGACTCGGCCGGCTCACACACCTGATCAGGTACATGCTGCTTGGGCTCCGTGGCGATGTGACCTCCGATCGCTCTTGTGGGCGGCTCAATCGCGGCGGTCTCCGTCGTACTACCTGCGGTGGGCATGAAAATCCTCGCCGTCTGGGTGGTTCTGGCTGGGCACTGGCTGGGGGCTGGGGGCTGGGGACTGGGGCTGGCGTCGTTGTCGTCGAATCCTACGGTCATAGGTGATCCACATGACGCCAGCACCCACTCCACGTAATCAGGGAAGCTCCCTCGAGGCCCTTCCCCGGACAGCTGCGCTTTGGTGGCGATTTTGAGGCCGGCATACAGGAAGTTGCAGAGGCTGCTGTCCGAGAAATTTGTCGCTGGTACTAGAAACAAAAAATCATCCAAATGTGCCTCGAGGGAGCGGTCTTTCTGCTCAAGCATGATTAACAGAAATGCGGGTGTGTACATGGAGACGGGAAGAGTGAAACACGAAAAAATACTGACATGAGAAAACAAAAAACACGCCGCAATCTGTATAACTGTTTCGGTTGGGTATTCTGTTACAATATCTTACCGGTGTATTAAGCACACGAACGAGGAGATAGAGAGTCTAGAGTCTAGAGAGAATAGAGTCTTTACTAGAAAATCCAATAGGAGAATACAGGAACAGACAGGAACATACACCAGCATAAGCACGAACAATACCCGACAACATAATCCACAGAAACAGGAACTTAAATACACTGATGAATGAACTCAAACTACAAACAGCTGAGATTAATGTGATTAGCATCCATGGTGACAGATTGTGGCGGGAAACTAGAACAAAGAAACACGTGACAGATGAAAACAAACAGAAAGTCCATGTGAATGTAACAGTACTTAATATACTAAAAATTATTCTTTAGTACTTCTTAAGATAATCTTAAGAACATCTAAGTGTACTCAACTGTGCTATTTTGAGACATCATGAAATATAAACTAAAATGTGCTTTTAATATACTATCTCTGTATTTAAAAAAAAATATTTAGATACCACTTATGGTACACTTGAACCCATATATTACAAGTGGCAATTTTTTATTGTGTACACTCATAATAAAAACAAAACATTGTGCTTTTGTAAAATAAAAACAAACAAACAAACAGAATACCGCTTTCTGCCATCCCGGTTTCCTTTCTGTGAAGTTAGTTGAGCAAAAAAAAAGAAAAAAACCTCAGCATATAGGCTACTAGCAAGCTCTAGCGTGCCATTTGAACTCGCCATTCGCGAGTCGCCATTATTGTTTTGGGTTGCCGCATAGAGTTTCTCTTCTTCTTCTGCTCTTTTAAACTGTTGTGGCAGTTAGCAAACAGTTGTGATATCCGTACTGTGGCGGTTCAGGATGAATACATGTACCATTACACCCCTAACAGAGAGTTTTATGTTCAACCTTTCTTTCTTCTTGGGTCTACTGTTAAGACCATAACACATTTAGTGGAGACGGTATGGCAGAGTACTGTGGGTATCTCATAACATAGCATCGATCAATAGTAAATCTGTGCTGAACCAATCTACATCTCCACCCATCTATCTGAGCCGGGCCTCTTGACTGCAAACCTGGAAGCAACAGATAAAACACAGTGGGCATGAACCAGAACCTGATTAGGTTATTACTGCAAGTACTGAGCCTGGGCCATAAAAGGAACTCAATTACTACCATTTACTT
This sequence comes from Elopichthys bambusa, assembly GCA_037101425.1. Classification (NCBI taxonomy): domain Eukaryota; kingdom Metazoa; phylum Chordata; class Actinopteri; order Cypriniformes; family Xenocyprididae; genus Elopichthys; species Elopichthys bambusa. Next base: position 19,441,535 of record CM074432.1, on the reverse strand, counting down.
TTTTTTAAATGCTACTTGCTATTTTACACCTGTGTGTAAAGTGATGTCCTGTGGAATTTACCTTGTGTGGGAGTGTGTCAGGTTACTTTATAATTCATAATGCACAGTATAATCCATGATGCATAATGCATTTTTTTTTTTTTTTTTTTTTTTTTGAGCATTTGCAGACATTTGTAGGCTGTTTTCATACAGCTAACTGGTACTTCTTTAAATGAGATAATCACATATTGTGACCATTTCAAAAATTTTAGCAGCCAAGCACTGTAAGGAGTCATAAACAAGATAATGTTACAGACAGTGTAGCTAATAATATACCGTAGCTTTGTTTACAACTAGTTATGAGACAGCGTAGAGCTCACTCTTTGTGGCTAATGTGTTCATTGACTCAGAGTCAAATCATCTTTGCATTAGTGTGATTGAATCTGTCCAGCTTTTAAAAGCTTGGCTCATATTTGAGCATATTAATGTCTGTTAAAATCTGAACTGAGTCTTAATTGAAGACTATGTTAAACACTAATTCTGACAAAAGGATTAAACACTCTCTGTTCCGCTGTATTGCCTCTATCTGGCCAGTAATCCAGATTCCCTTCACAGTACATTACATCCATCGGTTGTCATTAACTATTCTGAAGACTATTCTGAACTAATCCATTGGTGTACTTTCACTCAAAAAAGAGGACAAAAATCAAATATGTTTCAAGGGGAAAAAGGTTCAAAAGTTTCACTGTTAACATTATTAAAATCTAAAGTTTTATTTTGTTAACATTAGTTAATGCACTGTTCATGAACATGAACATTTTATTAACTAAGATTATCAAAGGTTATTAAATTAAAATATTGAAAATATGTTGCTCATTGTTATTTTATGCTATAATACATTAACTAATGTTAACAAATGAGACCTTATTGTAAAGTGTTACCAATTATATATATATATATATATATATATATATATATATATATATATATACTATAAATTTTAGTGTAAAATTCTGTAATAAATTAAGGAGAGGATATATCTTTGGTCTTCTCTTCAGCAGTTTGTTTTAAATGGTCCAAAAGCATGGAAAATTAATATTTAAAAGTACAAATATTCCATGTAGTCTCTATCAATATGAGGGCATAAATACATTTAGAACATAATTAGCAAAATGCATTTTAAACCAATTTGATTTTTTTTTTTTTTTTAGTTTAACATGGCACACCATCAGGACCAAAGGTTTTTCAATTCCCATATACACAGATGAGCCAAAACATTATGACCACCTGCTTAATATGCTGTTTGACCCGCAGAGGCATGGCCTCTACAAGACCCCTGAAGGTGTCCTGTGATATCTGGCATTAAGACAATAGCAGCAGATCCTTCAAGTCCTGTAGGTTGTGAAGTGGAGCCGCCGTGGATCGAACTTGTTGGTCCAGCACATCCCACAGATGCTCAATTGGATTGAGATCTGGGAAATTTGGAGGCCAGGGAAACACCTTGAACTCTTCATCGTGTTCCTCAAACCATTCCTGAACAATGTGTGGCAAGGTGCAATATCCTGCTGAAAGAGACAGATTGAAAGAACATATTTACACTTTATTTATTATAACACTCATAAATTTGCTGATAATTTCTCTTCTGTTCTTCACACTTCATTCCACACAATATGCAGACCTTTACTTCCTTTTTATATTATAAAGTCAGTCAGTCAATGAGGAAAATTAGCCATTTAATATGGCAAATTTTCTGTAGTGTGTAAAAAATGTCAGTGTGATGTACGTTGTGTGGGTGTTTACTAAACACTTATTAACTATAATTGTCCTGCAACTGAATAGCAACCATACAGTGACAAGCATGTGACCCTGCTTTTTCTCTCTCTACTTTCTCTAGAAGTGAAAAGTTTTTGATGTTTTTTTTTTAAATGTCTTATCCAGCATGTTACAAAAGTTCTTAATGCATCAAAAGTTGGTGTGTTGCAAACCAATTAACAATTTATTAAGAAATGTTAATCTGCCTTAAGTGTGGAAACAATCTACAGTGCATCTGGAAAGTATTCACAGCACTTCACTTTTTCCACATTTTGTTATGTTACAGATTTATTCTAAAAGGTATTTTCCTCAAAATTTTACAAACAATACCCCGTAATGACAATGTGAAAGAAGTTTGTTTGAAATCTTTGCAAATTTATTAAAAATAAAAAAAAATCACATGTACATAAGTATTCACAGCCTTTGCTCAATACTTTGTTGAAGCACCTTTGGCAGCAATTACAGCCTCAAGTCTTTTTGAGTATGATGCTACAAGCTTGGCACACCTTTTTTTTTTTTTTTTTGCCAGTTTCTCCCATTCTTCTTTGCAGGACCTCTCAAGCTCCATCAGGTTGGATTGGGAGCGTTGGTACACAGCCATTTTCAGATCTCTCCAGAGATGTTCAATTGGGTTCAAGTCTGGGCTCTGGCTGGGCCACTCAAGGACATTCACAGAGTTGTCCCGTAGCCACTCCTTTGTTAGCTTGGCTGTGTGCTAAGGGTTATTGTCCTGCTGGAAGATGAACCTTCGCCCCAGTCTGAGGTCCAGAGAGCTCTGGAGCAGGTTTTCATCAAGGATGTCTCTGTACATTGCTGCATTCATCTTTCCCTCGATCCTGACTAGTCCCCCAGTTCCTGCTGCTGAAAAACATGCTGCCACCACCATGCTTCACTGTAGTGGTGGTACTGGCCAGGTGATAAGCGGTGCCTGGTTTTTCTCCAGACATGGCGCTTGCTATTCAGGCCTAAGAGCTCAATCGTTGTTTCATCGGACCAGAGAATTTTGTTTCTCATGGTCTGAGAGTCCTCCAGGTGGGCTGTCATGTGTTTTTTGTCTGGCCACTCTACCATACAGGCCTAATTGGTGGAGTGCTGCAGAGATGGTTGTTCTTCTGGAAGGTTCCACAGAGAAACACTGGAGCTCTGTCAGAGTAACCATTGGGTTCTTGGTCACCTCCCTGACTAAGGCCCTTCTTCCCCGATCGCTCAGTTTGGCCGGGCGGCCCGCTCTAGGAAGAGTCCTGGTGGTTCCAAACTTCTACCAATTATGGCCACTGTGCTCATTGGGACCTTCGATGCTGCAGAGATGTTTCTGTACCGTTCCCCAGATCTGTGCCTCGATACAACCCTGTGTCAGAGGCCTACAGATAATTCCTTGGACTTCATGGCTTGGTTTGTGCTCTGACATGCACTGTTAACTGTGTGACCTTATATAGACAGGTGTGTGCCTTTCCAAATCATGTCCAATGAACTGAATTTACCACAGGTGGACTCCAAACAAGTTGTAGAAACATCTCAAGGATGATCAGTGGAAACAGGATGCACTTGAGTTAAATTTTGAGTGTTATGGCAAAGGCTGTGAATACTTATGTATTGTTTTTTATTTTTAATAAATTTGCAAAGATTTCAAACAAACTTCTTTCACATCGTCATTATGGGGTATTGTTTGAAGAATTTTGAGGAAAATAATGAATTTAATCCCTTTTGGAATAAGGCTGTAACATAACAAAATGTGGAAAAAGTGAAGCGCTGTGAATATTTTCCGGACGCACTGTATATTCATATAATATAAAAGTAACACATCCTATAGTCATGTTACAACCCACAGTATATTTTTCCAATAGTGCCAGGCCTTTCAGAGACCTTTAATATGCCTAATTCAATTATTAGAAATGTTATCAGGATATTTACATTTTGAACTTTTGATATTTGGACATTTGCAGAGGATCCCTAAATGTTAATTTTACACATGTAACTACATTCCAGTTACTTCTGTGTATTTTAACTGCTGTATGTCAGAGTACACAGTGTGCTATAAATACACCATCAATGCAAATTTGTTGTGTCAAAGGTTAGAAATCACTGTGTTGTTAATTACATGTTGTGGCATTGCGTAGGTTTCATGCAGAGTGCAGGACTGCATCAGGGATAAAGCGAGGGTGAGGACTTTCCTATTCCCAGCCACCACCTTGTAACATGCTTCTAATTAACCTTTCCTTTGGAAAAACAGATGAGCAATTAATACTGCTTTTAAAACTTTCAAATGACAATTCCAGAGGAAAGAAAAATCCCCCATTTTCCGCTCGGGTGCTCAGTGGTGTGCCTATAATTACAATTAAAGGGCTCATTCACTAATACAAACAGAGCCTAGCTTTAAACACATACACACCAAAAAAACACCTTGAAGTGCATTGTTTTGATTATTTGGTTGGCTGATTGCAGGAGACATGTTGAAAAGCCCTTAGTGTTTGACATATTAACAAAACATTTTTTTAATTAAGGCCATGGCATCTCCACAAAAAAGCAATTTTAAGCGCATAAATCTTTTTCAGGCTTCGGCTTTATCTACCGTCTGTCTAGGTCAACGATTGCCTGTTGGTCCAAAGGAGCTGTTGAATAGCAAATCAAAAGATCCTCAGACAAATTAGACCTCATTTGTCTGTAGACCTAGTTACAGTGCTCCATATTAATATGCACTAAGCAGTTAGTGTAGAACTCTACAAACCATTCATTCAAATTCTCTTTCTGCAGTTTCTTAAGTTAAGATCCCTTCTGTGTGAGCAATATGGTGGCGAAGGAGGGTTTGGTGCTGGTCAGGCCTTATCTTTGCCAAACAGTCAGTGCTAAAGATTCCAGAGCCCTTGTTTGGCCCAGAGAAAAGAGGTTTGGCAACCCATAATGTTGTACTGATATCCTAAGTGAAATTGATGAGACTCTGGCTATGTTAATCCTGTTTGTTTAGTTTGTTAATCAGGTTAAACATGTTTTTTTAATTATTATTATTATTATTTCTCTCAGCGATTACAGAAAAATGATTAAATAATTTTAATGAAAATATACTGTTGTTTTCGTAACACACTAAATCATGCAAAGTGAACAACTAAACTATAAGCATACAATTCTATCATGACAACTCTTGGGAGACTGGTATGATAATAGAGAAATGTACCGAGACTTGCTAATGCCGATACATTCACAGACATTGCTGTGAGCATGCTGCTGCACATGTAACATACACAAATGAACCCTCTTAACAGATCTATTCAGGTGGAGCCTGGAAAGGTGGAGGGTTTCTGAAAGTGCTCTACAGACTCTGATGCAACAGCAACCAATCAGCTGTGCTATGTAGATAATGACGTGATCGCTGCCAAATTAGTTAAAGACCTGTGCCATCTAGAGTTTCGTGTCAGAACTAGGTAATAGTGTACTCATTAATGTTATTTTAGGAATTCAGGTTATTCAAAAGATGTTCATATTTGATACACTTTGAATACACTGTTGTTTAAAAGTTTGGGGTTGGTAAGATTTTCAATGTTTTTGAAAGAAGTCTCTTTTGGTCACCAAGGCTGCCTTTTTTTTTTTTTTTTTTTTTTAAGCAAAATTACACTATAACCAGTAATATTGTGAAATATTATTGCAATTCAAAATAACAGTTTTCTATTTGAACATATTTTGAAATCTAATTTATTTTTGTGATGGCAAAGCTGAATTTTCAGTAGCCATTACTCCAGTCTTCAAGTGTCACAGTTTATTTGAAGAAGAGAAAAACCTTACATAACATTATAAATGTCTTTACTCTCACTTTTGATCAGCTTAATGTGCCCTTGTTTGCTGAAATTATTAATTTCTTACAAATCTTACTGACCCCAAACGTTTGAATGGCAGTGCACATTTAATTTAAAAACACACACACACACACACACACACACACACACACACACACACAGGTTTGTTTTGCTATCAAAGTGAGGACATCCCATAGGTGTAATGGTTTTTATACTGTACAAACTTTACATTCAATCCCCCTACACTACCCCACCCCTAAACCTACCCATCACAGAAAACATTCTGCATTTTTACATTTTTAATAAAACATTGTTTAGTATGTTTTTAAAGCTATTTTAAATATGAGGATGCATGAAATGTCCTCATATTTCATGTTTACGTTGTAATACCAGTGTAATATCCATGTCATACAAATTTGTCCTCACAAAAACATGCACACACACACACACACACTAAATGAAATGCTACTGTAGTCAGAGTAATATTAAGGTTGAAATGAATTAATACAACATGACAATAATATATCTCACACCTACCTACCAATCTATAGGGTTGCAATTCATTGTGTCAAAACTAAGATCTTTGGTTCCTCGACGTTAGTGATGGCGACACCCCACAGTTATCCATGTATCCTGTTATCTTTCGTTTGTTCCTCTACACGCACTCCCCCTCATGATAATGCTATCTGATGTTCTGCCCAAACCTCATCACTCATGGATCGCTTCATTTGCGTCCATGACAGGTAGAACTGAGCACTGCTGAGAATAAGGAACTGGAGGAGTTCATGCACCACAGGCTTGTGGGTCAGAAGACTAATCATACACACATGTTGGGGTGGCTGATGCAGAATAAATTGAGCATGTGCAGGTGGAGAGCGTTCTTATAGGTTTCCAGGCAATATTTTGGGGGCATGCCTGTTAACAGGGGAAGCTCTCTGTCAGTTGACATAAATTGAACATGTCTTATTATCTCTCCCATAAGCTGGGAATGAAAAATAACTGGCTCTGGAGAGACAAGATAAACGGCCTTCATTTGTGCCTCTGCCACGTCGCGCTGAGGGTTGTGAAATTCACTCACACATGCATCCAGTACTCCAACACACACACTTAAACTTCCCACATGCGCTTTTTGTTTTGAGCATGTACATGTCTCAACGCTCTGAAACACTGATCAACAAAAACACTCCAATAAAACAACAACAAAAAATAACAGTTCCGTCTTACAGAAATAGACTGTTCACTCAGTAACAAGCCAACTAGAGTCACAGGAACTGTATTTTCCACTTTGTTTTTTGTCTGGGGAATAACCTGTACTTGTTATTGTTATAGATGAACAGAGATGAAAATGAAAATGTCTACACATTTTCCACTATTTATTTATTTATTGTTTTATTTATTATTTGTGTGTGTGTGTGTGTGTGTGGGACTGTGTGTGGGACAGTCATGCAACATTTTTTTTTTTTTTTTTTACACCAGTCTATGTCTGCATTCAAACAGCAGCATACTGTTGTCAGTCCTGTGTTTGAGTCTTTAATATGGTTTCATTCACACAATTCACTTTTTGACCACTACAAAGCTTTTGCGCTTCGTGGTAATGTGCATGCATTTTTATTTCTAGAAACTGTTTACAAGAATAATATTACTTCATGCTCCACTTCAGCAAGAGGAAACTACTAAGAAGAAAGGGCTTTTCCGTTTTGCAAATGGGCAATTAAGCAACAGGTATGCAATACAATTTTAAAATGTGTATTTATATTTATATAAATTAGGGCTACAGTAAAACTAACCATTTTACTAGTCGAACAAGTAGCTAAGTCAAATGTTTACCTTATGTACATAAGAGGTTACATTAATTATTTAGTTGTTAATTATTCAATGTTAGCCTACTGTACATTAGCCTACGATATTTCTTGCCTATTGTGACCAGTGATAAATTACTTATCCACTGAAAAAGTAAAGTAAGGGATTACTGTTCATTTTTAGGTAATTTAATTACAGTTACTTATAATGCGTTACATATTGTAAATTAGTTCAACAGTTCTGTTTAAATCAGTATTGAATTTAAAATCTAAATTTGTCGTCTAAAGATAAAAGTGAACACTGCCTCTTTAAAATCGTTAACTATAGTGCAGTTGTGCATGAGTTCGTTGTCTGAAGATGTCGGCAGAAGCGAGTGGCTGTTTTGCAAATTAGAAATATTCCAATTAGTTCACTTTTTTGACACAGGTAGGCAAGAACATTACGGTAAAATGTAAGCTATGTCCTAGGGAGAAAAAACTGTGCGCACTCTGTGAGAGACGATCTTCAGTCAACCAAAGCGCACACACATAGTCGCCTCTCGCGAGTGTCAGATTTTCGCGGTTTATTACACATAAACGTTCAAATACACACACTGTTATGTCAAAATGCCCGTCTTGGCGTATATACGCTTTGTTTATGTGAATGTGAACAGCATGTGTAACAGCATATTGTCTCCGTCCAATAGGACTTAGTGACAGCAGTCTTTAAAACATGCTACTGTCTACTATTGCCTGTGTGTATTATAAATGATAATCAAACAACAAAAGAAAAGCTTTAATAAGGATTAATCTATATTTAATTTATACAGTTATGACTATGCATAGTTATTTTATATTTGATCATTCAATTTCTGTGTTATTTTTACTTACTGCTATTAGATACCTGGAAAAAAATATATAGCTTTGCTTTATTTGTATTTTTATATATTTTTACAGTGGTATCGAGTACTGTGCACTTTTGGTGGTATCAGTACCAACTACTAGATTTTTGGTATAGTTACATCCCTATTTGTTATCCCTATTTTATTTGTTAAAAAAAAAAAAAAAAAGTATTATAAAGTAAATAAAAGTATTATAGTATATGTTTTGATGAAGTTAAAATGTTTTAAAAAGCGAAACTATTCCATGTTTGACTAAATTATTAAAAGAGTTTCCCTTCTATTGTCTATCCGGTCAAGGTTTATAGGGAATTTAAGAAGTAATTAGTTAGTTACTTATTGAGTAATTAAATTACATTTTAGACAGATTAATTAGAAAAGTATTTTAAATACAACATTGATGATGTAATTAGTAATTAATTACTTTTTTGAAGTTACTTACCCAACACTGATTGTGATATATATCTGAGTGAATGGAGCCCCTAAAGGGACCTTTGCAAAAATAAAACAAATATACAGACTTTTGCATGCTCACGAGAAACTATGTGCACAAGAGAAAATTTTAATGTGCTCACGCGTTACAATTTCCGGTTTATGCATACTGTTTATAGCCATTTCCTTTCTGCGTCACTTCTATTTTACTATGGAGAAAATGCAAGTATGAATGTGTATGAATTAATTTGGCTTACGTTAGGGAAGTTTACTTCTAATATCATTATGTCCACTTTAATGCATTCTCTGTGACGTGAAATGGGCTGATGGTGCAATATGGCTGTGTGCATTGTCCTATTTGACAACTTTAAGGGTTCATAAAAAAAAAGTAAAAAGTGATACAGTAAAAAGTGCTCAAAATTTGGCTTTCGTTAAGGCAGTACGTCGTATTTCAAGGCCTTATGTCCGCTTTAAAGATTTTAACTCTGTGGCAGCCAAGAAACCTCTCTGAAAAATGGGCTGATGGTGCAATAGGTGACTGTGCACTGTCCTATACTAAGTTTAATGGTTCATAACAAAACTGTCACTCACGCTGACGGACTGTCAACTTCTGGGGGCGACCGACGGAGGTAGAGCCGATGGATCCCAGGGCACAGATGGAGAGCCGATAGAGCAGAGTGACATCGCTGGCATCGGAGGTCACTGTGAGGACCGTCGAAGGAGGAGCCAGAGTACCCGAGGACAGAGATGATGCCGGTGTGACCACAGACTGAGGTGAGTCCGAAGGTAAGGAGGAGCCCACTGCAGCCGTAGAGGTGGAGGAACAGAGCTAGCGTAGCGGAAGATCCGCAAGTCCGTGGCGGAGGTGATGTGACGACTGACCAAGGGGGAGCCACTGGGACGAGAGAATGCAGTTGAGTCGAAAGGCCAAGGGGGTCTGGTGGAGCCAAAAGCGGGAGGAGCCAGAGCGGGCTAAGATGGAGCGAGGTGATCAAAGGCCAAAGGCAGAGCCAACCTGCTCAACCTGAGGCTCGACGTCTTGGCATGGTGATTCTGGAGATGGTGAGGGACTGCAAACCTTCAGCAGAGGCGGGGCTGGAGGACTGGCTGAGAAGGTCAGTGACGGAGGCAGAAAGAGACTTGGAGGGGTTGAAGGTGATGCAAAGCCCATGCAGTTCTCTGTGCCCTTAAGAAACGACGGTGAAGAATGAGAAACGGGGTGTTATAGGGTTGGCAATGATACCTCTGTATGGAAATCCATCAGCCAGGCTTCAGTCTAATATCCCCTCGGCCACCGATGTTGCGGGCTCACACCCCTGGTCAGACTCGCTAAGAGGCTTCTTTTCCGGGGCGAGGGTCAACGCTGGCCACCTGTCCTTAAGCTCTGGCTGACGCATCGCGGCGGGTGGTAGCTCTCTGTCTGCGGGGGGCTCACTCGATTTCTCCGTGGTCGCAGGTGGTGAAATAGGCTCTGTGTTCTTGACCGGGGATTGACGCTATCCAGACACCGGATGATGGCTTCTCTCCAATTTAATCTGGTGGTGTCTGTGAGGTCAACGGGATGGTCAAAGTTTGCCCTGATCCAGAACAACGACTTCAGGGTCTCATCGTCATAGGGTCAGGTGATGGCAAGACGAAAGAACTGGTCGGTGAAAACAAAAAAATCTCGGCTCATTTGAGCCACCGCAGTAAAATTTGCTGCAAAATCCATTTTAGGTCCAGTCTTCTGTAACGTATGGTGTGTAGGCAGGCAGATGAAAACGAAGACATTCCAATACAAGGTTTAATAACACAGTTAAAAAAGGGAAACACACATCTAACTGAAACGAGACTGGAGAAAAACAGAAAAGCAGGAACTTAAGAAGTGTGGATAACAAGGTGATTAACAATACACGACTGATACACATTAACTCATAATGACGGTGACCATTGAGACGAAAGACAGGCGGGAACACAAACAAGGGAATACATGTGATGAAACAAACTGAAAGTCAATGAAAACGAAACTAAGAATGAACATAACTGAACCTAATCTTGACAGTGGCTTAGAAATGCTAATTTTCTTAATTCAATTCTAATGGAGCGTTCACACCAGACGTGACTTGCGCGAATAATGCAATGCACACAGGCATATTGTGCCATCAGCCTATTTCATGGCGCAGTTTCATGGCTGCCACAGAGGATATGTTAAAGCGGACATAAGGCTATGATATTAGAGATAGCCTATACTGACCTAACAAAAGCAACATTTTTAGCAAATAGATTATTAATTCATGCACATGCATCCATACTCTCGTTGTTTTTTTATAGTAAAATGGCAGTGACACACAAAGAAAATAGGTTGTAGTATACATAAAATGAAAATTTTAACGTGTGACCATGCAAAAAAATCTTGTTCGTACATACGTTTTTTGTGCACGCACAATAGCTTCTCGTGAGCACGCAAAAAGTTTCTTGTGTGCAAGCGAAAGTCTGTATATTTTAATGTAGTCTGTATATGGAGTCCCTTTAAGGCGGGACTTGATTTTGTCCATCTGAAATTGATTGGATCCTTGTTGTTTGCTGTTGCGGTGATCTCACTGCTCTTGTGCCGAAAAACACATCATCAGAGAAAAGAAGAGATGTCAGAAAGCAAGAGGGAGTGGAATTGATTAAAGATTACAAGGGCACATTAATAATAATGTGAAAAAAATAATGTAACGAAAATTAAATAATGATATGCATGGATAAATCATTTATAATAAAAACTGCAATGTTCCATTAAAACAAACTAACAAACAAGAATTTTTCCGTTTTGATTTCATGGTGACTTTAAGAGGCAGCACTGTTTCTGACTGTTCAACCTCTGAACACTCCCAAGTCCAAAAGATGTGGCATCAGACTTTCCACACACCAAAGGCTTTTCACTTCCTCTGTCCATTTTTTTTTTTTTTGCTGTCTCTTTTATGTGCTGAATGCCACCAATTCTTCTGCCAGAAAATACCCTTATTTCAACAGCCTTGTGCCACTCCAAATAAGAGGTGACTCAAAAACATTCATACTCCTCTTGTATCTATTTAGAAAGGTGTTCGTCTGTGCTTGTATTATGAGAGGCAGAAAGTAACAAAACTCTGTTTAAGAAAAGGCTTTATAAAAAATTCAGCCACAAGAAAAATACCCAGACAGCAATATAGCGATGTGTCTAAGTAAGCCAACAGCCTGGGGGGGGAGGTCGATGTTTGAATGAGATTATATCAAACCCTAACGGAGCACTGGAAGTGTTCTTTCTCATAGTGTTTAACAGAGGTTGGAGCAGGAGAGAGTGTGAAAGAAGAGATAGAACAAGAAAGAAAGTGCCTTGGAGCTTTTTCTAAGCATGTGCCAAAAGATCAAACAAGATATTAGTTTAAATCCAACAGCTTTTGTTTTAATGTAAGTTATTTCGAGAACAAGACCTACACAGATTCATACACTAACGCTGTGTGTCTTTCTGTATGTGTGTGTGTGTCTTCCACAGAACGACTACACACACAAAAAAAAGAAACAGATTCAGAGACAGCACAAACAAATCTACCCTCAAAGTAAGGGGAAAAAAGGGTAATTATTTTATTCACTTCCTGAACTGGCCATGGGGGCACATAAACAAATGCTGATGAAAGTGTTGTTAAACATGTCTGCATGATAAACCTGCTGTTTAGCACATTTCTGCAGCAAAATATCTTGGTGGAAAAAGACCATCCAGAGAAACCGTAGAAATTTGTGCAGAAATGCACACACATGCAAAGAAACACACACAAACAGTGGGGTGATGTAACTAATGAGGCCCAAAAATGCATATTGTCTGATATCATCATTTTCTGCATTTTTAAAAGAATACTTATATCCAGGCCAACACAGAACCTGCACCAGCAGAACTCTGCAGGAAGCTTTCTACGGATTCGAACACCCATCTTTTAAATTTCACATCATGTGCAAACTGTGTGAATATTAATTTTGGTAACACTTTGGTATAGGGAACACATATTCATTATCTATTATGACTTTTGCTTCGATAAACTTACAAAATAAATTTACTGCTTATTAATAGTTAGTAAGGTAGTTGTTGTAGTGTTAAGTTTAGTTATTGTCACGGTCACCAGCTCTGTCATCTCCTCTGAACTACATTCCCATCATCCCTACTTATGCTCACCTGCTCACTGTCAGCTCATCACCATATAATTACTGAACACCACCAGCTGTCACCCATCACCGTCTGCACCAGTTAAAAAGACTCACCACACGCGCACACAACCACACACACACACACACACACACACACTCTCTCTCTCTCTCTCTCTCTCTCTCTCTTTGCCTAGTCTTGTCTAAGACCCACCTGATGTTCTCCTGGATTGTTACTCACCTGAAGTCTATCTACCTACTGTTCGTCTCCTCACCCGTGTGTACGTGTGAATACGTGTGTATGTGTGTGCCAACTTACCATCCTGTTGTTCTCCATCTGCTTCTGACTCTACTGCCATATATCTCATCCAACGCCATTGCTTTACCATTGTGTTCAATAAAGCTGTCTTTATTTATACTTACCCATTTCTCTAGTCTGTGTTTCCTGACAGGTATGGGGTATAATTTAGGGATGTAGAATATGGTGCAGAATAAGGCATTAATATGTGCTTTATAAGTACTAATAAGCAGCATCTTGTTAAAAATAAGAATTGTTCCCCATACTAAAGTGTTACCTTAATTTTTAATATTTAACAATGTTTCAAAAACATTGAAATTATATTTAATTTTAATACATTTTGTTTTTTGCTACCAATAAGAGTGCAGCACTCTGTTTCACACCTTTTAACATTTGAAAAGATGTTAGAAAATACACAGCTTTTCTAAAATGACCACTACGCAAATGATCACATCTGCAAAAGCTTTCTGATAGTGGTCATGATCATTTTGGAAAGAGGTTGATGTCCTGCAAAAGTGTGAACATTGTGGCTCTGCGTCACTTTTATCTGGCACAGCTAGTGCTGTGAATTTAGAGTGGAATACCTTTTTTCCAATTCCATTTGGTCCTGCTAGTGTTACTGAAATTACACACTTCACCTTTTAGCTTTCATGCAATAAGACCATAAAGGATGCTGAGCATGAACTAATGTTCTACTAATGGAAGCACTAATGGTCCAAGATCGTATTATCTATCTAATAATCTCTGAGAGTTATTGTTCTCCATTTAGACTCTATTACTTTTGCTTCTTATGTAGACTGTTGGACCAGATTCTCCAGTGTCAATGTATAAGATGCTATAGCTGCGTTTACAATGTTCTCTAATCTGCATAATCTGATGGAAATACCAGAATACATTTGCATATCATGTATATATATTCCAAACAAAAGCTTTGCACATGTGAATGCCATTGATGTCACACTAATTGTTGTCACACTAATGTCAACGTTATGAGAAACTGTCAGCATTGCTGTCAGAGAAAGTGTGTGAGCATGGCTCCACAGTCTTTAATTGTGCACTCTGACATATCTAAAAATATACCAGCTGTTGTTTCCTATTTTTCCACACCTTTTGCCTCTCATCTTTTTATCCTTCAAATATCAAGAAGACAGGTAGTCTCCCCACCGCCCAGTACTTCACTTATTTTGCCATGTTTATTGCTGGGATGAAAATGTGAACATGGTACTGCACAAGGAATTTTTGAATCTGATTTTCGAAGTAGTCTGATTCCAAGGTTTGCATGACAATTATTCCTGTTTTTTTTTTTTAGATCTGCACCACCTCTTTCAAGAAATTTAATTGGGATTAAGCTCTATTGAATCTAACATGCACAGATCAGACATACACACTCTCTTTCTGTGCCTGTACTCGGTCACCGTGAACTCATAAAAAGTCATCTCTTTCAGTAAAACTCATTTCTTTTAATGATCTGAAGGATACTCAATTAATTGTAATTAAAGTCTGTGTCATTTATCTAGAATGGAGTCTCTGGACATAATTTCCCTGTGCTTATGAAAAATGCACACATGCATACACACTCTCACACACACTTGTGAGGGAGTCATCTACTGTAGATCAGCATGAACAGAGAGACCTTTGCAAATGAGCTCCAAAATATGAGTTTTGAAGGAGGCCATGCTTCTTTTAAATATCTTAAAACCTCAGACTTCTATCTACAATGGATTTATGAAGTCTGAACATCAGCCTTAGTGCCTGGAGGCTATGGACACAGTTCTCCAGAATATGGCAAACCCAACATTAAACTTCATCAAAGTCGCCTCTGCAACTTTGACTGAAAAGAATTTCTTTTGCTTTTATTTCATCTGTATTCATGTACCCCACACACATACACACACATCATCATGCCAAAGGGAAGACATGTGGAATACTAATGCCACACAAAGGAATCAAGGAACAATCCCAAAGAAAAGCTTGTTGCTGCAAAAATGAATAATTCTTTTTAATCTACATTTGCATGAATCAAGCATTTTAAAGTGTGTCTTCCTGCATTTCAACTATTGTCTGCAACAGTTTTGTCATGACCACTATCGTCAAATATGATTGATAATTGCATAGAGTTTGTATTGGCGGTATGGTTCTGTTCTGGGCAAGAACTCCCTGCGCATCCATGCAGCCTAGTATGGATAAGAGCAGGGAGAGCAGCTAGAGTAAACAGAACAGAACCAATATATGCAGATATAATTAATGTCAATAATTTAACATGTACACATATTTCAAAAATTAGTTTGATTCAGGGGAATCATAAAGCCAATCCTGACTGAAGAGAGGAGGAGCTGGGGATGGAGGAGGGTAATTAGCTCCTGAAAATGCAATAGTTGCTGATAATACTGAGGTGCTCATATATATATATATATATATGCTGTTATAGGCGTTGTATTCCTATAGGTAGATGTGAGTCACCTGGGAGTCAGCTGATGCGAGCTTGACTGACGTGACCTGCCAGAACTGATGCTAATGCTGGATGTTTATACCTCACAGGATTGCTGACACTAATGAACTCATATTTACTTTATGGAAAACATTATTAGGACTATGAATAATTGACTTATTTAAATGACAGAAAGATTTGTGTTAAAATTACCCCACTCACCCCTAAAGATAAGCAACTGCAAAATGGGACTTGATTATCTAGAATACTCAGCATGATAATGATGCTCTGTTATTTTGTTTATGCAGTGCAAACCAGACTGGCATTAACATCTTCGCCTCATGTATTTGTTCACCCTTAAGACCTCTAAATAATCACACACAGTACCGTTCGGGAAAAACATTGTTCTGCGTGGCTAATGATAAATATATGCATATTTTCTGCTTAGCAGTTGGGTAATGAGTCTTTATGTGGGTCACAATGCATATTTTTCTTTGAATAATTTTAGCTCACAGAATTTGTCTTATACATTTGGTGACATTCAAAGTCAGACACATTTGCTAATCTGTACCCAGTGACGTGGCACAACGGTGATACATTTCCTGAGCACAAGTGATGAAAAGAGTAACAAGCTTTATTTGAGTAACCAATGCACTTATCTGTAGACTGAACCTGGGTGATGTTGCAGGAAGTAGGAGATACGGAGGAGAATTGAGGGATAGTAGAAAATCGTCTGAGTTGTAAATTCAGGAGGGAAATATTGCATTGACATCAGCTTTGGAAGGTCATTGTTTTATACTTTCACAGGGACAAATAGCAGTTGTAGAAAAAAGAGAGAAATACGAGTAATGAATATTCACCAAGTCATTCCCTGTGTGCTTGACAGATGGACAGACTCCTCCCTAGAGATTCATGCCTTGTCACAAACCAACAAATATATAATTCACTCAAACTCAAAAAGAAAGATGTTGATAAATGCATTCTGAGGTCATTTGAAGCAACAAATTGGACCTGGTTTGTGGATATTTTCCCTGGCTTTAAAACTGCCTTTGAGCAGAATGGGGTTTAAGCCAACAGATCTCATATCTACCAAACTATTAGACTAGTTCATGTTTCAAAAAGCAGCCTTGGGATATTAGAAACAGTGACAGAGGAATTGGTTTTCAGAGTTGAAATGACCTTGGGGGAACAACAAAATGATTATCATTACTTTATCTTAGCAGTGTAAATAGGTATTCTCCTTTCATAACAACATAAGCTGTAATGTCAGATTTATCTAGCGTTCCCCCCACTGATCTGCTAGTCGGTTTTCACATCTGTTGTAGAAAAAAAATGCTAATCGGAAATGGTATCCTGAGGTAAAGGTGTATCCAATGGTTTTTAAACGAGGGTCGGATGTATCGATGTAAAGTAATGTGAAGTTTTATGGACAGCTGGTTGCCAGAAGTAAGAACAATTCAAGTAAGACACACTTAAGCTTGTCCCAGCCAATCACAATCAGGACAAAAACACACCCTCATTAAACTGAAACTCATCCATTACTCATTATCAATATTCTGATCTAGTTGTTGTTGTGGTCAGATGCCCCAGAGAAATGGGTTTCTGGATGCTGTATTTAATGTAATTCCATCCAAGTGCCTTTAGCAACAATAGCAAAAAATAAATAAATAAATGATAACAATTTGCAAACATCTGATGTTTTTACATAAACAGTCATGTATGAATTTATATTTCAGTGTAAGTGAAAATGCAGTTATCAAAACTGCATTGACAAAAACGATCCTCTTGACATCTCTTTTTTCCCTAAACAACATTCATTCAGACAAATATGGCTCACATTTGGTTGATAATAATGTAGCCACAAAAGCTGACACACTCATGAATTTAATAATGAGATGATTTCCATGGTTCTAATTTGTAGGAATAATTCATGGCAATGAATTATTGATAAATTGTAATTCAAAGGTAAATGACGTGGCAATATTTTGATTTATGAGGCGAAACAAAGCAGGTTGAGAATTACAACAGTGTCTTGTGAGAATTGTGAAGCCCCATATGATACTCTATATAACATGGTATTGATCCAATCAAATAACATGGTGATTTTTTTAACCCTTTTATTTGTACTGGCAGCAGCAAAAATCCTTTGAAACGAGTTTGCACTATGTATATGTGGTAGAACCACACTTTATGTAAAATATATATGAATACTTACAAGATCACATTGCTCGTAACCACAGCACACCTCTCAAAAGTAGAGATATTCTATATCTTTCATACCTACACACACTAAGAAATGCCCAATTCCGCATGTTAATATAAAGAAATTTTCTTTGATACAGGTTTTTTCCCCATATTTTGAATTGCTTATTGCATTATGTTGTGTTTTAGGGTTAAAGGAAATGTCTATTTAATGGTACTGGTAATTATCTGCCAGGACATGATCCTTTTTTCTACTGATTTTTTCTTGCAGTCACACTACACATGCACAACTACATTACATCCTTTGCCAGTTCTTTTGCTACTACAGAGTTTGACGTTGTACACTAGCATACACTGGACTCAAAGAAACACAGGGGAGCTGCTGTGGCTTAATAATTATGTGCTTAATTGACTTGGCTGCTGCAAAAGTATCACAAATATGTTAATGATTCTTTTTGATCCCTCTGGTCACCAAGCCCATCATTTTGTTCCAGCAAATGAATCAGATAGATGCAGAGTCATGATTTCAAAGGCCGTTCTCCAGTTTTTAAAAGGCCATTCTTTAGTCAAATGCAGTTTCTTAATTTGAGAGAAAACTACAGTATCTATTCAAAATCAGGCTCCACATTCCAATAGATTTATAAAAACAGCGCTCTTCAAAAAAAAAAAAAAAAAAATCATAAAAGCTACAAAAAACTAAAAAACATTATTTTCCAGTTTGAGATTTTATTTTATTCTTATTGTGAAAGGCTGGATTTTTTCATTTTTCATGAAAGCTACAAAAAACCTAAAAACATTATTTTCCAGTTTGAGATTTTTTTTTTGTTTTTGCCTTTTTATCTGTTCTTCAAGCATGCAGAAAGATAAATGAAATGAAAGGAAATGATTAAAACATAATGTATTTTGGAAACGACTGTTCAAAAGGCTCAAAACAAAACGCCTTTTTGTGAGCAGCATTACATCACTTTGTATTCTCCTACGCCTCCCCCCACAACCCCACCACTTAAGCACCCAGGCATTGCTTTTATTCTCTTCACCTCCCTCCAAATTACTGCATGAGAAATTCAAATATGCCTGGGGGACAAGTTCCACACAGACTGCGTCACAAAAGGTTGGCACTTTAAACACAATTTCTTGTTTGTTTAACTACAGGCTATGCAGCAAACCAAAGCCTCCTTCCATCCCTTTGCCTTGATCAGTCTGATTCATTATGAATGCTCTGAAGCAGCAAACATACTCTTCCCCCAGGTGACAGATAGCATGTTTACAGGTTGTTTGTGAAAGGCTGGATTTCCTTAAATTTAGCTGGGACAGTGAACCAAACTGTGGACTCTGCTGGCATTTGAAAACTGCAACCATACAAAGCTTTGCCTCAAATGGACTTCTCACTTATAAGGTCGAGACATTTAAGTTGTTTTGGCTTCCTGATGAATATCTCATTAGATATAAGCCTTCATGTCAAATCATAATTCTGTTAAAATCTCGATCTGTTTGTCTCTAATTACTACCACGATGTAACATAACAACCTTTTTTGCTCTAATTGATTTAGCAGCGATTGACCTGACCAGTAAATCAAGGACATTTCTGCTTACATATTAAGTATTAAAAGAAGTTCAGCCAGAGTCAGAGGTGAATGTCTGCATTTTATTAAAAGCTTCTACTAAGGTAATAATCTGGTAATAAGTGATCCACAAACATCTTTCAATAAAATCTGAGAAGGTCGTAATGTAATGTAAATTTGTTCATTCAAAAGTACATGGTGAAATTACCATAATGCATTGTAGTGCCCTTTAAAATTCACCTGTGCTAATGTTTTGATTCCTTCGATGAAATTAAAACCTAACCTGAGGAGGAGCGGGATGGTTTCATGGGGAAATTGTGATTTGCAGCATCTGTGAGGTGTTATGGTAAGGCTAAAGGAGAATTGCTCTGTGTGTACAGCTCTGTCCGGTGTCACAGTGGTAGTAAGATGAAAAGGGGAGTCAGTTGACACCTCCTCATAATGAACTCAGGGTGAAGTGAAGGGCTAAGGCCTCTGTGCTCCATGACACTGCAAAGCTTTGAACCGTGAGTGGATTACAGAAATGTTTGGCTTGCAAAATCAAGCCGATGCCTTATTACCATTCATCAGTGCTTCTGTGTCTTGCTTACTAATTAATATTTTACGGTGCTGTGCTTTCTAATTTTATTGATTGGACATAAAAAACAACATTACTAATGTTTACAGGGTGGCTACACCATGATCAGGGCCAATGAGTCACATTTACAAGAAGCTTCGCCAAAATTAGGTAACATCTGTTTGAACATTGTTAGAAAACAAAAGACCGACTGCTCATTTGCATTATAGGGGAGGCCTTTTTTTATTTCATTTTCCATTACAGGTGTGTCCAAACTCAATCCTGGAGGGCCACTGCTGGACAGCTACTAAAAACATTTTTAAAACAGTTCATGTGACAATAGTTGTTCAACCTTAATATTATAAAGCGACGAGAATGCTTTTTGTGCGTCAAAAATAACAAAATAGCAACTTTATTCCACAATATCTAGTAAAGGGGCGATTTCAAAACCATGCTTCATGAAGCTTCCAATCTTTACGAATCATTTGTTTCAAATCAGTGGTTCGGACCGCGTATCAAAGTCACATGAACTATTGAAGTTTCAAAACACTTATAATGTAACAAAGCCTTGTTTACTGAAATCATTATTGATTTTGGCGCTCTGAACCACTGATTCGAAACAAATGATTCGTAAAGATCGAAGCTTCATGAAGCAGTGTTTTGAAATTGCCCTTCACTAGATATTATGGAATAAAGTCGCTATTTTGTTATTTTTGGCGCACAAAAAGTATTCTCGTCACTTTATAATATTAAGGTTGTAATCACATGAACTGTTTTAAATATGTCTTTAGTAGCTTTCTGGGCATTGAAAAAGGGAATGTTATTGCTGGTGATGCAGGCCTCACTGAGCCATCGGATTTGATCAAAAATATCTTAATTTGTGAAGTCTTACGGGTGTGGAACGACATGAGGGTGAATAATAAATGACATAATTTTCTTTTTTGGGTGAACTAACCCTTTAAGAAATTACAATTGAGGCAGTGACTGTAACAGTGGTTGGGGGTTAGCTATTTAAATTGGTAACAATCATTGCCCGATACATAATATATTACTGAATAGTTTTCACCTTTATATGACAGGTTAATTTAGCTGCCAATAAAGATTTCAAAGCAAAATTTCAATTGTTAGCTTTCTTAAATTTATGGTTTAAACCCAGTATCATTTGACACAGAAGTCAACTCATGCAGATTGAAAAGTCACAAGCTTGTTAGTTTTAAAATGCAATTATGTAAAATAGATGATTGAGAGTATATCATTAGTGTACTAGTAACAAACGTATGGTACTTGTCTTTACTTTTCATAATTTGATAATAAGCTTTTTGTCAGTCACTTAAAATAGACTACTCAATCTATAGTTATCTTTTTTTCATTGTCCTCTATTGTTTTAATTTGGTCCTGTTTTACAAAATCATTAGGAACCTAAACCATAATAAAAACCATCTTTCAATTATGGACTGTTTCGTAATAGCATAATTACCTTAAAATAAAATTTAGCTTTTGAAAATCACTGTAGATTCATGAATGCATAATCATAAAGCACTAAGTGCATCATGCAGTGCACCTGCAAAACTACATAAGCTTCAAATGCTGTGATGGTTACTATATAGAGTAAAATGTGAGTTTAATTTATGATTGTCACAGATGGTCAGATATTCATTTTGAAAGAGACTATAGCTCAAACTGCAGCACACAGTGCTAACAATGCCAAGGTTATTGTCTGATTTCCATGAAATGCGTGAGCTGAGATCCTATACTTTGAATGCAAGTCACTTTGGATAGAAATGTCTTTTAAATGCATATATGTAAATGTTGATGTGCCTGTGCAACATAAACTGTTCCGTCAAACACACAGTCCAATTACCAGCATTAATTATAGCTGCATAAAAATAGCATCAAATATAAATGCCCACATTCATCCTCTGGCACTGCCAGTGCAGAGACCCATATGTAACACACTTACAATAAATACTGTTGTATAGTCCTGGAGATTACTTTTGCCATAACTGATGTTACTCATGATGCCCAAAGGAGCTCATTTGAATCATTTTATGAGCTGCTACAGGATACTTTAAGAGGCCATCCTACACCGTGTTACACCAGATGTAAATCACAGTCTTTGCCAAGCAGTCCTTGTATATTTATGAGGACTGTCAAAAGGAAAGGGTTAAACAATGTGCAGGAGATTTTATTGGCTCTGACAGAGTAATAGAAGCCATCTTAATCCATCTTAAAAGTAACACCAAAGAGTGGTCACACTAAATCTTTTTTTTTTTTTTTTTTTTTTTTTGTGTGTGTGGTAAAACAGACTGGATGGTTGAAGTAATTAAATTACCTTGTTATAGATAAAAGAAAATGTAACAAATGTCTTCTTTTGAAGATTTCATTCCAATCAAGACAAACAAACAACATTACACAGTTCCTGCTGATGTTGAATAAAACAACCTCTCTTAATTAAATATATAGTAATTAGTCTGTTTTTAAACCTCTTTGATTTGGTGTCTTTAAATCTAGTCTAGCACTGTCAGGTAGGCTATAATTACTTCCTCTTCCAGAGGTTGTTACAGCTTCACTCCAGGCTAGCTGCATAATACACATCAGTGTTTACATAATACAAATATGAGCCTACAGTAATTGGAGGGTTAGAAAAAACCTTCTGTACACCAGGGTTACTAAAGGTAAATCTCAAAAATTTCAGTGGTTACAGGGCTGTTTATTCAAAATTAAATTTATAATGCAGTGGCAGCAATTGAAGGTTTATTTCTTTTTCCACCTTCAGCATTCACAGTGCTGCATTTAAAAGAGCCATTGTTCAATTCCCCAGTGAGATAGATTCTCCTATTTAGCTTTTAGCTCACAGTGCATACCGCCTTTCACACATACAGTCTTTACTGGTAAATTACCGATAAATTACCATTAAGAGATCATGTGTGAACAGGACCTTTTCAAAAAGACCATAAATCGGTTCTGGCAATTTGCCGGTATGAGAAGTTTTACCAGAAAATTACCGGTATGATGCTGTGTGTGAACAAAGAATGAAGATTACCGGATATGAGCACATACAAAGTCAGAACACGCTGACGTAAGAAGTCTGCTTTGGGCCAATCATAAAGTTCTTATGGAGATGACATGATTCCTCTGCGTTGTTTACAGTAAGCTCCGCTGCTTTTTAATAGTTTTTCTGTGTAAGTATGCGCTAGATGGACATCTTTGACCGTTGTGCCATGTCTCGCAGCTTTTTCAGCGTGTCGTGCTCAAGACCCAATACCTTCTTTTCCATTCATCAGCGCTGTGGCTCCGCAGTTGGATACTATTATGCGTGTCTTGTGTTCTTTAGAGTAAAAACATGCTCTGTGTGATCATCTCCTTACGCCTGTCACTCAGAAGTCAAAAAATGTTGTCAAATTGAACAGAGAGTGAAACTAAAGTGCTTCTCCTCATGCGGGCTAATGAAGAAAACACAGCAGTGTTTAAAGATCATCTCCGACGTCTGACATCACAGAATTTACCGGTATTTTGGTGCTGATGTGTGAATGGTCTCTTAACGGTAAAAAGCCTTAACGCCATTAAACAGCATATATGTGTATTTACTGATAAGTCTTTCTGGTAATTTTATAATTTAGTGGGATTAACATGTAAAAGAGGCTTAAAGGGATAGTTCATCCAAAAATGAAAATTCTGTCATCATTTAAGGGCATTTCACATTGAGCGCGATTAAGCGATACGAAAGTACATCGCAATGACGCTCTTGAATCAAAACAATAGATCCCTATGGAGCTATTCCCACCTGGCGCAATCTATTGCAGTGATTAAATGAGCTGTCCAATTAGATTTGAGCTTACCTGAGCCACTGCTGTTGCACAAAAGTATGAGAGTGGTGGCGCTGTTTTGAAAACCTGTGTAAACACAGAAGAAAAGTATTCCAGAAGAAAATGGATGTTGAGTGTTATCATTAGCGTCTGAAAACAGATTTATTGTTATATGTTCTTTATACAGATTATAATTTCTATTTATTTCCCACTGAATTACACGATCTGAACAACTTGAAAACAGTGTTTCTTCCGTCCGTGTCTGTTATGAGTCAGAGAGCTCATTCGCTCTAGAGCTGTCGATCATATTACGTGATCATAATTCCTGCCCTTCCGAATGTCGACGTTGTTTATTTCCTCATTCTAAGTGTTGCAAGGTTCCGCACATAAACAACTGAGAGAAACGTTTCTATAGATGAAACATGAAGCCTATTTAAATATATGATTACTTACATGAAAAATGCTAAGCAGGTGTAGCATTATTATAAAGCGTTATTATAAAACTACAAATAGTGCACGTCTGCCCATTATTTAATCAAAATCCACTGATGGTTTCTGTTTAGTACAAAACTTTATTTATCTTAATTTACTGTTGAATGTTGTGCAGTGGACGAGGTTCAACCCAAATGGGAAAACCTGTGAGATACATAGCCTACACGAGGGAAAATATATTCTCGGTCAGAGCCACTTATCGTGCAGGCGCGAATTAACTGAAGGCAGTCAATAGTTTCATGTTCACTGTGAAATCTCCGTTCATCTGCGATTCGCTTAGCTTTATCATCTGTATTTAAACTAAATGCTAATAGTCTGTTTTGTTTGCAAAGGCTATTTATGCTAACACTGCCTATTTCTGGTGAAACTAGACTAAATTACAAAAGAAATAAAATCCACATGTGGTGTGGAGAGTAAAAGCAGTGGATTAAGTTTTTGACATGACCACTCTAATAATCTCAGAAATTTGGCCATGATGAAAACCCTAATCCCTTACTTTGGTGAACATAATTTGCTTTTATTCTCAGACTCCAGTTTTAATGCATTCTGGTGTCTGAAGAGTTATGGGCAGTTCATGAAGGCTGGGCACCTTCATTACAGGTCTTTATGGGACATGAGCAGCATTGTGTAGGGGAATGCGGACGACATTTATGACCTCATTCCAACCTTGGCCTGAGGGTGAGGCAGTAAGACACATTAAAAGCAACTCTGCGACAGAAACCTGAAGTACGCTGGCTTTACTGCAGCTGGAGGGTCAGGTAATGTCACAACAATAGAAAAATCTAAACAAGCAGGTACAAAAAAGCTAACCTGAGCCAGTGGAGGCTCCCCTCACAAAATGATGAGATATGAGTGCAGTGGCTGTGGAATATCACAGACTTTTCAGACAGCTAAATAAAAGGGCACATCTTATCCTCCCCCACACGCTCGGCTGTTTATAATTTACCTCATTTGTGGTCTCAAAGGTAAGAAAGCTGAGGAAAATTATATATTGCTATTTGTATACATGTATTCAAGGACAGCAGTAACTAGAGGGATGACAAAGTCTGTTAAAGTCCCTGTAAGTCAATTCTGAGAATTATTTCTAAACACATTATAAATGTTACAAATGTATTGCTGAAACACATTACAAAGACTGAATTATGTAGTGCTGACTTGTGAAGTTAGAGCGTTAAACAGTTTTTCACCAATTCTCTGTTCAGGATTTTTGGGCGGAGCTAAAACGGGGATTCAATGACGCACTGGAGCCCCCGAGCATGGCCCCGCCCCTAAAGCTACAGCGGCTCACCCGCTCCATCTTGAGTATCATTACCGTTAGTTATACAGCCCTTTGCACATTTAGCTAGTAATGCCTTTCTAGTAAGTTGCAAATGCATATTACCTGGTTGTTATAATATACAATTCAACTCGGTCTCCTTATTTAAAGTTCCTCAAACGATGATATAAAGAAGGGGTGGATTAATTTCGTCTCTGCAGTGATCGTTCCACACCGGATAGTTTTACAAACTTGCATCAGACAGCTGGGATTTACTAATAATCCGCTGTTTTTGGTGAACGGGGCCGAACAGACTATCTCCCGCCTCGGCCTTCATCCTCCCGTCCCACCAACAACCGATGATTTGGGGCCGGACAGAGTCTCTCCCGTCCCGGCCTTCATCCTCCCGTCTCGTGGCCGTTTTTTTTTTTAACTGCTTGTGCCGCCCCCCATGTATCACGAAAAAATGCCGCCCCAGTTAATATGACTAAACTTAATAAATGAAAATGCGCACATCCTTGTCTCCTTGTAACATGTTAAGAGTAGCATTAAATAAGATATAACATTTTTATTTTCTTTTATAAGTTTTGAAACATTTACCCCTGGTTTCACAGACAAGCCTTAAGCCTAGTCCTAGACTAAAATGCTTGTTTGAGCTGTTTTAACTGAAAGTAACTTGCACTGTTATCTTTTTTTTTTTTTTTTTTTTACCTAAAGCAAGTTTATAAAAGCTACTAAATGTTCTAATTGAACTAAGGCCTGGCTTAATCTAAACACTGTCTGTGAAACCTTATGGTAATGTTTTAAAGTTATGGAGCAAGATAAATAATAACAATAATAATAATAAGTTTCTGTATATCAAACAGGTTCCGCGCAGTTGTGTTTTGCTCGTGAACGAACCTGTGTTTTACAATTCTTTTTTTACGCAACCAAAAACTGGAGAGAAAAAAAAAATGAAGAGATGATATATAGGCATCCAAAAAAACCTTTGAGTACTTCTTTTGAATAGGTAATTACTTCATGTTCTATATAAAGTGCAGTGCTGGGGTGCATTTCCCAAAGGCAACGTTAACCAAGTTCAATTGAACTCCACTGGTAATGACAGAACTTGCGAGCATAGTTGGCTTTGGGAAACGCACTCATGGGCTACATGTAATCTGGATTACATAATCAGATTACAAAAATAAAGTACTTGTAATTAGATTAAATTACATTTTAAAATATCTATTGTAAGTCTATTCTATATATATATATATATATATATATATATATATATATATATATATATCATCCTCACGTCATTCCAAACCTGTAAGACTTTGTTTATCTTTGGAACACAAATGAAATATTTTTGATGAAATCTGACAGCTTGAGAGATCGTAAAACTAATCTATAGCAAGGGCTACTGTACCTTAAACATTATTATTTATTGTTTAAAGAGTAGTAAAATAGGCATTATTCATTACATTATTTATTTCATATACATAATTGTCAGTGACCACCAGACTCTCTCTCTCTCGGCGTGGAATGATGGCACTTGGGCGGACCGCTCCGATTTACCAGATCTGAGCCACAAGCAGGCCATGGCAATGCCACATGTCAGCCAAGAGCAAAGAAATAAACCATAACTGGACCTTATCTGAGCCACAAAATCTTTATATATTATTTATAGAATCATCTTAGCATTAACAAGCCTGCAAAATCACTGAAGAAAAGAAGAGAACAGAAAAAAACGAGACAAACAGGAACACGAGCTACAACTGACTTCAGCCACAGCCTTAGATGAAATCAACTAAAGATTAAAGAAGACATTAAGGGCCCTATAAAGTGCGTGTACACACAGATTTGATCTTAGAGTGTGCATACACTTAAATCCACAGCAACGCTCATATTTATATTATGCTTAGCACCACGTCAAGGTCTGAGCAGACGTACACACTTTTCCTTGTCAGATTACTGCAGGTTTTTGGAAATCTAAGCTATTCTTGCAGCTCACCATTCTAAAGTAAAGGATTTGGATGATGACTACTGATATTTTATATGTAAATGACATTAATTAGGTGTCGCAAAGAACTGAAACCATTCAGCTGCGCGCAAGTTCAGGATCATTTGCGATTTATAGATTTCACACCTGAAAGAGAGGCGTACGCTAGTTTTCTGTGTGTACGTTCATACTATGAATCACACGTACGCACATCTGAGAAATTTAGGACAGTTTCTGCACAGCATTTTATAAATGAGGCCCCAGATCTCTCCAGATCTCCAGAACTCCACAAACAGCATTACAGCTTCACATATTACTAACCAGACTGACTGTATTTCTGTCATTCATCTACAGAAGTTCTTTGTGAGAATTAACAGAAGTTTAATTCTCATGTTTATTTCATTTGTAGTCACCATAATTGTGATTGGTGTTTCCATTAGTTGGGCTCTTAACTCTTATGACACATGGCTTCTATAATAATAGCATGAATTTTTTGACATAGTTTGAAATTTAATAATTGTGTTTTGTCTTTAATACACTTAAATTTGTCATGTTTTTCAGAAATCAGTTAGAAGACTGTAGATTAAAAATAATAATAATAATACAATGACAAAAACAGACATGAGCAATCAGCCCATGAATCTCAACAATGGTGACAACAAAATATTCAGACAATCAGATCAGCTCTGGACATCACAAAAAGCTACTAAAAAACAGAACAAAAACCACAGCAAAAAATAAAAGCAAATAGTTAGAATTAAAGAAAATAATAGGACAATTCAGCTGTATAATTTATTCCTGCTGTGATGCATGCTGGGAGTTTTGTATTATTGTTCTCAGCATACATTGTGGCATGACACTTTTGATTGTCACTATTGTTGAGATTCATGTGCTGATTCTTGATGTCATTGTGTGTCATTCTGGTACAGTTTTTTTTTTATTAAATCTTTTAACGGATTTCTGCAATATTGTATGATCTCATGTTGCTGTAACAGGGTTTGTAATATAAATGTATTACACTGCAAAAAATGACTTTCTTGTTTAATGTTTTTGTCTTGTTTCCAGTCTAAATATCTAAAGATTGTGAAATCCAAATGTTTTTACTAGATAAGTAAAATGAAGATTTTTTTTTTTTTTTTTTTTCTCTGGGAAAAAAATCAAAATGAAGTGAGTTTTTGTTTTAAACAAGCAAAATTATCTGGAAAAGGGCTAAGAAAAATAAGTTTGTTTGTGTTTTAAAACTTGTTTCTTGTTTTTGTCCCAAACATGCAAAAAATCACGTGTCTTTGGGACACACAAGATCATTTTAAAACTTTGGGAGACCACAGACAGAATAACAGTTTCAACTGATTTTTCGGCTGGACTTTCGACTTTGATGATTCGACTGGACTGTGAGACCACACACATGTTGATTGCAGGATCGATTTCACAGTGACACAAGATCTCACAGAGACTCACAAGATTAAACGTGACTTGAGAAGAAAAACAAATGGAGGACATTCAACATTGTCAGCAGGCTCTCCTGGCACACATTCTGCTGTACAGTGAAAAACACAATAGAAAAAAAAAAAGAATATGGGTGATCTTCTTTCTCAATATTACACTTTCGTGGCATGTTTGTGGATTGCCAAGTTTCAGCTATAGAAGCAAGCGGTAGGT
The DNA here is from genome assembly GCA_037101425.1 of Elopichthys bambusa. Classification (NCBI taxonomy): domain Eukaryota; kingdom Metazoa; phylum Chordata; class Actinopteri; order Cypriniformes; family Xenocyprididae; genus Elopichthys; species Elopichthys bambusa. The sequence goes on along the minus strand of CM074432.1, from coordinate 19,412,471 downwards.
GAAGCTTGCTCACTCTCATTGTCTATCATGGTTATCACTTCAAAGGCAGCCCGAGCAAGAGTCGTAAATATCAAACATGTTTAGTTGTTTGCGCAGATCCATGTGAATGGGGATTTTTGATGACGTCATCTGTACACAGAAAAAATGGTTACACGTTATTTTAAGGTGTCCCTGTTAAAGTGTAATGATATATTTAAGTTCTGAGTAATAACAATTAACTACATATACTTACTATAGGGTAATGTTTGGGATTAGGGTTTGGTTTAGGATTAGTCGAATACAGTTATGCATAATTTATAGTTATTACTACAGTAACTACATGTAATATGTGTAACAAGGACACTGTAAAATAAAGTGTTACAGAAAAATATTTTCTGTTTTTAGTACATCGTTGTCATGTAAACATACCTTTAGTGTTAGTTTTTCTCTCTTTGCAGAAATTGTGTTAGCTGTGGCAAAAATAGCAAGAGAAAATGTGGTCAGATAAACCAGAATCATCTGTTTCACCTGATGAGAGGTTGTTATCATCTAGTGGTCGAATCTTACATTATCATGTAGATGTAATGCAGTTAATTTCAACTTAATAATAGTCTGTTATAGAATGCATTGCGGCATGAAGCATGTTACCATTGTTGAGATTTATATTTCTATGTAAGAGGGTCTATGGTTGGATAAGTGTTTAGAAAGTCCTGCAATAGTCAATCAGAAGCTTTCACTTGCACACCTATTGAAACTAAGTTGGGTTGTGCCTGGTTTCTATCTAGATGGGAGATCTCTGAAAGAGATGTTAGAGAGACCAGTCCATCATCAACCATCATTTAAATCTTAAAACAGAACAAAACCGACTGTCATTTCAATCTAGAAGGGGAACGGAACCAACCGTCACTGAAATCTCGTGACAAACCAAACCAACCGTCGTTGTAATCATCATTGAAATCTCGTAATGAGAAAAAAAAAAAAAAAACTGTCACCAACTGTCATCTTGTAACCAAATAAAACTGACACTGAAAAACCAACCGTCATTAAAATCTTGTAATGAAACAAAACCGACCATCACTGGAATAAAACAGACTGTCATTGATATCTTGTAACAAAACAAGACTGACTGTCTTTGTAATCTTGTAACAGAAAAAAATCTATCGTCATTTAAAACTGACAGTCATTAAAATCTTATCAAAAGAACAAAACTTGCTGTCTTTGAAATCTTATAACCAAACATAACAGAACGTCATTGAAATCCCGTAAAGGAACAAAACCGACTGTCGTTGAAATCTCATAACCGAACAAAACCAACCGTCATTGAGATCTCATAACCGAACAAAACCAACTATCATTGAGATCTTGTAAAGGAACAAAACCGACTGTTGTTGAAATCTCATAACCGAACAAAACCAACCGTCATTGAGATCTTGTAAAGGAACAAAACCGACAGTCGTTGAGATCTCGTAAGGGAACGAAACTGACTGCTATTGAGATCTCCTAAAAAGCTAATCTCCTAATAAAACTCGTAACGAAACAAAACTGATTGTCTTTGAAATCTCGTAACCGAACAAAACCGGCCGTCACTGAAATCTCGTAAAGGAACAAAACTGACCATCATTGAAATCTCATACCGAAAAAAAAAAACAAAAAACAGATGGTCTTTGAAATCTTGTAAAAGGACAAAGAAACAAAACTGACCATCAATGAAATCTTGTAACCGAACAAAGACTGTCATTGAAATCTTGTAACCGAACAAAACAGACTGTCATAATAAGCCCTGTAATGGTCAATCTGAAGCTTTCACCTGTGCACCCACTGAAACTGAGTAGGGTTGAGCCTGGTTTTGATCTGGATGGGAGATCTCTGAAAGAGACGTTAGAGAGACCAGTGGGTCCTAAAGCCCCAGTACAGTTGCAATAAGCTGTATTGTATAAAGAGTGTAACCCTGTTATAAGATAGTCCATGCAGCACGTCATATACCATCCAATGCCCCAGCTGTCTTGTAACTGAAAAAAACTGACACTGAAAAACCAACCGTCATTAAAATCTTGTAATGAAACAAAACCGACCATCACTGGAATATCGTAATGGAACAAAACTGACTGTCCGTGAGATCTACTAAAGGACCAAAACCACCTATCATTAAATTATCATAATGAAACAAGACCAACTGTTATTAAAATCTTGTAAGAAAACAAAATCAACCATCACTGAAATGTCGTAACCGAACAAAACCGACTTAGATCCCGTAACCGAACAAACTCCACCGTCATTCAAATCTAGAAGGGGAACAGAACCAACCGTCATTGAGATCATCATTGAAATGTCGTAATGGAACAAAACAGACTGTCATTGACATCTTGTAACAAAACAAGACTGACTGTCTTTGTAATCTTGTAACAGAAAAAAATCTATCGTCATTTAAAACTGACAGTCATTGAAAACATGTAACCGACCGTCACTGAAATCTTATAAAAAGAACAAAACTTGCTGTCTTTGAAGTCTTATAACCAAACAAAAAAACAGACCGTCATTGAAATCCCGTAAAGGAACAAAACCGACTGTCGTTGAGATCTCATAACTGAACAAAACCAACCGTCATTGAGATCTTGTAAAGGAACAAAACCGACAGTCGTTGAGATCTCGTAAGGGAACGAAACTGACTGCTATTGAGATCTCCTAAAAAGCTAATCTCCTAATAAAACTCGTAACGAAACAAAACTGATTGTCTTTGAAATCTCGTAACCGAACAAAACCGGCCGTCACTGAAATCTCGTAAAGGAACAAAACTGACTATCATTGAAATCTCATAGCGAAAAAAAAACAAAAAAAAAAAACAGATGGTCTTTGAAATCTTGTAAAAGGACAAAGAAACAAAACTGACCATCAATGAAATCTTGTAACCGAACAAAACAGACTGTCATTAAAATCTTGTAATGGAACAAAACTGACACTGAAAACCGACAGTCATTGAAATACTGTCACAAAATAAATGAACAATATTTTGAATAGTTTAAAACTCAACTTAATTTCAACTTAATAATAGTCTGTTATAGAATGCATTGCAGTATGAAGCATGTTACCATTGTTGAGATTTATATTTCTATCTAAGAGGGTCTAAAAATGTTTAATAAGCCCTGTAATGGTCAATCTGAAGCTTTCACCTGCACACCCACTGAAACTAAGTAGGGTTGAGCCTGGTTTTGATCTGGATGGGAGATCTTTGAAAGAGACGTTAGAGAGACCAGTGGGTCTTAAAGCCCCAGTACAGTTGCAATAATCTGTATTGTATAAAGAGTGTAACCCTGTTATAAGATAGTCCATGCAGCACGTCATATACCATCCAATGCCCCAGCTGTCTTGTAACTGAAAAAAACTGACACTGAAAAACCAACCGTCATTAAAATCTTGTAATGAAACAAAACCGACCATCACTGAAATATCGTAATGGAACAAAATAGGCCGTCACTGAAATCTTGTAAAGGAACAAAACTGACTGTCCGTGAGATCTACTAAAGGAACAAAACCAACTATCATTAAATTATCACAATGAAACAAGACCAACTGTCATTAAAATCTTGTAAGAAAACAAAATCAACCATCACCGAAATGTCGTAACCGAACTCCACCGTCATTAAAATCGTCATTGAGATCTCTGAGATCGACTGTCATTGAAATCTCATAACGGAATAAAACTGACCATCACTGAGATCGTTTAATGGAACAAAACCGACCATTGATGATGAAAACCAATTGTCAAATCTCGTTCGGGAACAAAACCGAGTGACGTTGAACGTTTGTAATGGAAAAAATGGTTGTTATTGAAATCTCGTAGAGGAACAAAACCGACCGTCATTGAAATCTCATAACCCAGCAAAACCGATCGTTATTAAAATTTCATAACACAGCAAAAGCGACCATCATTGAAATCTCATAATGGAATAAAATCAATTGTCAAATCTCGTTAGGGAACAAAACCGAGTAACACTGAAAATTTGTAATGGAAAAAAAGGTTCTTATTGAAATCTCATAGAGGAACAAAACTGACCATCACTGAAATCTCATAACCCAGCAAAATCTCATAATGGAAAAAAAAAAGTCATTGAGATCTCATAGCCGAACAAAACCAACTGAGATCCAGTAACCGAACAAACTCCACTGTCATTAAACTCTAGAAGGGGAACAGAACCAGACGTCATTGAAATCTCATAAATAAAACAAAACCGTCAACCATTGAGATCTTGTAAAGGAGCAAAACTGATTGTTATTTAGATCTAGTAAGGACTAAAATCAACCATCATTGAAATTTGGTAAAGGAACAAAGGAACAAAACCTACTGTGGTTGAAAAAAAAAAAAAGTTCATCATTGAACACGCTTAACCATCCATAATTTAAATGTTGCAATGGAACAAAACGGGTCGTCACTGAAATCTCGTGAAGTAAATTTAGTTATTTTACAATATCTCAATGAATGTCAAGTTTTGTTTCATTATGAGATTTCAATAACGGACCGTTTTGTTCTTTTGCAGGATCGAACAAAACCGACCATCGTTGAAATCTCAAAAAGGAAAAACAGACACTCTTTGAGAACTCATGAAGTGGAACAGAACCAACCGTCGATATGTAAAGTCTGGGGAATAAAGACGTAACAACCTGTAAGTATTTTAGAACTAAGAGGTACTTATACTATTATGATAGACAAAAATCTTACGTTTGGGAGCAATTTAGCGAGAACATACACTGCACACCTTTTTGTAATAATAGTGTACAAATATGTAAAGGCTTTTTTAAAACTTACGGGGTAGGTTACATATCAGTGCATTTACACAGTATTTTGTTTTTATTTCAAAAGTGCACTGATTGAGTTGTTTCAAGGCAAGTAAAACTACAATATTGCAGTTTTTTAATACTGGGGAAATATACTCTTGTTTCATGTAGTTACAAGGTATATATGATATTGAGGTCTGTAAATTAAAGTGGAGCTTGTATACCCTCTTGTTTCATGAAGTTACAGGGTAAGTACAATAAAAACACATGTACACAATCTGATATCACTTGGAAACCTTTATTTGAAAAACAACTTATTTCAAAACAGATTTACAACACTTCTTATTCATTTCTCTTGCTTGGCTTCCTCTTCCTCCTCCTGTTCCTCTTCTACTTTTTCTTTCTTTAAATTCTGTATGTATTAAAAGAATGTGGAATACACTCAGAAAGTGTACGCTGGTGAAAGTTGTTTGGAAGCGAAAATATGAGTAAACCATAAGAACATTTTTTAAGTGTACTGTATTTTCTTTTAATACATAATACAGAATAGCAAAAGACATAGGATTCCTTCTTAAGATTCATCAGTGAAAAGACTGAAAAAGAAGAAAAGGAACAAGAAACTTGGAGGAGGAAGCCAAGCAAGAGAGAAAAAAGAGGACAAAACGTGCTACTCTCTGTGAAGACTTTATAATTTGAAATTAAAAGTTGATTTAAAAAAATGAATAAATGAATAAGAAGTGTTGTAAACCAGTATTGAATTAAGTTGTTTTTCAGTTAAAGGTTTTTGAGTCAGTGATATCAGACAGTGTGATTTTTATTGTACTTACCCTGTAACTAAATGAAGCAAGAGGGTAACAAGCACCACTTTCATTTACAACCCGCATATGTCATACTTACCCTGTAACTATGGAACAAGAGTATATTTCCCCTAGTATAAGTTCCCCTTAGTTCTAAAATACTTACAGTATAAATAATTTTCCTGGTTGTTACCCCTTTATTCTCCAGACTTTACATATTGTTCCCCTATACTTACTTTATAGGTACACTATAATTACCGGAAGTTACACTGTAAACACGTTGTAATTGCGCAGTACTTTCCAGGCGTTACCAAACCTTTTTGTTTTCTAAAAAAAAGTACCAAAATGTACACAACTTAAAAAAAAAAAAAAGAAGCATCATATAATGTAAATAAGTTGTCACAGAATATGAATATGTAAATAACTAAATTTTGACAAAAATGTCAGATAGAACCTTATAATTCCAAGGGGACGACTTGGATACGTAAATAATTTACATTTTATTGCTGTCAATACATAAGTATTGTACATTTTAGTGCTGTAAATATGTCAATATTGTACGTTTTTGTGTGTATGAAAGTAAATGTACGTGTGGGAAAACCACACTTTTCGTAAAAATACACACGTATTCTAATGAGATCACGTTGCCCAGGCACACAAAGCCATAGGCCACTAGAGTTAAGCTATTCGGTAAGGTAGCTCCCTCTGTTGCTCTGACTGAAATAGTATACAGCAGGGGTATACAGGAGGGCTACCTTCCTGCAGACTTCAATTCCAACCCTGCTCCAACACACTTACCTGTTGTACCTTGAACACCTTGATTAGCTGGTTCAGGTGTGTTTAATTATTATTATTATTTTTTTTTTTTCACTGTAATAACATCATAAATCATTGGTCAAATATCAATGCTGGAGTCTTACGTCTTTAATTAAAGACCAAATGTCATGCTCTTTTTGCGATTTAGCTAGTTTTTTTGTCAGCTAGCCCCATGCTGGTGAAATTGTTGTGTGATGTTGTTCTATGGAGGCATGTTAAGGGCTGGTTTTAGGGTAGTGCTGCAGGGCTACTGGTGGAAAAACAGCTTGATTTTGGCCTTGTGGCTTGATGTCCGAGGCTATTGGCCCCGCCCGGCACGTTGTTAGCCCTGGCTCGCGCTGGCCCGACAGTGGAAATGCAGCTAGTGACTCTTTCTATATACTAACAGCAGCTGCAGTGACGCAACGACTTTACCAATTGGCGATTGGCTGTTTTAATTTAAAGGCAAGACTTATTCCATCTCCCATTCATAGTCATATCTTTCTATATATGAAATCTTTGGTTGCGTTGCTTCACTGCCATTCACAACTCCTCTCCTGTGGCCTCGTGGGCTAGTATTTGTAAGTTGTGTCACATTTACGACCATTTTTTTGTCGCAGTATGTGTATAGCCCTGATTAATGTGTGTGCTGATATTTGTTCTACGCTGTTGAGTTTGTGTATCAGTGAAGATTTAATTTATGCTGTCCATTTTTTGTTTGTCACTAAGTTGTATGTCTGTGATGTTTGTATTTCTAGGACTTATGGAGTGGGTGTGTTGAATGTGTGGAAGGAGCCTCTAGGCCTGCTGGGATTGTGTCCGCCCTCCTGCCTCTGTGCAATGCAAGAACGCTGGCATCTCTCCCCCATAATCCTCAGCTGCAGGCAAGACCATGATTCACCCTTGGCTGCTGCCAGCCACTCAGGCTAATATGCGACATTGCTGTGTTTGTGTGTGGGTGGATGGGTGGGTGGTGGGATGGAAGCAGGCTGCTTTTGTGTTCTGTTTACATTCTTTTACTGAGGCAGCTGTGTCTGTGTGTGTCTCTGTGTATATATGTGAGTGTGTGATTGTACGGCTGTCAGTATGTCAATACGAGTATGCTCATATCAACTGATGTGTTTCCAAGTGTCCGTGTAGTGCACACAAGAAAAGAATGCAGAGTGAAAAAATGTCTGTGTGTGAAAGCAATCAGAAGTATATCTGTCATTGTGTGTGAGTATTTGTTTATATGTGTGTGAAAGAGAGATAGTGAAACATATCTTCAGTTTGGATGCAAGCCACTTACTGGAAATGAAATGGTAGAGGCGGCAGTTTTATTCAAGACAACCTGGTTAGTAAAGCTTTGTTTGTGTTGTCAGATATGCCGTATCAGATGATACAGAATGTGTTAACTACACAGTGATTTCACAATTGCCTGAGAGAGAATCAGATGCATCACAGCACGGTGCTTGCATTGATGATAAGTAAGGGGCATGCAGCATAGGTGTTGTGGTAGCATTGTGGCGTAGAATAGGAACAAGGTTGCCAATACAAATGGTGAAGGTTAGGTCATAGGATTGTGTAAGCCAGACATTACTCTAAAACAAATGGGTTTAACCCACTAGCTGCTCTGTAACACTTTTTTTTTTTTTTTTGCAACATGTGATTGATTCAGTGGCCTATAATGGTTTTAGAAAGGCAGTTGCAGTAGCCCACTGGTTAAGGCCCAAGGCTTGCTAATACAAAAGTCAATCCTCGCTATGCATGGCCCAGACATTGTGCTCTTCTACAACTAACAGTGACAGAATTATTTCACCACTGGTTGCCCCAGTGCACTGTCCTTTTAATAAGTATAAATGCATGATGAATTAAAGAAACTGTGGTAGTCTTCTAATGCTTAAGAACTAGGGGTGAGGATTCGGTTTTGAATTGAATTTCGATTTGATATATGCATAGATTTGATTCTAAACTTGTTTTAAATTTAGTTTATTTATACTACAATTAAAATGAACCTGGAAATATATGATAATAATTGATTCATTTAACTTATTATTAGTTCAATCAAAAATAAGAGAAACATGCAGTGGTGCGTCAAAGTGCCTGTGTGGAAAGAGCAATGAGCTGTGCATGGAGGAAGAGGTGTCATGGTGTGGGGAGCCTTTTTAGCTGCTAGTACTGGTGAGCTACTTGAAAATCAATTAATGCTTTGGAGTACAGAGGAATATTGCAGAATGGCTTGTTTCCCACAAATGAAATGTTATCTAAAGAGGAATGATTAGATGTTATTTTTTCAACAAGACAATGCTCCTGCCCATGCTGCAAAGACAACCAAAAAGTGGCTTGAGAACAGGTCCATCGGACTCATGTTTTGGCCTGGTCAGAGTCCAGATGTGAACTCAACAAGTTCGACCAAGACGCCTATATATCATTTGTCACTTCCCTGAAATACGACCCATAGTAGCGTTTACTAAAGTTGCACCCCTATCGACAACAGGACACTTTAATTTTAATGCATTGTTTAATCTGCGTCATATTTCAGGTTTTGTGTAGCTCAATTGGCAGAGCATTGCAATATATAACAATATGCAATCATGTGATCATGCGATCAAGGGTTTGATCCCAGGGAACGCGTGTACTCATAAAGTGTATATGCACTATAAGTCACTAAGGGTAGGTTTAGGGGTGGGGTGGGTGTAGAGTTTTGCTAAATGGTGTAAAAAGTCCATACAGTGCATTTAAATGAACACGCATTTTGACGGGTAATGACGGTCATACGTCATTTCATGACGACAGACGTAACATGACACTGCATGTCATTATTTTTACGCCAGCTAGAGGGTGCATGACTTTAAAACATAAATAAAGGTCATAATAAGGTGCTTGAAAAATGACCTATAGGGTCGTTTTTTGGGGGAAGGACAGTCTGTTTGAACCCTATAGAGAATATTTGGTCTCGCATTAAGCTCAAACTCACTGGGAGACATTTTTCAGTCACTCATGAACTGTTGAAGCCATGAACATTGAGTGAAATATTTACTCTTTTTCCTGTAAAAAGCTGTCTGCAAGTTTACCCACAAGGCTCAGATGTTTAAAGAAAACAAAGTGAAAAGCTATCCTGTATTAATTTACTTTATATATTTGTGCAATTCTTGCTAATTTCCTGATCAGTGATTTGTGGTTAAGACCATTAATAGCTAAACGTTTTGACATTTTAGGCTTGGGCCTTATGCCATGCTTTGCTGAATGCAAGAATTACAAATATACTAATGAGTAATGTTGTAATATACATGGAGAATATGGCAATGTTCTTCATCACTATGAACTGCAGAAATGTTTCCTTTAAAAAAAGTGACCGACATGTATGGGTATGTTTTGAATATTCACCTAAAAATAAAATAATTTATCCATCCACAGATTTCAAACTTGCATTCATTTGTGTAACTTGTTAGGAAGAATGTTAGTCTGTAATCACTTTAATTGAAAATATGCAATAAAGGTGGATGGTGTGTATATTTATACATTCAGCAATAAAATCTTGGCTTGAATGTAATTACACATTCACTTTATTCTGTACTTCTCAGTTTAATGCTCATTGAGTTTTAAAAGTAATATTCAATCCAGTCATACACTTGAGTGTTTGCAGTTCTGTATTAGGCCTATTATAATCTAATGGCTTTCATACAATATCACCGTATGGCAAAGTATGTGAAAACATGTTAAAACGCAACTTTGAAATTGAATAGTACTGGACATACACAATAATGTAAAGGTATAATTAATACAATTTAATGTACAATGAATTGGTGTTTTTTATTATTATTATTCATGTTGCTACTTCCTACCATCTTCATTCAGAGTGCTTGGGGCTTTCCGCATCTCCTTCTATGGTGGCATAAGTCCCTCGGGTGTGATGTCCTCCCAGATGGATTGGGCTTGATTAGAATCGGTTTCGTATGTGAATCGATTTCCTCTCTTACCCATATTAAGAACACTAAACAAATACAAAACATTTTGAAAATGTAGTTTTTCTTCATATAGAAACCCTCCTGTGAACTTTTAGAAAATAATCTTTCTTAAAACATACTTTTTTACAATCTCACTAGTTAACAGATATAGCTACTGAATAAAAGTTTGGAATGAGATTTTTTTTTATGTTTTTGAAAGAAGTCTCTTTTGCTAAGTAAGGCTGCATTTATTTGATCATAAATACATTAAAAACAGTAATATTGTGAAATGATTTCTGTATTCTGTATATTGCATAATTTGACAAAATTACAGCTAGAATTTTGTCTCAGATTTGTCTCATGTCAAGCAAGCTCTTCATTGTACATACTTTTGTGAAAACATATCTAATTTAAGAAAAGAAAGACACGTAACAGGTTTTAAGCATGCAATAATTGTATTTATGATGGAAGTCTGGGACAGAGGAAAACATGAATGTTTATACATAAAAGGTACAAAAACATGTGCCACATGCTCAAAGTTGAAGAAACACCCCAGTACACTGTAAAACCTGATAAGTTCAGAATACTCAAAACTTTTGTGGACACCGATTACCTCAAAACATTTAAGTAAACCAACTCAATTTTTTAAGTTAACTAACTCAATGATTATGTTAGTAGAACTTAGTTTTACACAAACTTTTTAATTACAAATTAACTAAAATATTGAATAAACAAACTCATAATCTATATGGTTAAGGGTCAGTTAGCAACAGCACACTAGCATGCACTAATGTAACTATCAAAGAGCCTATCACTAAATACTTGCATGACTTGTTAATCAGCATGCAATATATATAGGTTGGAAGTTTTGCAGCCCATTCTCAACCTATCCACAGGCACTACTCTTCACCACGATGGTAACCTAAAACTTCAACATCACAGAAACACCTTTAAATACCAAAAATAACAGAGCAATAAACAATAACACATCTCCCCCTATATTAATACTGTGCAAACACACAAAATAACGCTTAATTTCAACATTTATTCTCTTTACACAGCCTGACACAAAGCATGCTGGGAACTAGAAACTCAGTCAGTTTAAGTTGCCATTACTAATATCAGATTTTGATAATATCAGAACTTTTTTCTATTAAGTAAAATGAACTTTCAGTAGTATTTGAGTGAAACTAATTTCATTTATTTAGTTTAAACTGTTCTGTTTTACAGTGTATAAAAAAGTACTTTTATGATTTGACAATTATTATTTCAGATGAATTTATCTCTCATTCCTTAATGGGTTGATAAATGGTCTGCAGAGTCATGCTTTTAGTTAACCCTCAAACACTTGAAGCTGGTTGCTAAGATGACAGCACTTTTATCTGTGAAAAAGAGCTGGCATGTTGTTTGTGTGAAAAGAGCCAACACATTTATTCTGACTGTCCATGTGAGATGAGCTATCATTCCGCTCGTGTGCCTGCATCAGAGAGAGTGAAGAGAGTTAGTGGGTTGTCAGTGGGGAGCAGGTCACTCTGTGGGTGTCACAGAGGATGAGGTGCATCCTGCTGTGTCTCTGCCAGCAGATGTCAAAGCCGATATGTTATTGAGCCTGTTTCTCATGAGGGGTGACCTATAATTCACACTCACCTTTCTGTACTTTGAAATCCATTGCTTCTGACAGCTTTGGTTTTACTGAGGCTTTTTAATTAGCAGTGATGACGGATTCAACTAAAAAAATATCTTAACGATTACATAACAGCCAACATCTGTTTATCTGTTTCTTTTCTCTGTTCCATCATACCGTCCCTGCTGAAAACAATGAGATATGTGTAACATTTAAGTAAATAAAAAAACAAAAACAAAAAAAAAACATCTTATCTGCCAAGAACTGCCCACTTTATCATCTAACTTACATTTAAAATGACCAACCAGAGTGTGTTGTTTTCGGTTAGTTTTTCCTCTCATGTTATTGGTACCTTCTTAACATGACTTCATTTTGAGGGGTCCTGAATAAACAGCCTGTGAAATTGTCAGTCACTCAATCAGATAATACAGTTTTTACATACAGCATAATATCTAGATGTTAAATCTAGATCATAAAATGTAAAATCAAATGCACATGTGGTTATTATTTTTCACTACAGGGATAAAACAAACAAAACAAGTCCTGAGGGAGATGTTTGCTTGGGGTCACATGATTGCAAGCATGTCAAATGACATGTCTGTCCAATTCTTTTATCAGATAGGTTGCTCCTCGCTCATTCTGTTGTGAAACTACAATCAATTCCAAAGGTGAAGCAGAATGCACATTCTCACTGGTCTCTCTCGAAAATAAAATGCTCTTCAGGTCCTCAAAGCTCTGGATGGATCTGTTTTTCTCCTTCAGCAGCAGGTAATTGAATTGGATTTGTCAGATGAGCTGATACAGTAACAGCGTCCATGAGTATTGATCCCTTAGCAATAGGCTGGACCAGAGCCGATATTGCAGTTAAGTGAACTGTAAAAAAAAAAAAAAAAAAGGCAAGAAAAAAGTAAATGTCTTGTTCTCTTCTGGAGAAATGGATGGGTATCTATTTGTAGGCTTAAGAAGACTATCAATGCTTAAATCCAGATGTCACATTAAACTAACATGGGGCAGGATGAAGACATTCACAAATGCTAGGAGCAGTTATACCTGATGATCCAAATAGAAGTAAACAAGGGGAATGTAAATATTTAAAATCTGTTTTCCTTTAAATAAATTTGATTAAATGTCAGAAATGTATTGTTTCTCTTCTCTTTATGTTTTTTTTTTTTTTTTTTTTTTCAACTACAGGCACTTTTGTGCCCAGGGGTTAATTTTTATTCAAAATAAAATATTTTCTGTCATTTCGAAAACAAATGTCCTGTCATTTCCACCACTTCCAGCAATTTTGCCATTAAAGGTAGGGTAGGAAATGTTTTCATAAACACTTTTTGTTATACTGGTTGAAACTCTCTTCACATCCTAATAGCAATCGATAATATAAATAATCTAAATATTAAAAATGTAATATTAAAATATTAAAAAATATATATATTAAATATTAAATTTAAAATTTAAAAACAGGACCAAAAAATGTTCATCCAATCATTGCATTTGGCCCTACCTGCCTGTCGACATATTTATTTCCATAACTTCACACATAAGTTGTACACAGATAGTCACTGAGCGCTGAAAACAAAGAGCAGACAGTTCCTCCTGAACCAAAACAACGTGCTTATGCTGTGTTCACGCCATGTCGTAACCGTAATTACCACATGGCAGCCTTTGACCTTCTACTCAGCTGTCCCTCAGACTTGGATTTATGCGTTTCTATGTCAACACTATCAATGCCGATGAATGAATCTACAGCAATCAGGTGGTACAAGAGCTCTGTAAGTTGTTTACATTCAATATTATTGTAATATTATGCGCTTTAAGACATGAGGTAATTTTAATGCTACCTCTCGTGATGCTCTGCAGACTCTCTGGCTCTGTGCGTTCATGTGTTTTGGAGGAGGCGTGGCTTTGAAGTTTTATGGTTTTAAGGTTTTATGCTTTCAAAGCTAGCTTGCTATTGCTAGCCTATCTTTAATTAAGTTTTAGCAAAATTTTGTGTACTTGGTTACCAAGGAGAGTGTCAGTTAAAAACATGCTTGAGATGACATATGAAACATATATTGGTATTGTGCATCTTTTCAAAAAGTCCTTTTTCTAAAAGTCCACAGGGCATTGTTATAGCAACACCTTTATATGTTATAGCAACATTTACTGAATTAAAAGTCTTTTGTTTTGTATGTGAGTTGCTGCTATGACCATAGAGTAACACCAGTTTCCCTGTTTGTACTGCTCAATATTAAGTAGAACTTAAGTGCATCAGAACAGCAGCTGTCAGGTCCAAAAAAATTACATTCAATAATATTAAAACTTTCTTCACTATATTCAAAATTTTGTTTACCTATGAAAAACATAGTGTGAAAAGACTGGCAAGTATGGAAATTGTACATACATGTACATAAATAAATAAATAAATGAAATCAGAATAAAAAAAAAAAAAATGAAAAAAAAATGAAGACTTCAAGACCTCTAAGTGCCGCCTGAAATTTTCTTCTAAAATTAGCATTTTTATCAAGCTTGTATGTTTAGGTTCAGTAATTTTTACTTTAATGGTAATTAGTAGGTCATTTTCATTGCCATTAAAGTGAAATAATTGAACATAAACACATGAGCTTGATAAAAATGCTCATTTTAGAAGAACATTTCAGACGGCACTTAGAGGCTTTTTCATTTGAAGTATTCAAAAAAAAAAAAAAAAAAAAAAAAAAAAAAAAAAAAATATATATATATATATATATATATATATATAGTTCAACATGGCACCTCAAGAACTCTCTGACGATCTAAAAAAAAAGAATTGTTGCTCTACATAAAGATAATGTAGGCTATAAGAAGATTGCCAAGATCCTGAAACTGAGCTGCAGCACGGTGGCCAAGACCATACAGCGGTTTAACAGAACAGGGTCCAGTCAGACCAGGTCTCGCCATGGTCGACCAAAGAAGTTGAGTGTGTGTGCTCAGCGTCATATCCAGAGGTTGTGTTTGGGAAACCGACGTATGAGTGCTGCCAGGATTGCTGCAGAGGTTGAAGGGGTGGGGGCTCAGCCTGTCAGTGCTCAGACCATACGCCGCACGCTGCATCAAATTGGTCTGCATGGCTGTCGTCCCAGAAGGAAGCCTCTTCTAAAGATGATGCACAAGAAAGCCTGCAAACAGTTTGCTGAAGACAAGCAGACTAAGGACATGGATTACTGGAACCATATCCTGTGGTCTGATGAGGCCAATTGTACTTGCAAACAGATGCACACAGAAAGGCACTGCAATGAATGGCATCAATATACAGTTGCAAGTAAAAGTATGTGAACCACTTGCAGAATCTGTGAAAATGTGCAAAATTTTAACAAAATCATACAAAATGCATGGGCTCTGTTCTTCAGAAAAAAATCTTCAGGTCCCAAAAATTCTTCAGTTTTCCACCATCTTCTGCATATTTGAACCCTTTACAGCAGTGACTGAATGATTTTGAGATCCATCTTTTCACGCTGAGGACAACTGAGGGACTCAAACACAACTGTTAAGAAAGGTTCAAACATTCAACTGATGCTTCAGAAGGAAACATGATGCATTAAGTGTCGGGGGTGAAAACTTTTGAACAGGATGAAGAGGTCCAAATTTTTCTTATTTCGATTGAATATCATTTTTTTTCATTTAGTACTGCCCTTCGGAAACAACAGAAAATACTTTCATGTTTCCCGGAAGACAAATTAAATACAATTTACCTTGATCTTCAAATTCCAGATGTTTTCTGGAGCATCAGTGAATGTTTGAACCTTTTCTAACAGTTGTGTTTGAGTCCCTCAGTTGTCCTCAGTGTGAAAAGACGGATCTCATTATTATACAGTCACTGTTGTAAAGGGTTCAAATATGCAAAAGATGGTGGAAAACTGAAGAACCTGCAGGACCTGGAGATTTTTTCTGAAGAACAGAGCTCAGTTTAACTGCTCAGGACAAACAAGAGACTCATGAAGAATGTCGTAGATCATCCAGGTAATGACACACAGTATTAAGAATCAATGGTTCACATACTTATGAATGGGGTTATTTTAATAAATTCAGCTATTTTTTTTTTTTTTTTTTTGTGGATTATATGTAAACATCTTTTATGTAAAATATCTTACTCGGGACAGTACTAAATAAAAAAAATAACATGCATTTTGTATTATCTCCCTTATTTTGTTAAAATTATTAACATTTTCAAAGATTGTGCAAGTGGTTCACATACTTTTTCTTGCAACTGTATCAGGTCCATGAGCAGATTTCAACATGTCGTTATAGAAAGAGAGAATGAAAGCTTATTTAGCACACTCTTAATCAAATGAAATGTGTTAACCTGTATGTATTTATTTAAATTGTTTGTTTGTAAAAAATACTGCACACTTATGTGACCCAAATATGTAAGAAATATATTTGCATGTTTTCTTGTGAAGCATCTATCATTATTAAGCATAGGTCATTTTCTATTGTAATTAGATGCTTATTAAAGTATGCCTACATAAAGTTAAATTTAGGCCTGTCACATGGCATACACAAGACTGTTGAGAAAAAAACTTTTTTTTTTTTTTTTACTAGAATTACTTTGTTTCTGATACAATGTATAATAGCCGTGCAGTGATCAAAATGCTTCGATATGTATGAAATGTCCTTTTGTCTATGATAAATTGTATAAGCAAGGAGATATATCCGTTTAAGTTGTATGTATTGCACTTACAGTATGAGTGGTCCAAGGCTCTAGTTAATTTATGAACATTTGTACACATTACTTGGGTAACGATGGGTTTGGAAAATGTGCCGTAGAGATTAAGTACTACTTATGTGCTTCGGCAAAAAGAGCCATTGTAATTTTAGGTTGTAAATAGGACAGAATATGTGGTGAGGAGAGCAGGTACTCAAGTCTGGAGTGTAGCCCGACGTGCTCATGGGGACAAAAGCCTGCTATAACCTCTGCTGTTACCCTAATCCATCTTAGTAATGCTAAGTGCCTGGTCAGAAGGCTTTTTAAAGTGTCTTTGATAATACTCATCAGGGCATTCTGAACCCCCAATCCCTTTGGTGTCACGATACAAAAAGATCAGAGAACAGGTCAGATATATAAGCCAATATCGTTTAGTAGGTATAGCACTTTTGAACGTGAGGGGGACAGAAATGCCAAACCCATTGTTTTTTTAAAGTCTTGAGTCTTCAAGTGCACAAGCCCCTTGAATATAGAATAACTTTAAAGTAAGTGGCATTCAGTATGTCTGGTATAAGCGTAGTTGGTAACTGACAAATAGTTTCATGACTCCCCACTGCCTGTTTTGTACATACTGCAAGTACATAATGTACATGGTAGTGTAGATTGTTTTATAAACTGCCAAATCTACCGGCACCAACCTCTTATTTATAATTAGTGATGCATAACCACCAGATGTTAACCAATCAAATCAATTAAATATGAACTTAAACTGAAGAGGGTCACTATTAAAAGAAAGCTAAATAATAACACTAAACTCCTAATTGTGGTAATGAAACTCATTATATACTGTGCAATGCACAAGATATTAAAGCAAATCTTCATAATAGCCACAGGATCACATTCAACAGGCAATTTAAACCTATTGCATAATAACAAATTTTTCATGTCCAGTTATAATGTGCCACATAAAATCAAACTTTGATACAGGCACATTGATACATGTGGTGACCTAACTTCACCTTAAGCACATGCCTGCTGTGAGCTGTATTTATTCTTGGTGTCTTGGTCTTGGTGGCCATTTTATTTTGTGAGTTTTATCAGACATTTAAATCTTATTTTTTTTATGACCTGCTTTGTGATTCTGTCTTATAGTTATGGTATGTTTTTCAAGTCATCATCATGCACATTCAGAAGGTTAAATGCAATTTTGCCACCTTTAATACTAAAACCTGCTTGACACGTATTTGACTTAATAATTTTTGTGTAAACCACCGTGTTTCATTTTTTAAACCAGATGAGGTTCATTGACTCCTTTTAACCTGTTTAAATTCAGCTCAGTGTTCCCATATATACATTCCTTCATAAACACCTCGACAGGTCATGCTTGATCACCTAACAGAGCCACTGAAATTCTAATACGCTGGAGTGACTGCAAATACCTTCTGCTGAATAATGCATCGCAGATCTACATTTCAAGATCTGAAGGCATTTTGTGTAATAATTTTCAACCTTGCAGTTAGTCTTCACTTTGTTCCCAAATACTATATGCAAAGAGGTGACCTTATGATAATTCTGTCCATCCAAACTTACATTTATGATGTTGAAGGATCAATCAAAGACATGATTAGCATATATGAACATTCCTTTAACAGAAGAGCAGTTTAATATTTCCTTAATTAATGATGTTTTTATCAATGGACTACTGGAATATACATGCAGAACCTCCAAGTTCTATGCACCTGGGTAAAATCCAAAGGCAAATGGTAAAAAATACGCTCACAAGGGTAAGGCTGTCCCTCATAAAGCCTGCTAACCTTCAAATAAGACTGAAGCAGGGTAGGCTTTTCTCTTACTACTTACAAGTGGTTCAATATATATGGAGTGTAGAACTTCAAATGCAGCCCACCACAGAATGATGCTTTATTAACCACAAGGGAAATTGGAGCCGTGCACATATCTATTTGAGAAGGCCCTTAAAACCAGGGCTGATCGTAAAGACTTTAACTGTCTTGGATTGGGCCACAGCACTTTAGAGAAATATTGTGCAGGAGAGTTCCCAAACAAGAAAGAGGACAAATGCACAAGGGAATGTGTCTATGCCACTGTGCTGTCACTGAGAGGATGGTGATAAATGAACTCAGGGAGCTTACTGTAATGGTGGCAAAGCCGCAGAGGCACGTGAAAGCATGCGTAGCCCCAAGGTGCATGCTTGAAGAAACATTTTGATGTGCCATTGCACACACACTAATACATGATAAGAAACACATTCACCTTAAAGAGAATAGCCATGTGGGCTTGGTATTGTAACTGACAAATGTTCTGTTCTGGGATTTTGCCTTCAAGGGCATGATCATCGTAATAATACTGACCATTAATTTTGCTCTTAAGTGTAAAAGGATTTTAGTTTCTCTCACTCTCTCTTTCTCTTCCTCTTAAAGGGATATGTAATTTAATGTATTTAATTATACTCATGTCAACGAGCAGACTAAATTGACAGGATCTTACCTGTTTTTGTCTATACAGTGAATGTCATTGGGGTCCAAAACAGCTTTGTACTTTCATTATATATACAGCAACATCAACAACAACAAAAAATATTCAGAATATCGTCCCCTTGGAATTATAAGGTTCTATTTGCATTCTGAGATATTAAGCTTCAAAGTTTTTGCATTCCATTCGACTGTGTAGATAGAACCTTTTTGTTTTCTAAATAAAAAGTCCCACAATATAAAAAAAACAAAAAACAAAACATATATGCGAATAACTCAATTTTGACAAAGATGTCAGATAAAACCTTATAATTCCAAGGGGACAATATGTTATTTCATGTTTCACAGATTTATACAGGTTTGGAATGACATGAGAATACATTTTTTTTTTTTTTTTTTTCATTGATCTCCATCACGCAAATACACACTTTTTTACCATTTGCATGTGGATGAGGTTAATAGCTAGTTATTCTCGGCATGCAGAATCTTCTGTTTTTATGACCTAAAAGATTCCTTTCTTGCTGGAAATTGGAGATGAAGAAGCTACAAAGCAACTTTTATTTATTTATTTTTTTTTATCCATAAATCGTGTGAATCAATCAGCATATCTTCCATTGGCCAAGCAGCTGTCTATCCTTATCAGGCGGTCACTCATAATTCTGAGTGCAGTTGAATGCTATCAGAAAGTCTTGTCTTTCTCCTCCTCCATTATATTTGCATTTTCAATATGGGTGGTTTTAAAGATCAAGGCAGCAGAAAGGGATTTTGCCAATTGATTCCCACTGTCGTCATTACCGGCAGACCGTTACAGATAGCAGAGCAGGAACAGGGATTTAGCTGGAGCGTCACACTTCCTTAGTGATTTGGCCTGATTTTTTTCTTTTTTCTTTTGGCATGTGGTAGCAGGCTAACGTTGCAGTGTTTCAACTGTGAAGTGGCTTTGGGTTTCAATGGGAGCCCTGATTTAATCTGTTTAAAACTGCTCACATCTTGCATCTGCAATCACTGGACAAATGGATACCGGTGGACTCGGTCAAAGAATAAAGGAAAAATGCTGCCTACTGACAGAAAACAATGCCATACTGATTTCCTTCTTTTTTATGTACTATAACTGCAATATTCAAATTCAGACTGGACTTATGAAATGGCAAAATGCTTTGATTCATAATTATTATTATCCAGAACATTCTTATGTCACTGTTTGACATTTAAAGATTATGCCTGAATTAATATGAATCGTACACAAATTATGTAGAATTGTAACACGGTGGGGACTAATCACCATTTCATAAAGTCACCAAATCAAAATAGACAATTTGTATTTTTTATGGATTTTTTTTTACATTTATTAACTCATGTACCGTGATAATCAAAATAACTTGCCCTTCCTCTTGATTTTTGGCATCTCTGATGACATGTTTTTTTTGTTTTGTGTGTGTGTGTGTGTGATGGTGGGACAACCTGTCACTCACATGAGATTGCAGTAATAGCAAACCACAATGATCCAATCAATTCCTGATGGACATAATCAAGTCCTGCCCTACATTTTTTTCTTGTTCGAGAAGCCGTTTCACTCAGATATACACTGTAAAAATAATAAATGGAGGAACCTTTTGGGGTTCTTCACTTTGCCACAGCGACGGAACCGTCTGTAGATCCTCTAGGCACCCTTTCAAAAGGCCCGGTTCTCTGAGGAACCACCCAGGTTTCCTAAGGAACCCTTAAATGAAGCATTGTGTGGAACCACTTTAAGTGCCTCCAGGAACCAAATTTTATGTTTTTTATTTTTATTATTAATTTATTTTATTTCATGTTGGTACTATGGTTACCATTAATTTCTATTATAAATTGAAAAACTGAACCCAATGCAAAATAAAAATTGTTTATTGCATATAATAGATCCATATACATACACTTGCATGCAAAAAAATGCATGGAAACACAAATATTCCATGTAATAAATCAATGTAAAAAAAAAAAAAAAAAAAGACATTAAAGGGTTTATCACTCACCGTCATGTTGTTCCAAACCCCTTTCATTCCCAAACCCAAAGACTTTCGTTCATCTTCAGGACACAAATTAAGATGTTTTTGATTAAATCTGAGAGCTTTCTGTCCATCCATTGACTGCCTTTGCAACTGAAATTTTGACCCTTCTAAAAGTTCATAAAGAGATTGTAAAACTAATCCATATGAACTGAGCGGTTTAGTCCAAATTTTCTGAAGTGACTCGATTGCTTTATATGATGAACAGATTTAATGTTGGCATATATTCACAATTATACAGTATCTCACAGCAGTGAGTACACCCCTCACATTTCTGTAAATATGTTATTATGCCATTAATGTCTAAATCGCTGGCCACAAAAGAGAAAGAAATGGCTAATTGGGCCCAATTTGGACATTTTTACTTAGGGGTGTACTCCCTTTTGTGGCCAGCGGTTTAGACATGTTTAATGGCTGTGTGTTGAGTTATTTTGAGGGGACAGCACATTTACACTGTTATACAAGCTGTACACTCACTACTTTACATTGTAGCAAAGTGTCATTTCTTCAGTGTTGTCACATGAAAAGATATAATTACATATTTACAAAAATGTGAGGGGTGTACACACTTCTGTGAGATACTGTACATGAGGGTGAGTAATTAATGACAGAATTTTTGGTTGAACTAACCCTTTAACATCTTGAATACCTCAATTAAAAATGTGCATCAAATAAATGTTGTATACTTAAAGGGATGGTTCACCCAAAAATGAAAATTCTGTTATTAATTACTCATTCCCATGTTGTTCCAATCCATGATACTTTTGTTCATCTTCAGAACATAAATTAAGATGTTTTTGATCAAATCTGAGTGATTTCTGTCCCTCCATAGACACAACACAACTACCAATTTGACGCTTCAAAAAGTTCATAAAGACTAAAAAACGAATCCATATGAATTGAGCGGTTTAGTCCAAATTTTCTGAAGAGACTCGATTGCTTTATATGATAAACAGATTTATATCAGGCTTTTATTCTCATGTAAACATTGATCGGCGAACATAAACAGAAGCTCAACAGAACCAGCTTGACGTGCTAAAACAAACCTCTTGTGTGAAGCTCAAACGTGCTGCGTAACACGGAATGAACCTTGTTGGTTTTTGCACATTAAGCAAATATGTATAAGGCTTCCATTTACCACAACTTATGTTTGAGTTGATAAATGTTTATATGTGAATATAAGCCTAAATTCAATCTGTTCATCATATAAACAGTATCTTTATGAACTTTGAAGCATCAAAGTGGTGGTTGCATAGCTGTCTAGGAAGGAACAAAAAACTCAGATTTCATCAAAAAGATTCTCATGAGGGCGAGTAATTAAATTACAGAATTTTCATTTTTGGGTGAACTAACCCTTTAACTTTAAAACTTGTGTGTCTCAATCAGATTGTTAATCTGATGTTACTGTTTCCAGGTCCAAAAGCTCTATCAGATGCCAAAAGAAAACAACAAATGGTGCTAATATACACTCAGTTTGCTGTAATACTTCTTGAAAATTATGATCCTAACCTTTATATACCGAAATCTCAGATGGTCACAGTTATTCAGCTTTTTTGAATCATTAAAATATAATGATTGGGAGACTGGAGACTGTAATGTACACCATGACTTTTGAAAAGCTTATCTTAAATGTTTGACTTGAATCAACAGTGCTCATAAACAGCTGTTGAGTATTCTCACTAGAAATGAGAAGAGGCTTTGACCCGGAAACAGTATTCCTTACGTAACAACAAGCAGATAACATTTCCCTTATAACAGAGTTAAGGTGCAGTAAAATTGGCTGCTTTTTGGTGAATGAATTCCAGTAATTTGTGTGCAGTAACAGAAATGCACACAATCATTAATTTTGTGTGTGGTCAAAAATTTCACTATGGGTCCAAGTTGGTCACTCAAATTCGCCAGATTTGACCAACAGAAAGCTGCTTGAAAGTGACTCCTATGTGAGCTGCTTCATATAATATGTCACTACATTGCTGATAATGGTCAATAGACCTTTTTGCCTGCGTGATTTCACAGAAATGTCACAAATGTGACTGCACTTTTACTCGCTGCAACATTAAATCCAATCAATAATAAAATCTTCAAAAGGGACATTTGAGGTAATTAATGAGTCAGAAAAGAAAAAAGGTACAGCAGTTTTGTTTTCTGCTAGGCTTCTTTTTCCTTTTTTCTGGTGGATGGCACTTCAATGTTTTTCAGGTCTATAGGAGGATTTTTATTTCTGTTTAAAGCTGTGTTTTAGCATACTAGGCCAAGATCCCTGCAAAGTACAAAATGGTTTTTAATTATTATTATTATTATATTATTTAAGGTTTAAATGACTCTATAAAAGATACAGAATAAATGTAGGCCTATGTATACTTAATCAAACTTAAGTATAATAATAATAAATGTTCAAGGCTTTAGGCTACATCTTATTTTGGCCTCACAAAACTTTTGGGTTCCTCCAGATTCTAGCTTGTAAAAAAGAGATCTTCCAGGAACCATGTAAATGTTTACAGATCTTACAAGAACCCTTTTATAGAATTTGAGTTCCTCGAACTTTCCCCAAAAGCACTTTGAGGTCTCGATAATGAAAAGGTGACTCCAGAACCTCAGAACTGAATACGAAGTGCTTAAAGGATCCTATAAGTTCCTGCAAGAACCATAAAGACTGTCAATGGTTCCACTAGTAACACCACTATAGGAGAAAGAGCTTTGAGGCACTTAAAATACATTTCGAAGTTCCTTGAGTATCCAAAAGGATTTGAGGCACCTTTAGTTTTTACAGTGTATGTCACAATAAAAAAAAAAAAAGACTATTGCAACTTTCGCTTCATGCCAGCAAATTTTATAACATAACTGCTTTTAATTTGACTGCTTTTCCCCCTACTTCATTTAAATAATCATGTATAAAAATAAATTATTTTTCAAAGTTTTGATTTAGAAAAAAAATAAATAAATAGGCCCACAACATTAAAGATCCAGCAGTATATTTCATTGTACACATGGGGTATTTGTTACCCCTGTGTGCACCAAAACAATCTTGAGTATTTGCTGCTAAAAAGCTTTTTTTTTTTTTTTTTCATCTGACCATAGAACATTTGAAAAGTGTTCTATGGTCAGATGAAACAAAATAATTAGCTTTTTAGCAGCAAATAATCAAGATTGTCTTGGTGCACACAGGGGTAACAAATACCCCATGTGTACAATGAAATATACTGCTGGATCTTTAATGTTGTGGGCCTATTTTTCAGCCGGAGATCTTGGACATCTTGTTCAGATACATGGTATCATGGATTCTAGTAAATACCAACAAATAAAAAATCAAAACCTGACTGTCCCTGTTAAAAATCCAATAATGGGCCGTGGTTGGATCTTCCATCAGGACAATGATCCAAAACCAACATCAAAACCAACACAAAATTGTGTCTCTGAGCACAAAATGAAGCTTCTGCCATGACCATCCCAGTTCTCTGACCTGAACCCTAAAGAAAATGAGTGAACTGAAGAGAAGAAGCACCAGCATGGAGCTGGGAATCTGAAGGATCTGGAGAGATTCTGCATGAAGGAATGATCTCTGATCTCTTGTCAGGTGTGCTCTAAACTCATCAGGCATTATAGGAGAAAACTCAGAGCTGTTATCTTGGAAAAAGGAGGTTGCAAAAAGTACTGAATAAAAGGGTATGATTAATTGTGAGCAATGTGTATTAGAGAAAGACATTTATTTCATAATGAGATTTTCCCCCCATTTAGAATTATTATTCTCCAGTGAAAGGTTTGATTTTTGTAGATTTTTTAAATAAAAGATCAAAATGATTAATGATGCAGATTTATTTTCACAGCCTTCTTTGGTTATATTTACCAAGGGTATGAATAATGAGCTATATATATATATATATATATATATATATATATATATATTTTTTTTTTTTTTTTTTCTTTACTGCATTTGGTTGTAAGTAATTAAGCAATTTTAAGTAATTTTAAGATCTTTGTATTTCTATCCAGTTAATTCATTAAACAGTGCTTTTGAAACCTGTCTAACAGACACAGGAGTATCATTCCACGTATCATATCTGCACATTCTGTAAACATGCTATTTTTAAATTGTTTTTAATAATATTTTTATTTTAATTTATATATATATATATATATATATATATATATATATATATATATTTTTTTTTTTTTTTTTTTTTTTTTTTTTTTTTTTATTATTATTATTCTGACCTCTCCACTAATGCAAAGACACCTTTCATCCTTTTTTGTGTAGCATTTTGGACATAATCCTCTCCTGGAAACATCCACATCTCTCCACACTCTGCCAAGGGCCTACACATCATTGTTGGCCCAGGGAACATTTGACACCTGTCAAAGATTAGTGGAGTAGGTATATCTGTTAGTACCTGGATGTATATACATTTTAGTTCATCTGTAGTAGCACTGACTGATTTTTGGCAGATTAGCAGACTCTTTCTTTCATAAAACTAGGATATATATTGTTCAGCCTTACTTTGTTTCCCTTTCTTTTCCAAAATGTCAGGACAATATAAAATATGGCTTTAAAAAGCCATTTAGACCATTTTCAGCCCAGTCATTGGTTAGTCATTTAAATTTTAAGTCATTTTTATATTCATGAAGAAATATTTTTGAAAAGCCTAGAGTGGATGACTACTTCAGCTAGGTTCCCAATGTGAAAAGACACTTAAGGACACTTAGTAAATCAGCCCATCAGATTTATTATTAGCTGTATATTATCTTAAATGCTCTTAATCTTACCCTCAAACACACTTCTCTCTAAATCACTTAAAAGTTCTTTTTTATTAATCAGACATCTTTTTTCTTTTTTTTTCTTTTTTTTTTTTTTTAAATTCATTTACTTATTTTTATGCATGACTATAAAGCCAGTGCTTTCAACCAGGGACTCATGGACCCATAAGTCTGTGAAGATACCGTACGTGAAAGCTATTATTATTATCATTATTATCACTATTATTTTGTATTTTTTAGTTCATTCATTAATTTTATTTTATATTTTTTCAGCTAGTTTTATATATATATATATATATATATATATATATATATATTTATTTTATTTTATTTTTTTTTGGCTTGTTTATGGCTGAATGAATTGAACATCAAAACTTATGTTAGTATTACTTTAGTTATATTACGTTAGCAGAACTAAAATTTTTGTGACAGGTGGGGGGGGGGGGGGGGGGGGCGAGATTACATCCCGGCACCGGCAAAGCATGCTGGAATTAGAAATCTGACTCGATCATTTTAAGTTCAGCTTACTACAATCAAATTTTGAGTTCACACAACTTTTTTCTATTAAGTACAATGAACTTTCATTATTATTTGAGTTTAACAAACTCATTTAATCTAATTAATTTCACTGTTCGGTGACATTCGGTGGCATTTTCATGTCTACTGCAATCTTGTTGAAAAGGCTATAATATTATAATAATATATTATAATATATATCAATTTATAATATTGGCTACTATGTTCCAAGAGCTAAAACTACAATTAATTTGTGGCCATATTTATTGTAGAGTTTTGAGTCATGAAATGTATTCTAGTTCCAGTTTTTCACAGATTTTATTTTTATTTAAAACTCTCTGCAACACATGTAATGGCTGTTTTATTTTCGTTATTGCATATAATTAATTTGAATGATAATCAAAAGCAGTAATTATGGTTTAACCTCTGCACACACTCTCTCTCTCTCTCTCTCTCTCTCTCTCTGTCTTTGCCATGCAATTGTGATTCTGGGGCCGAAAACTAGACCAGAGCGCTTGATTCATTCTTGTTTGAGCATGCAACAGTACTGATAGTGGCAGCTATTATTAGCATCATGAAAAGTTATGGATCTGTCCTGCTGCACATCCTCCAGGGTCAAACTATGGAACCACTAATGGCCTGCAACACGTAGTAAAACATGCTTTCAGGCTGCAGACAGTCCTAGGTGTGTTGTGGTGCATATGGATGTTTCTCATGGATGGATTATATTTGGCAGGGTATCACATTGCCTAAAGGAGTCAGAACATTAAAACTGCATTAGAGAACACCTACATGGTGAACCCTGGAAGAATATACAATTGTTGTAAATCTGTTGCATTTTTAAAAACTCCAACCACCATAAGCATCACCTTTTCATCTTCCCGGGAGCAGAGGGAAAATTTCTCAGGGATGCAAAGTAAAGTAGAAAGTCCCTGAAGTGCTGGAGCTTTGTAACCCAAGCGAGGCTTTAGGGCCCACAGATCTGATGAAGCCCAGTGCACAAAAGGCTCTTCCCCCTGCCAAGCTTGATAAAGAAATCCCATCTCATTTATATCTCCTTTCAATTCTTTACCTGCTTTGATTTCCTTCTCCTCTTTCTCTCTCTCTCCATCCCTCTCGCTCTGAGTCTTCTGATCTGATTTGCTCGTTGTGATCCTTACCTCACTTGAATTGCTTTGCGACTGTAGTGAAAACCCAGACAGACTGTAAATGCAACATCTTCCACCCTTAAAAATGTAGTGTAATCAGCAGGTGAAATGTGAGAGTCACTATGACTGTGTTAGTGGTGTTTACCTCTCACTCCCTCCCACCCTTCCCCTCTCTGTGGGATTTTTAATGCACCTCTTCAGTGAGCTGTATCTGTTGCCTGTTTCTAATTGTGCAGCGTCCTCATTCTATCCTGTATACGTCTTAGGATGTGTCATATATTTAGGCCAAGCGGGAAATGATGAAAGTACTGAATGGTAACAAGATTGTTCATTGCTGCCTACCTCTTTGCTAGACTGTGACCTTGTGCACCTCAGGTCCATATCTGCATTGCTGCAGGCTGTTCACCTCTGCCAAGGGTTATGAACACCACAGTCGGTACTGAAAAAATGCAAAATCAAATAATTAAGTTGGTTATATCAGGCAAGCAGACGAGGTAAATTATGTTAAAACCATAGGTAGAGTTTGGGCAGTGCGAGTTTACACAAATTTAGAGAATGGCTAATATATACTGCAAGTGACACAATGATTTCCACTGTTGCCACACATATAGAAGAAAAAACCCGAACTCATATGAAAATGCAACTATTTTACAAGGTGGCAATTTCGTATGAATTAGTACAATGTGATTTTCGTTTGGAAACGCCAACGCCTTAGCAATTGAGAGTGTGTTGGAAAAATCATGATGCAGATTCTTTTTCCAGAGGCTGCCTCATTCCCACCTCTTAGCAGCCCAGGGGCTTCTGTTGGCAAATTATTAGAGATGCACTGATTGCAATTTTCTTGGCCAATATTGATTTCCGATTTTTTTGTTAATGTGATCTGCCGATACCAATTTTTGCCGATTCCGATTTTCTTTCTAAGAACTATAATACAAAAAACGACTTTTCTTAAACTCAAAGTTGTATTTTCATATATATATAAAAAAAGTAAAAAATCAGTAATAAAATAAGAACAAATAAAAAAATAAAAAAAAAAAATAAAAAAATTCAAACAACAGCACAAATAAATGCAAGCTATGAAACTAAGTTTTTCAGGTTAAGTAGGTTTTAATTCAGGTAAGAAATACTACAGAAATAAAGTAACCAAATGTAAAATAACACATCCAGTGTTATTTTACATTGGTCACCTTAATTTCGGTAGTCTTTATTGTAAATATTAAATACAGATTCATTTTTGCCATTAAAGTTATAAAAACGTATTCAGTCAAGAGCAGAAAGTGATTTTCTTTGTCTTTTGTTCTTTGATTAACATGACAGACAGCAGCAGGAATATTGGACTGCTGTCCCTTTAAGAGTTTATGAATGGACACAGTATTACACAAATGCGTTCTCTTTCTCAGCTGTTTAAACTGACTGTGTTTATTTGAATAATCGCCAAGACGGGCATTTTAACATCATTTTGTATGTATTTGACCTTTTAAGCGCAGTAAGACACTCGTTTTGGTGCTTGTAACTCTGTTTGACTTCTGTCTCTGTTTGAGACTGAGCGTGGCTTGTTCGCTCCACATATATAGATCAGTGGTGCACGCGCTTTTGGTGTGAGCGCGAAACCTGCAGGAATGACTGAAATTATGCGCAATACAAGCACTATTTACCGGAGCGAATGAGATGAGTGAGAGAGAGGAGGCGCCCGCGCAGGTGTGCGTCACTTCACCGTCAGAGAGAAGAGAGCGAGAACGCGCAGCTGACGTTATTGCCTGTGCTGCTGGTAACAAAACGGATCGGCTCGGAATCGGTAAGAGGTGAGACTGATCAGCCGATTCCGATCCTACAAATTACTATGTAGTGGCACTTTAGATATTAGATTACAAAATGCTCTGATAAAACTGAATAATACTCTGCCCTGTATTAAAATGCAAAAACACTAATGGTTTAATAATCTTTCATTCACTAGTAGTTTTGGAGTCTAAGAATCTCTGGTTCTTTTTTTTTTTTAGATGTGCCATTTAGGAAAAGAGATAAATCGTTTCATGATACATTTAGATGGCAATTTTCTAATACTTTTTTTCAATAGTTGGAATGTATGGAACAAAACGATGTTCATCTTTCTGTTGTAATTAAGGACAAATCATCCATCATCCAAATCATAATTCAAATGTCAGATGAAATTTTAGTTCCAGTCTGTTTCATTGAATTTTTATTTATTTATTTATTTGCTTTCCTGACAACTGCTTTCGGTTACACTTTATTTCGATGGTCCCCTTTAGACATTCTCCTAACTATAATTAACTTTACAACTACATGTCAACTAACTCTCATTAGAGTATTAGTTGACTAATAGTAGACTGTTAAGTTAGGGTTAGGTGTTAATGGTTAGTAATACTCTAATGACTGGTAGCTGACATGTAGTTGCAAAGTTAATTTAGTAGTCTAAAGTGGACCATAAAAATAAAGTGTTAACCTGCTTTCTTATATTATTTTGCAACAGTAATGTCATAAATTACACAAAAAGCTTTTTGATGAGAGAATTTGAAAGTTTCTGGAAGTAGGCATGAATTTGTATTTTGTGTGACAATAGGTATGAGACAAGGTTAAGCTTATGATAATTGCAAGGCTGAAAAGTTTAAGCTTCTCTTGTAGGTGACAGGAGTCTAGGGCATTCAAATAGGTTTTTAGAAACTAAACAGCCTTTTGGGAATCAGACCCAGCTGAGATTATAAAGCAATAATGGCATTGCTTGGATAAAAGTTAAAGGGGACCTATTATGCCCTCATTTACAAGATGTAAAGTCTCTGATGTCCCCAGAGTGTGTATGTGAAGTTTTAGCTCAAAATACCCCACAGATAATTTTTTATAGCATGTTAAAATTGCCACTTTTTGGGGTTGAGCAAAAACCTGCCGTTTCGGTGTGTGCCCTTTAAATGAGCTGCTGCGCTCTGTCTAAGAGGGCGGAGTTTCAAGAGCTCGTTCTCTGGTGTCAGGATTCAGTCAGGACGCACTATAATGTCAGAAACTGAGAATATATGCTGCATGGAGATAGAACAGGTGTAACTTAGTTTAGTTTAATTATAGTTATAACTTATATTGTCTTCTTGTTTTTATCCACTACATTAGTACAAGCCAGTTTACAGATGAGTTTTATGACGTTTATTGTACTTCACACAAAATATGAAGCGTCTGTTTTCACTCTAGAAAATCACTGTAAGAGCTTAATAAAACAGTGCAAGTGTGCATTAAAATATTATTCATAAACTCTCTCTCTTTCCCTTGCATTATCATCAAGACACACAGCGAAGTATAGAAACACTCTTACAACTAACAGTAAACAAATATATAAAGACCTTTGCCTTTTCGGGTGGTGCTTAATAAAATGGTAAACTTTATATCTGTAAATCAGCTCAGATGAACTGTAATAAAGTGCCCTCACCTTTATTACTGCCGTATCCAGTATCACTCTGGAGACTGTATGTTTTGTATTGTCCCTTTGTAGTGACATTCTTCACAAAACAGTCCGGTGTGAAATGATTCACGCAGACATAAATGAATTTCGGTGGAGTTGAGGGAGCATTTTCTTCGAAAACAAAATAAATCCACCTCGTCTTCAGCAGCTCAGATTTCGGGAGTAAATGGAGAGAGATATGTGGATTAATTCATCCAGCTACAGAACACCTAAAATGCTTGGGAGACAGTCTGGTCAGTGCAGTAATGGCAGACTGTGTACAGCTGGCTGTGAACTCGCTCAGGGTGGTTCTATGTTAAAACGGCAGTGTCTGTCAATATTCGTGGGCGGGGCCTGTGGCTTTTGTGACGTCACATTGCCAGGGATCTGGAAACAGCTTGTTCTGAGACACTGCTTATGATTTATGGGGATTAAGAAAAAGGAGTGGTTGGATTTTGATCATTTTAGGGTGGTTGTGTTCACACACTGCCAACACACATTTATGTCCAAATAAATCTGCATAATAGGTCCCCTTTAATGTATGATGGAGTGCAAACCAAACAGAGTTGTTTACAACAAATTAGGGGTGTGCGATATTGCCAAAAATTTCTCTATATTTTCTGGGATTTTGTCGATAACAATGATCAGACAGTATTTTGCTGAGCATGTTATTGTGCTGGTACCTTGGCAGGTTTTGGACTGCCGTGGACAGCTGACTCCTAAAGTTTTTGTTGTTCTTCATATTTTGTGCGGTGGTTAGTTCACAGCAGTGACAGAAATTAAATAATTTAGTTGATTTTTACCTTTAATCTGCATTAAAGGGCAATTTTTTCTTACCTAATTAAATGTAGCCTATGAATTATTTATGTCATATTATTACATTTAATCCATAAATTCAATTAGAATAAAAATGCATTATGGAGCTGTATCAATCAAATTAAATCAGTATCAACAAAATCCATCTATGCAATGCAGAGGAAACAGAAGCTGCATCTTAAGTGGCATTTAGATTTATTTATACAGAAAGTTTAATGCAGCTCATAGGTGACATAAATGCATTTAACCTGCAGTTACAAATGCATAAATAATGTTTTGACGTTTTAAAAATAAACATTGATATATGAAATGGTTTTAAATTAAAAAAAAAAAAAAATGATACTATAAATATAGAATTAAAACTGCCAGTAGGTGGGGGCATGTCACTGTTAATGAGCAAATCATTGAGTCATTAATTCAACTGATTTACTGCATTTTAAAGAAGACGTCTGTCCACATAAGAATCCACATAAGGGCCAGCAAAACAATACAAGACCCTTCATTTGTGAACATTAGTTTTTCTTTGGCTGCTGCAACTGTGTCTTTAAAACATTTCTCGTAGCAAAAAAGCCAAGGTAAAATGTGATCATATGGGGTTATCCAATTATTAATGGTCAAAATCATCATCTAACAGCCAGACTTATTAATCTCAGAGTTTAATCTAGATTGTTTTATATTTTTGACTATGATACCTTTATAATTTTACAACATGAGATCCCTCAGTATTATAACAACACAATATTGGACTTTGAAAGCATTTTGAACTACTGAGTCTTTCAGCCTCACACAGACATCAGCAATTGGCATAAGAATCTCAACAATGGTGACAATCAAAAGCTTCATGCTGCAATGCAGGCTGGGAACAAAAATAGTCCCTGACTCCCAGAATGCATTGCAGCATGAATAAATTATGTTGCTGAATTGCCTGGTTATTTTCTTTAATTCTTACTGTTTGCCTTTATTTTTGCTGTTGTTTTTGCATTGACTTTTAGAGGCGTGTTTTGTGATGTTCAAAGTTGATCTTTTATCTTTTTTGATGATTGTCACCATTGTTGAGATTCATACGCTGATTCTTGATGACTCTGTTTATCTAAAAAACACCATAGATCAAACATTTTTTGTAAATGTTGAGTTTAAAAAAATCCTTTTTAACTGATTGCTTTGCACTGCTTGATCTTAAGCCGGCGTAGTATTACAGTGTTGGCAATATAAAACGAAATGTATTTAAAAAAACATTTCTGATAATGGATTAAAAAAAGGAACCAAGTTCAGTGAACCAAGCATTACATGATGATTATAATCAAAACATAACCAACATCACCTGAGCACAACCAATGTGTTTTAAATACAGATGGTTACAGCAGCCAAAAAACAAACAAAAAAAAGTCAAGGATCAAGATCCCAACTAAAGCAAACACTGAACCCCATCATGGTAACATCAAACAAAACAATAAAACAACATTTGAAGCTCTGTTAATTCTCAGTAAGATGTAGATGTCAGACAGAAATATAGTAAATCTGGTCAGTAATAAGTGAAGCTGGTAATGCTGTTTTTGTTGTTTAACCCTCTTCTGCTGAGATCTTGAGAGATTTCATGTCTTTTATCTTCAGCTGATTTCGTCTAAGGCTGTGGCTGGAAGTCTGTTGTAGTTATGGTGTTTCTGCTTGTATTTTTTCTGTTCTTGTTGTTCTTTTCCTTTGGTGATTCTGTTAACAGCAGGTGTTCATCACTAATTCTTAATTAGCACTTAATTAATCGCTTAATTATCTCATTAACGTAATTTAACAGTAATCAACTGTAAATTAATTTACGTCAACATGTACTGGCAATCACAGCTGCCAGTAGATTACCGTAAAATAAAGGGAAAACCATAATATACTGTAAATTAATTTATGGCAACAAACTGTAGAAAAACAGCAATTTACTGCCAACCCTGCTGGCAGTAGGTTATTATAAAATAAAGGGGAAAAAAACAGTAATATTCTGTAAAACATAACAGTCAGATTTTCTAAATGAAACAAATTCATTTCACTGAAATATTAGTGAAAGTTAACAGAAAAAGTTATGCGAAGTCAATAACTGATAAGGAGAGTAAACACTGAACTGAAGTGTTTTATGTGTTTTTGTACAAGATGATATAGGAGAGATCTTTTAGTTTAATTAATTCATTTTGGGGGTTACCATTATGCTGAAGAGTAGAGCCTGTGCTTCAGTCAGTGATGAGCTGAAAAAGACTGATATTATACTGCATGTGGCTTTATTTAAAAGCAGTGATTGTGTAGTTACTGATGTAGTGATAAACTGTTTGTGAAGCATTTTAACACATATGTGTGTTATTACTAATGTAGACAAGCTGCAAAGATTTGAGCTGAAGACATGTTTTAAATAGTTTCATTATTACACATTAAGTGCTTGCAGTTAAAAAAATATTTATTTTCAGTTGACTCAAATGAAATAAGTTCACAGTACTAACACTGTATAAATACTATATTTTAAACTCAAACTGTTTGAATCAATCGGTTTCCCAAATGAAATATGTTTTTTTCCTATGGTAGTATTACGGTAACATACTGTAAAAAAAGAAGAGCTGTTTTTGTCTGTTTTTTGCAAAGTGAGGTACATACTCGATATTGCCAGATTGCACATTGTTAAAACAGCAATTACAATATTATCGTAGACGATAAATTGCTCAACCCTTCAGCATGTAATGCCATTTCTCATGCCTTCCTACCATTCCTTCTTGCATATTGGATGTTGCAGACACACAATGTGTGCATAGAAAACGAGACATAAATCATTGAACTGCATCTCACATCTCTTGGAGTTGTGGAGTCACACACGCTGCCATAAAAGAACTAGAATGACATTGTAGCATTTAGGCCATGATAAAGTAGTTGCTTCAAAAATAATACATTGAGTCTTAATGTCACAATTGTCTTGTGTTTGTTTCTTTTCTTTTACCTAGTTTTTTAGGTTTTTTAGTCTTAGTGTCTTTCTCATTTAGTTCACCTGTTGTCAATTATATTAGCTCATTAGTTCCCTCAAAGTATAAATACCTTGTTTTGTTCAGTTCGGGGTTGGTATTGCCTCTGTTAGTTGAGCTCATGTTTATTGTTATTACTTGAGTATTTGAGTTTCCTATGAAAAGACTATTTTGCAAGATTTCCTGTTTCAACTCTTTTTGGATTCTAAAGTACATGGATATACTGAATATATATATATATATATATATATATATATATATATATATATATATATATATATATATATACATTTAGAATAAATTTTAGAATGAAAGTTATTGATGAATCATAATTTGTTTGTGTAAACCTTCATACACAGTTTTTACACAAATTTGTGCGCATGCATACTTAGTAAATGAAACCCATTGATCATATAAGAAAAGTAGGACAACTAAACGATTTATAGTTAAAGGTTTACTTTATCATAAATTAAAACTAAAATTGCCTATATACCATTAGCACATCTGTATGAAACATATACACATTGAAATTCAATAAATCCAAAACATTTATGTTAAACAGAGTTCATGTGTGTTTTCTTTTGACAAGACAAAATAAATAAGTTCTTCTGGATTTTGCTTGCCTCAGTTTCATCTGTTTCTTCATGTAATCACAGACAGATATGCTGACATGCCTAAGACTTTTGCACAGTAGTGTATATGTATATATCAGACAGGAGTATAATGGCAAGCAAACAGCTTTTTGAATTGTGTGTCCTTCCCTGCCCTCACTACATTATGAGTGGAGATACACGCTATTAAAATGTTTGTTTGAGAGCGGAACATGCACATCAGCTCTTGTGTGGGCTGACAGTGTTTATTCATAAAATTGCCCAGGAGTTTTAGTTCCGCTCCTATTGGCCTTTCTCTAGATGGAAGAAAGTCTTGCATTGGCTCGGATCTCGCAGAGATTTGCAGAGGCAGCGCGAAAGACTATGGGTCTGCAATAAAGAATCTATAGTTCGGATCTCGCGTTTGCCGAGGCAATGCGTAGCTTATGGGTCCACAATTTATTTATAATGCATGATTCTGTTTTGTATTTTAGATTCTAATATGAATATTCAGCCTGTCATACAGGCAGTGTATATTTGTCTGATTGTTTATTGGCTGCATAAGGGCATGCGGCGAGTGCTTTGTGCCCTTTCTAAAATCTACGCTTATGGTAAGGGCACACGCAGAGTGCTTCATGCCCTTTCTAAAATCCATGTTTGTGGAAGCTGAGCATCACTACCCGTACTCCCTCTCACTGGTGATCGGGGCGAAGTCGAAGCCTTCAAAGGGTAAAATGTATCTGAGGACCGTTATGATCTCCAAGTAGGCTTCGGCGAAGGAGCCCTGACGTCTGTGGTGTCAGACTTCTAAGGGCAGACTCCTCCGGGGGGAGATAGTTTTCACCTCCCTATATGGTGGCCGTCTCCCCTCGGTGCCCTCAGGGGGCTGTTCTGCCAACCCCACCACTTTGTCGGGGCGCAGAAGTTCCTAGTGAGTTTTTACCCAAGGGTTGCTTGCTCCTTCCGAAGACGGCTCTAAAAGAGTCAAGCCAGATCTCCCCTGCTGGTGCGCCACTTTAGGGCACTGTACTTGCTGTTCGAAATACATCAGAGGCCAGTCTCAAGAGACTGGTACCCTTACTAGATTTTCTGGTTGAGTGGGAACTTTGACCAAATATATCTCGCTGGGTCCTGCAGACAATCAAAAAAGGCTATGCCATTCAGTTCAGGTCTCACAGTGGTGAGCAGGGTCTGGTTAGAAGTAAAAGCTCTTCTATGAAATGAGGCTATCGAACGGGTTCCTCCCGACAGGGAATCTGGGTTTTACAGTCTGTATTCCATTGTAGAAGGATGAAGGGTTACATCTGATTTTAGTTTGACGCAATTGTAGAAAAGCTAAATTCAAAATGCTTACTCTCAAGAAAATTGTGTCACAAATCAGGTCCAAGGACTGGTTTGTCACTATAGATCTCAAGAACACATACTTCCACAACACAGAAAGTTTCTGAGGTTCACTTTCAGGGGCAAAGTGTACCAATATTCTTCCTTTCAGCCTCACACTTTCACAAAGCGTGTGGATGCAGCTCTGGCTCCACTGTGATTACAGTGCATTCACATACCAAACTATATTGATGATTGGTTTAACTCAAACAGAGCATCTGGCATTTTAACATCAAAATGTCATTCTCACTCAGATGAGAAAGTTGGGGTTGAGGTTGAATGCCAAAAAGAGTGTGTTCTTTCCATCCCACAGAACCACTAACCCAGGCATTTTCAGAGACTGCTAGGTTTGATAGCAGCTGCACCCAACGTTGTACCTTTTGGCCTGCTGTACATGAGACCGCTGCAATGGTGGCTCAAAACCAAGGGATTCTCCCCGAGGGGAAATCTGCTCCATATGATCAAGGTCACGCGGCGATGCCTTAGTGTCTTAGTCATGTGGCAAATAAGGGAACCCAGGGCATTGCCAAAGTGATGGACCAGGCAGGCTCTGGTGGATCTGGAGTCCTGGCAGAGGGCCAGGGCAAAGCTGGGGGCATGGGCGGAGTAAGCAGGGCAGGCAGCAAAGACGGAACTGGCTTAGCAAGGAGCAAGGCGGCACCGGGATGGCCTCTAGGGTAGCCTCCAGGCCAGCAGCGGGCTCTGGGATGGCCTCTGGGCCTACAGTGGGCTCTGGGATCCGTTTGTCAGGGTGAGGCGGTGGCACTGAGCTTACCACCTCTGGGTGGCTCATCTTCGGCCACCTCTGGGGGCTCTGCAGCATCTTCGGCCGCCTCAATGAAGGCTGCAGATAGGAATGAGGCGGGCCAGTTCTTCCTCCTCCGTCTCTGCGAACAGGTCATTGGAGGGATTGGGCTTCCACTGACTGCAGGTGGAAGGGGGAAACAGTCAGTGGAGTAGGACTGCATTTGAGGTGGGGGTTTAAGCTCCCCACAATAGAAGACATGGTACATAAAGTCCCAGAAACCCATATTCCCCAGCTTCTCCATTTTCCACAGGCTGAGAGGCTGATTGAGGCAGATGTTGAAAAGCTCCTTAATATCAGCCTCATTGTAGTCCAAATAATCTACTTCAATTAGTAGGTCATGGGCAAACAAAGCAGGTAATGAGGGAGGGCAGGTGGGGCAAATTAACCAATAATCATACTCACAGACTGCATGTTCACACAAAACACGACATGAAAGCACACGGCAGGTGTAAACAAACCGTTTGCTACACAGAACATGACAACACGAGCGCCTGGCCAATAAGAACAAACCAGGCGCTCACAAAACACACAAGACAAGAGCGCACGCGAGTGAAAGTACACATAACCCGTGCGCTCACAATAAAGACAGAACAGGGAGCGCAATTTTCCGAACCCAGACATGAAACCGAAACCGAACTAGGGTATAGGGTTAGATTTACCACATGCTTTCAAATAAGACATCTGAAGAGATATGCCTTTATGAGTTAATTTACTTAAGTTGGTCTCTTGCACAAAGGCGCATTCATGCCATGTCATAATTAACGTAACAATTTAGAACTGTAAAAAGCCTTCACATGCTTGTAGAACTTGTAAATACAACGACTACTGAACATTTAAGGTGTGTTCGACTTGAAGCGGTGCTGTTCAGACCGATCGGTGTAAGACAAGTACCGTAAATAAAGCATAGAGAGCTTTATTTTACGGTTATTACGACATGGTGTGAACGCAGCATAATTTCCTTGGCAGGAGATGTTGTTATTGACAGCTACTTAGTCAATCCACTTAAAAATGCATCTGCAATTAACTGTTTTTTAATTGGTTCTGGTCCTCCATTGATTTTATGTCCTTCCAAACTTCTTTAATTGAATGAGGTCACCTTATAAGTAAAAAGATAATCATGTCTGTATCCCCAAGCTAAAGAAATATAATAGAAATGCTTGCACATTTCCATTCCGGGGGATTTTGATAATTATGATGATGATGATTTAAAAAGACAGCACTGCTCTGGTGGGACCAAGAGCTTTACTGTCTTGAAGGTTTATATATATATATATATATATATATATATATATATATATTACAGGAGATCCTTGCTTTGCTGCAGATCCATGTTCAGTAAACTTATTATAAGACTTTGAAATGATTCCTCACGGACATCACTGCTCACTTAATTTACTTTTTATGTTTTCGGCTTGAAAGCTGACAACTGTAAAGCAACTTCAGAGTCACAACAATCATGTTCTTTGTTATTGATTCTCTATGGTATCAGTCGCATTTAATATCATTTTGATTTTAAAACCTCTAGTAGTGGTGTCAATTAAATAAAATTAACTAATTAATCTAATTTTTTTTGTAATTAATCGT
This sequence comes from Elopichthys bambusa, assembly GCA_037101425.1. Taxonomy (NCBI): domain Eukaryota; kingdom Metazoa; phylum Chordata; class Actinopteri; order Cypriniformes; family Xenocyprididae; genus Elopichthys; species Elopichthys bambusa. The sequence continues at coordinate 19,373,363 of CM074432.1, read as the reverse complement.
GATCACGATTAAAAACATTTAAGTTTTCATTCTCGTTTGTCTTGTGGCGTTTGAATTAATGGTTTAAAAGCATTTGTGTGAATAAGAGCATGATCATATAATGTAACTCTAGCCAAATTATGACGGAAAAAAACGGATGCTGCGTTAATTGTGTCAAATATTTAAAAACTAAATCTAAAAAACTAGTAAAAACTAATCTCTAATCATGAAAGATGGAAAGGAATTGCATATATGCAGAACCTGATTTCGCCAAGTGCGACTTGTCCTTGGATCTACATCTTTGTTGATCCTGGAACAACATTCCATTCAACCAATCATATTTGTGGGACAAATAAGTTTACATCTTATGTCAAGTTTAGGCTTTCAAAATTAGGGTTTGGTGCTTCTACATCAGTGTTATTCACCTTTCATTTCATTTTAGGGATAACTTATGGGTAGGGTTAGGTTTAGGGGTAGGGATATGGATATGGTTAGGACTAAATTGTCAGACAGAGTGTTGTTCCAGGATCAACAAAATATGTGACCTGTGCTGTTAAAATGAGTTGCAATGAGCAAATGTTCAAAATTGAGTTATTGCTATTTTCACATTCTCTATTAAAAAAACTCTTGTTGGAATCGGACAAAAAAAATGACTGAGCAACACCTGTTTGAAGTCAATAGAGTCAGCAAAGTCAATTTTGCGAAAAAATTGAGTTAAAGTTTTCTGAAGGTTCCAAAACAAAATCACCTAGCAACTGTACCTTAAAATCTCTGGTAATACCACCAAATTTGGCACAAACCAAATCAAAACCCATATCTATAGGAAAAATATATATGCAACTTTTTTTTCTGTGATTCCACAATTGTTTGATTAACAACAATGAAACATACAGCCTATATATTAAGGCCTACTGTATAACATGGATCTAATATAATGTTACACACATCAGATTTTTCTGTTTTTCCCCAACAGTTAACCAAACATTCACAGACATAACAGATAGTGTTTGCGTGAATACCCGCCAAGACAGATTTTTTTTTTTTTTTTTTTTAAATACTGCAATTCTGTGTATACGTAAAATGTAAGATGTATGATGTAAGATCATTTAGTTTACATCAGCATGAGTTTGAAAATCACATTTCATTGGTTCAGACTCATGCCATTGAGAAATTGCTATGAATATTCACAAAGTTGGAATGCTGCGCTTTACAACAATACCAAACTTGTGCTAAGGGTAAGTGCTGGTACTTGAGAAGCAAGCAGAGAAAAACAGCATTTTTCATGGACAAAGGAAAGGTACTCCTCTCAGAAAACGTATAAATAAAGATACTTTTAGATGTTTAATTCCTATTTGGAGTATTGGGATCGTTTTGCCAGCACGGATCACATATTTTGACCCAGGAACGCATCTAACTCAGCAAAATCAGGAAGTGCCTGCATATATTGAGTTCATGATTCAATATTATATCAGCCGATTTAGTATTTTGAACTGAGGAAAATCTGCACCATTTTAAAAAGTTTGAGAAAAAAAGAAAAAAATGTTACCATGGTGAGCTGGATAAGGTGCAAAATCATTTTTTCGCAGTACCTGGACAATTTTTATGTTGTCTAAAACAGTTAATTCAATTCAGTAATAATAATAATAATAATAAATATTGGTTATTGATCATTATTAGGCTATTATCAATTCAACGTCATGGTTTAATATTATTCAATGACCAAAAAAAAGTGGATTGCATTGAGCCATACTTTAGATTTTATATAAACTATATATACAGGAAGTGGTCTGGGCCAGCGGATCTTCACTTTAATACCTCTTGTCATTATGAGATGCATTTTAAAACTAATGTAGTCAATCAATCACTCAAAGAAGTGCTGAAAGAATTGTTCACACTGATCTAATACAAGGCAGAATTAGAGCTCTTGAAAAAACATTCACCTGTGAGAGGATAAACCTGGAGTAACAAGAGGAGGTGGGGATGTGCGGCTAGTATTGGGGTGTGTTAGGAGAAGAAAAAGAGTAAACAGACACTGGTGAAATAGAACAAATGACCCCTGAATGATGGCTTCATTACCACTGTCTCTGGGCTCAAACAACTCCTTTCAGCATTTCAACTTCCTCTTTTTGCCTCCTTCTCTCCTTTCTGTCTTTTTATTTTACCCATTTCAGTGGGTAATCAGATTGCTGTACACCGGTGCTTTTCTACTGCTTAGTTTCTAATATTCTAAGTATATTACAATTATACCCGATCAATTTTTGATTTCCATTAATACAACCATGTCATATATTGATTCAACTAAAGACATGCAGCATTCAGTGGATTTATTGATTTTGACAGGGAAAGCTCTTTGGGTGGACACAAATTAAATGAAAATGTTTGATGCTACATAGGAATATGGCTTGTTCGCCTGAATGTGGAAGGCTTGCTTTTCTGCAATTAGTTAAGAGGGGTCACTGACATCCATTCCAAAGACAAAAAAAAAAAATCAGTACAGGGCTTCTTCTGCAAGTCTCAAAACCTACAGCCAGCAGGTACAGTGTAGCAAACCACAGAAGTGATGAACTCCATCCACACCAACTGCGCTGTAAAGTGTTTTCGTGCTTGCCTGGCTGTGTGAGGTTTTGTGTTCACAGAGAAAATCTAGTGGTATTATCTTAGTTGTGACTATCCACAGCACTACTGAGGGTTGCACAACATCTGTGAGTAGTACTTCACCATTAGTCTACCACCCACCATAATAGAGCCTTGGCCTCACAATCATGTTATTTGAGTGTTATTTTTCAGTCAAAAACAGAGACATCTGGACCAGCAGGTGCCTCTGTTCAAGCATCAACTCCAGAAAATCAATTACAATGTACTTAATGGGTATATGAGCCAACCAAGCATACAGTCCCAAAGGAGATGTGAAGCACGATCAGTTCATAAGACACATATGTAATGCTTGATTTAGCTTGTATCACAGTTTCATAAGACCATTAGCTTGTCCTTTGCCCTTGAATCAATATATCAGCAGAGTGCTTCATTTATGTAATCAATATTTTTTTGTTTGTGTAAATGAATACAGTTTTATTAATCAACATGTAGAAAATAACAAACAGAGATAAAGTAAAATTTAGGGGAAGACAGAGAAAGTTGCCCCTTAGCATGCATTTATGTGCATTTACCTGTGTATGTCCAGAATGATGATGCACCATCCAAATTATTATTAAGCGGAATAAATGGAAACATTCGCTAATTTATTTTTACCTGAGGCGAGAAGCCTCCAGAGGTAAACTGAAACCAGCTGTCATCTGATTTTTCAGAAACTACAAAAATACCGTTGACATATTTTTTAATGTTTTGTTTTTGATATCATTGATGTAAAATACTAAATCAAATATTATTAGATTTCTGTATTTTGACTAATATTGTTGAATGGCTGAATAATAACAGACAAATTAAATAGAATCAAGCCTATCAACACCCCCGAAGCTTGGACAATCATATAAGTCTTCGTGGATTTAACATTTTTCTTGGTAACATTAGGCACTTATGATTTATATGCTGTTGAATGTTTAATGATCACATTAGCTTATTTATACATAAACTGCTCCTTATATCTTATATCTGCTCTTTTTGGCTTATGTAGACCGTCTTCTTTGCAGAAAAACTTAACTGTAAAAAAAAAAAAAAAAAAAGTCCTAATTTTACGGAAATTAATAATCAACATATGAATCTCAACAATGGTGACAATCAACAAAGCTTTTTTGTGACTTTAGTAGCTTGTTTTGTGACGTTCATAGTTGATCTGAACTTTTTCTTATTTATTTATTTTTTATTGTCACCATTTTCTTATTACATTTATTTATTTATTTTTTTGCTATAACAAACATCTATCAGAAACAGACAATTAAAGAAAAATATGAATGTTAAAGGGTCAAGGGTCAAGAGGGTCAACTAAAGCAAGCACTGACCACCAGAACGGTGACTTCAAATTTTACTATTTTATTTAATAAAACATCAACATCTAAACCTCTGTTAATTCTCAACAAGAACTTTAGTATGAAATAAAGTCTGGATTGTAATAAGTGAAGATGCTGAGATCTTGAGAGATCTGTTAGTGTTTCATGTTCTGTTGGGATTTAAAGGGTTTCTGTATCGTCTGTTTTGTGGGTCACCATTGTGCTGGAGAGTAGAGCCTGTGCTTCAGTCCAGGATGAGCCAAAAAACGCTGGTGTTTTGCTGCATGTTGCTTTATTTTAGAGGCAGTAATACGTATGGGCGTACATTTGTTCATTCACTGTGTGCTCTTTTTGGTTAAATGCAAGAGATTCGCTTTTTTACAGTGAATGTGTTTTGTTAGTAAAATTTGAGAATATTTCTGTAAAACAGTGTTTTTTTTTCTGTAAGAGTGTTTTGCATTTTATTTAAATGATTTTACATTTAATTTACATACTTTGGTTGGCAGTCTTTGTTGAAAGTCATTTGACCGTATTTTTATAAGATTGTTTTGTAGTGAAGGTGTTTTATTGTAATAATTCAGGATATACCTGTAAAACAGTGTTTTTTTTTTTTGTTTTTTTTTTCTGTAAGAGTGTTTTACACTTTATTTAAATTAGAATATTTTACTTAAATTTTAAGGTTTTTGTTTGGCAGCCGTAGCTGACCAGTTTTTTACGTTTTTTTTTTTTTTTTACAGTGTTGTCAATGCCGGGGAAGCGTTGTGTAATAAATGATAAATTAGGATATTTTACATTTATTTTACAGACTTTGAATGGCAGCCTTTGCTGAAAGTCATTTGACTGTTTTTTTTTTTTGTTTGTTTGTTTTTTGTTTTTTTAAGATTGTTTTGCAGTGAAGGTGTTTTATTGTAATAATTCAGGGAATACCTGTAAAATAATAAAATTTCTGTTAAAGTTTTTTTTTACACTTTATTTAAATTAGAATATTTTACTTTAATTTTAAGATTTTTGTTTGGCAGCCGTAGCTGACAGTCACTGACCATTTTTTTTACGATTTATTTTTTCTACAGTGTCAAAAAGGTGATCTCAAAAGGTAGCATTAATGGGATAGTTTGACTAAAAATGGAAATTCTGTCATCATTTACTCATGTTCATGTCATCCCAAACCTGTTTGAAAGGTTATTTTGGACCCAACTGATGTTCACTGTATGGACAAAAATGGTTGAAATACTTGCCAAAATCTCTTCTACAGGAACAACATTAGGGTGAGAAAATTATGACAACTTTCATTTCAGTGCAAAAAATCGGTTTAAAGAACATTGATTTTATAAATGCTAAGTGTACATTCTTGCTTTTTTTCTTTAAAAGAGGCAATATCATCAGCATGTTCTTGAGTAAGAGTCCTTTATGCATGAAATATAGACTACTACTGCCGGGTCACAATCTCATTTTTGTTAGAATCTGTCAAACTGAAACTTGAAAAGAGTCTAATTTTGAACTCAACTATAGTCGCCAACTCTCGAATGCAACGTTCATGAGTTCAAACAGATCTATTCACAGTGTGCTACAAATGTCAAATGATTTTTGACCCAAATCATGTTAATGTATTTGGATGTACATGTCTGACTCCGTACTGATGGATCTACTGTTCAAATTGACTTGAGCTTTTGAGAAGGGTTCAGAGATATTCATGCAGCTCATATGAGATAAAATGATCAAAAGTCAGTTACTCAACACATTCTTCTTTATATATAAACAAGCAGCCAGATACATGAGGTGCTTCGCCAGACATACTGTAGCAAATGATACACATGCAGGCATAAGCCGCAGTGCAATTTGATATTTTTCATGGAATTCATTTGAATAAGAAAATCCATTTTATGCTAAAGAATATTCACTGTTTGAAGGGCTGCACTCAGTGAGCTCACGGTATGTTAAAAAAGCATGTGTCCCTATTTTATTATGATATTTGTAATCCAGAAATATGTGTGATGGCATTAATTCATTTGAATACAAATTGAAATGGAGCACACTGAGTTTGACTGTAGGTAGAACTGAAAGCTTTTGACAGCTGTATGCAAAATACTTAGGAAGTCTGATGAAATGGACAAAGTTGGCTAAGAACAGTGAGTGAGAGGTACAGAACCTGTCTGAGTGAGTGAAGGGAGAAACTGATAGATTTGGGTCACTTTTAGAGGATGTATGCATCGTGTGTGTGTCTCTGGGGATGTTTTGAGTATGTGTTCAGAGAGCAGCCTTCCTTGGTTAGAGTCAGTATCATCACAATGCTGACAACAGGTGAATAATACATTATATCTATTATGCTTTCTTTTCTGAAAGGGATAGTTCCCTACAAAATGAAATTCATCATTTACTCACTAACATGTCGTTCCAAACCCATAGTACTTTTGTTCATCTTCGGAAGACAAATGAAAATAATTGTAATATTCTCTCATCCCTTTTGTCCATGCAATGAAAGTCCACACAACCAAACATTAAAAAGTACAAATCAACATCATAAAATAATCCAAGTCTTCTGAAGAGATTTAGTGGTCATTTCCCCCATTGTTCACCCCAGTTCCTCGGTCCTGCAATTCAAGGTGTGAACGACCACTGACATCCTCCTTCACTTACCAAACAGGTCTTGCCATGTGGCTTGAAGCCACAAAGGATGTATTTTCTAGACAAAATGGATACACAATGGACAAAGATGGAGCAAATCTTCATTTGCGTGTTCTAGATTACAAGGATCGTCTGCACAGACGTTACAACTTTCAAATTCAAGGCTCCTTCATCTGCATGTTCCAGAATAAGGACCTTCTCCAGGAGTTCAACGTTCACAAGTACTTCATGTTCAAGGCTATGAAACGGATTCCAACTCCTTTTTTTTCCCCCCACTGCAACGTGGCCCAGCTCAGCAAGTGGAAGACGCCACTGCTCAGACTCACCACGTCACCAAGCGGAACGTAAATATCACTTACCAAACCTCTTTCCAGAGACCTTGGCATTAGTGTATATTGTCAGTATATGACTATCTAATTTGCATTAGATTTTGCATATCTGATGTCAGTTAATAACAAATAATCTCTCAATTAATTTGTTGAATTCAGAATAAAGTTTGCCTTTGGGAAATACAGTTCATCTTTCCATAAGATAACTCGTAACTGCCATAGTAACATCCAACTCATTTACTTGCATTTATCAATCTTTTTGTAATTTATCCATTCAGTAGTTGTTAGTTATGGTTTTGTTAATAAAATCCTTGTATTACACTTGTGTCTTCCTTGTGTTGATAATACAGTAAGAGGCTCCACAAGTTAACAATATCTCACAAATCCTTCAGATTGGTCAGATGACATCCAATTTATATAATTCTAATTTAGTCAACAATTTTCCATGATTGTTCTTTACTGTCAAGGTGAAATTTCTTGGCTGGTGCACTGTAATAGGAAATCATTTGACACTCACCTTAGGTGACGTATGACCAAAAACTTAATATTAATATTAATACTAAATATTAATATTTAAGATTATAAATCACTACAGAGACACAACTGCTTTATAGGATTAAAAAGATTTATATTTACATTTATGCATTTGGTGGACTGGTCTTCCTCTGTCAGTAATGATACAATTGCCCAAACAGTTGGTGGGCTTTTACTTTAGTCTATATTAAAAGATTCTCTTAGACTGAATAATACATACACAAAAACTGCAGCACACATCATTTTGGAAATTAGAAGTGAGCTATCATTATATTAATATGGCTGTGTTGCCAAAGGGAAGGACCATGGAATTTCAACATTCGTTTGATAACCATTCATTTTATTAACAATGAATGGCAGTAAGACAGCAGTGTCATAATGTTGCTGATTATTAAAGGATGATATGCCTCTTTCATGAGTTCACACTTACAAGTAATCAGATAAAGAATGTGTATTTGGCGTGCTGTCCGAGGAGAGGGCTCTGAGCTCGGTATTTGGCCCCGTGTCTTTGGTTAGGATAGTAACCAGGTGAGAAGACGGGGTGGTGGAGGGGATGCAGAAAAAACTGTAGAGGAACATTGGTGAGCCAGCTACATATTTTTAGGCCTCCTCTTATGCTGATTGGGTAGATCATTTGAATGTTGCTCCTCCTGAACTTTGTTAATAAAATCTGATTGGGTAGATCATTTGAACGTTTCTCCTGCTGAAATTTTATTTACAAAACATGTAGTGTATTAAAACACCATCAGTATGAGTGCTAGGAGACAACAAATATACATTGTGGTTAGCATCAGGTGACCATAAAGCTGAAAGTATGTCATCGTCTGTGTCTTTGTCCATACATGTGCCTGCAATTGACTGCACTAATTGGTAGGTTTACTAGGTGGCAGCACTCACAGTTGTGTCGTCGCTGTTAAGTGATAATCAAAGAAGAAGATGGAAATGATAAAACAAAATATGATGAGGGGAAAACAACAACAATGGATGTTCAAGGATGTCAGAAGGAGTTAATATTATGTAGCATTTGTAAGATCTGAAAAAGTAGCTATGTTTACATCACCCTGTTTTTATGTGCATTTTGAAGTATCACATCAGAAACGTGGTTTTTGACTTGTGCGAAAAAGAGTTAATGTGAATAATGGGAGATGGAAACACATTTGCTAAATAAATTCAGACATAGCGAACATTAAACCCACATGACTAATCGGCTGTTTCTGCTGATGGTGTTTTCTTTACTGTTGGTTACTAGGTTACCAATCCCACCACCATCCGCTCAAACAACTTGATGGAAACACACCTACATCTCTCTTCCTCTTTTTTCTTTTTTTTGCCAACTTTGAAAAGATTCGCTCTGTGTGTTGATGGAAACCCAGCTAATTACATTTAATTTAAGACAATTTTAGAATGCAAAAGTTAGTTTTTCTTACATTCTGCATTTGTAGCTTTTAGGCCTCACATTTTTGAGCAGTCCTTTCATGTAAAACTGATCCTACACTGTGTTGAAAGCCCCCCTGCCTCTATTTCTCTCTCTAGGTAACTGATGAAACATTGGGCTGCGTGATTGTGGCCTAGTTTTGGCCATGGTGGGGTGAAAATTGGTACCTTTATTTTTAGAGGGGCATTCTTTACATTTAGATGCAAGACTGCTGAAAGAGAGCTGGATGGCTAATTAAATGAATGTCTGTGCCATTTAAGTGATGAAAAAAGATTTCAGCATTAAAAATCTCCAGCTGTGATCACCACGCAACAGAAATCCAGGGCCAGAAGTTCTCAGCAGACATGGTTAGGTAATAACAATGTTTGACGCACCAGCGGAACCAGCACCAAGCAAAGCTCCATGTGGGTGGCTACTGTACAAATCAACAGGATTGTTTGAAAAACAGCTGGTGTTTCACAGTTTGACACCACTAGCTCCTGCCTCCTCCCTTTCTTGTCTCTTGCACAAACCAAAAGCACACATTCAATTCTTTCATTTTTTCTTGCATGGTTTAACACCAATACTATTTTTCAACTTAAATTACAGGGTTTTGGTTGCTTTTTTTGTTTTATTATGCAGATGTTACTGCTTACTGAGTTCATTCGGTTCACGTGGTGGTTTGCAAGTGAGAAAGACGCAGAGAGATTTTCTGTATTCCATAATGGCAAATGGCAAACTATAAATCTGTAATTTCCTTGGAAGAATCAGTAACATTACATAGAGCACAGACAAGGTGCATTAGCATTGTTACATGCTTTCATTCCCAAGGCAGCAGCACACCTCTCCAATGTCACATGTCTTGACACACGTGTCTAGTTCGCACGTGTAGTCTTTGTGCTCAGTGACGTATGTTCCGAGCGGCTGCTGAAATGCTGTATATGTCTTGGGATAAACAGACCATCAAACACAGAACACAGCTGCGCAAACCTCCAGGCCAGTCACACTTTTAGAAGACAAAACTCTGCTCATCTCAGTGCATCCCTTCTTCTTATGTAAAGTTAGCATGGAGAACTAGCATCGTCTTAGCCGTGAGAATAAATTAAAATTATGTCATCATTTAGTCACCCTCATGTCATTCCAAACCTGTATTATTACATGCTTTTTTTCTGTGGAACATATAACGATGATCTAAAGAATACTGTTTTTTTTTTTTTTTTCCCCCTGTAAAATAAATCAGTAGGGTCTAAAACAACTTTTATTTTCCTTGTATGGATGGAGACATTTTTTTAAAAGAAAGAAGAAATAAAGACATTGAAACGACATGAGGGTAAGTAAATGATGAGTAAACTATCAGTTCAAGGGGGTAAAATATTGTGTGGTCCAAAAAGTAAATTTCTTTCACATAAGCAGAGAACTTAATGGTTCAGTTAAAAGATTTGGTAATATCTATCCATGAACCTGCTGTTTTGTGGTTAGCCAGGAATCATATCCAGCTTCTTTTGTTATGGTCTTACCTGTCAAAAGTAAAGCTTGGATTCTGTCATTCCAGGAGACATGCAAAGCCCCAAACTGAGTATGGCACCAGAGCTTATCATTCATCTGTGTAATAAGAAGTTGCTGTGACAGGCCCTTCACTTTGGTGGGGCTCTCTGCTGCTCCACAAGCACTTCATTCAGATAATGAAGTTGGCAGTGCTGGGCCTCGTTTCATGGATGTGCAGCTCATTAGTGTCAAGTTTGTAATAGTCTTCTGTCTCTTTGAAATGGTAGACGAGGATTAATACCCTGCACCATTAAAGCAGGAATAGGCCTTGGCACTTTTTGGTGGCCCTATGGGAAATCTGATTGGGTATTGACATGCAATGGGTCTCTGGATGGATTCATGGATTCAAAGGTGTCATCTTTCTTAAGTACCAGTGGAAATCTATTTGAGCTAAAATTCATCCAGGCTTTGGGTTATCTTGCTCTCTCCGTGTGTGTCTTTCTCTCTCTCCTTTATTATTTGTCTTTCATCTAATGTTCTGCTTGACTTCCTGCTGTTGTTCATCTGTGAGATTGAACCTCTGAAATGCTCTGCTGACTCTCCACATAGCCGTCATGGATAAAGGTTTGCAGAAGGGAAAACAAAGAACGAAGAAGAAAAGGAAGGAAGGAAAAAGGAAGTTCATTACCGAGGTGATAATGCTGAAAAGCAAATGATTGGCAGAAATGGTCTGAAACTGCAAGCAGTGATGTCCTTCACACTGTTATGGGCAGGATACAATTTGTTCGGCTCAACATTAATAAAACATGCAGTCAGCATTCCTGTTTTCTGTTCTGCAAAGAATAATCCTGCAAAAAAAATATATTTAAAACAAAATAACAACAAATAAAAACAACATAAAGATGCTACAAGAATGTACATGTGTAGATTATTCCTGCAGAAAATCAAAGGTCTCAAATTAAATCATTGCACTTCATACTATTGTGGAATCATAGAACTATCTGTCTCAAGGATTCCTGGAATCTTCCACAAATCCATTGAAACACAGTGATGCTCTCTATTGTAACTCCAAGGTCAACAACGTCCCATGACTGTGTAGTTCAAAGCAAAGAGGCATAAAATGCATTCATGCTCCTCAGGACACAGAGACAATGAGCATAAGCAATAAAAGACCTTACACATCATTAAAAACAATTAATGGCTAAAACACATAACAGGAGCCATCAGCCTTATACTTTACACAATTTAGAATACTAAGTATGAAAGCTGTTGAACACCAGTACTAATAACAAGATAATATTTTATGACATTTTGATGCCTATTAACACCATGATTGAAAAGATTTTCATCATTTATTACACAACGCTTCCCCGGCATTGACAACACTGTAAAAAATAAATCGTAAAAAACTGGTCAGCTACGGCTGCCAAACAAAAACCTTAAAATTTAAGTATAATATTCTAATTTAAATAAAGTGTAAAACACTCTTACAGAAGAAAAAAAACACTGTTCAGGTATATCCTGAATTATTACAATAAAACACCTTCACTGCAAAACAATCTTATAAAAAAACGGTCAAATGACTTTCAACAAAGACTGCCAATCAAAGTATGTAAATTAAATGCAAAACACTCTTACAGAAAAAAAAAACACTGTTTTACAGGAATATCCTGAATTATCACTAACAAAACACATTCACTGTAGAAAGTGAGTCTTTACATTTAACCAAAAAGAACACACATTGAATGAATGAACGAATATGTTACTGCCTCTGAAATAAAGCAACATGCAGCAAAACACCAGCGTTTTTTGGCTCATCCTGGACTGAAGCACAGGCTCTACTCTCCAGCACAATGGTGACCCACAAAACTCAGATACAGAAACCCTTTAAATCCCAACAGAACATGAAACACTAACAGATCTCTCAAGATCTCAGCATCTTCACTTATTACAATCCAGACTTTATTTCATACTAAAGTTCTTATTGAGAATTAACAGAGGTTTAGATGTTGATGTTTTATTAAATAAAATAATAAAGTTTGAAGTCACCGTTCTGGTGGTCAGTGCTTGCTTTAGTTGACCCTCTTGACCCTTGACCCTTTAACATTCATATTTTTCTTTAATTGTTTGTTATAGCAAAAAAAAAAAAAAAAAAAAAAGAACTCAGATGATGTTGGTCACTTTTTAAGTAATAGTATAACCATCATAAAGTGGTCTTATTCACTGATACTGGAGTCTGATCTCTGACTAAATTGTTTAGTATTAGTTGTAATTGAACATTAAATCGTTTTGCAGACTCACACAGACATCAAGAATCAGCATATGAATCTCAACAATGTTTTTGAAAAAAAAACAACAAAATTAAAAAAATTCAGATCAACTCTGAAAGTCACAAAAAAGCTTCATTGATTGTCACCATTGTTGAGATTCATATGTTGAATCCCCCCGTTTCTTGCACTTTATTTAAACTAGATTATTTTATTTTAATTTTACAGTTTTTGTTTGGCATTGACTTTTTTTTTTTTTTTTTATGATCTCTTTAAGGTATTTGATTGTAATAATTCAGGAAATACCTGTAAAATAACAGTGTTTTTCTGTTTATTTAAATTAGGATATTTTACTTTAATTCTACAGGGTTTTTTGGCTGCCTTTCATTTGATCGTTTTATCATTTAACTGTTTTCTTGCTGTTTAATTACTGTTTTTTTTTTTTTTTGTCATTATATATACATTTGTTTATTCATTTATGAAAACAGAAAAAAATACTGTAAATTCTAATACAGTTAAATGTATCTATCTATTTTTATATATATATATATATATCTATCTATTTTTTATCTATCTATCTATCTATCTACCTATTTCTATCTATCTATCTATCTATCTATCTACCTGACTATTTCTATCTATCTATCTACCTGACTATTTCTATCTATCTATCTATCTATCTATCTATCTATCTATCTATCTATCTATCTATCTATCTATCTATCTATCTATCTATCTATCTATCTATCTATCTATCTACCTGACTATTTCTATCTATCTATCTATCTATCTATCTATCTATCTATCTATCTATCTATCTATCTATCTATCTATCTATTTTTATCTATCTTTCTATCTATCTATCTATCTATCTATCTATCTATCTATCTATCTATCTATCTATCTATCTATCATCTATCTATCTATCTATCTATTTTTATCTATCTATCTATCTATCTATCTATCTATCTATCTATCTATCTATCTATCTATCTATCTATCTATCTATCTATCTATCTATCTATCTATCTATCTATCTATCTACCTGACTATTTCTATCTATCTATCTATCTATCTATCTATCTATCTATCTATCTATCTATCTATCTATCTATCTATCTATCTATCTATCTATCTATCTATCTATCTACCTGACTATTTCTATCTATCTATCTATCTGTCTATCTGTCTATCTATCTATCTATCTATCTATCTATCTATCTATCTATCTATCTATCTATCTATCTATCTATCTATCTATTTTTATCTATCTTTCTATCTATCTATCTATCTATCTATCTATCTATCTATCTATCTATCTATCTATCTATCTATCTATCTATCATCTATCTATCTATCTATCTATCTATCTATCTATTTTTATCTATCTATCTGTCTATCTATCTATATATCTATCTATCTATCTATCTATCTATCTATCTATCTATCTATCTATCTATCTATCTATCTATCTATCTACCTGACTATTTCTATCATCTATCTATCTATCTATCTATCTATCTATCTATCTATCTATCTATCTATCTATCTATCTATCTATCTATCTATCTATCTGTCTATCTATCTATCTATCTATCTATATATATATATATATATATATATATATATATATATATATATATATATATATCTGACTATTTCTATCTATCTATCTATCTATCTATCTATCTATCTGACTATTTCTACCTATCTATCTATCTATCTATCTATCTATCTATCTATATATATATATATATATATATATATATATATATATATGACTATTTCTATCTATCTATCTATCTATCTATCTATCTATCTATCTATCTATCTATCTATCTATCTATCTATCTATCTATCTATCTATCTATCTATCTACCTGACTATTTCTATCTATCTACCTGACTATTTCTATCTATCTATCTATCTATCTATCTATCTATCTATCTATCTATCTATCTATCTATCTATCTATCTATCTATTTTTTATCTATCTATATATCTATCTATCTACATGACTATTTCTTTCTATCTATCTATCTATCTATCATCTATCTAAAACTTAAACTTAAACTTAAACTTAAACTTAAACTTTCAAACTTCAAGCTTTTAAAACTACTTCAAAGTTTCTGGCTAGGCTTTTTCAAGCCAACTTAAAGTTTGTCTACAAACTTTTTTTTTTTTATCTAGTTTTATTTGTTCTTTGCTTATGAATACATATTAATTCATTTAAATGTTCTAAATCTATTCTAACTTTCTTAAAGGTGTCCCGAACCTTTATCACAAAGCCTGTCCACGGTCAGGCAGGGGTGACATCTTAGTCCTCCGGATTATGACTTGATGCCAGATGTTTAGGCACCTCCCTTTAGTAAGTCCATGCCAGAGCAATTTGAGACTAAGGAACAGACATGTGCCAGGGGCTGAGAGTGCCGGCAGGTGCATGGGCAGATGGATTGCGAGGTTACCTCTCGTGTCTGCCCTGATTAACGGGAAACTGTTTCTCTTAACTTCTTGTGCTGAGGCTGCAGTCTGCTAAGTAGCACAGCCTGTCCTGTGGATGTGGAGCGGCTTTTCTCTGCAGGACACATGGCTGTTCTTTAAAACAAATTCTTGGATTCACCCAACACCTCATCTATATGGTTAAATGGGTCAGCAGATCTCAAATGCACTTTAAATTATGTGTGTGTGTGGTGTTTTGGGTGTGTTTATAAGGAATAATCACATTTAGAAAAAAATAGTGTAACTTGAAATGCGAGAAAAACATGTTACCGTTTTATAGCAATAGTCTTTATGAGTTCTGTCAAAGTCAATTCACAGATATTAGTTTTTTGTTTTGTGAAATACTGAAATGTGAAACACACTGAAATTTGGAATGGGTATCGTTTAGTCGTGCTTAAGAATAAAATGCTTTTTGTCTCTGGGAGCCATTTCCCCTTAATATTTCCAGTCATATGTCAGTGTAGGCAGGAAGAAGAGGCCCAGCTGCAGCAAACAGTGGTATGGGATCAACAGAAAATCTATCAGCTTTTCACTCAGCAGTATCCATCACACTGTCAGACTGTGCTAGCATCAGCTCTGCTCTGTAGTGCTCAGATCAGCTGAGCCTTGCTTTACCTGACCCAGACTAGGGACCTCTTCTCGTTCACACTGCCTTGGGTTGACAGATAGACTGTGGGGACTTGTAAATGTGAACGCAGATTGCCTTTTTATTTCTGCATTTTTTATTTTTATTTTTTCAAATGCATTGCATTGCTACAACATTTAGTTCTTTAGCCAATTGTTTCATTTTACTTAATTACAAATTACATTTTTTTGTGATTTTTTTTTTCTATTTTTGCAAAACCCTAAAACTTGAGTTGAATTTGCTTTGTAAAAAATATTTTTAATAGATACAAAACTAAATGATGCCATTTGTAATATGATTACATTATGATTACGTTACAAAACCTACATTTGCATTAATGCCCAACTTTAATCTTTTGACCTGCTTCATTCAGGTATACTGGATACTGACCTGTTCTTTAGGTCATATTTAATCAATGGTGGACAGTAACATTCATCATTATTTTGAGGCTATTCTTTTTAGTGAATCTTCTGAACTGGTCCACAAAGTCACCAGAATGAGTCATTCTGGAATTATGCCCATCCGAATGCCAAATTTCTCGAAGTAAGAAATCTGAAAAGATTTAAAAATGAAAAGATTTGAAAACGGATTTAGTGATCAAGTTTGAACAAGTGTGGAACAAGATATATATAGATTAGAAATTGTACTAATACTTATGTACATTCAATAGTAAGTACTTCTGTAGCAGAAATGTAGAAATAATACTTTTTTTTCTGGGTCAGTATTTGTTCTTTGCCCATTTTACCAATTGACCATTTTATCCAGGTTGTGCAGGTCAGTGAATTCACTGTATAAGAACAAGTATCCCTTATGCAAAGAAAATATATTTCCTTATATGAATGATCAATTATTAATTGATTGAACAGTATATCTGAAAATATACAGAATAATATGTTGTGTTAATATATTACAGTATATTGAATAATACATAAGGAATTGCCGCTTTTCATATTGAAAAATATGCGACAATATTTTTACTAATATAAAAAATATACAATGTATGTAATTGTATATTCAGTAATACATTCCATAATATATAGATTTACATGGGATAAGATAAGCTACTGCATGTGTATAAAAATATTGCAGATATATTTAGTCACATCATATAAACACATATAGAAATATATAATATCATAGATGTATGATATTTTATAATTATTTACATCACATATGATTAATACAGCTAGTTAACAATAGCAAAAGCACACCTGCTTGCACTAAAGTATTTAGCAACGAGACAATCACTGAGCTAAAGAATGCACAGCCATTACTTAAAATAGCAATATGCAGTCCTAATGGGCTTTGGCCAATAGTCAACCTAACCACAGGCTCTGCTCTTCAGCACAATGGTAACCCCAAAAACTCACACATACCAGAAACTCTTTTAAATTCCAAAATAATAGAACACTAAACATTAACAAATCTCCCCCTATATTGATATTGAGCAGAACACTGAAATAACATTCAATTTTAACATTCAATTTGAAATAAACAATTTTAACATTTACTCTGCTTTAACAGTCAGAAATAAAGCATGCTTGGAACTAGAAATCTGCATGTAACCACTGTAACTTATTCTGTAATTAATTCTGTCCAAATTTATATGGGAACATGTATGTGCAATATATGTTCACAATAAAGGATAAAACTGGATCAAACATGAATGGATCAAACATGTATGAATCAAATATGTATGAATCAAACATGGATCAAGGATCAAACATGTATAATTATTACATGTAATGCTATTTTTGTCTTCATTTCTAAATATTTTATATGTATCAACATGGTCAATGCATATATTGCAGTCTGTTGAAAAATACAAGCAGTAGTTTCCCATATATTGAAATGCATCATGTAATATATCGCACTATATTTTTGCAGTATATTCCCATATATCTTTGTTCCATAAGGGATGACAAATGGATCACAGTGTAATATCATGGTGTGGCAAGGTAAAACACTTATAAACTAAAAGGCATGTGGCCTCAGTTTAATCCATTTACACAAATAGCATCAAAGTAAACACTATGCTGCATATTTGCTGCTTTGTACTGCAGTGAACTCTTGATGGGATTGGATTGATAGCACTGTACTCAACCTTCTGGTTTAGTTAATCTTACTGCAAAGTGATATGCATTCTCACACCTTAATCAATCAAGGCAAGCTCTTAGTGGCATATTTCCAGGACTAGTATATGTTTTAGCTGTAAACTCTTGCCATAGTGATATCTCTTTAACTTTAACATTTATGGTTATAAGGAGGGGAAAAGGCTGCACACTTTCCAATCACTCACCAGCTTCTGGCTCTTCTGCACTTAATAAGGAATTAACAGTACCAACTGGGACTCACAGAAGAAGATTTATATCATCTAAAACAGGCACAAATAAAGTTACTTGGCACTTAATGGACCCATTCAGTGCAAATGGGTCCCAGCTCTCAAAACAGCACTCATAGAGTGAGAAGTATTCCTAAGTGATGTGCAATGTGTCCAATAACATTAGAGATGAAGGGATTTCAAAATCCAACCACTCTGTGTCTGTGTCGACAATTTGTAGAGGAATCATTCCACCCCTCTTTCACTCCTGACTCCAGGCCTGTGAGCAACTGTCAAAGAAAGAAAATGTAAAATGAAAAGAAATAAAAGATCATAGAGGGGTTTAGCAGCACTGACTCGCAGTCACTTCGATTCATTTGTCTATGCCTACTGTACATCTTTCACTGCCCTTGGTTCTCTCTTGGGTGGCCTCAGAGGACGGGCCTACTGGGCCAATGTAATACTCCACTATAATATAAATAAAACGTTCTGGCTCTCTGAAGTAAAATATGTGTTTGGAAAAGCCTTGTGTCACTGCCAGCAATATGAAATGTTTTATCAAAGTCTATATGAAAGGGGAAAAAAAAGAAGAAGAAGAAGAAGAAGAAGAAAAAAAAAAGGAAAGGTGACTATGGGGAAGAAATGGAACAATAAGTGGGGGAAAAAAAGACTGAGATCTAACTTTTATTTCACTGAAAGTATCTTTCAAGTTGGAGCTTTTTAATATAATAAACATTAGAGTGTCTCATTCAGTCCCTCTCACAGAATAAAGAGCAGCTGGCGAACATGGGTTCCTTCTGCTGCCGCGTACTGAAAGAACTGTGAATGAATTCCCACAGAACAGACTCTTCTTCCACATTGAACTTTGGAATAAACATTATACTGAAGGGACTGCAGATCACTTTTTTTTCCTAGAGCCGAGGGAATATGTTTGACATGTCTGCATTTAACTACAACAGAGACGAGAGAAAGTGTTGAACTGCTTGACTCTTGATGAAAGAGGCATCCACATCAAAGTGCTAATAAATAATTGCATGATTTTAATGAGATTTACATCATCAAATCATTATAATGGCTTTTTTTTTTTTTTTACCTAATAGGAGATTAGAGTACGTTTGTATTCTGTAGCGTGATTCATAGGAGAGTAGTTGAGTGATGTACAGGTGTTGAGATAGCAAAACACCTCACAGCAGGATAGACGACACATTTTGTAATCATTGTGTATTCTGTATTCTGGCTGGAAATGTTTCTAGCTCCTGTTAGCTTTTGTTCTTTACATACAAGTGTGAGAACGGGGAGACAAAACTCAGACCTGACAGTGCAATTAAGTATGAGTTAAGGTCATGAAGAGAGATGCATCATCTGTAACCCCATGATAAAATCCATGTTGTGGCTGTTTCTGGCTTATCTTGGACTTGCAGTAAAGACAGCAACGAGACTCAAGCAAAGGTATCACGCATGTGGGTTGTTAGTTTCACTCTTATCAAATATGCCAGGCTTTGGCATTATTAATACTGGCTTTTGTTGTAATAAATGCTTTTAAAAGAGAAGAAAACTATGTTCTAAGTCTAACTTTATATATAGTATCTCCATATTCATAGTTTTTCCATATTCTTAAAGTTTCAGGGGATCTGCAGTAAATCTCTGTTCAATGTGACTATATGTGTGGCAAGAGAAAGAAAGATAAGAAGGTTACAACGGCTCACAATCCTGCATTGCTGGTCACCAGCATAAGACCCCAGCAAGACCACAACAAAACTACTGTATGTGTTACATATCACATTTCTTAGTGTGTGTTCTTAGTTAAATAAAGTCCAAGACAATTTTACAAATTAATTTTAATAAATTATTTAATAAAGAAAAATACATGTTGCTGGTACATGTTTACAGGTACACAGTAAAATCCTCAGTGACAAACAAAGGAAATAAAGTAGATTCACTCTATGATGATTGAGCATTAGTGATGACACATACGGTTAACAAGCAGAATGACTGAAGATAAGAGGAACAACAAGAACAGAAAAACAAGAAGAGAACTACAACTGACTTATAGCCACACAGTCTCAGATGAAATCAACTGCAAATAAAATCAACATCTCACAAGAGGATGATTAAACAACACCAAAAACAGCATTACCATATTCACTTATTACAAACCAGTTTGGCTTTATTTATTTCTATGGTACGGTTGTTGAAGCCCTTTAGTTGGGCACTTGGCCATTGACTTCGGTTAAATTAATCTCCTTTCAGCAAATGTTGAAAGTGCATGCTATCACTATCATCAACAATATTTTATGCTTCTGACTGCAATGACATGCCTTTTACCCTGTGAACTTTTTAGAATCAGTGACTGACAGCTGGATTTTGACACATGTAAGTTCCCAAATTAGCCTGAAATTCTTTAAAAACAGCAACTTTCAGTTTTGAACTGTCATTATCAAGTTGTTAAGAGTTCTTCTCATAACCCCTGTTATTGAACAAACTGCTTATGGCATTTTTCTAGGTGTTCATATCTCTAAATGCTTTTGTTTTGCAATGTACACAAGCTCCTTACTTATTTTATTGATCTGTGTACAGATCTTTTAAAACAGGAGACAATTCCTTTGATGCTTTGAAATGTTTTACCAGTTTACCAGTGACACTGATTAATAATGTAATCATAACTAAAACAATTCACAAGTTCACATTTACATATGATTAGAGTAAAAGTTATGCGTATTTGGCGTGCTGTCCGGGGGGAGGGCTCCAAGCATGGAATTTTGGCCCAAATCACGAGTACTCCCCCAAAAAGCAAAAGAGCAAAGAACAGCCGCCAGACTAAAGACCCCCCCTAAAAGACAGAGAATTGGCAGGGTGGCGTTTCAAGAAGAAGCCTGGGCTCGTGGCCAGGAGAACCTGTGTTGCCTCCAATGGGAGCAGCTCACAGTTCCTA
The DNA here is from genome assembly GCA_037101425.1 of Elopichthys bambusa. NCBI lineage: Eukaryota > Metazoa > Chordata > Actinopteri > Cypriniformes > Xenocyprididae > Elopichthys > Elopichthys bambusa. The sequence goes on along the minus strand of CM074432.1, from coordinate 19,352,413 downwards.
GCGGTTGGGCCCTACTTTGCCGACAAACGAGGAGCAGACGAAATTTAAAAGATAAAACCATGGGCCCTGTGTTCTCCTCTGGACAGTGAGATGCTTCCTCCTTGGAATGGTAAGCTTTAGGCATATTAATATGACACACACGTTTTTGTCTCTTATGGTCAGGTGTTTTAATGATGTAATCAGTGTCAATTCTTTTACCCACTACCTCATAAAGACAAACAAAACGTGCAGACAAAGCCAACGTGATCTCATGAGAATGTGTGTATTTTTACGTAAAGTGTGGTTCTACCACACGTACATTTACTTACATTTTCATACACACAAAAACGTACAACATTGACGTATTTATAGCACTAAAACGTAAAAATACTTACGTATTAACAGCAATAAAACGTAAATAATTTACGTATCCAAGTGTGAATGTGTATGAATTCACATGTATTAATATTAACATTGTAGCATTAATGTTTTAAATCTGTTGTATTCAATTGTTATAACAATACATGTTTTTAGTACCATTTATTGAATGCAGTTTACTCATCTACTTAATATGAAAATAACATTTCTGTTCATGACTTGTGCTGCAAACTCGTTTCGGAGGATTACATAATGTTAAACAAGACTACACTTTGAAACCTTATGAATAAAATTTCTGTAATTCTGTAAAGTCAAGATTTCAGCGAGATAAGAGTATTTATGTTCGTGCAGATCACTCACCTTACATCAGGTACCACAGAGCCCGCCAGAAAGCTTGCCTGTGACAAGATGGCCGCCGGTGATGACGTTAGTGACTCCGCCGTAAGACATCTAGCCTTTATTATGTATATCTATGGGTAGATCCCTCGAGTGCAGCTGATGATGCTTTGAAGTGATGATAAAGGGAGCGAGGATATCATTTCACTTGATTCAATAGTCCCTTTTCACAATGCCGTCAGTTAACTCCCGCCTATCCGCAAAGCAGTGGATCTGTGGTTCCGTATTATCTTGGCGCCGGCAACTTCTCTGGGAAATGCTTTAATAACTTTAAATGCAACCTGTTTATGTCAAGAATTTACACAGTCGGGTTCTTCTGGTAACGTTATTTATTATTTCCTTTCTGTAACTGCCTTGCTTAGGGTTCACGTGAGCAGAAACTTTAGCAATGTTGTGTCCTTGAATTGCTGTCAGAGTTTTATCACAATGATTGTGTCCACACAAATCTGTTAGCCTATTTGGAATAACAAGAATATTGTCTTTAAAAACAAATATCTTTATTTTTAAATTGCTAGACTATGATAACGGTATTATTCTTGTGAGATTTATTTACGAGTAATGGACACCTGAAAGTAGCACATCCACATATAATACTCAGAAGAATTAATGGTGTGAAGATTTTAGATCATTTTACATCATACCAGTTTAAACTTAACTGGTGCAATATATTAAGATTGTATAATTTGTAAGAAGTGTATTGAAAATACAAAACGGAAGTATTAATGTTATTCCCTGGAGAAATTATTTTATTTAATTAATTTAATGCTGCTATAACAATGAGTACTGTTGTAAATCCTCTGTATATTTTTGTATGCGATAGTCTTGTTCTGCAATAAAGAGATGAATGATGACAATGTTTTTTTTTACTATGGTAAAAATGCCATGTACAGGAGTCTTTTTTACAACATTAACAGTCTACGTGTAGAAATAGTATTATATTAAACACAATTTGTATTATGTATGTCATATTTATCGAAATAAAACTGAAAAAAATAGACTTTTTGATATTTAAAAAGAATAAGCTTATGTTGATCTTTATTGTACATACAGGCACTGAAATAAGTAGTACAGCACTGAATGAAAAGTTTTTTTTTTCTGCACGTAAATGTCAGAAACGTGCGTTTATTTCACAAATACTGACAAATACATATAAACAGCTTCATCTGCAATAAAGACAGCAAAGTTTGCAAGTTACTACAGGCAGCAGAAAGTGTACGGCTTCAGTGCTCTGTACTCAACTCCTCCGACTTCAAGCAGGAAATCTCGCTGATCTTTAAGTTAGTTTGAGATCTGCCAAACACCTCGCCTTGAATTTACATTAAATTAGGTGACTACAGTCATACTCTAACCACATTTGTGGCATATGTACAACTAGGGTGCACTTCATTTGAGCGGCGCTAGTATTCCACTATGCTGACGGAAGTGAGGATCCACTGCTTCGAGTCCAAACGGAAGTTGTATGATGTCATGTGAAAAGGGTCTATTCCTCCGTCCTCGCTTCTTTTCCTTGTGTCCTTCCCTCGCATCCTGAAAGGGTGGAGCTAAGACGCGAGGAAAAGAAACGAAGATGCACAAATAAGAATTAAGAAGCATCCCCAATGCCCATACTATCCATCCTAAATAGTATGTGAGATTAGGCTATAATAAGTGTGTCCCAAAGTATAGTATGTTGAAAAGAGTATGCCAAATGTCCCCGGATGGTCTACTATTTATGGTAGATTTTCGAAGTGTGGATCCGTGCACACTACAAAGGCTAATATTGCCCACTACCCATTGCGCTTTGGATAAGGATTCATTTCAGAACTACAAACAGAAGTAAAAAGTGTTAAAAAAAACTACAAAACATGGCGGATATGCGCGACCGACGCTGAGAGGTTTGAGTAACTAATAATCAGTTCAACCTGATAGAAAATATTTATTTAATGTTATCCGTGTTATATTTCATCTGCAATAACAATGTGGACTGTTATAAAGATCCGATTGGCCATTAACTTTTAAATGCATCATTATACATTAATATGAGGAGAGTTCTCCACATGAAAGACCCGCGACTGCTGATCAACGTGGTACTGCATTTGTCTCTGATACGGTAGGAAATTAGCTAAATGAAATGTGGAGGATGTAAGATGATTGACAGGCCAGTTTACGGTGAAGCAAAGACGCAACTGTATGACGTGATAGTATGTCCCAAAGCTTGTCTACTCTTTTGCTACACACTCAAAAGTATGTACGTTTTGTCCACAGAAAGAGTACATACTTTTAGGGCGTAGTAAGTAGGCCAATTGGGACGCAGCACGCGCCTTCACGGAAAGAAACTGGATTTAAGTTAAATTCTGCTCTGTACCCTATAAAAAACTACTACCGCCAGAGAGGACTGCGACTGCAACTCATCATCGTTTGAACTACTTCTGGTACCACTTTTGACATTTTCGCAATAGATAAATGATTGTGATTACGCTTAATTGTTTGTCTGTTATTCTTTTATTTATAACAGTACGGAGTTTTAAGAAATGGTTATGGGTAGGGTTAGGGGTAGGTGTAAGAGCGGCTCAAAATATCGTAATGTTATATTTTTACTAAAATTGTCATTTTCCTACACATTTCTGTCCATTATGTTTTATTCTTTTGAAATTCTGTATAAAATTGGTATGTTTAGGTTCGGCATGGGGTTTAGTGATCTTAGATTTATCTACAAAACGATAAAATGGAAATTATACATATATCTTTATGACATGAAAGATAAATATTTTACGTTTTAATGCTATAATTACGTCAGTATTGTACGTTTTAGCACCTTTCTAAATGTACGTTTTGTGTCTTTGAAAGTTACGTAATACCTATTAACAATGAGACCAGGCTGAAAGCAGACCCTGGAATTGGTAGTAACACAAGTACCTTCCCAGCAAACACAAAACGTTTTTACAACTTTTCACAACGTTGTATTTCCACCAAATGACAAGTGACAAGCAGGAGCACGGTCTGTCACTGTTATTTTCACTGCTTTCAGGTAAGTTTAGTCACTAAAATTACACAAATAATACATACAACTGTTCCTGACACTTTCATACATGTAATTGACAAGCTTCTGTTGAATATTTTCTTTACAGAAAAGGTTTGTTGTCTTTGGAAAAAGATCGTTAGCATCTCAACTGTTAGGCTAACTATAAGATGTAGGCTAACTATTGACTTGAGCTCTTATTTATGGTAGTTTGGGCTTTTAATCACATATTATGTGTAGATTAGAGGTTTTGATAGTTTTGTAAATGATTTGCTGGCAATTTGTCAATGGATGATTAGAAATATAACTTGTATGGGATGTACTGTTAATCGGTGACGTCACTTATATGGAGCGTGAAAATGGGCTGAAACTAACGTTATTTCAAACATGTTTTGACCTTTCATGGTAAATAAATATTGATTAAAATTGCACTGTGATTTCAGGAGCGTCAGATGTATGTATAATTTATATTTATTACGTCCAAACATAATTAAGTGACATTGTATGAGGAATACTAAATAAGTAAAGCTACAAATGTAAATTCTGGCATCTTAAGACTTTTTTTTACACACACACACACACACACATATATATATATATATATATATATGTTCTGTATATTATTCTTTCTGTTTTCTGCATTTCACCTCTATTCTATTTTTTTTTTTTTTTTTTTTAATAAACCTGACATTGTATACTACATATTGTTGGCCCTGTGACAAATTGTTTATGTTCCTAGATTCTTCCATGTTAACGTTTGATCAAAAGTTCTTCAAATATTTTTTGAGTCCTCTATGGTCATCTTGTTTAACTCTGCATTGAGGACACTTGGTATACAGTCAGCAATCTACAGCGAGGTCCAACATAATTCAAAATGAGACACAGATGATAATGAAAAAAGTACTGAGCATTGTGAATGTAAGAGCCTCACATTATATTAATAACAATCATTGTTGATGTTTGAATTGCATTTCAAGTCAGTTCCAGATCCACCTTCAACACCAGACTTCTCATATGGATTTCTCTCTACTAGCATATTATTTGTTCGCTTCAGAATTAGGTGCATGCAGACAATTTTTTATAACCTTATTTCTTTCTGGTGTTATGTCGAATTCTGTGACCCACCAAATCATATGACTATAGGTGTTGCATTGACCTAATCTGACCTTTTACTAAACCCAACCCTAATCCTACCCTTTTGATAATTAACCATGATTTTATTATAGTTTTTTTTTTTTTTTTTTTTTTTTGCGTATTGATTACCATTTGTATAATCACACAAATACCACAGTTAAAACTGTTTTTGTAGCAAAACCATGGTTAATTTGTGGTAATTTCCATAACCTACCCTCATAACCTACTAGGGTCACATCATTTAGTGGGTTAAAGAATTACTATAATAATACTATAATAATTTACTCACCCCCATGTCATCCAAGATGTGCATGTCTTTCTTTCTTCAGTCGAAAAGAAATTAAGGTTTTTGATGAAAACATTCCAGGGTTATTCTCCTTATAGTGGACTTCAGTGGACTCCAGACGGTTGAAGGTCAAAATTACAGTTATATATATATGTATTATTATAATGCCTATTATTGTTCAATAAATAACTGATTTTGAGAAACTATGTTAGCGATTTCTCGATTTTTCAGCGCTTTCATTGCAGGTTACATTGTTATGCCAGTAGGTGGCAGCTAGGAACTGTCTTAATGAGATAGTAAACCCAAAAATGAAAAATGTCCTTCTACAATATTAAGAACCAATACTAATATTAGTAGACCCGCTGTACTGTTTTAAACATGTTTTAGTACCTTTCTGGGCACTGAAAGTGTAAATTAAAGGATTAGTTCACTTTCTGAATGACAATGTCCTGATAATATATATTATCAATGTCCCTATATATATATCTGTAATTTGTGTTGAAAAAAAATATAAGCATTATTTTTAGTGCAAACAATAAGATTGCAATATAATTATAATAATCGCAATAAAATAATTTGTAACTAGTTAAAATGAGATACTTTACAATTTACAAATGAAATGTTTTTTTCTTCTGTTATAACATCTGTGCTCTGAAATTTCTTGGAATTTGTTAATGATCCCATATTTAATCTATTTATTTACATTTTATTTATTTACATATTTACCTTGTTTAGATATTTTTTTTGTGAACTACCCATATCATGTTACTTTTTTATATTTTGTGAATAAATATGAGTGACAAAATTTGTGTGTAGTATAAATTATTAGGCCTACATATATGTTAATGTTGGCTTATAAAAGGGACAACAACCAGAGGTCCGCGCTACAGGTAAGGTGGCGAAATGTAAAATATATATATATATATATATATATATATATTTTTTTTTTTTTTTTTGCTGCTGAATATTTAGATTTACAGAAATATTGTAAGCTGACATAATAGCTTATGACGAATTATAAAAGAATATAAAATACACCACTTAATGTATTTATCTTACTATACAGTTATGTTGTTTTATATTGTTTCAGTCATTTTATTTGGAAAGATAACACTGTAAAGAAAACATTTTGATGGCAACATGTGAAGTACCAGTTTTAACGTAAAAAAACCCCGACATCTGTCTTATTAAATACGTCCGATTAAAACGTTATCACGATCTTTTCACAACGTGAAAAAAAAAAAAAAAAAAAAAACGTTTTTAACGTTTTTACAACGTTATTGTGTTTGCTGGGTTGTCACCCACTGAAAATGAACGAGACACTGCTGTTTTATCAAAATGTCGTTTCATGCTAGACTGAACTTCAGCAAGAGCTTCTTTAGCACATGCACAGGCTTCCTGTTTTTTCCTTAAGAACTTTCAGTGGTCTTTGGACACTATATCCAAAAACCAGTTCAGTTGGACTAAACTGCAAAGATTCCTGAGTGGTTTCACTAATAGCAAAAAGAACAGATGGCACACCCTCGTCCCACTCGTTACCTGTCTCCCAGCAGTACTTCTTCAACATACCCTTACGAGTAGTACGTAGTACATGAATGTAGCCTACACTTTGAAATATACTCAGTAAGCTACTAGTTTAGTGCAAGCATGTTTGTAAGTTTTCCTTAAGTGAACATAACATCACACTTTTTAAGTATATTTCTCAGAAGTACATAAAGTATACAGGTGCATCTCAATAAAATAGAATGTAGTGGAAAAGTTCATTTATTTCAGTAATTCAACTCAAATTGTGGAACTCGTGTATTAAATAAGTTCAATGTACACAGACTGAAGTACTTTAAGTCTTTGGTTCTTTTAATTGTGATGAGTTTAGCTCACATTTAACTTTCACTATTTCACTAATTCACTATCTCAATAAATTAGAATACTTCATGAGATCATTTTTTTTTTTTTTTTTTTTTTTAAAAAGGGATATTTTAAACAGAAATGACAGGCTTCTGAAAAGTATGTTAATTTCTATGCAATACTTGGTTGGGCCTCCTTTTGCATGAATTACTGCATCAATTCGGAGTGGCATGGAGGCAATCAGCCTGTGGCACTGCTCAAGTGTAATGGAAGCCCAGGTTGCTTTGATAGCGGCCTTCAGCTTATCTGCATTGCTGGATCTTGCTGCTGCTGCAGAGCGAGTATGGGACTTGCTACTGCCAAAACATACATTACAAGTTACTGTGAGCGAGTAAGACATGCTGCTGCTGTACAATATAGCGTACATGAATTACCCCCTACAGAGCAGGTTACATGATATTTGAACAATACAAGCCAAGTGTACTGTATGTCAGAAAATCACCCATTACGCAGAAGGCAAGATTCAGCCCTCACCCCCCAGCAGATCTACATATGTACTGCTGCTGCTCTGAAGAGCCATAGGAACCATGTGTATGCTAGCTATGTGTGCTTGGCCCATTAGTTTTCAGTATGAGAAATGGGGCATATGCTTGGTCTTGGTGGACTAGATCTGCCTACGCATTATTCCCCCAAGAAGATCTAGCTGTTAGACATGTGGGCTGCCATGAGGTGCATATAAGGCGTGTGAAGCATGTCCCTTGTGACTTACCAATGTGGTGATAGCTACATTGTGCCTACATACCAGTGTATGCGTGCCACTAAACTAAGTATTTTGGGCCATAAGGCTTAGCTCTAGTGGCCTATTAGACGATGCCTTTCTGTCCTGTTTTGAATGCTGGTCGATTGCTCCTGTCTGCCTCACTGCTCAGAGTGGTTTGCGTCCGTAACTCCATATAGCTTTGTTTTGAATCTCTCACTTTCATTCATTGTTGCTTTTATTATTACCTTATATCTAATATTGCCTACCACATTAATCTGACGTCGATAGCTTTTAATCTTTTAATCTAAATAACTATTACAACGTGTTTGCACCTCGCTACATTGTTAACTTGTCATCAGTCTCTTGCGCGCTCCTTTTTTTTCCTTTTTCTACGCGTTCATCAAACAGCTGTGGTAAGTCGTATCAGTCTACAAACACGGTGAGTCATGTCATCCTCTCCCTCTATTGCAAGTTGTTCTGCTTGTCACATGTTCAGTATAGCTTTCTCTGTCAGCGACGAGGGATTTACATGTCATAAATGTAGGGAAATAGTCAGGCTGACAGAGAAAATCTCAGAATTAGAGACACGCATCCAAACCTTAATCGAGGATAGTAAGAATGCAAGAGCTTCAGATACTGTTTTGGATGCGACTAGCTTAGTGAACTCTGTGCATTGTTCGGTTCCGGCTGTAGAGCCCGTGCAGCAGGGCACTTGGGTAACGGTGAGGCGGCCTAGCCATGGAAAACACCACTCTTCCGTTCCAATAAGAACATCAAACAGGTTCTCCCCACTCAGTGACGCACCCACTGAGAATCCTGTTAAAAGTGTCCTAGTTATTGGCGATTCTATTACACAGAACGTGAAAATAGAGACACCAGCCACCATAGTCACATGTTTGCCGGGAGCCAGAGCACCTGACATCAAAGCAAATTTAAAAGTGCTGGCTAATGCTAATCATAAATACTTCATTATAATTATTCTTCATTAACAATTATAATTCACGTTGATACTAACGATGTTTGACTTCGCCAGTTGGAGATCACTAAAATTAACATTAAAGAGGTGCGTGAACTCGCAAGTACAATGTCAGGAAAAGTAATCTGCTCTGGCCCTCTTCCTGTTCGTCGGAGTGATAGTTAGCAGGTTATCATCACTCAATAGCTGGCTGTCTAAGTGGTGTCCACAGAATAATATAGGTTTCATAGACAACTGGAAAAGTTTTTGAGGCAGACCTGACCTGTTGAAAAGAGATGGTATTCGACCCTCCTGGAAAGGTGCTGCTCTTCTCTCACATAGTCTTAGAGCTGAAACATGACAAACTGGGGCCCAGGTCAGGAAGCAGACAGACCGGCTAAACTGACTGTCTGCTAGCTGCCTCACGTTACAGAAGTCAGATAATTCCCAACACATAGAAACTCTTACACCTAGATATTATCACATAGAGACTGTGTCTGTACCCCGAATTAGAAAAAAACAAAAAACTTCCAAACCCATTTAATGGTAAAAATTTAATTGATGTTCAACAAATAAAAAATAGAGATAATAATGATAAACAAATGATAAAAGCTTGGGTTGTTAAATATTCGATCCCTTTCTTCAAAAGCACTTATTGTAAATGATATTATCACAGACAATAATGTGTTTGACAGAAACCTGGCTAAAACCAGACGATTACATTACTTTAAATGAGTCTAGCCCTCAAGTTTACAATTATCGACACAATCCTCGTCAGAAAGGCAAAGGGGGAGGTGTTGCTGTAATTTATAGTAATATTTATAGTATTACTCAAAAGTCTTTCAAATATAATTCCTTCGAAGTGATGGTACTTTATGTAACATTATGTAAGTTGACATTTGTGCTGGCTACTGTATACAGGCCACCAGGACACCATACAGACTTTATCAAAGAATTTGCTGATTTTCTATCGGAGTTAGTACTAGCTGCAGATTGTTGTTGGTGATTTTAATATCCATGTAGATAATGAAAAAGACGCATTGGCATTTACAGACATTCTAAACTCTATTGGAGTTAAACAACACGTGTCAGGACCCATTCATTGTCGTAATCATACTTTAGATCTAATATTGTCACAAATTCTGCAGTGACGACATCACAGATCATTATCTAGTCTCGTGTATACTACATTTAGTCAAGGCTGCTAAACCTCCCTGCCATAAATTTGGTAAAACCATTACTTCTACCACTAAAGATCGCTTTAAAAAATAATCTTCCTGATCAGTTTCATCGCCGTAGCATACCGGACAGCTTAGAAGACCTCGATGTTGCAACAGAAAGTATTGACTCTCTCTTTTCCAGCACATTAGACTCAGTTGCTCCTTTGCGCTTAAAAAAGATTAAGGAAATTAATCCAACGCCGTGGTACAATGAGCACACTCAGGCCCTAAAGGTAGCAGCCAGAAAAACAGAGCGCAGCTGGAAGAAAACAAAACTAGAAGTTTTTCGCATTTCGTGGAGAGAGAGAATGATTGAGTACAGAAAGGCCTTAAAATCTGCTAGATCTGCCTATTTTTCAAAACTTTTAGAAGAAAATAAGCACAACCCTAGGTATTTATTTGATACAGTGGCTAAATTAGCAAGAAATAAGCTTCAAATTCTGATGTTTCCAAACAGCACAGCAGTAATGACTTTATGAACTTCCTTACTTGCAAGATTGACAATATTAGAGAGAAAATTATAACCATGCAACCGTCTACTACAGTATCGCGTCAGACAGTGCATTGTAGTGTCCCTGAGGAAAAATTCAATTCATTTACTGCTTTAGGAGAGGAAGAATTGTCTAAACTTGTTAAATCATCAAAATCAACAACATGTATGTTAGACCCTATACCGACAAAGCTATTGAAATTGCTTGAGATGCTTCCAGAGGTCATAGATCCTCTTCTTAATATTGTTAATTCGTCTTTATCACTAGGATATGTACCAAAAACTTTTAAGCTGGCTATTATTTAACCTCTAATTAAAGAAACACAACTTGATCCTAGAGAATTAGTCAATTACAGGCCGATCTCAAATCTCACTTTTCTGTCAAAAATACTAGAAAAGGCAGTATCATCACAATGTTCCTTTTTAGAAAGAAATAGTATCTATGAGGATTTCCAGTCAGGATTTAGACCGTACAATAGTACTGAGACGGCTCTCATTAGAGTTACTAATGATTTGCTCTTATCATCAGATTGTGGTTGTATCTCTCTATTAGTGTTACTGGATCTTAGTGCTGCATTTGACACTATCGATCACACTATTCTTTTGAATAGACTCGAAAATTATGTTGGCATTAGTGGAATTGTCATGGTTCAAATCATACTTATCTGACCGTTATCAGTATGTAGTAGTAAATGAAGAGATGTCATATCGATCACAAGTTCAATATGGAGTACCGCAAGACTCAGTACTAGGACCGTTGCTTTTCACTGTGTACATGCTACCCTTGGGAGATATCATTAGGAAGCATGGCGTTAGTTTTAACTGTTACGCTGATGATACTCAGCTCTATATTTCTTCGCGCCCTGACGAAACTTACCAATTCACAAAATTAACGGAATGCATAGTTGATATAAAAAATTGGATGACCAGTAATTTCCTACTACTAAATTCAAAAACAGAGATTCTAATTTTTGGACCAAAAACTTCTTCACGTAATAACCTAGAATAATGTCTAGCACTTGATGGCTGCTCTGTTATGTCTTCGTCGTCAGTTAGGAACCTGGGTGTGCTCTTTGATACCAATCTTTCATTTGAAGGCCATGTTTCTAGCATCTGTAAAACCACATTCCTCCATCTTAAAAATATATCTAAACTACAACATATGCTCTCAATGACAAATGCAGAACAGTTAGTTCATGACCTCAAGGCTAGATTACTATAACGCTCTACTGGGTGGTTGTTCTGCTCGCCTGATAAATAAACTACAGCTCGTACAAAATGCAGCAGCTAGAGTTCTTACTAGAACTAGGAAGTATGACCATATTAGCCCAGTTCTGTCAACACTGCATTGGCTTCCTGTTAAACATCGTATAGATTTTAAAATCTTGCTAATTACTTACAAAGTACTAAATGGTTTAGCTCCTCAGTACCTGAGCGAGCTCTTAATGCATTATAGTCCTTCACGTCTATTGCGATCTCAGAATCCAGGCCAGCTGATAATACCTAGAATATCAAAATCAACCACAGGCGGTAGATCCTTCTCCTATTTGGCACCTAAACTCTGGAACAATCTTCCTAGCATTGTTCGGGAAGCAGACACACTCTGTCAGTTTAAATCTAAACTAAAAACGCATCTCTTTAACTTGGCATACACATAACACATTATCAATTTATATTTTCAAATCCGTTAAAGGATTGTTAGGCTGCATAAATTAGGTCAGCCGGAACCGGGAACACTTCCTATAACACCAGATGTACTCGTTACATCAGAAGAAGAATGGCATCTACACTAATATTAGTCTTTTTGTTTATCCCGAGGTTTACCATAGTCAACCAGATCCGGGCCGTATCCAGGTGAGATCGAGGACCTGTGCCTTGACACGACCACAACGCATCCCTGAAGTATCAGCAGAGATTGAGTCAACTAGATCATCTGTTGTGAAGGCCTCATCGACACGACATGTTTTATTAAAAATTCTTGTTTATTTTAAACAACCTTTTTAAAGAATAATTTTTTTCTTTTATTTGAAGGTACAGAGTCAATCACAAAAAACAAAAAAACAAAAAACACAACACTAAAATCAAGCAACAAGGCATTCAATTTGATCAGTTATATATTTTAATTCATTACTGGTGTTTTGCTTTGCTCTATCCTCTGCACTTCCGCGTTCGTCATTACGTCATGCGTCAAGTCAAGAGTTCACTCTTTCGCCATAAATCGATGTGTATGGCCGTCTGTCGGAAGTTAGTTATTTTAGTTTTTAAAGTTTTAAATATGGATATTTTTCTTACACAAATGCATCGATTTGCTTCAGAAGGCCCTTATTAACCCACAGAGCCATGTGGATATCTTTTATTATGGATGGTTGCACTTTTTTGGGCTTCAAAATGTCATTCTCTATTTACTGTCATTATAAAGCTTTGGAAGAGCCAGGACATTATTTAATACCAAAAATGTTAATATAACTCCGATTATACTAGTCTTAGGATACACCTAGGATAGCTTAATGGTGAGTAAATCATGGGGTAATTTTTATTTTTGGGTGAACCAACCCTTTAAGGCTGTGAAAATAAGTTATTAATAGTTTTATAAAGATTACTTTAAAGTGACAACCATCAGTTAGTATTTAAAGTCTTTTTATGAAGTATTTACATAGAAGTTTAATGTGGATAAGCTTAAAGGGAGCACACTGAGATTAAATTGGAGCAGCAACAATTTTTAATTAATAAATATTACATTCAATTTAAAGGACACAATTTTGATAAATAAATAATCTAGGTCATATATTAATGTCTCAATAAAGTAATGCCTGAAAAGTAATATATTAGTGTAGCAAACAATCTTATACAGCTAGTAGGCTGACTATGTTCTGTAGCATCTGCGCTATGTTGCTAAAACTATCTTTTGGATCTAATTTTAATAATTTTCCACATGCAGGTTCCAGGTTATACTATGCAAAAGTCTAAACATTAATCTCTTAATTTTGCAGTAAGTAGTTATAACTACCCCCCAAAAAAGGCTTAACCACCTTAAAAATGCATATTTAAGAGGCTCCTCTTTTGGTGAAAGTTTTCAGACAGCTTTCAAAATGGCCACCAGACAGTGTGAACACATGAATACCCATATCACAGTGTGCAATGGTCTGATCTTCTTAAAATTACAGGAGGTATGTAGTAACAAACATATCAATTGGTTAAGACATCAAGTAGGAAAATATATTATATTTTTTTCTTTTTATAATCTGAGCTCAAAGATAGTAGTGTGCTACTTGAGCTTAATAGGTATGTTTACCCTATCTCACAGAAGTGAGTGCACCCGTCACGTTGAAGAAATGACACTTTGCTACAATGTAAATTTGCTGTCCCCTCAAAATAACTCAACACACAGCCATTAATGTCTAAACCGCTGGCCACAAAAGGGAGTACACCCCTAAGTGAAAATGTTCAAATTGGGCCCAAAGTGTCAATATTTTGTGTGGCCACCATTATTTTCCAGCACTGCCTTAACTCTCTTGGGCATGGAGTTCACCAGAACTTCACAGGTTGCCACTGGAGTCCAAGTCTACCACACTGTACATCAGCAAGATGGCACCTGTGTATGTGGTGAGCCGTCTGCTGCTCTCTGGTTTGTTTATTGTTTGGTTGCTTTTTTGTACTCTCCTGTCCAACAACTATGTTGAGTCTCTCACGTATGATCGTCAGACTCTCTTGGATATACGTAGTTCCTGTGTAGGTGTTTTGGACGCGAAATTGGGCATCTTCGCTGACCACATACATGGAACTCTTTTACGAGATATCCCGGCTTACCTCAGGCGATTACCTCTGGACATTCCTCCAAGAAGAGAGAAGACGCGGTCAACGCGGGGGTGTGATCGTCAGATTCAAGACCTTCATGAGAGCTAGTTGCCTACCTGCTCTCAGTTCTCTGCCTTGGTCATGGGCCATGGTGTCGGACCATTTTATGGCGCTGCCTCGGCCAATCCCAGTATCACGTTGGCTCAGGCTGATCGCGACGGATTCCCCTGCTTCTGCTCCAGTTTCTACTCCTGCGGACAACTTCCACTCACAGATTATCATCCGACCGCGCTACGAGGGTGCAAATATTGCTAACCACCGTTTTCTGGAAAAAGCAGCAGTTTCGCATACTCTTCTACGCCCCCCAAAATATGCTCTGTTAAACATTCACTCTCTGGTCAACAAGACGTTCATCCTCAAGGAGTTCATCACAGATCATGACCTGGACTTTCTGTTTATCACCGAGACCTGGGTGAAGGTAGGAGACCTCAGTCCATATTCTGAACTTGTTCCAGCCAACTAAAGGGTTTATAAAGGTGTTTGTTAATGAGTAATAAGTCATTTACAAATGCATTATAAATCATTAATAATGCAGTTATAACTGCATGAATAAAAAGGGCGACTTTAATGGAATACCTGCCAAATAGTGAGCCGTTTTTAACTCACATGTTATAAATGAGTAATAAATGTATTTATTCACACTTATTTAACTCAAAACCAGATTCCTGGTTTATTTCATGATGCAGCAAAAATTGTCTATCATAATTAGACTGAAGGGTGTTTTATTTGTGGTTGTATTAATATCTCATGACTGCCACTTTTCTTACTATGTTGCTTACCTAGAAGTTTCTGTTTTACCCATGATTCTCTCCAAAAAGGTCATGATGCCTATCTACAGCTTGTTTATCAATATGCAATTTTTCTAATCAATATATTTATTATTTTCACATGAACAATTTACAGAATCAGTTCAGTATACAAGTAAACTTTTTTTTTTTCTAAACACCCTCTCACCCCTGTCCCACCCCTCAACACTTGCATGGACATTATTACAAGGCCTTGTGCTGATGTGTAAGATAAAAATTATAACAATAATAAAATAAATATATAAATACATTTATAAAAAGTTCAAGTAAAGAAGGGTTACATTATCACATCAGCATTTTCAATCAATATAACATCCAAATTATTCAAATATTCAATAAATTTGCCCCAAATCTTTTCGAACATTGATGATTATTTTTGTCAAATTATACATCGTTTTTTCCAAAGGCACACAGGACAAAAGTTCTCTAAGCCATACAGCATGACTGGGCAGTTCTTCTGATTTCCAGTGTATAGCTATACATTTCTTTGCTGCTATCAGAGCCATCTTAACAAAACGTAAATTCTTCCTTTGATTAAATTGGAGGACCGATTCATTGCCCAAAAGTGAACACGTGTGAACCATTTATTAATGAGTTATAAACATTAATAACCTGTGAAAGTGAACCTTAATGTAAAGTGAACACACGTGAACCATTTATTAATGAGTTATAAACATTAATAACCTGTGAAAGTGAACCTTAATGTAAAGTGGAAACCTGTAAACCATTTATTAATGAGTTATAAACATTAATAACCTGTGAAAGTGAACCTTAATGTAAAGTGAACACACGTGAACCATTTATTAATGAGTTATAAACAATAATAACCTGTGAAAGTGAACCTTAATGTAAAGTGAACACACGTGAACCATTTATTCATGAGTTATAACCATTAATAACCTGTGAAAGTGAATCCTCATGTAAAGTGAATACACGTGAATCATGTATTTATTAAAGCACACACAGAAGATAGTTTTTTTTTTTTTTTTTTTTTCTGGTGACATTGTATTGTTGAAATATTAATAAGCAATTCATAATTATTCTTGATACCATGATAAAGGATACTGAAACTTTAGTATTTGGCCATCCACACAGTACCTGCGTGCGACAGAAGCGGGAGCGCCGAAGCGGTTATTTGTTTAAGATAACTACAAACTTAACATAGCGATTACACATATAATATAAACACTTGAAAAATAGTCTGCAATGTCACCTCAGTTAGCTTACCCATCAAATCAGTAACGTTAAATCCTAAATTTCACTTCCGAGCATGTCGGAACAGTACTGGTAACTTCGTGACTTGTTCTCATGAAAGTGGCAAGGCTTTATTGGATGCTCACTAGCGCCAACTCCTGTCACAGTCCAGAACACGCATAGTGATGTAACCCTGAAAGAATGATGTGACCTGAAAGAGTATATAAAGTAGAGCCTAATATATTATTGTCACGTCTAGGTCCCTTGCGACACTACACGAGTACTGCGTAGTTCGTCTTATTAATTAATATTGATTATTAATAAGACAAGACGCAATGGAGAAAAAGGAGTTTTCCCCATTGCGTCGTCTTATTAATAATCAATATTAATTAATAAGACGAACGACGCAGTACTCGTTTCTTATCTAAGGGAACCGAGGTTACGTCAGTAACCGAGTACATTTTCTAGCTTACTATAGTTTGTTCTGCTACATTTTTGAGTTCAGTTATCTTCATAATAAAAAATAGTACTGCTGTATCTAAATCCTGCTTCCTCACTGCCCTTTACAACCAAATGTGACAATAATGTATAATATGCAATGTATTCTTTTTATTATTATTATTATTATAAGTAGTAGTAGTAGGCTATATACTTTATACTTTTTCAGGTTCACATCACTATGCGTGTTCTGGCGTGTGGCAGGAGTTGGCGCTAGTGAGCATCCAATAAAGCCTTGCCACTTTCATGAGAAGAAGTCACACAGTTAGTACTGTTCCAACATGCTTTGAAGTGAAAATTTGTGTTTACTAATTTGATGGGTAAGCTAACTGAAGTGAAATCGCAGACTGTTTATATTATATGAGTAATTGCTGTGTTTAATTTGTAGTTATCTGTATCAATATGTTTGGCTTATAGTTGTGATGCTTATTATCTTTTTTGGAATACTTGATTGTTTCTCTGAAGGTTTTAATGTGAGTTTACTTGCATAAGCCACTTTTCATGAGAAATCATGCTCTGTAATTTTGTGCTGTAAAAGAAAAGTTTAAACTTTTTTTGTTTCAAGTTGTGTTTACTGATACATGCATCAAAAATAAAATATTTCATCAGAAAAAAATACTATCTTCTGTGTGTACATTCATAATTAATAAATACATGATTCACATATGTTCACTTTACATTAAGATTCACTTTCACAGGTTATTAATATTTATAACTCATGAATAAATGGTTCACAGGTTTCCACTTTACATTAAGGTTCACTTTCACAGGTTATTGATGTTTATAATTCATTGATAAATGGTTCACAGGTTTCCACTTTACATTAAGGTTCACTTCCACAGGTTATTATTGTTTATAACTCATGAATAAATGGTTCACAAGTGTTTACCCTACATTAAGGTTCACAGGTAACTAATACTGAAATTAAATTTTTCATTATTAATATCTCATCAAGTTATGGTTATTATCTTATTTTTTTATTTTCAAAATAAAGTTGGGATTTCATCTTAAAAAACAAGAAATCAGTTTTTATACACTGCTGTGGATAGGCATCATGACTTTTTTGGAGAGTATCATGGGAAGACAGAAACTTCTGGTAAGCAACATAGTAAGAAAAGTGGCAGTCATAAGATATTAATAAGAAAACCACAAATACAACACCCTTCAGTCTAATTATGATAGTTAATTTTTGCTGCATCATGAAATAAACCAGGAATCTGGTTTTGAGTTATATAAGTGTTAATACATACATTTATTACTCATTTATAACATGTGAGTTAAAAACGGCTCACTATTTGGCAGGTATTGCATTAAAATCGCCCTTTTTATTCATGCAGTTATAACTGCATTATTAATGATTTATAATGCATTTGTAAATGGCTTATTACTTATTAACAAACACCTTTATAAACCCTTTACAAAGGGAACCTTAATGTAAAATGTTACCATTACTTTTACAATGCCCCTCCGGCAGAGGCGGTTGGCTAGCCATCATTGTTAAAGAATCGCAAAGATCTCGATGTCGGTTTTACTTTTGAACTGGCCTGAACCTGTGGTATTAGCTTTGATCTATCAGCCATCACACTTAATCAAAGACTTCATAGTAGAGTTCTCAGAGTTTGTAGGGGACTTGCTTACTAAATATGATCGCATCCTTATTTTAGGTGATTTAAATGTGCATATATGCTACCCCTTGAAGCAGCTAACCTCTGATTTTCTAAACATCATTGACTCTTCTAATCTTTTGCAGTGGGTTAATTATCCCACACATTCATGGACATACAGGTGCTGGTCATATAATTAGAATATCATCAAAAAGTTGATTTATTTCACTAATTCCATTCAAAAAGTGAAACTTGTATATTATATTCATTCATTACACACAGACTGATATATTTCAAATGTGTATTTCTTTAATCATCTAATTTTGATGATTATAACTGACAACTAAGGAAAATCCCAAATTCAGTATCTCAGAAAATTAGAATATTGTGAAAAGGTTCAATATTGAAGACACCTGGTGCCACACTCTAATCAGCTAATTAACTCAAAACACCTGCAAAGGCCTTTAAATGGTCTCTCAGTTTAGTTCTGTAGGCTACACAATCATGGGGAAGACTTGACAGTTGTCCAAAAGAGAACCACTGACACCTTGCACAAGGAGGGCAAGACACAAAAGGTCATTGCAAAAGAGGCTGGCTGTTCACAGAGCTCTGTGTCCAAGCACATTAATAGAGAGGCGAAGGGAAGGAAAAGATGTGGTAGAAAAAAGTGTACAAGCAATAGGGATAACCGCACCTTGGAGAGGATTGTGAAACAAAACCCATTCAAAAATGTGGGGGAGATTCACAAAGAGTTGACTGCAGCTAGAGTCAGTGCTTCAAGAACCACTACGCACAGACGTATGCAAGACATGGGTTTCAGCTGTCGCATTCCTTGTGTCAAGCCACTCTGACAGCGTCAGAAGCGTCTCACCTGGGCTAAAGACAAAAAGGACTGGACTGCTGCTGAGTGGTCCAAAGTTATGTTCTCTGATGAAAGTAAATTTTGCATTTTCTTTGGAAATCAGGGTCCCAGAGTCTGGAGGAAGAGAGGAGAGGCACACAATCCACGTTGCTTGAGGTCCAGTGTAAAGTTTCCACAGTCAGTGATGGTTTGGGGTGCCATGTCATCTGCTGGTGTTGGTCCACTGTGTTTTCTGAGGCCCAAGGTCAACGCAGCCGCATACCAGGAAGTTTTAGAGCACTTCATGCTTCCTGCTGCTGACCAACTTTATGGAGATGCAGATTTCATTTTCCAACAGGACTTGGCACCTGCACACAGTGACAAAGCTACCAGTACCTGGTTTAAGGATCATGGTATCCCTGTTCTTAATTGGCCAGCAAACTCACCTGACCTTAACCCCATCGAAAATCTATGGGGTATTGTGAAGAGGAAGATGCGATATGCCAGACCCAACAATGCAGAAGAGCTGAAGGCCACTATCAGAGCAACCTGGGCTCTTATAACACCTGAGCAGTGCCACAGACTGATCGACTCCATGCCACGCCGCATTGCTGCAGTAATTCAGGCAAAAGGAGCCCCAACTAAGTATTGAGTGCTGTACATGCTCATACTTTTCATGTTCATACTTTTCAGTTGGCCAAGATTTCTAAAAATCCTTTCTTTGTATTGGTCTTAAGTAATATTCTAATTTTCTGAGATACTGAATTTGGGATTTTCCTTAGTTGTCAGTTATAATCATCAAAATTAAAAGAAATAAACATTTGAAATATATCAGTCTGTGTGTAATGAATGAATATAATATACAAGTTTCACTTTTTGAATGGAATTGGTGAAATAAATCAACTTTTTGATGATATTCTAATTATATGACCAGCACCTGTATGTTGGACCAAATTCTGTCATATGGGTTATCTGTAACGGAAGTTGAAGCTGTTGATTCTGCTATTTCTGATCACTTCCCAATTTTATTTAAAATGTCTCTTCCTCAGCTTTCTATTGCACCTGGTTCAAGCACCATACAAGCCTGTGCATATTTACCTCATTTTGAAGTAGATTTTATTAAGTTCTATAATGAGGTTAATCCTCTTTTATCTTTAGAACCAAATTTAACACACCTGCTTCCCATTCACACCTGAGACCTTGTAACACTAAGAAGTCACATGACACCGGGGAGAGAAAATGGCTAATTGGGCCCAATTTGGACATTTTTACTTAGGGGTGTACTCCCTTTTGTGGCCAGCGGTTTAGACATTAATGGCTGTGTGTTGAGTTATTTTGAGGGGACAGCAAATTTACACTGTTATACAAGCTGTACACTCACTACTTTACATTGTAGCAAAGTGTCATTTCTTCAGTGTTGTCACATGAAAAGATATAATAACATATTTACAAAAATGTGAGGGGTGTACACACTTCTGTGAGATACTGTAGCTATGTGTGCCTGGGCTACTACGCCAACTAGCTTAACTCTAGTGGCCTATGACTATGTGTGTCGTCATTGTCAAACCCTCTATACTCCTATTGTAAAAGTGGAGGTCATTTGGACAATGGAAGTAATGAGCATGACTCTAGAATGCGTTCAGCTGACCGGCCCGAAACACGCATAGGTAAATGAAAACATCAAAGTGTTGTTGGAATTGAGCAAATAAGGTGAGCCCCGGTTAAATGCAATACGTTTTCTCATGTCCACTATGCTTAGTCGAAGTAATCTAACGTAAATGGCTTGCTGCTGTATAACTTAATATGTATCGCTGTTGCTGTATGCTTGTATTTTTCTCCTACATCGAATGTAAGGCTGTAAACGCTCTTCTAAGACAAATAAGGCATAGATGATGTTTCGTAGATCAAAAGAAAAGGTTTATGTTTAGACATGAATACCCAGCCCGGTTCCAGAATCTGGAAATTTTCCAGAATTTAGTGAGGGTGCTTTAAAACAGAAGCTGTGTAAGCAGCTCCACCATAAGAATAGCAATGTACTAAAACATTTAGATTTATGAGTCATTAATTGAATGATATTTGGATAGAAAATGAAAATATTTGAATATGTCTATACATCTATTGTATGAGTTACATGCTAATGCGTTACTATGGCACATTATCTTTGTCCCATGCAATGGTTATGTCAATCAATGCGATTTGACAGTGAATTCCATATTACGTATAAAACGTATAGCTGCGAGAGAAAATGAAATTGTTTGACCACACTGTTTGTTGTATAAAAGTAAACCCAAATAATGAATTCTTGTTGATCTCACTGCAAATACAAAATCATAAGTGACTCTAAGTCAGCTGTCTTGGTGGTAACAGACAGTTTTGATGACCATTGACTTCCACTGTAAACAAAAAACAAAAAAACAAACATAATTTTGGCTTTACAGCAGTTCTAGAAGAACATAGTGTCATTGTTCAGCTTAAGTAAATTGATCCGTATACATTGTATTGATCCGTTCCATTGTAAAAATCATTAGTTATTAATTTTGTTCATTTATCTATACAGCAGCTCTGGAGAAAACTGTGATGTCATCGTCCAGCACAGTTCATACAATGTTGTCAATGCAGGCAGATCAAAAACATTGTTGAATATCAAGTGTCCCCAACTAAGCAAGCCAGAGACCCAAACTCAGGTGACAAAAATGGAGAAAAAAAACCTTGGGAGAAACCAGGCTCAGTCATGGGGCCAGTTCTCCTCTGGCCAACAATGAACAGTGCATGATTATGATTCAGGCAGCATTGCAGGTCATTAGTCAGATTGGGATTGGAACAGTCAAAACATTTAATCCAGTTCCATCTGGTTGAAGATCAGATTTATCACTCTGGTATGGAAACAGTTTTGTTGGGGATTGATGCCACTGGCTGTCGTGTCAATGAGGGCTTCACAGGGGATGGTCTAGTTGGCCACAGGGGTGTGCGTGTGTGTGTGTGCGTGTTTTTGTGACATATCAGGACACAAATTTGTATAATGACATGGTAGGGGTGTAACGGTACACAAACATGGTGGTTCGGTATGTACCTCGGTTTTGAAGTCATGGTTCGGTATGGGCAGGGCCGCATTAATGCATGGGCTTACCTAGGCTTCAGCCCAGGGCCCCGGGCTGAGGGAGGGCCCCGGTGATGCCAGAAGAAAATATGGTGCCATGTTTCAAGTCCTGCGCGTGAAGTGCGCCAAGACGCTCCAAGACGCACCGCATCTAGCAGCAAAAAACTCACAGGTAGATTATCACACACCGGACGTGTAGTTTTCACTTCAAAACAGCAGCCCAAAACCGTTAAATTTAAACCAAACAGGCAAAAGTTCACTTCAAGAATGAACAAAAAAAGAAGTGGCGTTGATGAGTTTGAAGTTAAAAAAAATAAACAAACGGAAGAAGAAAGCACAATCTATATTATTATAGCTTTCTATATGAAGCAGAGGCTATTACTTAGTCATGCCGCAGAAAGACAAACGTTTTGCAAAAAGATGGACAATACACAATCATCCTGTCTAGGGTGAAGTTGTGTACGTTAACGATTTGGGACAAGTATAATGTAATGGAAAAATATGTGAGTGGCGCAGCAGGATTTTGAGCTGGACAATGCGGACAGAGTGGCGCTGCCTGTGTGCGCACGCACATAGGGCTCGTTCACACAGAAGGCGTCTTTGCTTTGAAAAACGCGAGACAAGGGCAGTGCATGGGGGGGAAACGCAAGGTCTCAAGACGCCTTTTTGAAAAAAAGTTTAACTGATTTTACTTTAGTTGAACTAATATGGCTTTAGAACGCCATGTAATGTGCAAGACACTGCAAAAGATGGAGTGAAATGGAAAAACGCGTTCTGTGTGAACGGCCCCATAGAAGTGCGGCGCTGCACTTCTCGACCTATGCGCGACCCTTCACTCGATGAACCCTGCAAATCATCAGTAGCCTAACATTCTGTCTTAAGTCCAATAAAATACAAATCATTGCTTACGGTTTCTGAAAACGTTCAATGGGCATCTTTACATAACGAAAATCTGTATTTTATTTTAGACTTTTCCGACCAGTGACATTTGCAAAATGCCTGAAACTATTGAGTAGGGACGGAGAAATGAAGCCGCTTAAATCATCAAAGCATTAAGAGTGTCGAAAACAGTGCCATCTTGTGGCGGGTAAAATTTACAGCAGCCGTAAACCTGAGTGCGCAGCTACGTTGTTTTATCCATTAAGCACAAATAAAAGCCTGACAACGCTAAATGTCGTTAGTTTTCTAATAAAATAATTAACATATTAAAGTGTGGCAATAAATTAAATGAATCAACAAAAACAATAATTCTAATAATACTAATATCTACTGAGTTGTTTGAGGCAAGTAAATTGTGCTGTTATTTTACTGTTTTTATACTGTTTATATGACAGGACATATGATAATATATATAGTATAATATAGGCTGCATGCTTATATATTTAAAGTGTTGAACTTTCATATAATAGTAGTCTGGGTTCAAACATTCTGACACGCAAAGTGAAGCATTCAAGTGACTGGCAAGAAAATGAAGCTTCGTTTTTCATTAATCATATGTTTCTCTGAAAACAATACGCACATTTTGGGACAAAGCCGCTCAGAGATAACGTAAAAAAAAAAAAAAATAAATAAAAAAAAGTTCAAGAAGCATCTATCAGAGTGCAGTTATGTGCATCAGATATCCTAAGCGCGTGAGCAGAAAAGAGGCAGTCGATCAGTCAATTTGTACAGCATTAGATCGTTCCCACTGAAGTTCTGTGAATACCCTGAGATAAAATTCTGCAGGTGCCCCTGGTTCTGGTGGATGAAGTCTTAATGCGGCCCTGGGTTGGGTTTGGTACAGCAGGGTGAGAATTACATTTTTTTTAATTAAACAATGTTTTACCGAACCAACTGTGTCTGTGTCTTTAAATGTATTCAACTATAATTCAATTTTTCTTAAGGTGAACAAAATCTATCTCTGCTAATGCTGTAAACTATTAGGCCTATTAAAGCCATATTAAAGGTTCCAATTAACAACAGAGCCCAAATAATTAAATTCAGTTGCTATTTATTTTTAGACAATCATCAAGACTCGAATAATAATTCAATATATATATATATATATATATATATATATATATGTGTGTGTGTGTGTGTGTGTGTGTGTGTTGTAAGAATGTAAGTTACACATAAGGCAGTTTTTGCATTAATTTATGTTTCTCCAATTCATTGTTGAAATATAATTATTAACACAGTGGCTGTCATAACTTGTTTTCATGACGGATTTATTTAGGCCTTACATTAACAGGTTAAGTAAAATATAATTAATATATAGGCTAATATAGTGCATTTATTTAGTGAAACATTTCATTTCTCTAGTGAACTAACAAGCTGTGGGCACTGAATGGCTTTTTCAACATACCTTCATGTTCATTCATGTTCATTCTGTAGTAGTGAAGAGGAAGGGATAATCACGTTCACTCTGCTCTGTGCTGCAGTTTGTCATGTCACATCAAAAAGCGTCAAAACGACATTCATTGTTTGAATTTCGTAATAAAATGGACAGAGTTTGAAAGATGGCACTTGGTTTCTTAACGAAAGTAACAAAGCACATAGCTTATTGCGATTATTGTTGGTTAATGCTGGTTAAAAAAAATAAAAAATAGATTAGGCTAAAAAGCGCGCCCCCTTCTGGATTGGAGTGTGGCGTGCCTGTATTCGTCGTCATACTGCATAAACCGAACCGTGACGGTTCGGGACGATTATATGTACCGTTACACCCCATGACATAGGTGTTACAAGGAGAGGGTGACTTATGAGGACATTACCCCACGTCCCCATTTTTCAAAAGGCTTATAAATCATACAGAATTAGTTTTTTTTTTTTTTTTTTGAGAAAGTAAAAATGTGCACAGTTTCCTGTGATGTGTAGGTTTAGGTGTAGGGTTGGTGTAGGGCAGGGGTGGGCAGACTCGGTCCTGGAGGGCCACTGCCCTGCAGAGTTTAGCTCCAACCCTAATCAAACACACCTGAACCAGCTAATCAGTTCATTCAGGATTACTACAAGGCTAGAGACAGGTGAGTTTTATCAGGGTTGGAGCTAAACTCTGCAGGACAGTGTTTGCCCACCCCTGGTGTAGGGCAATAGAAAATATGGTTTGTACAGTATAAAAACCATTACACCTATGGAATGTCCCCACATTTCACAAAAACAAATGTGTGTGTGTGTGTGTGTGTGAAATCAAATAATTAATTCTATTAATAATTGAATAGTTGTTTAATTCTTGTTTTAACTAGTGTTTTGGTACTACCACATCGTGTGCCTACCTTCTACACATGACTGTAAACTACAAAAGCAATGTAAAATTAATACAATCCTTGAGATATTTAATACATACAATTATTTTGACAAATCTCGTTCTAATTTTCAAAAGAAAGTCTCTTTTTGTGCAACCTTTCAAATAAGCTCTATTGGTCTCTGTCTTTTTATCTAATCTTTTTACAAAGAGTTTTGGCATGCCATTTGAAGTGCTGATTAAAATCAGTTAATATAATCATGCGTTGATCCCAGCAGTCAGGGTTTCCAAATGAAAGACAAACACATTCACCATAAGTACATAAGAAGATACTGTCAAAACAGATTCTAATTTGATTTCTTGCTTGGGCAAATATGTCTCTAAGAGCAAGATGATTGCAAGTTCATGGGAAGCCAGGTAAAGGGGAAACAGCCAATCAATGTCAAAAACAACACAGATGAAATCTTGTCATGTCACTGGCATACAAAGTTGTCACAATGGATTGATGTTACAGCTGCATATTCCGGCCTTATGGAATCTATCCATGTGTTATGATTCTTTTGTAAAGATTCACAATAACAAAGGGTTGCTCTTTTCTGTGATTGCAACATACCCATGATTTCCCAATGATTCTGTGGTGTGTCAAATTTTCTAAGCAGCTTACAGGTATAGTTCACCCAAAAATTTTTTTTCACAATTTCACAATTTACTCACCCTCATTCCAAACCTGTATGACTTTCTCTTTAATGTGATGGATCCCTTTAAGTTGATGTCATCTAACCTCTAAAGTTGCCTTTTCACTATTTCCAACATTTGCATACAATTGTATTTTTTTTCCCCAAGTGGCAGTCACATGGAACTTTCAAATTGCGAAGCAGCCGTTACCCTCCACTTATTCATCATGGCAAATTGAATGAACAAAGAATATATGAATATACTGTGGCAGGACATATGCCCCCTCCGAGGAAGGTGGTTGGGTCACCAGGAAGAGGTGCCAAGTTGTCAGGCTCTCTGTGAGCCTCCTTGGCTACTGCACTTAAATGCTCTGCATTGCTAGGCCCCCTCTCATCTCCTCTCCGCTTCCTTGATCTCCACCCAATATTGTGTCAAGCTGCTGTTCCATGAGCTAAGTTGCTAGACCCTCTCTGAGCCTCACTGGCTGCTGAACTTAAACCGGAGTGTTGCTAGGCCTCGATCCTCTCACTATAGTCATTCTGTTAAAGGTCTCCCCTCCCCTGAATTCTATTGTATTAAGATTTGAAGCTGCCTCACCCTAATGACGGGGTCCTTAAATAGGCAGCTCCCTTATGTTTTGTGAAGTTGCAGCTGCCTCCCCAGAGGTTGGGTCCCTAAGCAGGCGGGCCCTTCACAAGTCACTGCAATTCACTAAGGTCAAAGCTGCCTCCCCCTGAGAGCGGGTCCCTTAAGCAGGCAGCTCCATAGACAGCCTTCCATAGACAGTCTACGCAATTATAACTTTGACACATCAAAAAGTTCATAAAGTGATCGGAAAACTAATCCATATGAATTGAGCGGTTTAGTCCAAATTTTCTCGATCACTTTTTATGATGAACAGATTTAATTTAGGCTTTTACTTACACGGCACATATTTTTTTTGGCGTGCATGTTAACCAATGGATGCATTCACACTGGCAGCAGGAGCAGCGCGTGAGCGTCAAGCAGGAGCGTTACGTGAGCAGCAGTGGAGTGGGGGTTTTGCCACCGAGTCTATTTTTGCTGCGCTGCTGACGCTCAATTAAAGTGAAATCACACTTCTGATGAACAAAATAAATCTAGTAGAAGTCTTGTTCCAGGACCAGGGCCCTTAGGGAAAACACTTATATGCCCTCCTGGCCCCTTCTCAATCTATGTATTTTGAGTTCAAATTTTTTGCAAATGTTAATATTTACATGTAAAACTGATATTATTACATTTTTTTGACTACATCTTTGCATTTTTAACTAAATATTTTCTTGCAGGGTTTCACACAGCTCATTTTACGGTAGGGCTACCGTCCTGCAGAGTTTAGCTCTAACCCTGATCAAACACACCTGAAAAATCTTACCAAAGTCTTCAGGATTACTAAAAATTATTGTCAGGAATATGTGTGTTTTGCCTTTGTTTTTGGATTTGTCTTCTGTGTTTTCTGTTTGACTCAGTTTTCCCCATGTGTTTCACTAGTAAATCCCTTTGACCTGTGCCAGAATACAGACCCCTCACCCCTATCAAACCCGCTGATCTGCTCATCTCCCTCATTCAGGATGGCCGGCCGATCGAGGATTATGTAGAAGAGTTCCTCAAGCTCTCAAATCATAGACCCTGGAATGATGACACTTTAAAGACCATCTTTTGGTGTGGTTTGGACAATCAGCTCTATCAACAAGTTCCAGCGGCTGCTACCACCTGTTCCCTGGCTCATTATATTGATTATGTGCTACAGTTGAGTGGTTTTCCCCTCACAGTCAGTGAGGTTGATGGAGACACCACCACCACTCAGCCACAGTCACCCTTGTCCATTCCAGAGTCTCGTCCCGTCATGGCCGCCATTCCAGAGTCTTGTCCTGTCATGGCCACCATTCCAGAGTCTCGTCCTGTCATGGCCGCCACACCTGAGCGCTCAGCCAAAATGGCCACCACGCCTGTGTCCTTAGGAGTACTTGTGGAGTATGAGGGGATGTCTTGGATCCCAGAAATGGCTATGGCCCCTGAGTCTGCTCCAGTGTCGGCAGCAGCCCCTGAGTCTGCTCCAGTGTTGGCTGCAGCCCCTGAGTCTGCTCCAGAGTCCGCTCCAGAAAGCTCCGCCCTGGTCCCCTGAGCTGCCAGCACCACCCTGGAGGCTCTCTAACCTGCCAGCACCGCCCTGCTCAACTGCCCGTGACCTCCAGGACTCCAGGGTGCCCCCCTGGATTGAATTCTTCTTCATCATGTGCTTCTCTTCAGCCACTTAACTGTGACAATTATATATTGTATCATAAATTACATTATATGATTGATTAAGGATGGAGCTAAACCCTGCAGGACAGTGGGCCTCAAGGGCTAGAGTTGGACACCCCTGTTCTACCATAAAAATGAGCTGTGCAAAACTCTGCAAAGATGTAGTCAATTTTAATCATAACACCAGTTTTACATGTGAATATTAACATTTGCACATTTTTTTTTTAACTCAAAATACATAGATTGAGAAGGGGGACTTTGTAGAGGCCAGGAGGGCCTATAAGGGTCTTTCCTAAGGACCCCTCTCCTGGAACAAGATTTCTTATCTGACTCCTTACCTCACCTCATTTATCAACCGTGGCCTTCCTCATCTGACTTCATTATCCTCCTTCCCTGTGCCTTGGACTGGTCTGCCCTGTCCTTCACCTGCAAAGAGAAAGACTGTTACATTTGAGCTAAGTGCTAACTTGTGTCTGCATACGATTATTACTTACCAGTGTGTTTGCGTTTTTCTGTTTAATAATGCCTCAGATTCTGTTATCCTGTTGTCTGCTCTCCGTTTTGTGACAGAAGACCAGACCAAGAGGATTTACTTATGGATGCCAGTTATAGATTTAGTCCATCAACTCTGTCAGACACTCTTGCCACCCACAACTTTTTCCTCACCAGAGTTTCATGCCAGTCCCATGGCCCCACCAGCAACATTCTCAGGCGTAGTGGAGGATTGTAGTGGTTTTCTTCTCCAGTGTTCCCTTCAGTTCAAGATGAAGCTGCAACGATTCACAACAGATAGAACGAAGATCACTTATAATATCTTGCTGCTTTCTGGCCCTGCTTTTCAGTGGGCAAAATCTATCTGGGAACAAGGTCAAACATTTACATGCATGCTAGATGCCTTCATCACTCATTTGAGAGAGGTTTTCGGTCAGGCTGCAAACTCAATCTTTGTGCATGATCAATTATATCATCTCTGACAAGGAAATTAATCTCTGGCAGACTATGCTCTTCAATTTCAGACACTCGCGGCAGTGAGTTGTTGGAACGAGGCAGCGTTGATCACAACTTCTTGCCATGGACTGCAGTTAGATATTAGTTATATTAGTTATATATTAGTTAGAAAATCTCAGCCAACAATCCATAGGGTAGCTAAATGCCTGTCTGCCTGCCATCTCAAAAAAGCTGCCCTGCAATCCCCGCCCGTCTCGCCATCCATGTAGTCTCCAGCACCAGCAGTTGAGCCCATGCAGGTCAATTCCTTCCACTTATCACAGATAGAACGAGCTTCTTGCTTCATCGATTACCATGTGATTTACATCAATGATATCCTCATCTACTCCCGGAATCCCACCGACCATCGCTGCCATAGCTCTTTAAGAGTGGAGACAATGGCTGGAGGGAGCCAAACATCTGTTTGGCCATTACTGGTAACCCAGTATGTCTCAGGACATACACAGATGTGCAAGGATTTTCCATCTGAACCATCGTCAAGACACCATGGCACTTACCTGAGAGTAAAATTCTCCCACTGCCCTTTCCTCGACAGGTCACACCTGTCACACCTAGGGGCAAACTGAACAGAAGATCCAAGAAATTGGTCGCTTCCCGAGGTCATAATGCCACAGCCATCAGCACAGCTGGAGCCATTACATCCCGTGGGCTGAGTATGCTCAAAACTCCCTCCGTCAAACCACCACCGGTCTAAAAACATTCCAATGCGTACTCAGTTTCCGGCTGCCCCTGTTTCCCTGGTCAGGAGAGCCATTGGAGGTTTCAAATGTCAACCACTGGTTCCAGGAGAGCAAGAACGTATGGGGCGCAGTATATGTGTTGTGTGTATTACTGGAGACTACAGCGTTTATATAACACCACAGGTGTCATTTAGTAAAAAAAAAAAATAGTTTCCAACTAACCTATATGTAAACATTATGAAGATGTTTATGCATAGTTTATGCATAAGCATTAGGTTGTTGTATTATCATTATTATCATTATTATTATTACAGCACATCCGATCTGGCAGTCGCATATGGTCTAGCT
Organism: Elopichthys bambusa; assembly: GCA_037101425.1. NCBI lineage: Eukaryota > Metazoa > Chordata > Actinopteri > Cypriniformes > Xenocyprididae > Elopichthys > Elopichthys bambusa. Next base: position 19,321,890 of record CM074432.1, on the reverse strand, counting down.
GCAAAATTCAAATATTTTCACACAACCTAAGCTCGAATCAGATCCAAATACAGAATTCCACATATCGCATCTATTTGGAGCTTAAAGGGGTCCTTGATTATGATTTCACTTTTTTAACTTTAGTTAGTATGTAATGTTGCTGTTTAGTTAGTATGTAATGTTGTGAGCATAAACAACATCTGCAAAGTTACGACACTCAAAAGTTCAACACAAAAGGAGATATTTTCTTTTACAGAAATCGCTTTTTAAGGACTAGAACAAATGGCTGGTAGGGACTACGACGAGCTTCTTTCTGGGTTGGTGACATCACAAACCCCAAAATTTACATAAACCCTGCACCCGGGAACATGTGACAAAGGGAGTGAGACCATGTTGGGCTTCTTTAAAGAACAGGAAGTTATTGTAGTAGATTGTTGTTGCCATGCTGTCATTTTGCGCCAGACTACTTCATAAACGAAGGTCAATTCAATGCTGGATTTGCACAGAAGATTAACATGATGGCACATGCTAGTTGAGTTGAATCAACTCCACAGCAACTACATAAATTTATCCACACCATTCAGAAACATTCAGTTGCATTCTAAAAGTTGTAACTTCTTCCTGAGTCTCTCCCTCAGTGCCTGACTCCGGTTTGAACAATGTATGGCAGAACACCATTACTGACAATCGTCATTTTGGCGGTGTGAGATTCTTTAGCTTTGTTGCTGTTGAGCAACCAAAGCACAAGCTGTTAAAGCTCCGCCCTCTTATGGAAAGGGGGCCTGCTCACACCCAAATAGGGGCAAATTTGACAAGCTATAATAAATGATCTGTGGGGCATTTTGAGCTTAAACTTCACAGACACATTCTAAGGACATGAGAGACTTATATTACATCTTGTGAAAAGGGGCATAATAGGTCCCCTTTAAAATTTCATCCCAACAAACCATGTACACTTAAAATGTGTGTATATCCTCACACAGCAACCATATGTTGTACACTGTCTTATACTGTGCAACACATCTCACCTTTGACAGACACTGCAGAATGAGCCTCAGAGATTGTGAATAATATATTGCACAATATGATTTTGTCTTTGAAGCTTGCTCCAATGTATCACCACAAAGAGTGGCATGAGCCTCCTCATGCTCTTTGTGCTGTGGCGTAGGCAGGAGAGCTCCATGCACTGGGGTCATCGCAGGTATGAATATTTCATCAGGTGCTATCTGGCTTCCATTTGCGCAGGGTCACATTTATCAGGTATTGGATGTCCTCATGCTCAATTATTCAGACCTGCTTGTCAAATTCATGATCACGGAGACCTATGATGACTTTTTCTGTAATGCCTAACTCATGAGTTACTATCTTCTTCTCTCCTCCTCCCTTTCTCTCTGTCTTTCCTATTGTCCTCCTTATACTGGAATAACGGTATTTCTTTAGTGTAAGTGCTGTATAAAAATAACCTAGTCACCTACAACAATATTAATAGTTACAGATCCTGTTGTTTCCATTTTTAGAATGAGTTCATTAATCTTCTACCTCATCTAATGGATGAAGTAAGTGTGTGCAATGCTGGGCAGTAAATGGAGCGGAAACCTTCTAAACATTAGAATTGTTAATATCACACTTTTTCATGCTGTATTCTTTCCTTTGTTTATGGCAGGGCAGAAAAAAATACAGACTTTTCAGTGAATTACTCTTATAAACATGTCAAGGGCTAATATAATGTGGACAGTTTCAGGCTATTCGAGAGCTTAATGTATGTGTTGTGTGTATTATTGGAAACTACAGCCTTTACATCACACCAAAGGTGTCATTTAGTAGTTTCCAACTAATTTCTTAAACATTTAGGAAGAAGTTTATGTATAATTTAAGCATAATCTTTAGGCTGTTTGTTTGTTTATTTATTTACCTACTATTTATTTATTTTTAACATTTTTATTCAAGTACTATTCATTTATTTTTAAACACTTTTAAAGGTACTTATCATTTCTTCGTGTTAGACAGGGGGAAACAACCACAAAAACAGAAAATACAATGTTGTACAAATGTTGGACATTATGATTCATGCTATTTTAAGAACTCTATGTATATGTGTCTGTTATTAGAAACCACAGCCTTTGCATCACATAACAGGTGCCATTTAGTACATATACAGTGCATTTAAATAGATTTCAAATAAACTATACATAAAGACATTTATTAGAAAGACATGCTCTAAACTGATGCGTTTATATTGGTATATAATAGTGGTGGCTAACTTCGGTCCTCCAACCCTAATCAAACAGACCTGAACAAGCTAATCAAGGTCTGAAGGGTTACTAGAAAGCTACAGGCAGGTGAGTTTTTATCAGGGTTGGAGCTAAGCTATGCAGGACTGTGGCTCTCCAGAACCAAAGTTCGCCACCCCAGGTATATATCTTTAAGATAAAAATATATATGCCTCAGACATGAGTCATTAGTATTAGTTGACTGTCAGACTTAACAACATCTAACACTTTAGTTTGATGGTCCCCTCAAAAGACATTCTACTGACTATAAGTAAATTTGCAAGTATGTCAGCTCATTCTATCAACCCTAACTTACATGCAGATAACATATGTGTATTTATTATTTTGTTTGCAGTAATTACCATTACAACCGTGCCCTGGGGGCGTTGATTCACAAGGTAGTCGAAGAAAAACTGCATAAACAGAACAGACCGGAATGCATGCAAGCTACCACAACAATGGAGGCCTACACAGACAAGAGATTGTTAGAAAGTACCCTCATTTGTACAACTCAGCATGAAAGAATACAAAGATGTTTATATGGGTTGTAACTCATAGAAGTATTGCAATTTGTATGCGTCGAATGCCTGTGTACGAGTCAGATGAGGTATACTTTACAAAGTTGTGCATTCGACTGTGCATACGCTTAAAAAAACAAAGTATATATTCTGCCTAATACTCTAGAGTTCCATATTAGCCAGTCACGTTCAATGTTACTTCAGTGACTGATGAATTGGGATTTCGGCTGAGCTTTGAGTGGTAGCAAGACAAGCCAATGGACTTGAAGTGAGTGAGATTTGCATTGCAAACCACTACCATTATACGGGTATATATGGAAGCATGCATTACTCACTCATTAAACTTTCACTTTTGAGCTAAGCATTTCATTGATTCAGCTCTGCAACCATCATCCGTTTAGTGCAAATGAGGAAACGAGGTAGAAGTTTGACACAAAGTGTTGGTGTGATGCCCTGTCAGCGGTGGTCACCTAACCATCGTGATGCTGAGATCGAGACTTGAGTAACTTGAAAGAGGTGGAGTCCCCTCTGCTATTCCCCAATCTAGTTTCTCTGCCAAGCAGAGAGCTACTTAGGCTAATAGACAGGGTGGTCTGAGGGTTACCCCGCCGGGTCAATCCTCGCGGCTCCTCCACTCCTCCATCGCAATGCAAGCTGTGGAGCTTCCAGGTGAGTCTGCTGGTCCTTCTCATGGGGGACCCAGCGTCTCATTCAGGGCTCCAGGTGGAGTACCAGATGTCAATCTCCTCATTGGTGGATGGGCTAGAGTCCTCTGTGGATGAAGATTTGGCTGTGTTGCCCACTTCAGGGAGTGTATCTGGACAGGCCGTCTCCGCCCTGCATGCCATGGTATGGTAGTTCTGATCCATAATTGATGCAGGAGCTGCGTACAATGATGGACCTCACCCTCCAGGCAACGAAAGTCACTGAGCAGCCCCTTGGGCACACTTGTGGTCCATGAGTGCCACCTCTGGCTGAACCTGTCCGAGATGAGGAAAGCCGACAAAGTCCGCTTTCTTGACTCCCATATCTTCCAGGCCAGCCTCTTTGGCAACGCTCTCGAGAACTTCGCTTATCAGTTTTTGGCAGTACAGATGCAGACAGACCTGGCGGTCGCATCCTGCTGCTGTTTCCACCTATCCACTTGCAGCAGCCCCCCTGTCTGCTCATTGCCAGTGGTGCCCCCCTGTGGCTTCTACCTTCACTCCCATGCAGCCACAGCAGCAGCATCAACCCAGGCTGCAGGAAGGCAATGCAGCCCATCTCTGCCCCTTGAAGTGAGACGGGTGATCAAGAGATGTAGGGAGCTGCTCTCTAGGAGACGGCGACTGCACAGCTCCTTCCTGCAGAGGAGGGACAGGCGGAGAATCTTTTGTTGGTGAGTCAAATTTCTGTTCAGCCGCTAGCCTGACGGTCAGCGGTACCCAAAGTTCTCAACAAAAGAGCAGTTTCCTCAACCTCTGGGTGCCAAGAGGCCTCAGTTGACAGTGAGTCACTTGCCACTTTCATCCCCCTCTTCTGTCACCAGTAGGCAGGAGTCTGCAGTTTGAGGAACACATTGCTTTCTCACACGCCTCCTGCCATTCCCTCACGAGAACTGTGGAGCCAGGTAAGTGTTGCACCACACACCCAATCCCCACTCCGGGATGCTGTGCCTTCAGGGTCGGGCCCCTATGCTCCACCTCGCTGCCCCACTGCAGGTACATCTGTAGTCTCACTTGCCCCACTTGCACGATGTCTGAGAGCCTGGCTAGTCTTTCCCAGTCTGTGTCGCTGGCTCACTCAGACAACCATACTCGACTATGCAATTCAGATTGCCCGGCATCCCCCCAGGTTCAGCGGCATCAGTTTGCCTCAGTGGCAGACAAGGATGCTCCTGTCCTTGTGAAGGATGCAATAGAGCCGGTCCCTCCAGCTGCCCATGCCTCATTAAGGGAAGTGGGTGTTTGCACTGGGGCTTCGGGTCAACTGGGAAAAGAGCCAAACTCTCTACCGTGGGGCTGGGGTTCTCTATGCAACGGGCATGCAGCCTTGGGCTCCCGGACAGGACCTCGACTGCAGTATCAATTGCCTCAAGTTGCTAGCAGTACTGCTTGCCCTGAGCCAGCTCTGACTAGAGCTGTAGGAAAAGCATGTGCTGGTCCAGACATCAACCGTCAAGGTAGTTTACTCTTCCGTCACATGTCTCAACTCTCCCACCATCTCCTTCTCTGGAGTCAGAAGTGACTCCGGTCACTTCATGCCATTCATTCTGGGAGAGCTCAGTAGTGCAGCTGACGCACTTTCATGACAGCTCACACTCCCAGGAGAGTGCAGACTCCACCTCCAGGCAGTACAGCTGATTTGGAGATGCTTCAGAGCCACACAGGTAGACCTGTTTGCCTCTCCAGACACGTCCCACTGGCAGTTATTTTATTCTCTGACTGAGGGGACATTCGGCACAGATGCGCTGGCACACAGCTGGCCCCAGCTGTATTTCCTCCAGTGAGCTTGCTCGCACAGACTCTGTGCAAGGTCAGGAAGGACAAGGAGCAGCTCTTGACGGTTGTGCCTTAGTGGCCCACCCAGACCTTGTTCTCAGAACTGATGCTCCTCCTCCTTTTTGTAAATATTTTTTTATATCTTTTCTTGTGACAACACTGAAGAAATTACACTTTGCTACAATGTAAAGTAGTGAGTGTACAGCTTGTATAACAGTGTAACTTTGCTGTCCCCTCAAAATAACTTAACACACAGCCATTAATGTCTAAACCGCTGGCCACAAAAGGGAGTACACCCCTAAGTAAAAATGTCCGAATTGGGCCCAATTAGCCATTTTCTCTCCCCGGTGTCATGTGACTTGTTAGTGTTACAAGGTCTAAGGTGTGAATGGGGAGCAGGTGTGTTAAATTTGGTGTTATCGCTCTCACTCTCTCATACTGCTCACTGGAAGTTCAATGTAAAGTTCCACCCACTAGCCTAATGACGGCATCTAGTGGTCTGGTCGAAGGTATTTCGCGTGTACGTCCTCTGGCACTTCTGTAAAATTCAGCTTAATTTAATACAACTTTGGTTTCCAATTCAATTCTGACTTCGTGAATAATTTAATCTGACTCCAATTAGAAATGACTCTTAGTTTCACAATTTTTCCGATGTAACAGCTGATCATAAGATTAGTTGTGCTTTAATTTAGATCTTTTGATCGTTCTGGATATCTCATAATTTCAGTTATTCGTTCATTACGGTCTCATCATCGCTTAGAGAATTTCACATTGGCCGCTACGCTCTCACGACATAAATTCGCCAGTTTATGATCTAGTCAGAGGGTGCAGAGTTTACTAATGCATTTGAGTCGAACCGCCACATGCTTGTTCATACAAAAATACAGTTTTCTTAGTCACGATACTGCAACTTGCTAATTCAATAACAGACAAACTCAAAAAGTCCCATGATGTGCCAATATGCTCCTTTCATGGGGCTCTCTGGCTTGACCTGTCCTGACGCAGATTTACGGAAATGATGGACTCCAATAATCTACTAGTCATAATGATTTTAGAGAAATCCAAGATAAATCAAGATTAACATTTATTGTTTTTGCCAGGCAGGATAAAACATCAATTAAGGAATTAAAAGGGTACATCACACAACTGATCAGCATAAAATACAAAGTACAATTCAAAGAGTCAGCATACCTGGCAAATAGAGAGATACACACAGCAATTGTGCGGGAAGTTCTGAATGCAGATTCTTCCCTGAGTGGTTTGCCAAATCCCTTTAAATACCCCAAGTCTAACAAAAGGACAGTAAACATTTAGCACCCAAATATTTATGCAGCTTTTGTTGGACCTTTTCCCGTGCCCCAAAGGGTCACACGCCTGGTTTTGGGGATCAAAACAAATGGTTAACAAAGATCTTTATTGGGGCATCTCCCACACCAGGAGGACAGGTTCTGTTTTCTTTATTCTTGTCTGTTCTATTGTTGTGGGAGTGAAACCTTCTTACCAATCGCACCAGAAGTATTTTCACTGATGTCACTTCAAAGCAGATTTGTGAGACTTGCATGGCCTGAAGGGAAGGAGAAGGTGTGTGGAGTCAGGAACTCAGCATGGGGGGGGGGAGAGAGGAGGTTGAACCAAGTGTTGTCCTGAGTTCTTTCTCGCAGATCCTCTCTTCAGATTAGAGAGTTTTATTGTTTTATTACAGGATAGGAATCTTGAATTCAGTAATTCAGTCTTAGTAAAAATCCATCCTTACATCAACATGGCACCTCATGGCAAAGAACTCTCTGAGAATCTGAAAAAAAGAATTGCTGCTCAACATAAAGATGGCGTAGGCTATAAGAAGATTGCAAAGACCCTGAAACTTAGCTGCAGCACGGTGGCCAAGACCATCCAGAGGTTTAACAGGACAGGTTCCAGTCAGAACAGGCCTCGCCATGGTCGACCAAAGAAGTTGAGTGCACATGCTCAGCGTCATATCCAGAGGTTGTGTTTGGAAAAATAGACGTATGAGTACTGCCAGCATTGCTGTAGAGGTTGAAGGGGTGGGGGGTCAGCCTGTCAGTGCTCAGACCATATGCCACACACTGCATCAAATTGGTCTGCATGGCTGTCGTCCCAGAAGGAAGCTTCTTCTAAAGATGATGCACAAGAAAGCCTGCAAACAGATTGCTGAAGACAAGCAGACTAAGGACATGGGTTACTGGAACCATGTCCTGTGGTCTGATGAGACCAAGATAAACTTACTTGGTTCAGATGGTGTCAAGCAGGTGTGGCGGCAACCAGGTGAGGAGTACAAAGACAAGTGTGTCTTGCCGACAGTCAAGCTTGGTGGTGGGAGTGTCATGGTCTAGGGCTGCATGAATGCTGCCGGCACTGGGAAGCTACAGTTCATTAAGAGAACCATGAATGCCAACATGTACTGTGACATACTGAAGCAAAGCATGATCCCCTCCCTTCGGAGACTGGGCTGCAGGGCAGTATTCCAACATGATAATGACCCCAAATACACCAAGACCACCACTGCCTTGCTAAAGAAGCTGAGGGTACCTAAACCCTATTGAGCATCTGTGGGGTGTCCTCAAATGGGAGGTGGAGGAGTGCAAGGTCTCTAACATTCACCAGCTCAGTGATATCATCATGGAGGAGTGGAAAAGGACTCCAGTGGTAACCTGTAAAGCTCTGGTGAGCTCCATGCACAAGAAGGTTAAGGCAGTGCTGGAAAATAATGATGGCCACACAAAATATTGACACTTTGGGCCCAATTTGGACATTTTGTGGCCAGCAGTTTAGACATTAATGGCTGTGTGCTGAGTTATTTTGAGGGGACAGAAAATTTACACTGTTATACAAGCTGTACACTCACTACTTTACATTGTAGCAAAGTGTAATTTCTTCAGTGTTGTCACATGAAAAGATATAATTGTCACAGACACGTCAGGTTCCAACATCACCCAATCACAGCGCACTCAATCCCCGGAGTACTGATCACTCGCACCTGCACCTCATCAACACTCCAATCTTCACCCACATAAAAGACACTCACATTCACTCAGTCACTGTCCGGTCTCATTCGCATTAAGTACCCTAAATGCTTACCTCTTGGACTCCTGTTGCAAACAACTTACCTGTCTCCATCGTCTCCAAGTCTCCTCGTCTCCCTGTGTTGTTCCAGTTTGTGTGTGAGTGTCTCCAATCCTCCTCGTCAGCCATTCTAGCATCTCTCCACGGATCTTCACTTCTGCAAATCACCCAAAGGACAGTATTACTATTCATCATCACCTCAACACCCAACTTCACTCATCTTCACTCACCTGCATCACCATTACCTCAGCTGTGTGTGATAAATAAAGTCTGTTTTCTGTTATCTCTGCCTCTGCCCTGTCTGTATTGTAACAGAAGACCGGACCAGAATACATCGTCTTCACACACAGCATGAGTCAACCGGATCCCATTCAAGAGCTCGTTGATGTCCTTCGACGAGCTCTTTCCACCACGTCAACATCACCTCACCCAGTGATCACCTCCGCTAACACCGTTACCTCTCCTTCACCTCCCGTGCACGCCAGTCCCATGGCGAAACCGGCGCCCTACTCTGGTTCGGTGGAGGACTGCAGCGGATTCCTTCTGCAGTGCTCGCTGGTCCTGGAGATGCAACCGCACAACTTTCCCACCGAAACCTCAAAAGTGGCGTTCATCATCTCTCAACTGCAAGGCAAGGCGCTCCAATGGGCAGATTCTATTTGGTCCCAAAATCATCCTATTACTCAGTCATACTCCGGTTTTGTGGCCCACTTCCGCAAAGTTTTTGGGAAACCCATCTCTGACTCGTCGATTGGTGAGAAACTTTATAATCTGAAACAAGGATCCTTATCAGTTAACGAATATGCCTTGCAGTTTAGAACTCTCGCAGCATCCAGCGGCTGGAACGATCAAGCCTTGATAACAACATATCGTCAAGGATTGGATCCTCGCGTGCGGTTGCATCTCGCTGCATACGAGGATTCCATCGGCCTGGAACGATTCATCCAACTCTCCATCCGTTTCGCCACTCGTATGCAGTCGTGTTTAGAAGAACACCAGGGCCAGCTGCTATTTCCCATCTCAGCACGTCGACCAGAATCCGTCAGCCCCCCAGAACCAGCCAATGAACCCATGTCTCTGGAAGGTGCACGGCTCTCCCCAGCTGAGCGACAGAGACGGCTGACCCAGAATCTTTGTTTGTACTGTGGTTCTCCTGGACATATCCTCTCCACATGCCCAATTCGTCCTCCGCGACCCATGGTGAGTGCTATCATTCCATCAATCAAAAAGATGAAACCCCTCACCACTACTGTAACACTTACTGCTTCTGACATCTCCATTCCAGTGGTCGCCCTCCTCGATTCTGGGTCAGCCGGCAACTTCATCTCCGGCACCCTCTGTCGCCAGCTCCACATCAAGACCACGGCCACGCCGACCACCTACCAGATACGATCAGTAATGGGGGAAGCCCTAAGCCGTAAGCACATCCGCCATTGCACTGAAGCCATCCAGATACAGATCAGCCTTCTACACGTCGAACATCTCCATCTGCTGGTTCTGGAGGGATCCACCGCTGACGTGATCCTTAGGGCGCCCCTGGTTGGAGCAGCACAACCCAACACTCTCTTGGAAAACCGGCGAGGTCCTGAAGTGGGGCGAAACCTGTTTTCACGACTGTTTCCCTGGGCTTCCCATTCCTCGTTCACCACGCTCCGAGTCTTTTCCAGTCTGTACCACGACCATTGAGAGCCCAGTGGACCAACGCTCCGTTGACATCCCTGAGTGTTACGCCCCCTTCAGTGACGTATTCTGCCCACAACGAGCTTTCAAGCTGCCTCCACACCGGCCATGGGACTGTGCCATCGATCTGCTTCCGGGTGAACCAGTGCCTAGAGGAAGGATATACCCTCTATCCGTCCCGGAGGAGAAGGCCATGGAGGAGTACATCAAGGAAGCTCTTGCTCAAGGATACATCCGACCATCCACTTCCCCTGTTGCTTCAAGCTTCTTCTTCGTGGCCAAGAAGGACGGAGGCTTGAGGCCCTGCATCGATTACCGCGCATTGAACAACATAACCATTAAGTTCCGTTATCCCCTTCCTCTCGTCCCTTCAGCCCTACAACATCTCCGTGGTGCCACTGTCTTCACCAAACTGGACCTCCGCAGCGCGTACAACCTCATCCGGATACGCGAGGGGGACGAGTGGAAGACCGCCTTTGTGACACCTACCGGCCACTATGAATACCTGGTTATGCCGTATGGCCTGGTCAACGCCCCCTCCGTATTCCAGGATTTCATACATGAGGTGCTCCGGAAGTTTCTCCATCGCTTTGTCCTGGTTTACATAGACGACATCTTGATCTACTCCCGGAGCCTGGCCGAACATCGCCACCACGTTGCGGATGTCCTCCAACAACTCCGCAAGTTTCACCTATTCCTCAAAGCAGAAAAGTGTTCATTCCATCAATCATCAGTCCATTTCCTCGGGTACATCATCGACAGCAGTGGCATCCGGATGGACGAGGGGAAGGTGGAAGCCATTAAGACCTGGCCAACTCCCTCATCCATCAAAGACTTACAACGCTTTCTCGGATTCTCCAACTTCTACCGCCGATTCATACACAACTACAGCTCCCTTGCCAGTCCACTCACCAACCTGCTCCGTAATAAGCCCAAGTCTCTGTCCTGGACCCCTGAGGCCACGGAGGCCTTCCAACACCTCAAAGAAGCCTTCATCACCGCTCCTCTCCTCGTCCACCCCAACCCAGAGCTGCCCTTCGTTGTCGAGGTGGACGCTTCCACCACCGGAGTAGGAGCGGTGTTGTCCCAGCAGCAGGGGAATCCCAGCAGACTCCATCCATGTGCCTTCTTCTCCTGCAAGCTCAACCCGGCGGAGAGGAACTACGATATCGGTAACCGGGAACTCCTAGCCGTGAAACTCGCCCTGGAGGAGTGGAGGCATTGGCTGGAGGGAGCCAAACATCCCTTCCAAGTCCTTACAGATCATAAAAACCTTGAATACTTATGCTCTGCAAAAAGACTCAACCCGAGACAAGCCCGCTGGGCCTTAATTTTCACCAGGTTCAACTTCACCATAACTTACCGCCCCGGTCCTAAAAATGTCAAAGCGGATGCTCTCTCCCGTCTCCACGCTCCAGAAGAAAATACTGAAGATCCTGTAACCATAATTCCTGAAAAACTCATTGTCAGCCCCATTTCCTGGTCAGAGGAGACCTTACCCTCCTCCAATGCCTCCACCAACACTCCGCCGGGTTGTCCACCAGGCTTGTGCTACACCACGAGATCACGACGCACTCCTCTCATCCACTCAGCCCACACGTCACTTGGCACTGGTCACCCGGGGGCCAATGAAACCCTCTCGCTGCTGAGGGAACGCTTCTGGTGGCCCAACATGGCAGCTGATGTCAGAAGGTACGTGCAGGGCTGTAAGCATTGCGCCATCTCAAAGAGCCCACGCCACTTACCATCCGGCAAGCTCTTACCTCTGCCCGTTCCCAACCGACCCTAGTCACACCTAGGGGTCGATTTTATCACCGATCTCCCAGCCTCCAACAACTACACCTGCGTCCTTGTGGTAGTGGACCGGTTCTCGAAGTCCTGCCGCCTAATACCCCTAAGAGGCCTACCCACTGCCATGGAGACGGCTGAACATCTCTTCAATAACGTGTTTCGATACTTTGGTATCCCAGAGGACATTGTCTCCGATAGGGGACCGCAATTCATCTCCAAGGTATGGAGGGCATTCTTCTCGCTCCTAGGTGTGACCGTCAGCCTAACATCCGGTTACCATCCGCAGTCGAATGGACAGACGGAAAGGAAGATCCAGGAGATCGGTCGCTTCCTCCGTACCTTCTGTCATGACCACCAGGACACTTGGAACCAGTACCTGGGTTGGGCCGAGTATGCCCAAAACTCTCTCCGTCAGCCCTCCACCGGTCTTACACCATTTCAATGCGTACTCGGCTACCAACCCCCACTGTTCCCCTGGTCTGGGGAACCCTCTGACGTACCATCTGTGGATTACTGGTTCCGAGAGAGCGAGAGGGTCTGGGACTCAGCGCATCACCAACTGCAGCGAGCCCTGCGCAGACACAGGATGACAGCAGACCTTCGCCGGTCCGAAGCTCCCTCCTACCAGCCCGGTCAGAAGGTCTGGCTGTCAACCAGGGACATCCGTCTGCGTCTGCCCTGCCGGAAGCTGAGTCCCAGGTTAATTGGTCCATTAACCATCAGCAAGCAGATCAACCCAGTCACGTATCAACTTCAACTACCTCCTCACTATCGAATTCATCCTACTTTCCATGTCTCACTACTTAAGCCTCACCACCCTTCTGTTTCTCCCTCCACAGGACCTGACGTGGCAGCCTCCGAACCCCCCCTTCCAATCATCCTGGACGACGGCGCCGCATATGAGGTTCATGAGATCTTGGACTCCCGACGCCGTGGTGGTCGATTAGAATATCTGGTCGACTGGGAGGGCTACGGCCCCGAAGAACGCTCATGGGTCCCCAGGGACGACATCTTGGATCCAAACCTCCTCCAAACCTTCCATTCCAATCACCCTGACAGACCAGCCCCCCGTGGAAGAGGTCGACCACCGCGACGTCGGGGTCCTCAGCCCTCAGGAGCGGGGGGTACTGTCACAGACACGTCAGGTTCCAACATCACCCAATCACAGCGCACTCAATCCCCAGAGTACTGATCACTCGCACCTGCACCTCATCAACACTCCAATCTTCACCCACATAAAAGACACTCACATTCACTCAGTCACTGTCCGGTCTCGTTCGCATTAAGTACCCTAAATGCTTACCTCTTGGACTCCTGTTGCAAACAACTTACCTGTCTCCATCGTCTCCAAGTCTCCTCGTCTCCCTGTGTTGTTCCAGTTTGTGTGTGAGTGTCTCCAATCCTCCTCGTCAGCCATTCTAGCATCTCTCCACGGATCTTCACTTCTGCAAATCACCCAAAGGACAGTATTACTATTCATCATCACCTCAACACCCAACTTCACTCATCTTCACTCACCTGCATCACCATTACCTCAGCTGTGTGTGATAAATAAAGTCTGTTTTCTGTTATCTCAGCCTCTGCCCCGTCTGTATTGTAACAATAATAAAATATTTACAAAAATGTGAGGGGTGTACTCATTTCTGTTAAGTATTGTAAGTGGCCTGCCCCCATTGGCTTGTTTTGTTCCCACTTGAAGGTGATTGGGCTCTCAGACAAGATCCCAATTTGTCAGTCACCTTCAGGGAACGGGGGTTTCATTAGTAACCTAGACGGTAGTTGACATATAGTTGCAAAGTTACTTATAGTTATTAGAATGACTAAAGTGGACTATCGAAATAATTAAATGTAACCTAAAATCATCTAAAGAAGTTACATTTGCTTGAATGAGCTCTGTTATAAAGTCTGTGGTTTTTGTAGCAGTCTAGAGCATAGGCATATGTATGGCGTAATTCAAAGTAACACGCTTTGTACACATTTTTTTTAACACGTTAACACGCTTTTGTATGAATAGCATTTACAGTACTATAATTTAGTACTATAACTTACAATAACTTTTAGCATAAAAAGTGTGCACATGATGCATGTACAATTTCTGGTAATTTCTATAATCGGATGAAAAAAAAATTTCAAACTACAAATGTGGCATAATTAATTATTTATGAATAACTTTGGACAGAACCAGTTCTTTCTTCAAAAATAATTTTAATGTTAAATTAAAAATAAACAAATAAATGAAGGAAGGAAGGATGAATATATCAGATATATAAAATTACCGGTAGTTCTGCAAGATAATGACAATCGTTTTGCCTTATCAGACATGGAGTTGGTCACTGTCAAAGCATTCCCTGTCTGCAAACAAACAAGAATATTACCTTGAAAAATGACATTATACCTTGACGGGTCTTCTAGCAGCTGGGAGCTACGTGTAATGTCGCACACAGACTGTTCTCTTAATGTATGTTTGACTCTAAAAGCACAAAGCAAAGATGTTATCAAAGCATAAAAGGCTTAGGTTCTTATCTGAGAGAGCACAGCAGCTTTGAGAACATGGCACAAGAGATACAGGTAACACCACTACAGTATCACAGTATGCATGTATTATTGTCCCACAACATGACCAAGGTCTGGATAACGTTTAATTGTTTTTGTAATTGCATGCTGTCAAGCCAGGAAGCAGCGTGACATTATCATGTTGAAATTAACTGAGGCGTTTGGTGAAAACCATTTACATATGAGGTCACTGAACAAACTCTCATTTTCATCAGTGGAGATGGTGGCAGGAACCTCACAGATGTCCTCTTTAATCTGGACGCAGTGCTGTCTAATCTTTCGTAATCCTCTTTGCACTTTTTGCATAGTTACATTTATATACGGCCATTGTGGTGCCGTACTGGTGAAAAAATATCTCTTTTTTGCTATGCAATCAAATATTATACTAAGCTTCAGGTATGCTGAAATATTCATGTAGTTTATATTTATTATTAACTATATTGCTGTGAGTTCTGTTCATGCAAGCGAGCCAGAGAATATTAAGAATAGTGTCTAGGTAGAGAGGCAGACTTGCATGTAAGCAGTCCTTCACAGTGCACTGCTTAGAGCCAAAGAGTGAGCGCAGAGATCACATGAGCAAATCCAGCCAGATATTAGCTGACCCGACTGAGCCAGAGGTGTTCTCCTTTTCCTTCTGGCATGAGAAAGTGTGTGAATGTAATACAAATGCATTCATTCTGACCTTTTTAATGAATAGAAGTCAGACATTTTAAACAACCAGATCTGTTTCTAAACCTTTGTGCTTGTAGGGGAGCATTTGACACTGACTCTGTTAAATAATGCAACTTTTATTAGGGTGCTTGCTTATGTATGTATGTATGTACAGTATTGTCAACATGTTTTTAACAGAATTCTCTTATTCTCACCAAGCCTGCATTTATTTGATCAAACATGCAGTATAAACATTATACTGTTTTACAATTTAAAATACATAAATGTTTTATATTTTAATATATTTTAATATTTTCTTCTGTAACGGCAAAGCTGAATTTTCAGAAGCCATTACTCTAGTCTTCAATGTCACATGATTCTTCACAAATAGTAAGTACTAATAATGTCTTTGTGCAAAACAGAGAAGGTACAAAACATGGGGAGAAAAATACTTTGCTTCACAAATATTAAATACTGTTGCATTATGAAAGCATGTTATTTTTCAAGTGTGGTTAGGGAATTGAGACTGTATGCATGTGATGAATCTCAGCTTCTAGACAGACAGGGCAACCATCTCCCTGGACAATTCAATTTAGCCTGCATTTTTGCCCATTCAGGTCACACAACGTCTGACCAAGGTGGATGGCAGAGGAGAGAGAGGAAAAAGAGTGAAACTGAGAGCAAACACCCCTCAGATGCACACATTCATCCACACGACTCTGCTCCAAAGCTCCTTTCGCCCACAGATAATTAAAGTCCAGTGGGAGTTACCAGAAGGACTGCATCCATAAGTCCAGCATTCCTCCTGAGCTGTAGAAACACAGTCCCAGACAGGCACTGTCAGCCATTTTTTACTTATCTAGTCATTTGACACTGCACATAGGATGTTAGGAGAAGAGTGGAAATAAACGAAGCCTGGGGTCAGTCAGGCAGCAAAGCAAAGGGCCATAGTCATCTCCTAATATAATTATCCAATCATTATGATCGGTGATGTGCCTGAGTTATTTTAGGCCTAGAGAGTCTGTGTGTGGATGGAACTTGAAACTCTAGTGCAACTCTCTGCCCTGCAGACTGTGTGATATGAAGGAAGCAGAGCATGACGGCCTCTGTCTGTAGTGCACTTGCTAATGCTGAGGGTTTGTCAATCTGGAGCAGTGGAGTAACAGTGGAGTAAGACATCAGGCTATATTGAGAGGTATATGTATTCAGCAAGAGTGCAGGGGAAAGGGTGATAAACATAAGAGAGTATAGGGGACACAGGTGCGATTAATTTGAAGGTCTGATGGATGAATAGAAATGAAAAAAAAAATGAACAAAGAGTTCATCTTTTCTCAACTGATTCAGCACTATTTTGAATTTTTCTTTAAAGCAGCTTTTTATTAGAAATATAAATCTTTTGTAACTTTATAAATGTCTTTACTGTCAGTCTTGATACATTTAATGCATCCTTGCTGAATAAAAGCATTAATTTCTTTCTCACCAAAATTAATAAAATCGAACTGACCTCAAACTTTTGAATGGTAATGTATAAGAGATTATTGTGTTTTATCATTCTTAGCTTTTGAAAGTGACTGTTAAAATCAATAGACCCATTAAAGTAACATTTTTCTAAAGCAACATAATTACAGATGTCAAGATGAAACTTGTGAAGTGACATTTTTAAACTTTAAATTGAGCAGATGATGATTTTGTAGTTGAAACTTGAATATAGCTGTTTATAGACTGATCATTGACTGTAATCAGGTCATCCATCTTCACCAATGCCTATAATTAAAACATGTAGCTTTAGGTCAAAAACTGTTGTGGAGACTGATGAGATGTCTCTTCACAAAGACAAATGAGCATAGTTGTGTCCAAATACAGATACACTGAAATGGAGATTGGCTCTAAAAGATCAGTCAGGAGTGATGTTTGATTGGCTTGTGTTGTGAATTCGGTAAAATTGAAGATTTATTTAATGATGACTGGCAAAAAAAAAAAATATTTTGTGAGTACAGTTACTCAAGTACTTTATATCCTTGCTCATCTCTTATTTTAATAGTCTCACACTCTCATCAGAAGTGAAAAAGTATCTGTCGATATCTGGGTGTCCTCTATGTGGTCATAGTTTTGTTTTTGTTTTTTTCTGCCTGATTATGGTTGAGTTTAGATAAGATTACAAAATCTGCTATTAGACATCATGGCGAAAAAACCAAAACTGCTTACATTCAGTGTCTGTAGTAAGACACATAATAAAGACACATCTTATGGCTAAACAAATAGTGGTAACACTTTAGAATACTGTTCCGTCATTAATGAATAACTACACAGGAACAAATGAGTAACGCATTATTAACACTCTAGTAACTACTATTAACTAACAAGAAACTCTGATTAATGAATTAGTAAGTAATAGTGCTCAGTTGTATGGTAGTTCACTATTAGCTAATCAGTAACTACTGTTTATTTTCATACTTCCCAGATAACTACTAAGAACTACTATATATAGGTTTATAATAGACCTTTATCACAGTGGAACTGATTACTGAAAGTGCTCGTCGAAGCAGTGCATCGATTCTTCCGGTTATGTATGTTTTCAATGTAATGTTAACACCTAGTTGAATAAACGCCTCTTAAAATAAGCATCCGCGGGATCATTTCAAAATCCAGACATTTTCAGAGACAGGAGAAGAATTATTTTGATGATTGTTGTGTACAGAATTTATCTGAGAAAGACGTGGCTCGTAAACATACGTAATTATTTCACCATACGATGTCAGTGCTTGTCTAACTAATGGCAACGCTGCAGTGTGTGTGAGACTTGATGAATGAGATCAGAATGAACATATTTATTCATTTGAATTAAATATTTTAGTCATTCTGCTTAATTTTTCATTGAAAATCATTTCACTGTATGCAATTCATTTGTCAAAGTTCATAATTAATATTCGAAGCAGTTGCGCTGTCAACGCATTTCTGATTAAGATTACTTAAAGAGGACATCGGATGCCAATTTTCCACAAGTTAGTATGATTCTTTAGGGTCTTCATGAAAAGTCTGTAACATACTTTGATTAAAATTTCTTAATGGTTGTGTAAAAAAAAACACCCTTTTTACCTTGTCAAAAACAGCTCCGTTCACAGCGAGCCGTTTTGGTGCATGTCCCTTTAAATGATAATGAGCTACTGTTGACCCCACCCCTATCTTCCGTGGGCAGGCTGTAAACACTAACTTATTTGGCAGGTATTGCACTGAACTCACCATTTTTATTTATGCAGTTATAAATGCTCAAAAACGATTAAAATACATTTGAAAATTACTTTTTAGTCATTAAACAAACACCTTTATAAACCCTCTACAAAGGAAACTTTTATCTTTACATAAAATGTACACAGTTTGTAATAAGACAATCACCTTAATGCAATGTTCATTATAAACGTGCAGTTATGAATTACAGTGAGGAGGTTCTAAATAGAAATGACGACATGTTTGTTCGACTGTATTATTTTGATAATGAACAAGCTGCAATGTCACGTTTGCAGTGCTTTATTGTGTGTGCGTGAGGCGCTGGCGCGATCAAACAGCAGTCTTTGCAAGGAACTTGCCTCATCGTCATGGCAACGGTTTGTGTCCAGTTTGTTGTTTGTTGGAAAATCATACCACACTGCTCAGACATTCCCCGACCCAACAAACGCTGATTAAACATTCAGTCGAGTCAAAACAAATTCCGACCAACAGCAACAGACGCAGACAGGGGTATCACACTAGTTGCGTCTCATTTCAGAGGCTGCGTCCTGATCCAGCAAACTCCAACAGACAGCCTTTAACTTTAGCCACATGTTAAAATGACATACTTTGTTTTTATTATGTCTGGGAATTGTAATAGCTTTTTAATAAGAGTAAATATATGAATACATAATATTGTGCAAACATTCATAAAAAATGCTCCTCTCTAGATTTCTTCTATCAAGTTTATGGTCACTGAATGGCTTTCCTGAGGTAAATGTAACATTTTGTGACATATGTATGCAAGCTGTTTTATTGCGGTCTTTCTGCGGTTGAAACTCTGATTAAGTGATTACATTAGAGCTGGATTAATTTCAGTAAGTTGTACTGTATCTCTCCACATACTTTTTAATATTCATTCATGTTTATTTCGTGCTGTAATAGCAGAAAAGAGGAAGAGATAATAGGTTCACGTGCCGCTACAGCGGTCTGTCACTCCTGTAGTAAAATTGACAATTTAAAAGTTAAGACTTTGTTTTATATCAAAAGTAACCTGATCTGTTGGTGCACTGTCTGGGTCTTCTATGATCTGCTATGTATTTTTCACTGTGTGAGAAAATGGACGTGTGGCTAATAGTGTTTGAATAAGAGTTGGTGGCCCTGCATGACAGCATTTTTTGTAGTTATGCTAAACGTTATGTTTTATGCTATGTAAAATGTGGGAGTTTAATGGGTTCGACTTCGTTTGCAACTATGCACTCCGAAGCACCGTGTCTGTTATTGGATTCGATCCGGGAGGGCTGCATTATAGTACTGCTCACTCAGGGCGGGTCTTTGCAGTGCCAAAGAGTGTGAGAGGCCTGTGCAATATGTCGTCACTTTGCCATGAATCTGAGAATGGCTTGATCTGACTAAGTGCTTGTGATTTGTGGGAATAATAATAAAAAAAAAAGCACTGGGTGGATTTTATCATTATAGGGTGATGGTGTAGACACACTGCCACCACACATTTAACACACAACACCATGTAAAAGTAAATTTTGCATCAGATGTCCCCTTTAACACATCATTAAATTTCTTTACAGCAGTCAATTCATTCATCTTTTTAAATACTGCTCTTATGAAAACTAACCATGATTTTACTTCAAGTAAACCAAAAAACAATGGTTATACTTAAACTATGGTAACCACAAATCAGCCATGGTATTTGTAGAAAAACTGTGGTAATACAAGTGGTAAATAACCCGTGCAAAAAAAAAAAAAACTACATTGTTTACTACATTTTCTTCAAAAAAAAAAAAAAAAAAAAAGTTAATTTTCATAAGGGAGCTCAGTCAAATTCATTTAAAATGTAAATTCAACAGGTATGAAATGTTCAGTAAGAAAAACACAGAAAAAAAAAAAAGCACTGGACTGCAGCAGGTTAGTTGGGAAATACATGTATTTATTATTCAGAATGCACATTTAAGGTAAATATATTTATAGGAACATTTCAGCAGGTTGAAAATATGAGATTTAAACGTTCTCAGTTTGGAAACGCATAGCTACACACGTACACCACATTATTGTAAAAGAATGATCTTCATCCCACTGTATCAGTCTCACCCATGCTTTCCTCTATTCTTGTTGTGTCGGAAAATCGATAAAACTGAAGGAAGGGTGTCGTGGTTTAGAGTTACAGCCGACAGATTGCTGCAGTAACACCGGCAAGAGAATTCAGCCATTAGTTTTGATTGCGTTGCGATGGGACCGAAATAGCGATACACTGCTTCACTTACCGGAAATAGGAAGTGTGATAAAGGTCTATAATTAATTCTAAACTGAAGATCATGGTAATCCACTAGTAATGACTGAAGTATTACTAAATCCTTTAGAAGGAATTCTTAATTATTTAGATCAGTATTCTAAAGTGAAAAACATGATAACGTTCTATTTTCTACTGAAGTCATTGTAAACTTTTTGTAGGTTTTTGTAAAGGATAGTAATAACTCAATAGTTACTACATAATTCTAAAGGAACTACTAATTATTTGGATCAGTATTTTAAAGTGAATATCATGGTAACCCACTAGTAATTACTCAAGTGTTATCAAACCCATCAAAAGGAATTACTATACCAAACTGTACGAAAACCTCAAAAGTTTAGAATGACTTCAGTAGTTACTAGAGAGTTCTCATGTTTCTCACTTTAGAATACTGACCCAAATAATTAGTGATTCCTTCTGAAGGATTTGGTAATTCTCATGTGTTTTACCATTACTTTAGAATTAATTATACATTATTCACATTAATTATGAACCTGTATTTAGTAGTTCTTAGTAGTTCTCTGGGAGGTATGAAAAAAAAAAGTAGTTAATGATTAGCTAACAGTGAAACCACATTCAAATGAGCACTATAACTTACTAATTCATTAATCAGAGTGTCTTGTTAGTTAATAGTAGTTACTAGAGTGTTAATAATGCATTACTCATTTGTTCATGTGTAGTTATTCATTAATGATGGAACAGAATTCTGAAGTGTTACCCAAATAGTATATAAATATCACTACAGAGGGAAACATCTTTAAGCAAAGACAGGTTTGTCTGTTCTGCCAAATAAATTGTACAAAAAAAAGAACAGACAGCAATCCAAATTAATGACACAGTGTTGCAGTGTGCACAGGGGTTAAGTGTAAGTCCACTGGATTCAAGAATAGGGAAACCAAATGCAGTTTTATCAATGATATACAAAATAAACAGAACTAAAACATAAACATGAGCACATAAACGTAGAAATTAACATGAACATAACTTGACATGAACTTACCAACACAGGTTATAGAGAACAATCCTAGACAAGAGAACAATGAATCATGAGGGCTTTATTTACACACAAGACTAATGAGCAAACAAGGGACATCTGTGCACAATTAAACAATGAACCAATGAGGAAACAGGACACATAAACAAGGGAAGCACATGACAGGATCACATGACAGGATAAGGGAATCACATGATAAACAGGAAACATGACTGTGACCAAACTTCAAAATAAAAGACATGAAACATGAACATGAACCAAAACCCCAAACAGACGTGACATTAATGGAGATCACTTTGAAATTAAAGAGCTTAGGTTTTTATATTATACTGCTAATTGTGCCAAAGCATCCAGCGTTATCTACCAAAATATTTACAAATATATGAAATGTTGATTTAAGATGATTCCTTTAGAAATTCGTTTGATTAACAATTTTGATCATATTGTACCACAACAGTTATGAGTATTACTGCCTACAAGTGCTCAAAAGTGCAGCCATAACATGAATTTTTCTTTCTTTCTTTCTTTTTTTTTTTTTTTTCAATTATGGATCTCATTTTGTGACAATTCAACAATATAACTGTGTCAGAGCACTTTTATATACACTACCATTCAAAAGTCTGGGGTCTGTATGATTTTTTAAATATTTTTTGAAATGCTGTAAAATATTGTGAAATATTTTAAGGTTACACTTTGTTTTAAGGTGTCTTTTTTACAGTGTAATTATATATGTATGTTTTGTTCTGCAACATATATATATATATATATATATATATATATATATATATATATATATATATATATATATATATATAATTTTATCAGATTTACTAAACTATTTTAAGTCATAAAGTGAGCAGGATATATTAAAATGTAATGTATGGCTTCGGCAGGCATGTATTATGATACTAAGTGGGGCAGAGGGTGCCTGAGCCCTCCCAAGTCTACAGTGCCCCACAATTTTCCAGTGTAAATCTGTGGTGAAAAATTGAACTGCAGCATGCTCTAATTGAGAGTCATTGGGTAAGATTTCAGATTGCTCTGTTTATTTTCAAGTTATGATGCATAAACCTCACGCCAAACCAAGACAACATCAATCCACTTCATCTATGTGTATATTAGTCTGCTTCAGGTCAGTAACTTTGGCAAGTCCTATGTGGAGCAGCATATTCAAGTTAATGAAAGTATAATTCCTTTAGTTTAAATGTGCTCATGTGAATATATAGTTCTGTTGAGTTTGTTTCATGTTTCTTTTCTTCACTGGAATTCCTCCACAACTTGTAATAATTTAAAACAACATACAGAGGCAATACTACATTAAGGCAATTCTAAGACAATGCTCTATGTATGTGTCCTGTGTACTTAACAGCTTTCTCTAGCCCATCAGATCATTTATGTTGCCAAGGGGCACTTTGAAGCTCCAAGTGACCATTTTTAAAAAAGGCACTAGTAATTCGGAACCTCATTTTTTGTTATATCCTCAAACTTGAAACATAATTTTTGTTACATCCTGAAACATAACTTCTTAAGACCTGTGGCTTTGGGCCCAGTGTATTTCTAGCTATCACAGGCATCTTTATTATTAGTATTTTAATGATAAAATGATGTTATGCATTTTCATTCCTTTAAACTTTAGCTTGTCTAACTTTTTATTTATTTATTTATACTTATTATTATTTTTTAATTATATTACTTTGAGAATAAAGCTTGTCTACTTTTAAATGATAAAACAACTATGCTCATACTCAAAATGGATTAGGGAAGAGAACCATTTAAGTTCAAGCATGTCATTTTCCTGTTTGGGGCTCAAAAGGGGGGTGAGCCTCAAGAGGTTAAAATAATAATTAAAAAAAGTTGCTGCATTAAATTTTTAAGTACAATCAACTTGGAAGGCTCATTTAAGTCATTTAACCTTAAATAACATTAAACTACATTAAACAAACAAACAAACAAAATAGATTGCATCTTGAATTACTTAATTAAACAGTTGGAAATTGATACATTTATTTTGATATAAATAAATAAAAACCCAAACTTTTGAACGGTAGTGTATGCTTCAACTGAATGAGATGCGATGCAACATGAAATCTCTTGGGATTCATCTTGTGTATATAATTAATTAATGTATGTATGTGCCAGACACCAGAGAGTTGTTGGCCATTAAGATACAGAAAATTACAAACAGGGAAGAAGAGAGAGATTAGAGAGCTGCTGACCTGTATAAGATTGCACAAGTTAATGACACAACAGGTCTGAGCAGATGTCTGTCTAATCACCTCTTTCCCAGTCCTATTGTAGATACTGGATTACTGGATTGTTTGTTGGGGCACTAGACTTCACAATGGATTAGAAAGCTCAGATTCATTCTGTGCGTGAAATAAACATATAGAAACTCATCAAGCTCTGCCGAATGACATCAAATTTGGTGGGCAAAGCTTATGTGGCAGCAGGTCAGGCTTTAGTGTGTCTGCATACGATGTCCATATTGTAAGTGTATCAGGCTGACCTGCTCAGGGACGTCGACAAAGGTGAGATTTGTCTCTTCAGGCCACTGAGGAGACATCTGTGCCATCGGCCGTTTTTTTTTTTTTTTTTTCTTTTCTTTTTTTTTTTTTGGCAGCTTTGGTGGCTATGGAGAGACATCTTTGGCTCAACCTCTCACACATTAAAAAAAAAAACCTTTCGTTAAAAAAGCTCAAAAGCAAGCGGCGGCATTCTAGAGGTTCATCCCTAGTCGGGGCCAGGCCTCTGGTGCTGCTTCCAGGGAGCATCCCAAACCCACAACTAGCTCCTCATACCGGTAACAACATAAGGTGAGTGTCACTTTTCAAGCTCCCTCACAGAGACTGGGGGTCGAGACGGCACTCTCGCCCAAAGTCTGCTCAGGAGAAGACAGACCTGAGGACTGTCATTCTCTCAAGAAAGGCATCAGGAACGAGGTCCTAACAGCAGAAGGCTCAGGCCTCTGAGGGCAGACCCCTATGGAGAGAAGTGGTCCACAACAGTGCAAAGAGTGCAGTGCCTCAGGAAACTGGTCTGCTTCCCCTGCCACCCTCTGTGTTTCAGGGCACAGCGGTTTCCAGCGAGCCCATTGCTGAGTGTCTGCCCAAACCCTTTGCGGCACTGGGAGGTTCAGTCCCTCTGAGGATGGAAACAGAGCAGTGTGTGTGGTTGTTCCCTGCCAGTCATCCACTTCAGGGCACTGTACTCACCACTCAGGAGCACCAAAGGTCAGTCTCTCGAGAATGACTCCCTTAGTAGAATATTTGACAGCATGAAAACTTCTGGCAAATGCTTCTCAGTGGGTCCTGCAGATTATAGAGAGTGGGTACAGAATTCAGTTAGATTCTCATCCACCTTGATTCAAGACAGTACTATCCATAATAGTCAGACTAGAGCAGGCTCAGGTGCTGGAACATGAGGTTTAGTCTCTCTTGGTGAAGGAGGCTATAGAACATATTCCTCCTCTTGAGAGATAATCCAGGTTTTACAGCCAGTACTTCATTGTTTTTAAGAAGGATAGGGGTTGCTTCCCATACTAGATCTTTGACAGTTGAACTGCACTCTGAGGACATTAAAGTTCAAGATACTGTAACTATCAGCCTTATTGTGACTCAAATCAGATCCGAAGACTGGTTTGTCACAATAGATCTAAAGCAGGGGTCTCCTAACTTAGCCTTGGAGGGCCACTGTCCTGCAGTGTTTAGCTTCATCTTGCCTCAACACACCTGCCTGGAAATTTCTAGTATGCCTAATTAGACCTTGATTAGCTGGTTCAGGTGTGTTTAATTGGGGTTGGAGCTAAATTCTGCAGGACAGTGGCCCTCCAGGACTAAGTTTGGAGACCCCTGATCTAAAGGATGCATACTTCCATATATCCCTCCTTCTTCAACACAGGAATTTCCTCGGGTTTGCTCTCGGGGGTGAAGCATACCAATATCTGGGTCTTCCTTTCGGTCTAGCATTGTCACCCTGCACATTTACAAAGTGGATGGATACAGCTCTGGCTTCGTTGCGACTCTGACTGATTCTAGCTCAGTCATGTGAGATGGCGGTTCGGTGAGGTATCTGGGGTTAAGACTGAACTTCAAGAAGAGTGCGCTTTCTCCACTAAAGTGGACTGGATATGATGGTTATATTTCTCCTAGACCTCCCATTTCTCCTCTTAGTTCTCAGAAGTTATCATGTTCTTGTCCGCTTAGTCAGCACATCGGTAGTTTCATACATAAATCATCAGGGGGGTCTTCGGTCATGCCTTCTTTGCAAACTGGCACACCAGATCCTTCTGTGGTCCCTGGGTAAGCTGCTCTCCTTGACAGTGATATACATCCCAGGGGCTGAGGCATGGGGAATGGAGACTCCACCCCAGTGGACTTGTTCGCTTCTGAGGAGATGACACACTGTCCACTCTGGTTTTCCCTCACACACCCGATCATTCTGCTCCCAGGAATTCTAAAGAGGATTTGTCAGGACCGGGTTCATCTATTGTTAATAGCCCTGTTCTGGCTGGCCAGATTTTGGTTCTTGGTCCTCCTATCTCTGCAGGTCTATACCCCTCCATGCTTAAGGTCTATGTGACGGCCATAACTGCCTACCAAGCGCAGTTAGGCGATGGGTCTTTGGGGAGACACCCCTTTGTAACTCGTTTCCTTCATGGCATACTAAGGTTAAGGCCTGCTACGCATGTGAGAGTCATGGCCTGAGATTTAACGGTGGTTTTAGAAGGGTTGTCTCTGCCACCTTTTAAACCTATTGACTGTATTTCTGAGAGGTTCCTTACCCACAAGATTAATTTCCTTCTCGTTATTTCTTTTCTTAAGAGGGTAGGAGATCTGCAGGCCCTGTCAGTTGCCTCCTGCCTAGAATTTGCTCCCAGTGGGGTTAAAGCAATGCCTTCACCCTAGATGGGCTACATGCCTAAAGTTCCAACCAATATAGCACATCCTATAATTTTGCTGGCCTTTAATCTTCATCCTTTTGTGTCAATGTTAAATTTTAAGAAGTTAAATTTACTTAGCCCAGTCAGGGATTCTCAATGTTACGTCAAAAGGACTGCTCAGGGGCATAAAACAGAGCAACTGTTAGTATGCTTCGGTTCGCCCAATCGGGGTTCCCCAGCTTTCAAGCAGACATTAAGCAAGTAGACAGTGGAGGTTATCTCTAAGGCCTACAAGGCACATGACCTGCCTCAGGCTCTGAGAAATCCCACTCCACCAGAAGTATGGTGGCATCTAAGGCTTTTCTGTCAGGAGTATCTCTGCAGATGTGTGATGCAATGTTGGACTTTCTGCACGAGGGCGCCCTCTGGCTTCCAGTATGAATGAAACAGAAAAATTACATGAGTGTTTAGCACTCCACTCCATATCACATCATTTTGTGTAAAAATAGAAAAGTAATACTAAAGTACTTTGTAATGTAGTAACTTGAGTATTTTCTTCAGCAAACTACTTATTTACTCTTACTTAAGTCATATTCATTTTCAGTACTTCTACATGTACTCAAGGTAATTATTTCTAGCAATGCTTAAGTATTCTTTTACTTAAGTACATTTTTTTAGTAATCTTTCCACCACTGCTTATATTGGATATCAGTTGATCAGTTGATTGCATCAGTAAATGCATCAGTGAAAAATGTATTCATGAGGTCTCATACTATTTTTTTTCTCTTTCTGTATCCCTCAAAAAAGGCGTTCATTTCAGAAAGCCAGAGTTAAAGGGATAGTTCACCTAAAAATGAAAATTCTGTCATTATTTACTCATGTTTTCCAAACCTCTTCCAAACTTTCTTCTGCAGAATGCAAAAGAAGATATTTTGAGAAATGTCTCAGTGTTTGTGTTTTTGTTTTGTTTTTTCTCCAGAAGAAAGAAAATCAAGGTTTATAGCAACATGATGGTGAGTAAATGATGACAGCATAGCTCAGTGAGACACATTGTGCTTCCCACCCTCTCCTCTATATAACATTAATTAACCATCACACAGATTTCAGTGTTGTCCTGGTCTGGTCTTTACACTTTGTCTTGTCAGCTCAGCTCAGCTGTTTGAATATTTAAAAAAAAAAAAAAAAACATTGATGCAATTCAAATGGAGATTTTCCGGAGGGATGTGACCCTCTTTGTAGAAACCCTCCTGTGGGAGTTTTATGGTTTGTTTGTTTGTTTGTTTTCCCCAGGAGACAACATGTCACGCATGGCTGAGACTCAAAATCCTACTATATGAGCCTAAAACTACAAATTTTTTGAGTTGAGAAATATACAAGCACTACTAAAAAATATTTCTTGAAGAAAACGTTTGGAAAATACAAATTATTTTTAATAAACAGAAGCCATCCATTCTCTATTTAATATGTCTGCTTATACAATGTAGCCTCACATAATTTTACAAAAGCAATAAAATCAATGTGACATATAACACCTCCACTTTAAATAAATAAATAACCCCCCACATAGAAAAACAAAACAAAGTGTACTGGATGACAGTATGGCGTGGACATTGGAGAGGAGCTGTACCTTGTCTCTTGTCTTATTTACAGGACCATTTTATTAACCATGTCCTCTTTAATGGCTAATCATTTTTATTGCCCCATTAATAAAGGCTTTTCATCTGCGCTGTGGAGTCTCCGAATTGCTTTTTAATCAAAATTGTGTCAACATGCCTCAGTCTGCTGCTTTTCCCCACTGGCCTGAGAAGAGAGAGAGAGAGAGAGAGACAGAAGCTAGTGAGTAAATCTGTGGCTGTTGATAAAACTTGATTGGAAAGGTCAAACAAGGTTGTTATCAGCTCAAATATCCAAGGAATTCTGGAAAATGCTTGTTTGCAATTTGACAGTCAAGCCATCAAAAACACAAATAAGATGTAGGAGAAAAAAAAAAAATAGAAACTTGAATCTGCAGTTATGACATGGTTAACTGACACTGTTTGACTATCTTTATGTGCTTGTATTCCTCTTGTGTCCTGCTCACTTGTTTCAAACAATCAATAGATTTGTTCTTGAGCTGAAGTGCCATGGTAACCAATGGTGTCCATGTAGTTGAATGTGTCCATGAAGAAGCTCTTCTCTTTTATACAACTCAGTCTAGCCTATACTCTTCCTCCTTCCTCAATCAACCTGAGCAAGACAACTAAACACAAACCTTTACACAAACTCTCCTCTGCCATTTCTTTTTACAAAATCCAATGAATTACTTGTTTCCTTGATTGTTTTCAGTATTCTGTATACTGTATGCAGTATACAGTATTCAGTATACTGCATGCTTTGATTTTGAAGAAAAATCTTTTCTTTAAATGCACCCTTCATTGATTTGCACTATATGCCTGCTCTTGACATTTTTTTGGAAATATCATTTTAACTCTCTCACTTACTCAGAAGCAAAGCAGGTTGGAACACTGAAGGTGTCTTTTTCCGTTTTTGTTGTGGATAAGTGTTTATTTTTTCTATGTCAACATGGATATACTTCCTATTAACCCAGATAATTATAATCACTTAACAGATTGCAGATAATTTCAGCACAGAAGCTGAAAGATTCCACTGCATTCACTATTTAGCATTGCATTTATTGTATTCAATGTTCAGAAGGACCTCTGAATATAGTCAATGTAAAACCTGTTTGCAACCAATATTATTATAAAATGAAGGGGGAAAAAAAGTGAAAAGTAATTTGATAAAAGATGGAGTAATTATATATATATATATATATATATATTTTTTTTTTTTTTTTCTAAGATAAATAATACTCAATAAGACCTGAAATGTGTATTAAAATAGTAACTATGGTCAATTTTGATTTCCTACTGACATAGTATGGCCACTCTGATCTTTTTTTTTTTTCCTCTATGTGCGCACATGCATGACACCTGGTTAAAAAGCCATATCATCATCTTGTCAGACACAGACGGGAACAAGAGAGTAAGTAATGAACAAGTAGTTTATTGTTAGACAGAGGCACAAACACAGGAATGACACAGGTGAGTAGTTGGTTGATTTGAGCACATTGAGTATAGACACTTAGCTGAACAGTAACAGAGTTCTTTCTCTTTTGCAGAGGAATCAACAAGGGGAGACAGGACCTGATGAAGGAGTGGAGACACAGAGACATCGAAAGACAAGTAAGAAGTCCAGGTATATACAAACAAGACCAGACACTGAAGTGCAGGGAGTGAGTGTTCATATAGTGCTGGTGAGATGAGGTGCAGGTGCCGCTGATCAGTACTCTGGTGATTGGGAACGAGTGGGTGGAGCGTAGAGATCCAGTGACGATGTGTGCTGTGTGTTGGTGGTGGGAACTGACTCTGTGACATATCTATGTATTTACTATGCTAGGTTTATGCAATAATAACAGCAAACAGCAAGCAGTATGCAGTTAAAACAATTTTTGTCCATTTGAAATAGGGTTTATTATTTAATTAGTGATAAAGCGAATGACAAATAATGTAGACAAAAAAGTTTTGTGATAAGATAATTGAGTGAAAACAAAGGTGGCTGATGATGTTTTTTTAACACACTATGGTTGTCATTTTATACGGGTGCACTAATGCATTAGTTCATGCTTAACTGATGCACAGATAATCACGTGTTAATGTATGACTCATGAAGAACTAAACCATTTATTAACCCTTAAATTCATGAATGCTTCTCCAATCATTCTTACATATTCGGGTCTTTAGCGACCTATTTCTATATCGATCTATATCTAACATAAATGGATCTCTACCTGTCGCGATAATATAAAACTCCCCTGATATTAGAGTAACAATTACAGAAGAATAAAATAAAGTATATTTTGTTACCTTTTGGAGCTTGGAAAGGTTCAGTTTGAGCAGATGTTTCATGCCATCATTACTGTCCTCGTCATAGCTCATTTCCCAGTACATTTAGCAAATGATAGTTTTGAGAATATGTTTGAGACCACGAATATGAGCCTATTCGCGATCTCAAACATATTCTGAGATCAAATCAATATTTTGATCACTGACAGCTTCACCAGATCCATCATCAAGTGACAGTGACACTCATCTTTGATTGCATTCAGTACTTGCTCTGCCATAAATCGCTGAGCCATTTCAAGTTTTGCTGATGATACTTCCTATTCTTTCGTTTTCTATCTGAATGAAACATCACTTTATCAGTGTATCAGACATTGCCACTTTGTGGAGTAAATGTGAATTGCACTTATTCTGACATCAAATATTCATTGTTGTGGAGGAAAAAAAAAAGTACAAAAAATACACACCTCAGTGTTACGGTGGTGGTTGTAGAAATGAGTCGTATACGGAGATTCACAAGATTAGGGTATTTATTAAACGAAACAGGATAAACAAACAACCAAAACACACTTAAACTAACAATAGAACAGACAAGGAGTGAGTGGAGTGAGTTCATGATAAAGGGTGTGCAGATGATCATGGCCGAACATCGCCACCACGTTGCGGAGGTCCTCCAACGCCTACAAGAGTTCCAGTTGTTCCTCAAGGCTGAAAAATGTTCTTTCCACCAACCCTCTGTACAATTCCTCTATTACAACATCAATAGCAGTGGCATCCAGATGGACGAGGGGAAGGTGGAGGCCATCAAGAACTGGCCCATACCATCCACCATCAAAGAACTCCAGAGATTTCTTGGTTTCTCCAACTTCTACCGAAGATTTATCCAGAACTACAGCTCCATAGCTCACCCACTTACCAACCTCCTCCGTAACAAGCCCAAGTCTCTGTCCTTGACTCCAGCTGCCAACGATGCATTCAACACCATGCGAGAAGCCTTTACCAGCACACCGCTCCTCATCCATCCAGATCCCGACCAACCCTTCATCGTGGAGTTAGACGCCTCACATACTGGGTAGGAGTGGTGCTTTTTCAGCAGCAGGGGAAACCAACCAAACTCCATCCATGTGCCTTTTTCTCCCGTAAACTAGAAATTACGACATTGGCAATAGAGAACTGTTAGCCATCAAGTTGGCTCTTGAGGAATGGAGGCATTGGTTAGAAGGTGCCAAGCATCAGTTTACAGTACTCACTGACCACAAAAACTTGGAGTATTTGAGGGATGCCAAAGGACTCAACCCCAGTCAGGCCCGTTGGGCTTTGTTCTTCACCCGTTTCAATTTCTGTATCTCCTATCGTCCTGGCCCCAAGAAAGTGAAAGCTGATGCTCTATCCCATCTCTATGCTCCAGAGGAGACTGACAAGAACCCTGAAACCATCCTTCCTGAGAACATAATTGTAAGCCCCATCCAGTGGTCGGAAACCTCTATACCTTCTACCAATGCCTCTGCCAACACTCCGCCGAGCTGTCCACCCGGACTCCAGTATATCACCAGAACCCAACACACTCCTCTCATCCATTCTTCCCACACATCTCTGGGCACTGGCCACCCAGGGGTTAATGAAACCGTCAGCCTCTCGTCTGGTTACCATCCGCAGTTGAACGGGCAGACGGAACGGAAGATCCAAGAGATCTACTCCCATGCTCCTGCATCGAGAGATTACTTACCTACTCAACCTCAGCGATCTTTCTGGTTTTTGTGCAAAGTGTCTGCGTGTGTGTGTATCCCTACCGTTCCTGTCTGGTCCTTCCACCTACGTTCCTGCCATCTTCCACGAGTCATTCACCTGCAAAGAAAGAAGGACAGTATTATCTATTCAATCAGTCATCACTATAATCTATATAACTGTTACTTACCTGGTCATCTGTTCATCCCACGCTGTTTTGTAAATAAACTCATTCATCATACTAATCTGTTGTCTCCCGCTCCTCTGTCTGTAACAATACCTGTTAGTAAATAGTCACCCCATCCCAAACACTGACTTTCTGAACATAGCCACTGTTTTTGAGCTGTGCCCTAGTGCTAACCTGTATATAGGGCTGTGCTAAAGAGCTGCTTTTTACTGACTGAGTTGTCTGAGAGAGCTATGCATCACAGAAAGCAGCCCTTGTCCTGTGAGTCTCCATTTAATAAGCTATGTACTCGAGATAAAGATGATTCATCCAAAACAAATGAATTGATACGGTGGAGGTGGGCATCTGTGAGGTAGTATGAGTGTGTTCACAAAAGCAGGAGCCTGGCACACGCGATAGATAACAGCAGGAGTAATTCACACTAATGCTGGACATATATCAACAGCCAAGAGAGGCCTTAGGCTGGCAGAAAGTGAGAAAGAAAGTGAGTGTGATACTGAGAAGAAGCAGAGCCCTGTATCAGATACACAGAGAGAAAGAGAGATGCTAACAGGATTATTTGTGTTAGGTTGTTTAATCGTGCAAGCACCAGAAAGCCTCCTGTCTCTCAATTTGAACTCCTTTGAACCATGACATGCTCGTGTCAGTTGCAGGATTACATTCAGCAAGTTCTGTTCAAGGTTTCTCAAAAGAAAATAACTGGTCTAGACAACTGATAAAGCTGCCATGGTGGCACATGTGCCAATCACATCCTTGGAAAAATCTTTCCTGTAAATGGTAAGCGTAATTGAATCACTGATCTTTTGAATTTCCATTTTTTACAGGAAGCAACATCAGCGAGGAAAGTAGCAGCGGTGATTGATGTCACTCTCTCCTCAACAATCAATTATTGAAAAGATTATCGAATCCTTCTTTTACTGGCAATCTATTACGAAGACTTTGCCACATTCAAGGATTTTGCAACATTAAAGGGAGAAATTATTATTTGAGATTGGCAGGTCTCAACGTAATCTGATGATAATTCACCTGATATTATCTCTCAATCTGATTTTATGATATTTTGTATTAGTCCTCAGATATTGTCAACATTATATATATATATATATATATATATATATATTAGCTTCTCTTTCTCTTAAAATATTACTTAAAAAGTACAGCACAACACAGATGGAAAGTTTAACCCCATGTAAAGAGCGAGTTGCCACAAACTGTGAATAAGCAGAAGTGTCACTGAATGAGGGCCCGAAAACTGCTGGTACTGCCTGCCTGCTGAACCTGTTGACACGGCATCTTAAAAATACTAAATGTTCATGGTGCAAGACACTGACAGCCAGTCAATAATAATGAAATTGACTGAATAGTGAAACAGCAAAATGTGTTGTAGTTCTTAAGGATGTAATGTGCTGCCTGTGTAATCTAAACAGCAAATTAAAAAAGAAAGAAAGAAAGAAAGACTCTTTCAAAAAAGGCAATTCACTCATTTAATTGGAAAGCCGTTTTTTCCATTCTGACAGCCCCCATATTTCTCCCATTTACTTTCCTCTGAGAGGTTTATCTCATCTTTTTACTGTGTGAGATGAAGTACTGCACAGCAAGGTCATGTCAAAGTGCTGTAGCATGCTTTTATTTATTATTTTGAAATTAGTTTTACTTTTTTGTCCAAGTACATAGAAAAAAACAAATATTAGAATTATTACATTTCCCCTTTTATTACCGTAATTGAACTATTACTATGTTAAATTAAAAGTGTGTCTATCCTTTTATTTCTGTGAATGCCAGTTCAATGCATTTGATTTGTACCACTGACTTATTTAGACAAAACAGAGGATTTTTTTTTTCCGATGCTTGATTGCTTTTTTGAATTTGTTGCATGTGTTTATGGTGTATTTTATGGTTCTATTGTCAGTCACAGCATAGAACTAAACTGAGAAAATGCCTTTTGTGTTCCATGGCAAACAAAATAAATATTGATCATAATATTGAGTATAAATGATAAATAATGGTTAAACGATTACATATAGTCTTGTTTAACATTATGTAATCCTTTAAAATGAGTTTGCAGAAAAAGTCACAGAACAGAGCAAAATGTTATCTTTCATATGAAGTACATGAGTAAACTCTTTAAAAATGTGACTGAAAACATATATTTATAAATAAGAATTCATACAC
Organism: Elopichthys bambusa; assembly: GCA_037101425.1. Taxonomy (NCBI): domain Eukaryota; kingdom Metazoa; phylum Chordata; class Actinopteri; order Cypriniformes; family Xenocyprididae; genus Elopichthys; species Elopichthys bambusa. The sequence goes on along the minus strand of CM074432.1, from coordinate 19,287,540 downwards.
ATTTTTTTCACATCTGTAAAGTTGTTCGTACGCAAATAACATACATTTTTGTGCTGTCAATACGTAAATATCGTACGTTCCAGTGTCTATGGAAACGTAAGTAAATGTATGTGCGGTAGAACCACAAGACATAAAAATACATACGAATACTCATGAGATCACTTTGCATATTGTTTTATCTGAATCTCCAAACTCTGAAGTTTTGCAGCACTTTCACCTGAACACTTGCATTCATCACACAGCATGCAGTAAGGGCCACAACACTAGTGAGGATCTCAAGAACCACAATCCTGCTTGTTACATAACTTTTGATATTCAGTGTGACTTTTGCCTTGCAGCATTTTTGTGACAACTATTGCATGTTTGAAAAGATTTGGCCTGAAAAGGTTTTTTCAACACATCTATCACATCTGTCTCCCAGAGCAACATTCACCCCATGTGTAGCCAACCAGGCTCTCATATCCAACAACTCTAGTCTGAACTGTTTTTCTATACTGCCATTTTTATGTAGTCTGGCCTGCCCTGTAACCTTATTTTTAACCTCAGATCTCAGACAGATAGGTCAAAAGCCTTCAGATATGATTCTAAGAAGTTCAGAGGCAGATGAAGCATCAGCAGTGGGAGATGCAGAGAGTTGAGAGACTACTTGATTCTTCTGGTTTTGTTTGTTGATTGCTAAAGATTTAATACATGTTTATTGCCCCAGTTCCACAATTGTGGAAGGCATTCATTTGTCTTTAAATAGTGCAAGTTTTCATTCTCTGTGAGATGTAATTTATATGACTCAGAAAAAGTCATAAAACACTTTTCTTATAGTTGATGAGTTTTCCCTGATTTATTTTTATAAGATTTTGTAATATAAGGTATCACCTTGAGAAAGCAGTGTTTACCAGTCAAAAAAAAAAAAAAAACAGACTCTAATGGTTATGTGTAACTGCAATCTTCTCTTGCTAGCTATTTATTGATTGAGTGTATTTTGTTTTTGTCATAAAGTGGCCACTAGAGTGTTTATGAGGAAGGCCGCATACATCTGTAGTGATTTCCTTAGACACAGACATCTACAGGTTAAGCTGAGGTGTTTTTCAATCAAGGGGCTTTAAAACTACGGAGCCCCTAAAGGGACGTGGTGGTGGGGAAAAAAATGGGATGGGAGGAAGAAAAAATATTCAAATCTTTTGCGTTCCCTCGCAAAGATATTTGCGTTCCCTTGCTGTGAGCTCAGACAAACACTTCCTCTTTAAAGCCCTGCTGGCTGGCAGTAGTGTTTCAGTCAGCTCCATACGTTAATAATTCACACAAATAATGTGCGACTCATAGAGTTTGAACTTGTTGTACATAAAGAAACGCAGTCAGTGCTTAACTTAAGGAGTTCAGTAAAGTTGCCGATATATTCACAGATTCGAACTTCCCGGATAACTCGTGAAAACACAACTGCAGCTATTTCCAATCATAGTAACCTAGACAACAAGCTACAACAACCCAATTTTCCTCAAATGTGCTTTATAATACATAAATTGGTCAATTTGAGCAGGCGGCGGAGAGACACGCCTGAAGGGACCGTCTGAACAGTGCAAAACCCTTTAGCTCATTTTATATTATGAAAAATACTCAATAACTCACTGTAACACACTGTACTGTCACCAAATTCAGTTAACACATTACTGCTCTTCTGCTGGTTATAGGTACTACAACACTTAGTTTGGCAAGTAGCACATAAAGGCCTTTACACAAATGATGTTGGTACGCAGCTTATATACTTACAACAGCTTTTGCATGATAATTGCTTACTGAATATGATGGCATTACAATGTATTCAATAGTTTTACTAATAACAGTGAAGTTATTGATTTTGAAATAGCTGCATTTGTGTATTAACAACTCACAAGTTATTAATCTGGGAAGTTCGAATCTGTGAATATATCGGCAACATTACTGAACTCCTTGAGTTAAGCACTGACTGCATTTCTTTATATTTGAGTCCAACAAGTTCAAACTCTATAAGTTGCGCATTATTTGTGTGCATTATTAACATAAAGAGCTGACTGAAACACTACTGCCAGCTAGCGGGACGTGTTTCTCCGAGCTCATAGCAAGGGTTTCTCTGGGGAAAGCAAAAGATTTGAAATTTTTTTTCCCTCCCATCCCAATTTTTTTCCACAACCACATCCCTTAAAGCCAAGTTTCCACTACAGGACTTTAAACATTGGCAGATCGCTGTGCTGTTCAGACGTGACTTGCTGCGGAGTCTTAAGTCGTTGTGGTGTTCACACTATGTGGCAATACGTAAATGATCTGCAACAGGAGGTTACACACTACACAAGTTTACAACTGTGACCCAACGACTTAGACTTTATGTAGCCCCGCCCCTTTTCAGCGCTGCGCTCGTTGTCTTTTGACTTCCGGTTTGTATTTCCACAGCGATCTTACGTATTTATGAATGAACTGCTCGTTTTAAAATCTTCCTGGTCTACTGACATTTGTTCAGACATCTGCTTTAAACATAACAATGCTCATGATAACTTTCATGAACTCTACAACAGGTAAATCCACTTCACCAGCTAGTTACTCTTTGACAGCCATGCCATAGAAATATACAGAGCTACCGCAAAAACAGAAGTTCAAAGACAATATTATAAGGATGGCGGCGCACTTGTTTCTCTGACGCATAAGGTCTATAGAGAATGCGAACCGACGTCATGCCTCGTTGCATGCCGGGGCGGCGCCACCATTTTGACAGGATTGCCCCCTATTACTTGCACTGAAATTAATACAGATACTTGCTTACCTTTTGTTCTGTTTCTGCCATTAAATGGAACATTCACATTTTTAATGGTATCGTTTGCAGGGAATAGAAGCTATTTTATCGCATCACATTATACTTTTATTTATTTATTTATTTATTTATTTATTTTTCACTTAAGTTTTGTAGAATTTCATTTACAATGTTGATCTGTTTACCGTGTAGTACGCTGGACGCTCGCTGCTGCTTCAGCCATCATATGAATATCCAAATAAATCTGTGTTCAACACGCTGAGAGAAGTTGATTCATTTATTTGTTGGAAACGTTTAAATGATGCTTAAACGAGCATACTGAGTAGGCCTACAACTGTTGTCATTGTAAATATTCCCCTTTTCCACGATCACAGAGGGGGAGAATGAGAGATTATGGCTCACATTCAGCGGACAGACAGACACAAACAAACTATATTTTTATATTTATTTTAACAAATGACAACCAAAATCAAAAGCTTAGGAGCTTGTCAACAGTTTAGTAGTGGCTCCCTGCAGGGGGACATTTTAAAAACGCTGGCTTAGTGTACTAAGACAGTGATATTAAAAGATGTGCAGATGAGCCCAGAATATAAACACAGCGCGTTTAATTACACATTAAGCAATTTCTTTCCATTATAAAACCGTTATGAAGAAAATGCTTAAAATGGCTTGGGCATTTTAAGTGATACTGAAAGTTTATATTTTGGTCTTATCCGTTTTTCTGCTCATATGTGCTTTATTAGCAAACAGAATTTGGTCTCTTTAATATCAGTCGAAATGCATTAAGCGTTTTCTTTACATGAGAGGATATGTAAACTTGTTGCGTTCATATTTTGGGCTCATATGCGTATCTCCACACAGCATGCTTTAAAAGATGTGTACAGAATTTGGTCTCTGTCTTGGTGCCTTAAGCCACAAGAAGCGTTTTTCTTGTTAAGCATTTTAATGTCCCCGTTCAAATTCTGCTAATTCACGAGCAGAGTGAAAATCAGACTCACAACAGGTAATGTTAAACCAAACAAAATCAAAACTTTCAAAAACACTTAGCAATGTGATTCTTTTATTGAGTGATAAGCAGTGGGTTTAATCAGTGCCATTATTAATAGATTTGCCATCTGGCCTCTTCTCGTCCTCTCCTCACCTGCTTCCCTTGGTGTTTTTACACGTAGAAAAGGCGAAAAAACGTGTTTCATTGTCCAGTTTTCTTTCAGAACGATGATCTGAGTTATTATCGCCATTATCGATGCAGCATTAATGACAATGGTGACATTTTTCACAATCATGACAGAAAACAAATTACTAAACTCAATGACGGAAAGGCCGCGTGATCCTGTCAATATGGCGGATAAACAAAGATCATACTGATCATCAAATCATACTAATGCGCATGATTTATAAATCGAGGGAATGAAATCGTAAATCGTGCGCACGATTTAGCCTACTATTTTTTTCCTGTATGTCATGTCTGGTGCTCCTACCTTTTCCATAGACATCAGTGTATATTTCATTGGCTGTTGCTTCGCGACACGTGACACCACAGGATATCGAGTCGGCAGACAGCTCCAGATATTTAGCATGCTAGATATTTGTCTGGTGTCTGCGAGGTGTCGGCGACGCGTGAGCGAGCCTCTTTGATGCGTCATTGAGTAGTTCACACACAAAGATTGGCAAGCGCCGATCACCCGCTGATTTTCCCCCCTATCACAGCCCGACCTGTCGGCGAGCTCGTTAACTTGCAAATCGGGCTTAAATTGGGCTTAAAATCCTGTAGTGTAAACTTGGCATTAGGGGCTCCGTATAAAACACACAATTTATGTGTAAGATTTCTTGTCTATTTTTAATAAAATATCAGTGCTCTGAAAATATGCACTTGAGGCAAAGACTCAAACAGTCTGAATCTTTGAAAAATAATTCTCACTCTCATCATTTCTATTACACATTAAATATGTTACATGCACTGATGTCTATCAAGCAGAATGAGAAAATACTCGGATTCAAGCATTTACATGCTTATTTTTTTTTAATCCAAAGTTCAGCTCTACACCACCATTTTCAATCTGATCAAAATTTAATTTGTATTGACCACAGTCGTATCCATTGAGTTGTTTAAAAACTTTTCAGTCTGATTGAGCCATAAATCCGATTATAAACAGATTTTTTGGGTGCATGTAAAAGTAGCTATTGAAAATTGGTGGTGGGAGAGTTGGTGTTGAGGTAGAGGAACATATGCACATGAGGTTGAAGACCTGTGTTTATACCTGTGGGGATTGGATGGCAAGTTCTCCCTCTGATGTGATGAGGCTCATTTCATGTCTTCCACCTTGTGACCTGTGGCCAAGCTCTGACATGTCATCGGCATTCTAGAGAAAAGTGAGCGACACAAGTACATTATTGAGGCCAGAAGTGACAGATAGGTACAATATGAACTCCATGAAAGGTTATAAAATCTTGAACACTATTAAATCACTGGGTGTGTGTGGTTAGCATGACATGTATGACACGGCTTCTTAAACTGAGAGCCAAAAACACTCTGCTAGTGTCACTCTACTTCCTGTTGACAGCCAGTGAGAGGGGGTGACAAGTCTCATGCTGGTTTTATGTGAAGATGCTAGGAGCTTTGAAATGCTATATGCACTTATAGATGCATACCCTTGAGTCCAAGTGAGGGCACTGGCTGTCCCCTGCTGTGTGTGTTATGGGCAAAATTAGCACCCTTTACCAAAGTGCTGTTTGGCATTTCCCTTGACGATTCGGGATGGATGTAGTTTGTGTAAACTGTCTCTCAAATTGGGCACATAAGTCGTTAGGCATGAAGAGGAAGTGGAGAGCACTTGATGCTGCCGTAGCAACAGGGAGGCTATTTCTTTCACAAGAGCCTATTTCGTTTCTAGGAAGATATTTTCTAAATTGGTTTGCTATGCTCATCTGATCTGGTGATCAACAATTATCAAGCATCTCATGCTTGCCAAAAAAGGAAAAAAAAAAAAAAAAAAATTAAAAAATAACATTGCACACCTTATTCGTTATGTGGGTTACTGCTGTACTTTTGATGGAAAACTTATGTTTTGACCTTATCTTACCAATTTAATAAATGATGTTCATACAATGTCTGCATATTTTTATGGAAGCCCATTTTACTAAAGAAAACAAAATCATTCTTTGGTTAATCATAATTACGACATAAAACATAATTATGACACAAAAAGTCAAAATTATGACATACCAAGTCAAAATAATAAGATGAAAAGTCATTATGGTATAAAAACTTAAACTAATCAAAACATTTAGACCTTTTATTTCATAATTTATTTCATAATCATGATTTTTACTTTATTTCATAACTATTACTTAACTGTAAGGAATATTCTGTGTCTGTTTCTGTTCTGGGAGGGTTTGACATGTTTTAGTTTAGTTTTCTTTGTTTCAGTTTGTTTCTATGGTTTCTCATTGATTAAGTTATACACCTGTGGCTTGCTTCATTGACTGGTTTGTTTGTGACTGTGTTTCTTTCAGTTCATTGCCCATGCTCATCACAGTATGCCGGTTGTTCTGTTCATGTTCTGTTTCAGTCTAGTGTTTTGTTTTGAGTTTGTTCGAATAGGTTGTTTGCACATGACATCATTGCTGCAGCGCGAAATGTGGCTGGAGGGCAAGGAGTGATTTTTCTATATAGGAACCCTATCACAAACTCAAAATTCCTGTTTTGCTTCATTTATGGTTGCTCAAATCTATCAAACTGAGAAACCACAATGAGCTTTTATCGTTTACGTAACTTATATTGTTTTTTAACTTTAAAAGTTGTCACCTTTTATAGCGTTTTGCGTCTGCTGACACTGTGAATATGGATACCTGCTTGCCTTTTTTGGTTTTGACTTTTGTTTTTGACTTAAATATTCACATTCTTCATGGTATCGTTTGCAGGGAAGAGAAGATATTTTATCCCATTGCATGATCATTTGGTGTTTTCACTTCAGTTTTGTAGAATTCCGTTTACAATGTTGATCTGGTTACCGTAAAAACAGTGTCACATGCTGCTGCTTCAGCCATCATGGTAGAAAATGTCCAAATAAAAAAAATGTGTTCAACAAGCTGACAGAAGTCGATCCATTTCTTTGTTGGAAGGGTGTAAATGTAACTGTAGTTTTAATGTTTTCTTTGTAAAGATTCACTTTGCCACATGACCACGGAGGAGAATCGGAGGGGCATTCAGCGGACAGACACCCTTTTTTACAGTCTATGACAGACACACTGTTTTTTTTTTTGTTTTTTTTTTGTATTTATTTCAACAAATGACAACCAAAATCAAACCCATAGAAGCTTGTGAACAGTTTCGAAGTGGCTGCGTGCAAGTTATGCCCATTCACAAGCCGAGTGAGAGTCATACTCGCAAATGTAATGTTAATTATTAAACCAAACAAAATACAACACTTTCAAAAACACTCAGCTATGTGATTATTTTATTGAGTGATAGCGAGTGGGTTCAATTAGTGACATTATTAGATTTGCTATACGGCGTCTCCTCATCACCTCCTCAAACTGTTGCAATTCTCGATTCAGCATTAATGACCTACAATGGTGATATTTTTTACAATCACGACATAAAATCAAAAATACTGCCCTAACTTCACTAACAGAAAGGCAACGCGATATAAACAGCCCAGACTAGAACTGAACGCAGCGTGAAGGCAGCTTCCCATTCTCTATATCTAAGTCTTTCAATTCAGTAGAAAAATCACTCCTTTTCATAAGGTTCACATCCAAAATGCAGTATGTTGTGATTTTTTGTTTATACCTTTCTAAACCAGCACAATACAGACTTTTCTCTATCTCTTTTATTCTAATTTTCACTGCTTGCCCTCCACATTAATTTTGCGCGTCACCAGAACCATGTGATTACAAAAACCTATAAAATCGTTACTGCCAGCACATAGATTCAGCTGTTCTCATCTTTATGTATGCCATAATTACATCTTCTTTTGACCTCATGATTGTCTTAATATCTTGTATTTCTTTTTTACTTCTTCTATTTACCAAAGCATGTTTTTTTCTTATGTGATTAAAAACTGGCTTCCATACATTTTAATTCCTTTTGTAACAGATTTATTAAGTAATCTATTTGTTCAGCTACTGTAAATTCTGATATTATAATACCAACTTTCTATCATCAACCTCACTGAATGTGTTTCTGTTTCCTATATCCAACAAAAATAATAATAATAATAATAATAAAGTTAATTGTTACTTTATATCGCATAAACGCTACATTATTTAATATAGTTATGAGTTTATATTTCAAACTGTGACTATATATCTCACATATATATCTGTGGCTCACAACTTTATTTTTCAATCTTATAGTGTGACTTTTTTCTTATTCTAAACTTTTTCACAATTAACTGTTTATTTATTTACTTTATTTTGCAGGAACAGTAATGGGCTTCCACACAACTTCATGTATTTTCATCAGTTGTAATTGAGGGGGTCCATGTTGCTGTGCAGCAAAGCCTCTTTTAAATACAATCCGATGAAATTCTAATAGGTGGTCTTAGAAAAAATCAAGCATCATTCCACATATTTTTTCCCCTGGCAGTTAAGATGAGCGAGGTATGAAGGAGGTGCTCCCTGCAGATTTAATAAGTGGACATATCCACTAGGGCTTTCCATCAATAAGGTCTGATGTCGACATTACAGAAACATGGGGGGGCATTTGCATGTTTGCTGTCAACAGAAGCTTCATGAGAGCACACCGCATGAATCAACATAATTAGTGCAGCTACTGCCTGCTTTTGATATGAAAAATAAAGAAATAGCCTCACCATCCACCCTCCCTCTCTCTATCACTCTAGCACACTTTGTTTGTCTCTGTCTGCTATGGATGACAGGTGGGCTGTAGTGTTGTTGTTTCTATTGCAGCTGCATATGCCGTGGAGGCACAGGTGTCTGTCCATAATGCGGCTCATCCTGGCCTCACAGCAGACAAATCTGTCAAGGACATTTCAGTCACACAGAGGATGCTGCAGAGCCTATTATTTCAGTTTGCCATATTCTGCACCTACATTTAGATGCTCCAAAGTGGGAATCCCACCCCAAATTTAGAGTGAATAATTAGTTTAATGAGCATTTTATATTTTCAAACAATACAAAAAACAAAAATACTATTCACTCTATTTGTTAAAACAAGGACATTGTGCATAAATAACAGATTTTTATATTCAGTGTTAATAAATCTAAAAGCTTTTTAACATTATGTATTAAAGTCACCATGAAATCAGAATTGACTATATTTTATGGAATATTGCAATACTTATTATAAATTATTTATCCCTGCAGATTATTATTATTATTATTATTATTTTACATTTATGTGCTTTCATGATCTTTCAAAATCCTTCTTATAAATCGGTTAGCTCCGGTCCTTGATTCTGATTGGTCAATAGCTGTGTTTTATTCATGATAAAACATGGCTGTGACTGCTTTACCCAAGAGTTTTATGTATCACTGCACAACACCCTTAGCAACGTACACATATGTTTGTTCTCATTGATACTGTTCACTGAAGCTTCTATTACCTGCATCTATATAGCATTTTCCTTCAGGTCAGTCCTATGTTCATATATATATATATATATATATATATATAAAATCTGTTTGAATGTCAGCTGCAATATCTTGTCTTTTTAACAGTTATGGGGTTTTCCCGTGCCCTGACACTGACAACGCTAGTGTTCACAACAGTATCAGTCCTTTCAAATTAAAAGTCTTTGCTACTGACTGACTCACTCAAACGGTCTTTGCCACCATCTGACTTTTCCTAGTCTGTGTTTAGTTGATCTCCATGAGATGACGCATTCATGGTCAGGGACTATTTATTCCCAGTGGAAGGAAGGCTTTTAGTGATTTTACTTCATGAAAGTTGCATTGATATATAGGGTAAACATACCTATTAAGCTCAAGTACCCATTAAGCACACTACCATCTTTGAGCTCAGATTATAAAAAGAAAAAATAATGTATTATCCTACTTGATGTCTTAACCAATTGATGTGTTTGTTACTACATACGTCCTGTATGAAAATCAGACCATTGCACACTGTGATATGGGTATTCATGTGTTCACACTGTCTGGCGGCCATGTTGAAAGCTGTCTGAAAACTTTCACCAAAAGAGGAGCCTCTTAAATGTGCATTTTTAAGGTGGTTAAGCCTTTTTTTGGGGGGGTAGTTATAACTACTTAGTACAAAATTAAGAGATTAATGTTTAGACTTTTGCATATTATAACCTGGAACCTGCATGTTGAAAATAATTACAGTTAGATCCAAAAGATAGTTTTAGCAACATAGCGCAGATGCTACAGAACATAGTTAGCCTACTAGCTGTATAAGATTGTTTGCTACACTAATATATTACTTTACAGGCATTACTGGCTTGTACTTTTAAATCCATAATTTAAAATTATGTTGATTCATAACTTTTTAAAGACTTCATATTATTGTTAGGTGAGCTTAAAGGGTGCACTACTATGAACATCACAGCTTCAGTATGACATCAATAAGAAAAAGTATAATTTTATAGATATTGTCAATAATAGTTGTTCATATTAAAATATGTATAAACTTAATACATGACCTAGATTATTTATTTAGCAAAATCTTGTCCTTTAAATTTAATGTAATATTTATTAATTAAAAATTGTTGCTGCTCCAGTGTGCTCCCTTTAAGCTCATCCACATTAAATGTCTATGTAAATACTTCATAAACAGACTTTAAATATTAACTTATTTTCACACCCTTAAAGGGTTAGTTCACCCATAAATTTGATTTACTCCCCACCAAGCTATCCTAGGTGTATATGACTATTATTTAAAACTTTAAAAACTAAAATAACTAGCTTCCCACAGATGGCTGTACACAATGATTTACGATGAAAGAGTGAACTCTGACTTGACGCATGACGTAATGACGAACGTGGAAGCACAGAGAATAGAGCAAAACAAAACACCAGTCATGAAATTAGAATATATAACTGATCAAATTGAATGCCTTGTTGCTTGATTTTAGTGTTCCGTTTTTTTTTTTTTTTTTTGTGATTTACTTTTTTCTTGTTCAAGAAGCTGTTTAACCTGTATATACATTATAATAGAGAAGAAAAGACTCTTTCTCAACTTATAAGTCTTTAATGCATAAATTACTAGGTGTTAGTGCTCTTAGTTTTAGATTTCTCACTATCAACTTCCTTCTTTCTTGTGTCACCTGCTGGTAACAGGATGTGCTGTTGTTGTGACTTTTGTGTCACCAAAGCAGCCAGCAGACACAGACTACTGACAAGGCAGACAGGGGCTTCACTGCTGCTTCAAGAGAGAGAAAGACAAAGGAATATGGAGAGGGAGATAGAGAGAGAGAGAGAGAGAGAGAGAGAGAGAAAGACAGAGGCAGAGAGAAAGAGAGACATAGAGAGGGAGAGAGACAGAACGAGAGAGAGAGAGTGTGTGTGTTATATTGAGAGAATGAGAAGGAGAGGGGTAACAGAAGCAGAGATGGAGAGAGAGCAGGAGACACAATGAGAAAGAGAGAGAGAGAGAACAGAAAAGGACTCACGGCTTCTGAGAGCACTGAGGGAAAATGAAAAGAGCAAAGAGAGAGGCAAGAGAGTGTAGGAGGTAGCAATAGGGAAGGAGAGGTGGGTGTTAGGAGAATGATGTGCTATGCAGTGGGTGTTTGTTCTTCAAAACGGCAAGATCCCCTGCCCCTAAACCCATGGATTATTGATTGTTATGTATGGGGTTTATTATATGTTATATGTGTTTTATTCACTAAAAAGAACCAACTCATAAGAGCAATTCATTTGGGAGTCAGACTACTATGGTTGCGCTGTATGTTTTTGATTCCCTACAAAGGATGGATTAATTGTTTGAGAATTGGACTACATTGGTCACTCGCACTACATGTTTCACTCTGTAGATTCGGTAGTGAAAGAATTTAGAATGGTATTCCATTCACATTGCCACAAGAATGCACATGTAAATCGTTAACTACATGTACAGTATTTTGTTGTCTAGGTGAATGCTCACTTTCGAAAGGGAACTCAACGCTGCGTAAACACACTAGGGGAACGCCTCTGTGGGAACTGGTGTCTGAAACACATATCCAATCTCTGCAATATCATATTGACCGGCGACAGCCCATGAAATCATAACAATGCGACCCGCATGTATAAAAGGAGTGCTTAAACAACATGTCATCCTCTAATCGTCTCCAGGGACTGTCTTGTGTGAAGCACTATCTGGCAAAATGAAATGCACAGAGAGGATTATTAAGTGTGTGGATTCGTGTACTCGCTATCTGACACTAGATCACACACACAAGCTGTACGTTCTCTGTCTGGGGAAGAGCACGCATGGTAAGTTCTCGAGAGAGCTGCCTATGCAAACTGTGACTCTGTTCTTGTCTGGGTCTCTTCTTGGGGGAAGAGAGTTCAACATCTGTTTGAGAGGACGTGACCGCTCACGCTGTTCAGCGGCTCGCAAGAGTGAGCTGCTGGGAGAGGATGCATCGTCTTCTGCATCCTCAGGTCCAGCTGCGAGTGCACTTCCAGCCGAGCAGGAGATGGCTGAGGAGGATAGAGAGGGTGAGTTCACTGAATCCTCTCAGCCACCCTGTCCCACGTATGCTGAGCTGTTGGATTATGGAACGCGCTGCCGGCAGACTACAGTTGCCATGGCAGCGCGTTAGGAGAGAGACCACGCGCATTCACAAAGAATGACGATCGTTTTTTCTCTGGCCATAATCCTACAGCTCAAGTGAGCTTTCCATTCCTTCCTGACCTGCATATTGAGGTTGAGGGAGTATGGGAGAACCTAATTCCTAAAAAAACTTAATAAGGGCAAAAGACCTTCACGTTTTCCATGGTGTTAGGTCGCCACCCTGTGGCCACAGGTCGAACTGTTTTAGGTCTGGTTACTATTTAAATACTAAAGTATTTCTTTATGTAGGGTTCCCTATGTAGGGTTTGTGAAGGAATATGGGTATGTGTCAATGCTTCCGGATGATTATAATAATAATAATAATAAATGTTATTATTCAGCACTTTTCTTGCAAAATAATTATTAAGGGAGCGGACATTGACACTGAAAGCTCAGACTCTGCCATCTAAGCCTCTTATCTCACTTAGATGGCAGGGCATACGCAGCAGCGGGTCAAGCTGGTGCTGCTCTGCACACAATGGCTGTGTGGCAGATGCACCAGGCTGAACTGCTGATTGACTTAGACCAGCGGCATTCAAGACGTGCATGTTGCTAGGTCTGAGTCCTTAACCAGACAGGTTGGGCCTCGCCTGTCTCGACCCGAGGGCCGTGGATGGGACCAGAAGGCTCCGTTCTTCAACCCCAGGCGCTTCTTACATCAGGCCTGTGGAAGATCCTTTCAGGCTTGTAAGGTTGGAGGACACCTTGTTTCTATGGTGGAGGTCACCACCCTGTGGCCGCAGGTGGAACGGTTACCAGGTCTTGTATCTATTTGAAATCCTAATGTATTTCTTTAGACCACTGTTCCCTGTGTAGGACGTGCTTGGGCATTCATCTAAATTAGGAAGGAAGTTTTTATTTTTATTGTATCTGTTGTAAAAAATATAATAATTAGGGCCCTGAAGTTCCCTGTAGGCTGGCTAGTACGATTTTTAGAAAGAAAGAAGTACCATTTGGGTCTTCTTAGGTGAGAGTGTTGGTTTTTGCTTATTGTATGTTTTCTGGTGAGACCACACTCCTTTGTTTTTCTCTTTATAAGTGAGTAAGCTGGCCTCCTCCCACTTGAGATTGGTTTTGAGGCCACTGCTCTGTTGCAGGCTGGCCCTCTTCAGGACGCCTTGATAGCCACCTCAGGGTAGAGTAGTTTGTCTCCTCTCCTATAAGTTTGGAGGACTGCTTTCGCAAGAGACAAGCACTTTGACTTCAGATAGATTAAACGTCTAGTGTTGGCCCACGGGGCCACCTGATATTGTTACCTGGTTAGCGTTACTCATCCTAAGATTAATTTAAAGATTGATTTTTGCCTCCTCTCAGCTGAGAGTTGCTCTTTAGAGGTCGCTGCTCTGAGGAGCGCCAGGTAGATCTATGTGCTATGGGCTGGCCCTCACCCGGGCCACCCTGATAGCTTGCCTAGGTTAGTACTAGGGATAGTGAAGGCGGTCTGTTTTACATTCCCGTCTCTGACCCCTCATTAGTGAGTGTAGGTTCCCTTTTGTATACTTAGTGCTGGCTTCCTCTCATTTGAGAGTCGTTTGGCCAAGGCCCGCCCCCCTTCTGCATGGTGCAGATTAGTGTAGAGGCAGAATAGATGGTTTCCTTTTCTATTGTGATTAGTAATGCTTGCTGCTGCCTGCATTTTGGAAGTTGAGCTCAGGTAGGCCCTCACTAGGCTCCTCTTAAGCCTGCTGAACTAGCATTCAGGCGTTGAGTCAAGTGTGGTTGGTTTTTCTATGAAAAGCCCCTATTCCCCTGGGGCTGAGTACAGATGTTTCTCTCATGATGGAGTCTTTGTGGTTGGCCTCTACCCTGTAGTTTCTCAGGGTTAGGCGGATAGTACTCCCTTGTAAACAAAGTGTTTTCTGAGTGCTTCGCTTATAGCTCTGTTATGTGCCCTGCACCATTGTGGCTCAGGTTGAGCGGTATTTGACCTTCACTGCAGGTTGGTCATTTAGTACGCTCCCTTGTAGCTCAGAATTGCCACGAGCTGACCCCCGTGTTCATCTGGAGTAGTAGGCCCAGGTGGGCCTCCTCCAGGGCATGTTGGCGTATGTTTGTACTCCCCTTGCTTAAAGGGTAAAAAGTGCTTTGACTGAGTACACTGCTCATTGGCGATGTGGTAGGTCCCAGGCGTTGTTGAATAGTAAACTATCTCTGCTACTAGACTCTCTATAGGGCAGTAGGCCCTAACAGGCCTCTCACAGTGAGTTCCCACCATGTTGGGCCCCTAGCAGCCAGCACTTGCGCTGTCAGGTAGCTGGCCTTAACAGGCCTCCCTGTTAGCAGCCCCAGTAAATGGGTTTTCTGGTAGCTATTTCTTATGCCGTCAGATAGTAAGCCTTAGCAGGCTTCTCTGTGGTCAGCCCCATTAGTGTGGATGTTGTAGCAACAAGACACGCTCCGGGTAGCTGGCCTTAACAGGCCTTCCTGTGAGCGAGTCCCAGCACTTTGGTATGTGAAAGCTCAGCTAGCAATGCTTTGCTTTTAAATAAGTAGGCCTTATGGTTTAGCCACTTAAAACTGGCTACCAGGCAGTCAGCCTTGATGGGCCGCCCTGGAGGCTAGTCCCTGGCAGTAGTGGACTTGCTTCAGATTGCAGGGCTTGCCAGGCCTCTCTGAGGATGAGCCCCCAGCAGTGTGGGCATCTGGCATACAGCTGTTGCTTGTTTTCAGTTTGTTGGCCTTAGCAGGCCATTTTGGAAGACAGCAGGCCTCCCTGTGGGTTACCCCAAGGTGTAGGCTTTGGACAGCTAGCTAGCTATTTGCTATCAGGCTGCTGGCCTTAGCAGCTAGTTTCGGGTAGCAGGCCTTAACAGGCCTCTCTGAGAGCCAGCCACTAATAAGTAGGTGTATGGCAGCTAGCAATGGCCGCAGTCAGCCAGTGAACGTTTGCCATTGAGATGCGTGACCTTAGTAGGCCCCTTTCGAGGCGAATTTCCCACAGTATGGTTAATTCTCTGCCAGTCTAGACTCGGTACCAGGTGGTTGGCCACAGTAGGCCTCCCTGATGCGAGTTCCCAGCAGCTGGGTATCGGTCAGCAGGGTCTTGTTATCAGGTGGTTGGCCTTCAGGCCTCCCTGAGATCGCACGCTTCTGTTTGTTGCTGGCTTGGCTAACCATTTTCACCTTTTCTCTGACAGTGGGCTTGAGTATTTAGATTCCTAAGTATGGTCAGTGGTTGAAGGCTTCCCTCTAAGCCTCCCAGTTAGATCAGCTCTTAGGCTGTGAGCATTCCCCTCCCAAGGGTTTCTTTAGAGTGCACGGCCTCCTTAGCGCCTTGAAAACATAGGTGCTTTGTAGATTCTAGGATCAAGCAGAGTAACTCCCCTCGCTTGCAAGGGTTGATAGCACTTCGCTGAGTCCTGCTCTCCAGGATGCCCGTCTCTAAGATCCAGTCTAAGTTGGTCTACTGCCCATTCTGCAGTCCCTCTTTCTGGATGTCTCTTCGTGAGACTTCTCTGTCTAGAGAATCTCCCTGCGTCCCAATGTCCATACTATCCATCCTAAATAGTATGTGAGATTAAAAGGTTAAAAGTGTGTCCCAAAGTATAGTATGTTGAAAAGAGTATGCCAAAAGTTGCCGGATGGTCTACTATTTATGGTAGATTTTCGAAGTGTGGATCTGTGCACACTACAAAGGCTAATATTGCCCACAACCTATTGCACTTTGGATGAGGATTCAGTTCAGAACTACAAACAGAAGTAAAAAATGTTAAAAAACTACAAAACATGGCGGATATGCGCGACCGACGCTGAGAGGTTTGAGTGACTAATAATCAGTTCAACCTGATAGAAAATATTTATTTAATGTTATCCGTGTTATATTTCATCTGCAATAACAATGTGGACTTTTATAATGATCCGATTGGCCATTAACTTTTAAATGCATCATTATACATTAATATGAGGAGAGTTCTCCACATGAAAGACCCGCGACTGCTGATCAACGTGGTACTGCATTTGTCTCTGATACGGTAGGAAATTAGCTAAATGAAATGTGGAGGATGTAAGATGATTGACAGGCCAGTTTACGGAGACAGGATGCGACAGAGAGCAAAGACGCAATTGTATGACGTGATAGTATGTCCCAAAGCTTGTCTACTCTTTTGCTACACACGCAGAAGTATGTACTTTTTGTTTACAGAAAGAGTACATACTTTTAGGGCGTAGTATAAGTAGGCGAATTGGGATGCAGCATGTGTTTCTGAGGCAACAGACAGGTTGTTGGCAGACTAGGTTACTAGTTCAGCTAGAAGCCAGGTCAGCCTCCCTTGTGGCATTCAGGGTTGATTGTGTTCCCCTGAGAAGTGACTGGCTAGGGTTCCTTCTGGCCCCCTAGCCACGCTCCCTTAAAGGGACCCCTTTACTTTGAAGTGATTGGTTCCAGGCCTATGTGCGGCCTTGGCAGGCCTTTATGTGTAAGATATGGAGGCCGCTTTGAGGCTTGTAGCTGAGGCTTTGACCGCTGGGAGCGCTGTCACTGACAGCTCATTTGTGACCTGTAGGGTGAGTGGGTCTGGCATTTCATTTAAACTTGCCAGATTCTGACAGTTGTCACTGCCATGCGTGGCAAGCGCTCCCCATGGCATGGTGCAGCGTTAAGTTCCCTTTCTAAAGGGAATGTCTCAGGTTACACATGTAACCACGGTTCCCTGAGAACAGGAAACGAGACGCTGCGTCTCTTTGCCATGCGGAGGGGCCCGCCTGCTTACAGTCCCTTCAGACGATAAGTGGATGACATGTTGTTTAAGCACCCCTTTTATACATGCGGGTCACATTGTTATGATGTCATGGGCTGTCGCCGGTCAATATGATATTACCGAGATTGGATATGTGTTTCAGACACCGGTTCCCGCAGAGGCGTTCCCCTAGCGTGTTTACACAACGTTGAGTTCCCTTTCGAAAGGGAACCATGGTTACATGCGTAACCTGAGACGGTTTTTAGATACAGATTTCAAAAGTAGGAAAAAAATTACTAAGAAATGTCAATACTGTAGTAAACAAAAACAAAATGAAAATTTTTATTTATATATTTTTTGCAGAAATGTGTTACATGTAAACTGAAAATTCACAGTTGCTTGTTTATCTTTACACATTCTATTATGTCTACCCCTAACACCTTCACCACCACACATTCATATCTTTCTATTGCTTTTCAGCTTTCTATTGCTTTTCTATTGCTTAATTTTCAGTTTACATGAAACACATTTTTACAAAAATAAATGCATTGAATAAATAAAAATGTATTCATACAGTACTGCTGTAGCTGCTATACCTAAACCTAAACCTTTGGATTTAGTTTTGCTTTTGTCTTTAATTTTAAATAATATAAAATTGAAAAGTGAAAAGCCTGTGCTGGCAGAGGAAAACCATCAACAGTACGGGCAGCTTGTTTTCTTTCTTTGCGGACTACCATTGTTCGATCAGTCACCTCACTGGCACTCCAATAAAACACCTTTTTGCATTACAGTGAAGCTTTAGCTTTTCCAACATTTTCAGAGGTGGTAACTACAACAGAAGCAGAAAAGAACAGTTCTGGGAGACTGAATTGTTATAAATTCATACTGCGCTTCTAGGAAACCATCACTAAACAATGATACATGATTGAACATGAGTAGGAATGAATAGGAGGATATTCCATAACTCTCCAGTGACAACAGGACATGTAAAATTGGAAATATTTACTCAATGAGGCCAGAGAGCACTTCAGCGGCTTTATGTTATGTACTGTTCTTTTTGCAGTCATTGTAAACAAGAGATGATTGTTTGTTTCTCTTGTCCTGTGAAATCAGATCTCAGAGATTGTGTCCATACAAAATGGAAAGGCAAAACATTGTCAGATTGTTTTCTCCTCTCAAGCCGATATTTGTTGCTATGGGAATAAAGTATGTACGAGCTATATAACATGTACAACTATATGCGTAATTTTAATCTCTGCTTTAACCAGTAGATGCGAAGACTAATAAGTACTTGAGCAGATATATACTGTATGTTTATGTATTAGTATGCATGGAGGAAGAAAATCTTTTGTGCTTGATCAGTCTTTCTCTCAGTGTTTTAGTATAAAAAAAAAGTAAAAGGTTTTGATATGGAAAATTATAGCATGTTTTTTTTTTTTTAGTACATCAGTCTTTTTTGTTTCAAAAATAATTTGATTCCTGATTTCAGGAAAATAAGTTGTTATTGTTGATAGACAATTGTTTGTAAAAATGTTACTGCATGTACAAATGTCTTATTATTCATTGATCAAGTATGGTTGTTCAAAGTCAAAAATAATAAATTAATGATGAATAAATCACATTTTTAAAATAAATTCCAAGTTACCTTTTTTTTAGTACATGGAGCTGAAGGACGTGACCATCCTCACTGACATTATACAGAAGGAAGCTGGAGGGAATTTGTGTTATAAATATTCAAACTAGACAAACAATGACATTGTGAGCTCACTGATGTTAGACTAGTTTGACAAAAAAAAAAAGAAAAAGAAAAAAGCCAAAAATCTAAAGCCAAACCATCTTTAGAATTTTCTATTTTCAAGCACCCTCCCCCCTTTTTGGGGATTATTACATCTGTAGATGTTTCAATTTAATTTTGCTTTGGAAATAAATAAGAGGTTTTGTAAAAAAACAAATGTAAGACCAAGTAGCAGTTGCATCAGCAACATGCAAGTGTTAAGCAGCAATCCCACAGTGACTAGCACCTATTTACTGGCGTCTTCCAGTGAATCTGGTAGGACTGCAGGGCATGTCATGTAATATTCATGAGTCGAGCTGATAAATTTTGGAACAACTAATTTTCTGGTTCAGACTAGGTCATGTTAGATTATTGCTAAATACTAATTTCACAGTTGGTCCTCATATTACTTAAGGATATTGTTGACTGGAATATTTTATAGTCAGACACGCATACACACATTCTGACTTGTGGATAACTTGTAATGAAGTAAGTCTTTGCAGACAGGTCAGGGGTAGTTTCACCACCCCAAGCATAATAAATAGAAAATTGATGGAAAAGTGAGGATATGCGGAGACACTAAAACACTATTTATCCTTCTTTAAAGGTGATGCTAAAATACTTGCTTTTATCTCCATTTTTATATGTACAGACAATTTTAGGTAAACCGTTACCTTGTTGATTTCAAAATTTGATAAAAAAAAAAAAAATAATTAATTAATTAATTAAACCACAGTTTGGGTTTGGTAAAAGAAAAAAATGTTTAGAAAAAATAAGTCTCATGCTCACCACTGTATTTATTAGATCAAAAATACGGTAAAAACAATATTGTGAAATATTAGTGCAATTTAAAGTAATGTTTTCTATTTAAATATATTTTAAAATGTCATTTTTTTCCTGTGATGTCAAAGCTGGAATTTCAGCAGACATTACTCCAGTCTTCAGTGTCACATGATCTTTCAAAAAATATTTTTGCATCATACTTTTGATGCATTTTACCGTTTTTTTATTTATTTATTTATTTTTTTACAATTGATAACAAGCGTTTACAAATACTTTTTCTAAACTACGTGCCTAAATCACACAATTGGCCACAACAGTTAATATTTTGCCCAAAACCGTATTTTGTTAAATAAATACAAATGCTACATTTCAAAATGCTAAAGACCTTTTTCTACACTAACTCAGCAAACCTGAATCAATCTGTCAAAACACTAGCACTAGTTTACTATCCAACATGAACATAAAGTCAATCATAGCGCAATGACTGTCAAAATACTAACAGTTGATTGGCATTATGAAAACTGCATTGCTTGTCATGTTTCAGTTCTACCTGCAGAAAATATTAAATCAATTGTTTGTTTGATTTTATAATTCAGTTTCCTTTTACTGTAAGCCATTCTACATTTTTAGTTCAGTGTTAAATGTGTGCATTCTTGACAACATACTATCTAAAAGTAAATGAGTCATTACTTTATTGAATGTACAGTAGAAAAAAACAATAGAAAGTAACAGAATTGCTCAGAGCAGCCACTGGTCAAATTGGTCCACTATGCAGAACTTCAGTTGCCACCCTGGTTAAAATTGCTTTCTGGGGGGTAGGGGTGTTGAAGGTGCCCCCACAGAGAATGGGATGGTGTCTCCATGGTAGTTAGTGTCCTAAGCGGACCACATATTCTGTGTATATGGAACAGTGGTACTGGAATTGCTGTAGTAAAAGCTTTACATGAAGCTTTCACTGAAATGAAAACATGAAATTGCTGCCATTGATCAACAATAAATCCAACATATACATGCCAACTTTGGTTACTATGGAAGCTTTTTTCACAGAATAAAAAAGTATAGAAGGTAATTGGGACTTTTTATCTCACAATTCGGACTTTTTTTCTCTCAGGATTGTGAGATATAAACTAGAAATTGAAAGAGAAAAAAGTCACAGAAATAAGCTTTCATTGGTCCCACATGTGTAAGGGAAAAACACATAGAAATGCACAATCCAGCACACATTCTTCCTCCTCTCTCCTACCTCTTCTTCTCCTTTGTCCTATTCCTCTCCCTCAACCAGACATTATTTTCTCTCTCTCTCTCTCTCTCTCTCTCTCTCTGCTCCTCTGAGTTGTTCTGCATCCACGCTGAACAAAAACAATTCAAAGAGTCCTATTTTGCTGTGTATGTTCAAGTAATGGAAAGAACTTCAACACCTGACTATGCCTCCAACTGAGATTGGATTCAGCTATTTCTCAATATGTCAGTGATCTGCTACTTAGAAATGCTTATCAGTTGTTTCAGTATTTTATATATTATAACTTTATAACAGTTTTTATCCCCCCCCCAATACTTTTGAGCTGCTGCTGTGTTTGCAGAAGTAGAGGATGTATACTGTATTTGTGGTTTGGAACATCAGGTCTTCATTTCTGTCATGCTGTGTTTTAGTATTTGTAAATAAGACCAGAAAGATCCATTGGAGTTTGGTATTGGGTAAGCTTGTATGAAAAGAAAATTTAAGCATTTTAGAAACATTTTATTTGGCTGTATATTGTGTGAAAACAACATGAATTGGACATGAAAAAAAAACAAACAACTGTAGTGCATCCTTGCTGTCAGGAAATTCAGAATCAAAGATATTGTGAATTCAACAGGTTTGTTTAGCATCGTTGGCAAAAATGATCAAAAAGTAGTCTTGAATATAGCAGATAGTAGATAATGAAGTGAAGGTTTACAGGTGAAGGAGAGGATCACTGGAGACTGGAAACACAAGGAGCAGGTAGGAGATCACTGGATAAACACTTTGGAGAAATCACTGGAGGTAAGTAGACAAGTAAGTATTTCTTAGTCCTTATCAAGAATAGACAATAGCTGCACCCCAATTCAGAGACTGCATCCTTCGAAGGCAGGATTCAAAGGCCAATTGTGTCACCGCATAACTTTTAAAACGTATTAACTTACTGAAATATTTAATGATACAAATGTAAAAAAATAAATATTCTCTAATATAAGCAGAAATGGACCATGGTGAACATATTTAGACAGTTTGTGATCCCTGTTTTGTTTTCAGACAGTTAATATAACTTAAAAAAAAAAAAGTCCAGTGCAAACATTACTGCCACTCATCAATGACCGCTGTCACAGTTGCTAGGTGACAAGAACAGTCATCCATAGTCTAGACCGTCCCACTTAACAAAGCTCAGTCCGACCTTCACTGCCTTCGAAGGCATGGCCTTTGAAGTTTGAGTCCTTCGAAGGATACAGCCTCTGAATTGGGACACAGCCAACGAGTATGTTTGAGGTGTGTGTTTTAATGCCAGTGGTGATGAGTGTGCTCAAAGCCACTAGATGACAAGCCTGCAACCATTAGCCAAAAAAGCGTAATGGCTGATGCTAACACTGCGGCTGCCAGTACACAGGAAAGGAGACCAGAGGCTTTTTAAAAAAAATGTATGAATGTCAATGTAGAAGAGGCTACACTACTCTGAATAAACCGCTTTTGTGAGGAAACAACTTATTTAATGAATCGACTGCCTGCCTGCTAATCTTCAACATGTTTTATGCTAAACAATACATTTGTTGGGAACGATATGTAGATTTTACTTTGATAAAAAGGTTATTTTATAAGAGAAGGCAGACTAGGGAACAGGTAGGACTCATTTACGGCATTACCATTTATTGAGTGATATATGTTGTCTAAAGCAAGTAGAAAATACCTATGCTTTCTTTTGTTTGGCTTTCAGGATTTAAGTTATCAGTTATAAGACTTGAGTGGTAACTGCATGTATGCACATGACGCTGATATTATGCTTTTTAATGAATGAAGAGAACAAGAATAATTTATTGTGTTATATTGTATGTTGTTTAATGAAAGAAAAAAAAAGTATTCTTTCTATCACTGCCAGGTTAGGTGTTGTAATTATTTATGACTAGAGATTTTCGCACTCTTTTTTTCCACTCAGTAAAACACATTCAACGAACAATGCAGTCCCACTGTAAGTTTACTAGCGATATAACATCAAATATATATTCACAAGACCAGCCCGCTATATAAATATATATATATATATATGCTTCAGTGCACACAGACATATATTCCACCTGGAAGTAAGAAACTTCAGGCAGTCCTTAGGGCCTATGTGGACTAAACATATTTTTGAGCCAGAAAAAAAACACAAACAAAAAACATGATGGCAGCTTCACCTGTTGACAGGTTCTGTGAAAGCTGTCCCACACTGTTAGGGATAAAGATTCATCCATAAAGGAAATATAAAGTGGCAAAGGGAAGTATAAAAGTATAAATGTTATTTTAAAGGAAGATTAATGTATTACCTTCCTTTAAAATAAACAAAAGTTTAAAATAAAATATTCTGATTCTGACAGTGTGGAACCCCAGAACTTGTTTCTCTCTCCGTATATTTCTACACCAGTGCCCTTCTATGACACTGAAGCTAGAAAATCTTCAAAAAATAAAATATGTTGCTGAATCTACAAGGCTGAATATGGCTGATATTCACATTGAACATTTTGCCTGCTATACACCTGCCTATTGATTTTATACTGTATGCCATGCTCACATAAAGGCCATCGTTACAATGAGAGCAGAAGCTTGTTTCATAGCTCCTGCCCCCTCTGTCCCCTAAATTTCACAATCAAAGGCCATTGTTGTAGCTTTCCATACACCCAACGGTGTGAGCATGCATTCACTGTGGGTGAGCCTGTCATAAGAGACATGCCGGCTGGACTGTGGAACAGCTGTGCTGGTGAGCAGCTTAACCTGTGTCAGAGTACAGCTGAGTGGAAATCAGTGACTATCAGTTGCAGTGCACGACATTTTTTGTAAAGCTATAGCGGATCGGGGGGATATTAATGATGGTATATTAATTCACGAATCAAGAAATATACTAGATTAAAATCACTAGAATATAAAAATCTAATTATATATCCATAATTCATTTATTTCATAATTCAATGTTCATATTTGTGTGTAGCATTTCAAGTATTTTTTTCCTGTGCCACTTGGGGAGAAAAAAACAAGTCTGAATGGATAAACAAACTATTACAAGACATGTGGAATTAAATTTCTTTAGAAAACTGATTGAAACTTTTTAAGAAGAATAAAAGACAATAGATGAGCTGTGTTTTCTGAAGCTTTCCAGCAGTCTATTTCAGTCTGAACAAAGGAAATATTGGTGTGAGCAGCAGTTAAAATTAGTATGTGCTGTACCAATTTACAATTATGTCTGTCTTTAAAATCTCAGAAATAAAGTTGCATTTTTCAAAAACATACTGAAGACTATAGTAGATTTCTCATGTTGTAATCCATAATGCAAAATAATAAGCAACACTATGTCAGTATCACAGCGGTGGTACTGAAATACACCAATACCATTCAAAAGTCTTGGGTCAAGAATGAAATTAATCTGAACGAAATCAATACTTTTATTCAGCAAGGATGCATTCAATTGATCAGAACTGACAATAAAAACTTTATTAGTGTTAAAAAATATTCTGTTTCAAATAAATGCTTTTCTGTTGAACTTTCTATTCATCAAATAATCTTTTATGTCATGGTTTACAATAAAGTATTAAGCAGCACAACTGTTTTCAACATTGATAATATCAATGGCCTTGATAGTCATCAGAAGGGCACTCTACCCCAGATTATTGCCACACAAAATCATTGACTACAATCGGACTACATTTCCCATAACTCACTGCCCAGTCTCATTATCCATGATTGTCTTCATCTGTGTCTCATAAGCCTTGTTAGCTCATCCTATATAAGCCTGGTTTACTCAGTCACTCTTTGCAATGTCTTGCCTTGCATTGCGGAGTACTTTTCTGATTTCCCATTCCATGATTTTGACCCCTGCCAGATTTCCCTGTTTGTTGAGTTTCCTGCCTGGTGTTGGATTGTTTACACTGTGTTTATGACCTCTTGCCTGTTTATTGGGCTATGTCTTTGGATTACCCTTTAATAAATGCTGCATTTGGATCCTCAACATTTGTGTCTCCAAACAGTAACAACTGGAATAAATTTAATTTATTAATTATATTAAATACAAACCCAAATCCAAAAAAGTTGGGACACTGTACAAACTGTGAATAAAAAAGGAATGCAATGATGTGGAAGTTTCAAATTTCAATATTTTATTCAGAATACAACATATCAAATGTTTAAACTGAGAAAATGTTTTAAGGGAAAAATAAGTTGATTTTAAATGTCATGGCATCAACACATCTCAAAGTTGGGACAAGGCCATGTTTCCCACTGTGTGGCATCCCCTCTTCTTTTTATAAAAGTCTGCAAACATCTGGGGACTAAGGAGACAAGTTGCTCAAGTTTAGGAATAGGAATGTTGTCCCATTCTTGTCCAATACAGGCTTCTAGTTGCTCAGCTGTCTTAGGTCTTCTTTGTCGCATCTTCCTCTTTATGATGTTTTCTATGGGTGAAAGATCTGGACTGCAGGCTGGCCATTTCAGTACCCGGATCCTTCTTCTACGCAGCCATGATGTTGTAATTGATGCAGTATGTGGTCTGGCATTGTCATGTTGGAAAATGCAAGGTCTTCCCTGAAAGAGACGACGTCTGGATGGGAGCATATGTTGTTCTAGAACTTGGATATACCTTTCAGCATTGGTGCCTTCCCAGATGTGTAAGCTGCCCATGCCACACGCACTCATGCAACCCCATACCATCAGAGATGCAGGCTTCTGAACTGAGCGCTGATAACAACTTGGGTTGTCCTTGTCCTCTTTAGTCTGGATGACATGGTGTCCCAGTTTTCCAAAAAGAGCTTCAAATTTTGATTCGTCTGACCACAGAACAGTTTTTCACTTTGCCACAGTCCATTTTAAATGAGTCTTGGCCCAGAGAAAACGCCTGCGCTTCTGGATCATGTTTAGATATGGCTTCTTTTTTGACCTATAGAGTTTTAGCCAGCAACGGCGAATGGCGCGGTGGATTGTGTTCACCAACAATGTTTTCTGGAAGTATTCCTGAGCCCATGTTGTGATTTCCATTACAGTAGCATTCCTGTATGTGATGCAGTGCCGTCTAAGGCCCCGAAGATCACGGGCATCCAGTATGGTTTTCTGGCCTTGACCCTTACGCACAGAGAGTGTTCCAGATTCTCTAAATCTTTGGATGATATTATGCACTGTAGATGATGATAACTTCAAACTCTTTGCAATTTTTCTCTGAGAAACTCCTTTCTGATATTGCTCCACTATTGTTTGCCGCAGCATTGGGGCAATTGGTGATCCTCTGCCCATCTTGACTTCTGAGAGACACTGCCACTCTGAGAGGCTCTTTTTATCCCCAATCATGTTGCCAATTGACCTGATAAGTTGCAAATTGGTCCTCCAGCTGTTCCTTATATGTACATTTAACTTTTCCGGCCTCTTATTGCTATCTGTCCCAACTTTTTTGGAATGTGTAGCTCTCATGAAATCCAAAATGAGCCAATATTTGGCATAACATTTTAAAATGTCTCACTTTCAACATTTGATGTTATCTATATTCTATTGTGAATAAAATGTAAGTTTATGAGCTTTGTAGATTATTGCATTCCTTTTTTATTCAAAATTTGTACAGTGTCCCAACTTTTTTGGAATCGGGTTTGTATATTAAAATATAAAGCGATTATTTTAAAATTCTGCTATTTTAAATTTAAAAATAAAAATCACAATTACTGTTTTGCTGTGTTTGTTACATAAATGCAGTTTTTTGAGCATATGAGACTTCTTTCAAAAACATTTAAACGGTAGTGTAACTCTTGTGACAAAGTATTTTTATCTCACCCAGATCAGCTGATCATATTCTAATGTAGCAAAGACACTGTGTTTAGAATCAATTTAAAAATAGCCAGTAGGTATTAATAAAGTGCTATTATTTACTCTCTGGTTTCAATTTTAGAAGCTTGCTTATGTGTTTGTCTCTTTATTCTAAGTCGCTATGATGTCTAAAATCAGGATGATGTGAAAAAAAAACATGGCACTCGGGTCAAGGCAAGAGAGATCGACAGAGAAAGATGTAATTGGCCCTGAACAGCAGTTATATCACTTGCCACCTGGGTTCCTCAAACCTCCTTCACCTCAGAATAGCAACAGAAATGCTGCTAGTGCTGTTCCTCCCTCCTTTTCTTTGAAAAAACCCAATGTCTCCCATTCCTGCCCCTTTGTCATCCTGTCATCAGTCCGTTACTTTGAATTGACATAAGTGAGATTTCTGATATGTCATACCTTAAGGATTTTTGCTTTGAAGTTCGTGCTGAGCCTTTGCAACACATCTATTTTCATTTCAATTTACAATGTGATTCAACAGCAAAGGGGGCCTGAGAAGTGTAAGGGTCTAATAGATATCTGGCCCCACCTCAACCTTCGAGTGCCTGGGGACCAGGTGATCAATAATAACCTGGGCCAGACAGTCACACTTGAGTGTCAGCGAGCAGTAATCCAATCCAGATATAAAATGAAAATAAAGTTACTGTATAAGAGATTAATGAGTTAATGACAGCTGAATTGGGATTATAAACAGCTGGTGTATGTTTTTCTCAAAGAAATTTACCACATGGCTCTGCAACGGGTTGTGTTGTTCAGTCATATTGTGGCTGTCAGAAATAAAAATGTTTGTGTCGAAACAATCCAGGGTAGAGATGCCCAAAGTTAGTGAAATAACTAAACTAAGCTTCCCCCCCAATGGAAATGGATTTTTAAAAGGTTTTTTTTTGCACCGTATAAAAACCATTATGCCTATGGAATGTCCCCATAAAACGTGTGTGTGTGTGTGTGTCTTTGTGTTAAAGAGAACAGCATGGAAAACTTAAAAACAGTTCTGTCAAGACCACTATTGTCAGTGATGATTGACAGTTAGCATACAGTTTGGATTGGCAGTATGGCTCTTTTCTGGGCAAGAACTCCCTGCCCATCCATGCAGTCTAGCACTGATAAGCAATAAGGCCCCTAGGTTAAATAGAACAGAACAAACATTAATGTATGTAAGATATCACCATTATGTGTGTCACTCCTACTCTGTGTTTGAAGAAATTTAGGGTTTATTTATTAGGAATTATGTTCCCTATTACAATCGTCCTCCGTCTCTGTGTACACGTACATGGAGTTGAGAGTACCGTTTAACAATGAATCAATGTGCTGGGAGACCTTCAGTTTAATGAAGACTTTCATAGATAGCTGTCCCAGATCAGATTAAACCCATGAGAGAGAGAGAACAAGAGAGGAGGATATCAGAGTTCAATGAAAAGAGTGAATGTGGCGTGTACTTTGAGCCAATAAAAAGTGTACATATTTCACCAAGGTTAGATTTCGGGTTCTGATACAAGATTAGGATCCAATAAAAGAAAGAAAAGCAAAAAAAAAAAAAATTTTAGGCTAAATAAAACAAAACTGAATGCAACATTTCATACCAAAGTCCTCCATGCTGGTTACTGAGAAAGCATTTGTATGCAGTATACATCTTGGATGGATATTGATTTACTAAGAAAAGCTATTCCATTGAAATCATTACTGGTTGGCTGGAAACATGTCTTGAAATAAAATAGAGGAAAAAATCCCTCATGTTGTTATCCAAATACTAGATAATTACCCATTTAAACATGCACACATATACAACATGAACACTGCGCTTTTAATCGCACTTTTCAATGAAAAGTGTGGGGAGCTGTCCGTGGTGCTGAACTGTGATTCAAGCTGTAGTTAATCAGTCAGTAGTCATGTATCAAATGCTTTTGTCCAAAGTGACTGTAAGGACACTTAATAGAGGGCTAGTTTCTCTGCAGCATCCTGGTGTTTGGTGTCTTGCTCAAGGGTACAAATGGTCATAGCTCATGGCTCGCTTTATGTGGAGATTGAGACATCAATTTTCCAGTTACCAACCCTGCAGCGCTAACCACAACGCAGCAGAGAACCACGAGCCCGAACTCATCCCCTTAAAATCAACTGTTTTAGAATTTGATCGTTTGATCTTTCACTGATGCCCACTGTACAGAGCTATTCACTCTTTCTCCTTCCCCTTACTCCCCTGTGGGAGAGAGCAACATTGGCATTCACTACAGACATTCTCTGCACAACCAGAGAGGAAAGTTGCACATAAACATGTAATTGAATTATTCACGTACTGGAGACAGGAGTATGTTGGACTCCGTTCTGACAGCATACAGACAGAAAAAACACAGAGGCGTGGACTCCTCGCACAGTTACAGAGAGAGGATTTGTGTTTATCCCTGCATGTGTCCCTCCAATCACATCTTTCTCTCTCTCTCTCTCTCACTGTTTGAAACTTTATCTCTTTCAGACACTTTGTACTTTATTTGCAACAACGCTATATCACAAGAACCAAGAAGCTGAGTGGAATGTTAATAGTGTTTTTTTTTTTTTTTTAATTGCATTCAGCACATTGTTAATAATGACCAATAACGAAGCACCGCCTCTTAGGTGTAGTTAGATCTGTTAATCTCCCACATCTTTTTATATTAATTCTACCTCTCATGATCATACATTTGTACAAATACAAAGAAATACATTTCTGTTTTTGCATTAAAACACCTGCTTAGAACAACTGTTATGGGCTTTACTACAAACCACAGTACACAACATTTAATGCTTTGGGGTTATTTGGGGTAAATCTATGAAATATCTCTGACAATGCTCTTCAATTTAGTTTAGTTACATAATATACTATTTTGTCATATTTCCGGCAAACATTCCTTTCCTGCACTCTCATTTCCTTTTTTAGGGTTGTATAGGGCTTAAAAGTTTATAAACACCAGTCCTATGCTGTATATTACACTGCTGTGAAACTATTTTGTCCTTTTAAAGAGTTAAACAAACACATAACAATGTTAGGATTGTAAGGTGGAGTAAGTGATTGCACTGGTAAACACACCAAAACAAACACGCCCCTAACTCAATGCCTCCTCCCCCACGTTCACAGACACGCTATGCAACAAAGGTAACAACTATAGCGGAATCTGCTGTGCCTGCCGCCCGAGGGTATGATGTCATCAATAAGTGAAAGCAATTTGTGTTACTATGACAATTCAGGTTGAATGTCTAATTGTTATCTAACACCTCTACTCCTTCAATGGCAAAGTTATCCCTTCCATCCCAAAAAACAAACAAACATAGTTTTCATGAACAGCTCCCTATATAACATGATAGTCCAATAACTAATATTACAAATGTGACAAAATTAAGGGGTTATAGCGATCACTAAAATGGAAACCAAAAAAAAAAAAAATATATATATATATATATATATATATATATATTTTTTTTTTTTTTTTTTTTTTTTTTTTTATAAAAAATATTTTATTTATCTTACTTTTCTTACATACTTTGGGAGCCAATGCTTAAAAACAGGCAGTGGAGGTTTAGACATTTCAGGCTTATAATAATAATAATGCAATGAAAATCAATAAACAAGTGAAGATGACACACGAGTATATCCAAGCAAAAGATGGCATAAGTTAGTTCTGTGAAACACAGCAAAACTAAATATATTCCAGGCTATGAAAATGTATTCTCATCAGCAGTGTTCTGCCAGAGCTCTCCTAGGATTTTTTTTTTTTTTTTTTTTTTTTTTTAATTTAACAGGCATTTCTAGGTAAACTGAGACATGACGAAATCTGCAAGTGTGTGTAGGTGTAAAGCATCACTCAGAGCACAGCATGACTCTTTGAAATATGTCCCACTGAAAATCATCATTCTTACCATTTTAAAAATTTAGCTCAAAGCAAAACTACATTTGTGAGACAGTGAGATAAGACTTGACCAAAGTAATCTCCTTTAACAACCCAAAACCCTTAAAACTCTGTTTGAAAATGAAGATTTTGTGAAGTAACTTGTAAAGTGATGATTAGGCTTTATAATTATGTGGTGTTGGGCAGGGCTTAAAGGCTGGAAGATGATGTAATGATGCATGTGAATTTATTGATTTGTTTCCAGTACGAGCTGATATGCACAATATGTAAATGTGAAGAAATGTAAAAATAGAAATGGATAAACATTTACAATACTTTTTAAAAATATAAGTACTTTTGGCATTGGAAAATCCTTAAATACAAAAATACATGTATCTGAAGACTATAAAGTACATGACAATAAAGTGGAGATATATACATTAATTTAGTTTATGTTGTTGCATGTAATGAATTATAATGCATATATGGTGGATTCCCAATATGCTCTTAATTTCTTGCTCTTCTTACTCTAAAAAATTTTTATATATCCAAAACATACAAGTATATAGTATGTATGTATATAAACCACCCCATAAATATCATTACAAGCATTGGAAGATTTACATTTGGAAAACGAATGCAACAAAGCGATTTCACTTGATTTACAGAGCTGCTCTTGAGAGGTGTTATGCAGTAATCAAACAGTAATTGGTGTACATTTCCGTTCAACTAGCAGGCAGAATATGCAGGCGAGGACCTGTAAATGGGCAGACCAGGAGTAAGATGAATGACCAGACAGGGCGGAAGAAATTACAGTATATTAACATTAGATGCATGGTACATAAAAGCTTGGATAATCAGTGTGGAGAGGGGCCTTCTGACTGCTGCTGGCCCGAAGACAAGTCATTTGATCAAACACAATGAATCACAAGCTGTGACAGAACACCAATGGTTCTGAGATCCTCTGATTTCTTAATTAGTGCTTGTACAGTATAGGTTCTCATTTTCCAAACTCAGATCTTAAAATATAAACACCCATTTGTGTGATTTGTGTATGTAGAATCAAATTAATGTTAGCAAAATAAAAACCTTGTAGGCATACTTTGTAGGGCAACATGACTTCAAATACCAATGAGCCATCATCGCATTAGTGTCAGCATGATCAAACACACAGACCTTCTTCCCTGAGTGCTTAATAAACAGGCGTAATTAATTATCTCTCTGTATATACGAATAATAACAGGGAATTAAAAGACATCCTCTGGTTTAAGCACTACCTGTGCAGAAGGGATCTGCTATTGAATTTAGATGAATTTACAGACAGATTCTTAATCCAATAATATGACATGCTGTTGCCTAATATGGTATGATAATTCTTCATTACTGCTACTTTCAAGTTTTACAGGATTAAACTGTGATTAATTTACTGCCTGCATGTTTGCTGAGCAAACTGTCCTTAAAGCACGTCCCTCTAACACAAATAATGCTAGATAATTATAATCGGAATCTAAAATGGAAACATGCACAAGAAGTAATACTTTTTGAAAGGACTAAAATGCCCTTGTCTATCTCGACAAGGACATAAACACATCGTTCCAGCAATTCATGTGTGGTTTACTCTTTCTCCTTTACCAAACTCTTCTTGTCTCTTTACAGTCCCCTGATAGAGTGAACAAAGTTCCCGCCTTGGCTTGAAGACAGAGACCTTTGTCCTAAGATAAGGCCATCAACACAAACAGTCCCACGGGCAGCACTGACTTGCCCCATCACTGTGCTGCTTGAGACATCCAGAGTTGGCTCTGGAGGGACTGTAGGGAGCAGCCAAGCATCTGGTTAAGAGTTAGGAAAACTGGCATCAGTGACAGCTTATCGGGCTGTGACATCTGAACTGCGCTCAGCGCGAAATTGTCGAATGCCAGGGATGACATTATCTAGGTTTCTGCATGCTTTCCCTTGCCCGATGACATTGTCAAAGCAGGTGACCAATCAGCTGCATGGGAACCAATGAAGAAGATATCAGTGGCATAAGCAGCATTAGTACCCCAGGATCACTTAATTCTTTAAACAAGCAGCAACCTAACTGTCAGAGCAAAATAACTAAACATTATATTAATTTTTAGACATTTAAAACATTCATAAAACAGCATTGCCTCTGAGCAACGGTGAATTCTCATATCTGTATAGTTTATGAAACTTTTATTACATTCAGAATGAAAACCATGTTTTTGGATGAATGTAATACAACTGCATATTTCTTTTATGCACCGGTATAGCCACTCAATTATTTTGTTATATGGCAATTAATCAGTATAATAGAGCTGCAAAGGGAGTGTGTAATTTAAATTCAGATCAAAACTATCACAGTTAGTTTGACCATAACTCAACTGTTTTATTCCTGACACTTTGTTCCAAAAAGCACTGAAAAACTAGACACAGTCTGACACTTCAGATTTTCATTTAGATAATAGCATCCCATCTGGTTGCCGCCACGCCTTCTGTCACTCTCAGTCCTCCCATCCAACCTCCTTATCAATTACAAAGCCACTTTTAAGTCCCAGTTAACAGGATGTTAATGCATTATTGGGTCTGAGGGTGATGTGCTATTGAAGGGAGAGATGGACATTATTGCCCTTGAGCACAATCTGGGACCAAGACAAGATCTGCATTTTAATATTAGCAGATGAGAGGAGATTATTTAAAACTAGCAGCATGCACTTTTTTTTTTTTTTTTTTCTTTGTGTGTGTCAGCATGTTCTATGGGGCTGTATTTTTGTGACAGATACATTTTGGCATTACCCATATAAACACAAATGAGTGTGGAAAGCATTTGTGCTTTTCATGCAGTGATATGTGCACAACATATTCATCATCTATTTGTTATATCAACAGTTATTTGTTGCTCGCAGTGATAGCACTACCTTATTCGTGTAGTATGAGGCAAATACCATGTCCTTATCCAAGTAGTGAAATCTCTTCATCTGTGTACTGTAAATTGAAGTAGATGGAAGACAAGATTACTTATTGTAATAACACAACTCAGTACAAATGACAATTGTAACCTCAAGGCATAGACAAGTATTGCTGAGTTCATTTTCTTTTACAACTTGTGCAAAGTTATTATGAGTTGACTGGATTTTTAAGTGTATGTGAGCAAAATGTGAACAAAACACCAGTGTCCATGAAACATTTCAGGATTTATTGGCTTGCCCAAGGGATTGCAAGGGAAGGCAGTTGATGAAGCAGAATGGTGTGAATGAGACAAAGTGTCTAGCCATTTACCTACATGTAGATGCTGTAACTGCAACATTACAGCTTTCTCTATTGATGGCCAAGCAATATGTAAATTGAAAAATTTAATTATATTATAGTTGTTTAGAGTAGTAGATCCCCCCAGGATTATTTGATGAATAGGAAGTACAATAAAAAGAACAGCATTTATTTAAAACAGACACTTGTTTATAACCATGCAAAAATCTTTAATGTGACTTTTGATAAATTTAACACATCCATGCTGAATAAAAGTATTAATGTTTTTCAAACAAACAAACAAATACATACACACATTTTATACTGACCCAAAACTTTTGAATGCTATATATCTATGGAATTACCTTTGTTCCAATAAAAATGAACGTAACTTAAAAAAAAAAAAAAAAAAAAAAAAAAAACTAATAAAAATATAAATTGAAACTGAATACAATGTATTTGGAACTTAAAAAAATATATCACAGGCAAAATGTTTGACTTTTTTTTAATACACCATGTTTTGCTCACTGTTTCTCCTCTTTCTTTCACTGATCTGTACTTACAAATGTGTTTCCAGAGTTTTCATTTATGCTTCTGAAGTTTTCGTTTACGATCCCAGAGTTTTTGTTTGTCTTTCTGATTTGTCTTTCACAAATCTCTTGTGGGGGCGGGGCCAGCAGTGGTGTGTTCTCATTGGCTACTGAGTTTTTGATTGACAGCTTCTTGACCTGGCAGGGAAGACGTCAGTGTTGTGTTTACAATTACATGTGTGGAGGTGAGAGTCTGTAAGCAGCTTCCTATTTCATTTTTTAGTGATATAAAGATAGGAGTTTTTATTATTTTATCTGTATTTATCTGCTGCTACACTATGGTGAGATGATTTCTTAGGACTAGCACAGACAAATAATATATTTATTATTATCATCAATCATCATCGTTATCTGGATACTCGCGGTAAGTCAGTATTTTTTTATTTTACAAAATTACATTGGCCAAGAAAGCTCAACGCGCTGCAAATGAAGAAAACACATGCAAATAGAAAAAACACCAGCAAATTTTTCAGTTTGTCAGTTTGACAACACATGCGCTGCAAAAGTTCACAACACATGCAAATACAAAAACGTGCTGCAAAAGTTCACAACACATGCAAATACAAAAACGTGCTGCAAAAGTTCACAATACATGCAAATACAAAAAAACACGCTGCAAATGTTTACAACACATGCAAATACACGCGCTGCAGGAAACCAAACAGAGTTAGCTTCATTGTCTTCAGTAAGCACTCTCTGTGAAACGTCTGTCTTATTTACTGTTGTTTCTCTCACATTATTCAAGCTCTATATGTTTTAGACAAGTGAAAGTATGGCGAGTAAGCAGCAATTCAGACCGTGTGCTACTCCCTGCCCTCGTTACATCACGGGTGGGGATACACACAAGCTCTGTGTTGTTTTTTTGGGAGCGGAGCATGCCCAGGCAGCCCTCGAGAGGGCTGGGCGGGAGCAGCCCCAGCCGAGTACGAGCTCCTCGCACAGGGCGCAAAAGAAAGTGAGTGTTGCTTCCCGTGCTCCCCCACAGAGAGACTGGGGGGCGGGGCAGCGCTCACAACCGAAGCCTTCCAAGAGTAAGACGGATCTGAAGAAAAGAAGTCCTGACGCCAGTGGTGTCGGGCTTCAGAGGGCAGTCCCCTCCGGGGCAAGTTGGTTCCCACCTCATTATACGGTGCCCGGTGCCCTCAGGGGGCCATTCTGCCAACCCTGCCACCTCGTGTGCTTCAGGGCGCAGCGGTTCTCAGCAAACGCATATCTCAGTGTCCACCCTGCAACATAGTGGCACTAGGATGTTCGCTCCCTCCGAGGAGGGGTCAAAAGTGGCCAGTTCAGTTGCTCCCTGACGGTTCGCCGTTTCAGGGCACCAGGCTGGTCACACATCAAACACCGCAGGTCAGTCTCGAGAGACTGATTCCCTTAGTAGACTCTCTGGCAGCGTGGAAACTTCTGTCAAATGTATCTCAGTGGGTCCTGCACACAATAGAATTTGGGTACAGAATTAAGTTCAGGTTGCGATCGCCCAGGTTCAATGGGATTTTGTTCACCGAGGTGAGCCCAGAGCAGGCTCTGGTTATGGAACAAGAAGTACAGACTCTCTTGCAAAAAGAAGCTATAGAACGGGTTCCTTCTCCCAGCAGGGAGTCAGGGTTTTACATCCGGTACTTCATAGTTCCGGAGAAGGATGGAGGGTTGCGTCCTATTCTAGATCTGCGCCTTTTAAATCGCTCTGTCAAGAAGCTCAAATTCATAATGCTAACTCTGAAACAAATTGTGTCACATATCAGGTCCGATGACTGGTTTGTCATGATAGATCTGAAAGACACATACTTTCATATATCCATCCTTCCTCAAAACAGGAAGTTCCTGAGGTTCACTTTCTAGGGCGAAGCGTACCAATATTGGGTTCTTCCTTTCAGCCTAGCTTTATCACCCCGCACCTTCACAAAATGCGTGGATGCAGCTCTGACTCCGTTGCGACTCCAGGGCATCTGCGTGTTGAATTACATAGACGACTGGCTGATCCTGGCACAGTCAGAGGAGTTGGTGGTTCAGCATCGAGATGCTGTTCTCACCCACATGAAGCGTCTGGGGTTACGGCTAAACGCAAAGAAAAGTGTGCTATCTCCAGCTCAGAGAACCTCTTTTCTCAGCGTAGTTTGAGACTCGGACTCGATGCAAGCACGTCTATCTCCGGCAAGCGTAGAGGCGATTCTCACAGCCGTAAACAAGCTGAAGCTAGGCCAGTCACTCACTGTGAAACAGATTCAGAGACTGTTAGGTCTGATGGCAGCTGCGCCCAACGTGATACCTTTTGGCCTGCTGTACAAATCCGTTTTGCATCAAGATCACGTGGCGATGCCTTCGAGCTTGTGTCATGTGGAAAAAACCTTAGTTTCTTTCCCAAGGGCCGGTGCTGGGAGCTCCTTGTCGTCGCGTAACGCTTACGATAGATGCGTTCCTTAATGGCTGGGGGGTGATCATGAGTGGTCGCTCGGCTCAGTGTCTGTGGAGGGGCCATTATCTTTCCTGGCACATAAATCAGTTGGAGATGATGGCTGTGTTCCTGGCACTCAAACACTTCCTCCCAGATCTCAGGGGCCATCATGTGTTGGTCCACATGGACAATACAGTGGTGGTCTCTTATATAAATCATCAGGGGGGTTTGCGTTCGCGCCCCTTATTCAAGTTGGCACACCAGATCCTCCTGTGGGCCCCAGGGAAGCTACTGTCAGTCAGGGCAGTATACATTCCGGGGCGTCTGAATCAGTAAACAGACATCCTGTAGAGGCAGGGGCTGAGGCCCAGGGAGTGGAGCTCCTTTGGGAGTGCTTCGGGAAAGCGGAAGTGGATCTGTTTGCCTCTCGAGAGATGACTCACTGTCCATTGTATTTCTCCCTCACGTATCCAGCCCCCCTGGGGTTGGATGCGGTGGTCCAGACATGGCCGAGGCTGCTTCTGTATGCCTTTCCCCTAGTTGCTCTGCTTCTGGGAGTTTTGGAGAGAGTGCCCCGGGACGGGGTCCAGTTGCTGCTAAAAGCGTCGTTCTGGCTGGGCCGAGTTTGATTTTTGGACCTGATGTCTCTCCTCGATGGCTCTCCCTTCGAGATTCCAGTCAGGAGGGACCTACTCTCACAGGCGGGGGGCTCACTCCTTCACCCCCGCCCGGAGTTGTGGAGACTGTGGGCGTGGCCTATGAGGGGGCACAGCTTATAGATTCGGGTCTCCCTACCGAGGTAGTGGAGACCATACTCCAGTCCAGAGCTCCCTCCACATGGAGGCTATATTCCCTGAAATGGAACGTCTTCTCTTTATGGTGTAGAGATTGTATGTTAGACCCTGTTAACTGCCCGGTTGGTACAGTTCTGGAGTTTCTTCAAAACAAGTTCTCTTCAGGTTTATCCCCATCTACACTAAAGGTCTATGTGGTGGCCATTGCGGCTTACCACATTCCTTTGGAGGGTGCTTCTTTGGGAAGACACCCATGGGATACTCGCTTCCTTCGTGGTACTATGAGGCTGAGACCTGCGGCACATCAGAGAGTTCCGGCCATAGTGTTGGAGGGCCTGTCTATGGCTCTGTTTGAGCGCATCGAAGAGGTTCATGAGAAGTTCCTCACTCTTAAGACTTTGTTCCTCCTTGCTATTTTGTCTCTTAAAAGAATTGGAGACCTTCAAGCCCTGTCGGTCTCTCCTTCTTGCCTGGACTTGCTTGGTTAAACCCTTCCTCTTCCCTCGTGAGGGCTATGTTCCTAAGGTCCCCACTAATGTGGTGGGCCCTATTATGTTGCAGGCCTTTTGTCCTCCTCCATTTCAAGATCCAGACCAGGAGAAACTTAATCTGCTCTGTCCTGTCAGGGCTTTGGATGCTTACGTCCACAGAGCAGCCCTGTGGCGTAAAACTGATCAGTTGTTTTTCTGCTTCGGGTCCCCATGTAAGGGGCACCCTGCATATAAACATACACTAAGCAAGTGGATAGTTTAGGCTATCTCGCTGGCTTATGAGTCGGCCGGCCAACCTTCACCTCTCAATGTCCGAGCCCACTCTTTGTGATGCGTCGGGGTGGTCCTCGCCTCTCACCTTTGTTAAGTTTTATAACCTGGACTTGGCCTCGACACTGGGCTCACGAGTGCTTGTGTCTTAGTGTGCGCATCCGATTTCTGACAGACAGGCATTTGGTTTTATGGCAGCATGGGTATTTCGTTCCCAAAGCGCTTGACACAGCGCAAGGTCCCTTGCAAGGGAACGTCTCAGGTTACGTATGTAACCATGGTTCCCTGAGAGGGAACGAGACGCTGCGTCATGTTGTCATACTCCCAGCATGCCTGTGACCGACTTACTTCAACTCTTCAGAAGTTAACTCTGTTTGGTTCAGGTGTGCTTTATAGTTTCCTGGTCATGACGTCACCCGCCTATGACGTTCCATCACACCATTGGACTGATTTCACATGTGCTTCACGACGCAATCACGCAGAGGCATTCCCAAAGCGTTTGAGGCAGCATCTCGTTCACTCTCAGGGAACCATGGTTACATACGTAACCTGAGACGGTCACACCAAATACTGATTTTTGCTTAAAGAAGCCATTTTGTTCTGATTTTTTTTTTTTTTTTTTTTGTACATATTTTTTTTGTACATTCCTGTATTTTCTGTTTGTATCGTAATAAAGACCAAAAAATAAACATGGATGGTCAATAAAACATTGCTAAAACAACAAAGCTAAGACTTTTGCATAGTACTCTATGTCCAAATGCAAAACCTAATACATGAAAGTAATTATGACTGAACTTATATATAATTTGTTTAAAATAAATATTTTAAGTCTGCATAATTTGTTATGTGGGAATTCAAAGCAGTTTGTATTGTTAGATTATAATACATCTCCTTTCTCATTTTCCAGGGAGTGGAGCAACTTTTCCATTAACAAAATTCTGATGCTGAGAATCTTATTTTGTTCAGACACATTACCATTGACTGACTGGGATCTTGATCTGCAGACACCTGATATTTTAATTTTTTTGGAGCTCTAGATTGAAACAAACACAGTTCACAAACACACAAGATACTGTACTTTATTCTTATTAGCCCATACTGATCTTGGATTAGCATACCAACAACATATGAATGTTAAGGTGATAGATCACCCAAAAATAAAAATTCTCATATATTTTACTGACCCTTATGCCGTCCAAGATGCATATTACTTTCTTTCTACAGATAAACACGAATTAGGATTTTTAGGAAAATAATACACGTCTTTGTGTCCTAAAGACCATGTGACCCTAGT
Source organism: Elopichthys bambusa (assembly GCA_037101425.1). Lineage (NCBI taxonomy): Eukaryota > Metazoa > Chordata > Actinopteri > Cypriniformes > Xenocyprididae > Elopichthys > Elopichthys bambusa. The sequence continues at coordinate 19,247,813 of CM074432.1, read as the reverse complement.
GCATGATTCAGTGTCTTCTGAAGTGAAACAATAGATAAGAAAAATACTTATAATTTTAACTGTTTTAATTATTAACAGTCGTTTCCCACCAACTGTTATACGTGTATGGGTTACAGTCCACTTATGGACTCACAGAGATGGACTATTTTCTTAAAGATATTTGTGCTTATGTGAAGAAAGTAAGTCATATACAGTCAAACCAAAATATATTCAAACACCATGAACATTTTATTAATTAATACAGTTTATTCACTATGGTTTAAAAAAAATGGTAATAAAATGAATTTTATGAATTTTACACATGTATTCTATATAGATGCTTGTGCATTTTTATAGTAATGTACTGTATATCATGAGAATACTGTGCATTACATGAATACTATGCAGTTAGTGTTTTGTGGATTCTGGTCTTTCCTGTCACAACATAATTGCAACATAAAAACACTTTCACTTTGATACTTATGTATATGCTGTAATGACAATAAAGAATTTAAATGAATTTGAATTGATTCATATTTTCATTTACATTTATTCAACTGGTATTTATAAAAGTCACAATTGAAACTGTTGATGATTGTTAAAAAAAAAAAAAAGTATTTCTGCTTTTATATGTTAGATGGTAATGTAAACTAAATAAAATAACTAAATAAAATTATCAGAATGATAAAAAATGGCAATAAGTCATTCTTTGTGTGGAATATGTACTGAAATGCCCTTTGAGGTCTATACCGTCTTACAGCAAGTCACAGTGGTAATTTCATATTGTTTGAATTCTTCAGAATTAAGTGCATATGCTAACAATGGGTAGAGTGATGGCCATGGTTGCCAACCTTGATGGCTGAATACATGTATATGATACTAGTATTCTCTTTAAATTGTAACAGCACAACCTAATCAGACCCAACAATAGAGAAGAATCATCAGGAATAAACAAATATTCTCAGAAAACATTGGACATTATGCAGTATTTCCAGTATTATATACTTTAATGTACAGTTAAACCTCAAGACATTCATTTGGTCTCGCGTTTGATCTCTCACGCTCCTAAAAGCTTATGTCGACAAAGTAGAAGCCGCAGATAAATACAGATAAAATTCAATAACAAAACTCCTATCTTTATATCACTACAATGAAATAAGAAGCCTCTGCAGCAAATTAGCTCAAACAAATATGATAATTAATCATAACTAGTTATAATTAAATATAAATATTTGGATCAGTTAATAAAATTAACTTAATGTGATAAAATTAATATGACAATCAATCAACCTGTTTGGCCAGCAAACAGTATTGATCGTCTATCAATTTTTCAAGACGTTATTAAAATAACACTTTCTTAGCACGTAGCTGTGATCGAATCGTTATCAGGGACACTGGGTTTATAAGCAGGTCAGAATCAACTCGCAAGAGTGTGCACACAAGTTTTATTTAACTAAATCACAAACACATAACTAAACTAACAAACACATAACATACATGCAAATCACACACGTACATAGGTAAAAATGAGCAATGATAGAGTTGAATTGGAAGTGGGACAGGAGATGGAGCTATGGGAAAAAGTCAAAAACAATCTGGAACAGACCATCAGCTTTCTCAGTAATAAAGCACCTTTACTAATTAGTTACTAGTTGGTTCACAAATTATGTTCAAAAGTACGATACTTGCAAAATGCCTTTAGGTTGAGCAGCATCGAATTTGCAGGCTGAGGAGAAATCCTTGATGATCTACTTGTTGTAGTCAGTATCTTCTGGCTAGGTTGCAGGCACACAGGCCTTGGCCTGAAGAGGCCTGCAGCAAAGGGGGTCTCTTCAGTCGTCCAAGAAGCAAGAGAGAGCAAGGGAGGGGCGTTGTGCAGTGGCTTTTAACCTCTGGTCAAAGTCACACCTCTTAGGGTTGACCTGACCAATGAAAATGTTGTATTTCCGGGTGACAACATTCCTGCTGTCAGGGCTTTTACGACCGAGCAAGATTAACTGGCTGAGTTGTTGAAGAAGAACTATTAAAGATTCTTGTAATACTGATGTGTTGCACAAGTATCGACATATCGTATACACAAGCATTTAAATCTTCTCAATACGAACCCATAGACACTAAACAGGGCATAATTGAAGTTACCTTAAATGTATCATAAAACATGTGAATACAGTACTTGTCACAGACACGCCAGGCTCCAACACTGTCCAATCACAGCGCACTCCCTCACCCGAATACTGATCACACGCACCTGCACTCAATCAGCACGCTCATCAGTCACCATATAAAAGACACTCACACACCTTCAGTCACTGTCCGGTCTCGTTCGCATTAGGATTTACCTTCATGCTTACCTCAAGGACTCCAGTCGATCTATTTACCTGTCTCCAGCGTCTACAAGTCTCCTGTGTTTCCAGTCTGTGTGTCTATCGTCTTCGTTGTTACATCTCTCCACCATCGCCCAGGATCTTCACCACTACAAACACAAAGGACAGTATTATTAATCTATCATTCTCCATTCACTCAAAGATCATCCGCATACTCACCTCCACTTCTGTTATCTCTGCTGTGTGTCTAATAAACAACTGTACTCTTCAGTCTCCGACCCTTCTGTATTGTAACAATACTGAGTACAATACAACAAACAGTAATAATGGATACCATTTCCTGGGGGTATGCATGTTGATTTATAGAACAGTCTGGCTATAAATTAATGCAGGAAAGTCTGTTTTCTGTGGGAAAGATGCAGAAAAGATGCAGGTTTTCTGTGTGTCTCTTTGTCTCTGCTCTTCCATGTGGCAACTCACATTCTTTGGCGCAATAAAATTTGTAACTGAGAACCTCTCGGGGGATGGGGGACAGACCCCAGAGTGAGCTTTAAACAATTATTGGTTAACTATAACAAATAATTGTGTCTGATTTGTCTCAGTCGTTACACTGCTTACAGATGCTCATCTCCACACATGTAATTGTAAACACAACACTGACGTCTTCACTTCCAGGTCAAAAAGCTGTCAAAAACTCAGTGGCCAATGAGAACACACCACTGCTAGCCCCGCCCCCTGTGAGAGATTTGTGCCAGAAAGACGAACAGAAACTCTGGGATCATAAACGAAAACTTCAAAAGCATAAATGAAAACTCTGGAAACACATTTATAAGTACAGATCAGTGAAAGAAAGAGGAGAAACAGTTAGAAAAACATGCAGTGTATTAAAAAAAAAAAAAAAATTGCCTGAGATTTATTTTTTTAAGTTTCAAAGACATTCTATTCAGTTTCAATTTACATTTTTATTATTATTATTTATTATTTTTTTTTTTTTTTATTTAAGTTACATTCATTTTTATTGGAACAAAGGTAATTCCATATATATCCAGAAAATATAAACCAAAGATGGCAGCACCGGAGCTGCATGCTGCAGTATTGCCATTAAGATTAATGAGAATGCTAAGGGAAAACTCCCTCCAGGTATTATGGATTGATCACAATGGTCCAGGAGGATGTCATCTTTACTGACTAACTCCCTCTTTGATTGTATTAACCAATCAAATATGATGTCATATCTGTCCCCTCTTTCATGACCAAATGCAATAACTTTCTTCTTCCAGCTACTAATCAATACCGAGAAAGTCGATTGATTAAAATGTATTTAGTCCTCTGAGATATATGCTTCATCATATTTTAGACAGAAAGGTTACACAATCAAAAAAATGAAAGGCCTTCATTAGGTCTGAGGATGATGGAATGAGAAAATCAATGAATCGCATGGAAAAGGCTTAAGATACTCATTGCATATTTAAAGCAGCATTGACCTGATTCTCACTCTCATTTTTCTCTGAAGTGCCAGTGAACAGAGAACCAAGGGTCATTCATTTTCATCCCAGCTACAGTAGCATTTTGTGGAGAAAGGAATATCCCTCTTAGTGCCCTCATGTTGGCATTGTAAAGTGCTTTTGAAGTGGAAGTTCAACACTGGAAATCCTCGCATCACTAGGAATCTAAAGAGACAGGCGGATTAATTGCTTTGGCAGTGACGCTATCATTGAAAACTCTCTCTGGGTGAGTTTGAGTACACAACTCCAAATGTGTGTGTAGACACCGCCACTGACCAGATATGGCGCTTGTCGTTAAATGCCTGTGACATAATCCCCCTCTCAAAGAGCCGGTGTCCAGCTGTGCAAAAAGAATACACGAGTGGAGAGCCGGGTCTAATGCGAGGGGTCAGTGGTCATCTGTCAGCTTTTAATGTGCGTTTAGCAGTGCAGGAGCAGAGGCAGGATACAAGGGACTTAATATATGTCTCAGAGGCCTGTGTTCTGAATATGGCTCTCCCATCCTTCCCTCTGGGATTACTTCTGTAAGAGATAAAGTCTCTTTATGTCACAACCAAAGGACAGTAAGTTCAGTCTGGCCTTGGGCGAGGAACATGTTTAGGCCCACTTTTGGGCTTGGGCTTGGGTTGTACAGATACAATAATACAAGTTGCAGCATTGTGCATCCTTCATAGGAGGAGGGTGAACCAACTCCAGGGTAAGGCCAGTAGATTTCCTTAAAATAGCTTCAAGTTACATGTCACTGCACAACCTACACATTCAAGCATAAATGCTTCTGATGAATCATTTGTTATTAACGTGTCTACATTCACAAACCACTGTTAATTTTAACAGAAAAGCAATATTACTGTATGCAGGATTTGACATGGCAGAAAGCGTGCAAAGAGGGCTCCCTTTATAACCACTAAAAAGCTGCCACTCATCTTAGTTCATCGCAATCTCACAAAGTTCTGTTACAATCAATGAAGCTGACTGCACAATAAATCTCTTATTTACATAATTATTTATTATAATGAGAGGACTTGAGAGTGTGCAGAATCCAGTGCCAGAGTTTTTGTTCAGTGCTAACTTAAACACATCTGATTGGCCATTGTGTTCAAGAAATCAACAGATATGTTTGTTATTGGCTACATTGCTCAATGCTGCAAAAACATGTTGTATATAGAAACATTTGATGTTCTTCAGAGCGCAAACACAGATACGCACTAGATAGCTTGCCAAATATGCTATTATTATGGAGAAAACTGATCCTATCAGAAGCAGCAGCAGGCAGTGGTTTGAGTTAGAAAATTCCACGCTAGTCTTAAGCCTTTCACATGCTCCGCCTATGGTATCCTTCATTTCTGATCACAGTTTATATATAGTATTTATTTATTTAACCTGACACTATATGTATACATTTTTGGTCCTGTTTTTTTTTTTGGCATAAAAACCCCTTGCATTTTTTTATAAACAAAAAACGAGTTTTCATTTATTGCCATCTCCCTGAAGAATTAGAGATTTAGCTGGGACTCTATGTCCCTTTCTAATGAAACTAATAAGCAGGCTTGTGGAAACAGCAAATGTCAAGAGTGGCACAACGGATACAGTATAAAGAACACCCGAGCCAAACTGCATACTCATAGATTAAAAATGTCAATAGAGTTTTTTTTCAGTTGACAGAGAAGGAAATGCAGCCTCAAATAGCGGAGACTCAATTGCAGGCAAACCGCATCACATTGATCAAAGCTGATGCTGTGGCAACAGCAGGCAGTAAAATCAGACGTACTTACTGGATTTATTCAAATAGGCTGTGAGAACTTGACAAGCTGTAACCCAGTCAGTGTAGATAAACAGGAACATACAAATGAGATTGCTTCAGGAAATATTCATGGAAACAGTCTTTTGTAATAGCCAGGAGTATGCGAATCTAATCTGCAAAAATGCGATAGAGTGATTTTTGGGTAACACCACGGTAGTGAGTGAAAGATGAAATGAAAGAAAAATCTGCCTCAAGGTCTCATTTGCTGTTGCTTGGTGAATTTTTGTGGGTGAAATACAGTTATTCAAAAGAAATCCACATAATCGGGAGTTTTCTTTTTTTAAGTTGGTCACAATAATTTGCTGCATTGACCAACAATCTGACTGATTTGAAATGAATTTCTGTGTGTTTCATACATCTACTGTACTAATTCTAATACAGCGGCTATTGTAAAGTTGACATCTTTCTCTCTATCTCTTTTTTTTTTTTGTTAATCTTTTTGAAAGTTGTGAAAATACTGTTGAGTTTTTCTTTTGCTATTCGAGAACATGGGATCACAAATATATATATATATATATATTTATTGTAGGCTCTCGTAGAATAGCTCTCATTCACCGCCATAGAATTTTACCCAATGATGACTTCTGCTTCTGAGAAACACGGAAATGTGAAAAGGGTCTATTCTGCTAAACATTGCTTAAAGGTCCCATGACATGCTGCTTTTTGGATGCTTTTATATAGGCCTAAGTAGTCCCTAGTACTGTATCTGAAGTCTCTTTTCTTAGGACGTGCCATTTCTGTGTCTGTAGCTTTAAATGCTAATGAGGAGGAGAGGGGCGGGGCAAGGTGGAGGAGGAGAGGGGCGGGGCAAGGTGGAGGAGGAGAGGGGCGGGGCAAGGTAGAGGGTGGGTGTGTGGCCTTAACCAGCTTGCGGCCCCTGGTACCATGCGCTAATGTTGACAGTGGATGTATCATACGGAGCCCCGCACATGACATGCAAGAAAAAAAATTAAATTGTGCGCACGATTTACTAAAACGTGCACACGATTTACTATTTCGTTTCCTCGATTTATAAATCATGCGAAATAGTAAATCATGCGCACGTTTTAGTAAATCGAGGGAACGAAATAGTACATCGTGCGCACGATTTAGCCTACTATTTTTTTTCTGCATGTCATGTCCGGGGCTCCGTAGTATCGCAATGGCTCGTAGACACGCAGCCGTTCAAGCTTTTCAGTTTGACCCAGAATCTGATCCGGATGGACAAGCACCGGATGAAGAAGTTGCAACTCAGCAGCTACAGCAGGACATCTCCGAATGGTTAGTTTAAAATATTGTGTCTGGATACGGTACTTTAGTTGGTTTGTTTATATATTCTGTTACAGTTATTATCATGTAGCTAATGCTAGCCTACATTGTTGGCTTTTCATGTTGCTCTGATTTGCTTTGCTCGTTTGCAAGCCATGATGTCTCTCGAGGAAAAAAAAATATTGCGCTCGCCTCGCATGGTAGTAGCTAATTTGCTCATGGGCGGGCAAAGCAGAGAAAGGGGAGGTAACCTTTCCCCGTATGACGACATATAGGGAAGATTCCAGATTGGGCCATCTGAGCTTTCATTTTTTCAAGAGCGAAGCAGGATAACCAGGGCTCGGTTTACACCTATCGCCTTTTCTAGGAACTCATATTAATATTAAAAAAACCTCATAAAGTGAAATTTTCATGCCATGGGACCTTTAAGAACTACATTGCTTGGCAAAATAATTGTTGTTTGGTTTCAATAATTGTTTAAATGTAAAATGGCCCCATGAATCATGGTTTACTACAGAAGAGCTAACTCTCATTGTAAACCATGGCTTCCTGCGGCTTATTGCTTTACTAGAAACCAGCAACCCTCTTCCAGATCACAGAAACCAGCTTAAGATTTTCCAGGAAGGTTTTTACTTTTCATTGCAATTATTTTATTTCAATCATGAAATTACATATAAACCCAAAAGAAGGTAAAACTGTGTAAAGGCTTTAGGCGTGACGTCACCCCGTCTTTGAGACGTTGACATCAGGAGCGCGCATGCGTCCGCGCCGTCTGTAGACCAATTCGGGAAGGTCGATCGCAGCTCAGTTAGCTGATCAACATGATGTCCCTTGCTGCTCGTTCGGGGACTTTTTCCCCTTACTTACAAGCTACAAGTTATGTCGTGGCAGGTCCACTAAAACCTCTCATACCCGGCGTCGTCATGAAGACCGATAAACTTTTGACGGACACGAAGAAACCGTTCCTGTGCCGCGAGTCCTTGTCTGGTCAGAGCGCTAAGAGCGGCCTCTCCGTGTCCACCAGCCTCAACGGTGAGTCTCACTGCGTGCTTTAGTGAAATCGAGAGCCCCGGTCTCATCGTAGCGTGAGGAGGCCGTACAGCGGGCGCTCGCTCGCTCAAGGGCACAGTGAATTCACACGTTTAATGTACGTCGTGAAATGATTTATTGGTTTTGTAGTGTTGTACGAAATTAATGCTAAATTATTATTACTATTACTATTATTATTCATTTGAGTTGAATGTGCTCTGTGTAACGAAATGGAAGCATTAGCTCCCGTGCTACAGCAGTTAGCTTTGCTGAGGCCTCGCTAATGTCCTTGCTGTAGTCGTTAGCAAATTAGCTTGTGACTTTTGTGGATTAAATAACTTAGTTTCCCTCCAAGGTCCTTAATGATCGGCTTACTATTACATAATAAAATAAATGCTAGTATATGCTAGATTTCGGGTCATTTCGTGTATGTTTTAGGACAAAGCTAGCTAATAGTTTCTTACCAAGATAGGCCTGTTATGTGCTGTTGACGTAAAGTTAAATTAGTTTGCTCTTATGAAAGCAGTGTAGCTTTTTAATGTTATTTATTACAGCATGATTTCAGAGTAAACTAATAAAAGAGACCAGTGGTTGATGAATACTAAACATGATCAAGGGTTTTCAATAATTACAGACACAGAAACCCCTAGCCAGACTCTCAAACAACCTAAGCAACCCTGATGTAAACAAGTTATTTATAACAACTTTTATTAACAATACGAATTATACAATGTTTAGCAGATCATTAGTTGGCAAGGTGGAAAGTAGTTTGGCTAATAATATAGAAATTATATAAAAATCGTCTTCTGGATGTTTTATATACCCATATTATATACAATCCACATTGCAAATCTGTGAATAACTTACAGATAATCTTGTGTATGCATATCGTATAGATCAAATTAGTTTTCACCAGTGGTTTGTTGATATAGGAAGCAGGTTGGTTTTGTTCCCTTTGTTAAAAAAAAAAAAAAAAAAAAAAAAAAATATATATATATATATATATATATATTATACACTCACACATATATAATCCAAAATTTAAATGTTTATCATGATTGATTGTTTGATGTGATTATATGTATAATATGTGAATGTGTTTTTTTAATTTATTTTTTTAGCCCGCTCTTCAGTGCGTTTCACCCACACAGACATCAAGATCCCTGATTTCTCTGACTATCGACGGCCTGAGGTTTTGGACTCAAAGAAGTCCTCAGAAGAGAGCAGCGATGCTCGGCGGGCCTTCTCCTATCTTATCACAGGTTCCACCGCTGTGATTGGAGTCTATACAGCCAAGACAGTTGTCACACAGTTTGTCACGTCCATGAGCGCCTCAGCTGACGTGTTGGCTCTGTCCAAGATTGAAATAAAGCTATCAGACATCCCTGAGGGTAAGAACATGACCTTCAAATGGAGAGGGAAGCCCTTGTTTGTGCGCCACAGAACAGAAAAAGAGATTTCTACTGAGGCCAATGTCAATCTCGCTGAGCTCCGGGACCCCCAGCACGACCAAGACCGTGTAAAGAACCCGGACTGGGTTATTGTCATCGGTGTGTGCACCCATCTGGGCTGTGTGCCCATTGCTAATGCTGGTGAATATGGTGGCTATTACTGCCCATGCCATGGCTCTCATTACGACGCATCTGGTCGCATTAGAAAAGGCCCTGCTCCACTCAATCTGGAGGTGCCCTACTACGAGTTCCCAGACGACAATACAGTGATTGTAGGATAAAGGACTGTACTATAATAACTATGATCAACACTGAACATCCGCTTTACTTGTTTGATTACATTATCTGCATTGACTTGATTGGTAACAGGTTAATTGTCAGTAATAAAGTGTATTTTATCTGATGGAAAACTCACTCTGCTCTATTTATTCATTCTCAGTGTACAGAATCACATGGGTTTAATTTGTTGCATTGCAGGTTTTTCAGATAATGAACAAATTAGGTCTTTACATTGCCATAACGCCTAATTGTTAAAGTGAAAATGACGGAAACAGCAGAAAGTCGTGTAGGTGATGTTTGCAGAGTGTAGGTGAACAAAAAATGTGCAATTTACAATACACAAGCAATGAAACACGAAAGCTGATTAAAAACAGAGGAAAGGTGAAATGGTATTGTTAAAATATGCTGTGTTTTTAATGATCTGTGCATAAACCGAAGCTAAGATGTGCTTACAGGGGTATGAACTAAATAAAAATGTCTGGTCATTATATGGTGTCATTGGAATTTTTGTTACTGGAACATGATCTCAAATAATAAACTAGAATAATTCTAGCTACATTATTAACATTCACTTGTCTGATATATCCATGTGGCTCACCAGCTGTTTAGGAACTGCTAATTCAGAAAAAAAAATGTTGCCTTGTGCAGTTTAATTTCTTGAGAGAAGCTCTGCAAATGAATTATAGCAAACATGTTTCGGGAAATATCTAATGAGGTTTCCTAGTCTTAAAGATAAATCTGTAAATAAATAAAGCTTCATTTATAACTTGGCCATTAAAGCAAATCAATTTGATTAACATGTAGTGCATTTTCTATTTGGATGCTTTTTCAACAATGTGAATAATAGTTGCAGTAAGACAATCTTAGTTACGCAACAATTGATTTAAGCTACCAGTAACTCTTTTATTCTGTAAAACATAATCGCTTGTTCATTAATCAAGATAGATCATGTGGTGCTGGTGGTTCAAAATGTACATCCAGAGTGCCCAGGGAAAGTCAACATGAACAGCAGTGATTCAGAAAGTCAACTAGCCAACAGGTCTGGAACTCTAACATATTGACAACAAACACTGGTGTATGTAAATCTCAATCGTTGCAGCAATGTGTAGTTTACGTCTTTTTACATCACATTGATACGCTGCATTGGAATTTAATTTTGTCACATGTTTAGTAAAACTATAGCATGTAACAACATACAGAATTATTTTGACTCAGAAGGTCCATATGAAGTGGATGTTCTGATGCTTTTGCTACAATGTATTGTTCAGAAACTGAGTTTCCAGATGAAGTAAACTGCAGTAAGCAACACAATGACAGGTAAACAGTAGCATTCATTTCATTCAGATATTATTTGAATAGATGTTTCAGGGCCATATTATCATATAGAGTAGCTTTTCTCCTTGGGTGCATTTCTGTTTGAATGTCTCACAAGTCTGAGAAAGACATCGGACATGTCTGCAGGTTAATTGAGCCGACATGCTTCTTAGCTGGGATGCAGAGAGCATCAGAAGATATTTGAGGTGAAACTTGATGCCACTTGACAGAGCCACAAAGCATTTTCTTTATTTGGAGCATTTTCTATAACCTAGCAAATGGCAGATTCAGGTATGCCTTTTACTATTGCAGTTCTAATACTATTCTATTAGCCAGTCTTTTTAAAATTTCAACCTTTTCTCTGAATGTTTCTTGGTAGCTGCTCTGATCATTCATTGATTTCATTTTCTGGCAGGCTTTGGGTATTTTAATACATTTAATGCACAGGATTGCCTTTCTCTCTGTCTTCCTCTATAGAGCATCTGCCACTTCTATACAACCTGCTCAGTCGTCCTGGAGTCCTCAGCTCTTGCCAGGTCCTGCTGCCAGTAGCTTGGCAGACATTCAGGCCTCACTGATAGAATGATGATATCCCAGGGGTTGTCAGGGTACCATTGTGTATCAGCTGAAAATCACAGAGATCCCTGGCTCCAACATATGTGTTTAGCATCCAACAGCAATCTCTTTATTGGGCTAATTTCTGGACAAGCAGTCACTCTGAAATGCAAATTTTTTCGGAAATTCAGCTCAGGAGGGTTCATCAGTCACTCTAGGCTTATTAAGACGCCTGTATGAAACAAAAACTAGTTGTTTTCCAGTGTAGGAGACTGAGGTATTGTTACGTATTGTTTATTCAGTCACTTAATTTTTTTAAAAGTTAAATTCCACTAGTTTTAGATGCACATCTGTGTGTACAATTGGACTGCATAATGCACAACTTCCCTGTAGAGACAATACAAATTAGTCAAATGAGAGAATCAGGTAATTCGGTTTTGTTTTGACAAATGACTCATGGTTTAATTTGTATTGTGGTAATGAAGGCTTTTATTTTTTTAATTGAGATTAGTTATTTTCTTTCTGATGCAATAGAACAAAGTGCTGGACAAAGACCAAAATACAGCATTCTGTACTCATATCACAATGCTGTTGCCTTGTTAATCATTTTTTTTATAGTTTTACTTGATCTATTCAAAGCCTATGGAGGAAGTGTGTGATGATTCAGATGCTGCATCTATTATCTTTGAAGAGAGTATGTGACTCTGTGAGGGTGGAACAAGAAAACCAAGACAATTAGCTTAAAATTCTCTCTGATTTGCTTCCCTATTATCTGATGTGTCACATTAATGTTATAATCCTCCATTTGTCTCAGGGGTGATCAGATTACGATGAAAGATTTATTAGGCTCCTCGTAATTCATTTGAACTTGTTTTGCATAACTTTACATAGTAATGAGTTTTTCTTTTCTTTAATAAGAATGGCTGCTAATGCATCTTTTCCTCTAATATCATTCAGTCTGTTTATTAATCTGTTCCATCTTCATGACAGTGCACTTTTATTTTTAGTGAACCAAAAGTGTCATATAATCACACATGATGCATACTTTTTTAACCTTATTTCTGAATTACTGTTTAACTAGTCCATCCCCATATATATGGAACTTAAATCTTCGCACATTTTAGTCATTTTAGCTATCAAAATATTATGTTTAATGCTCATGAAAAAAGCCTGGGCTTCAATAGTGATCATTAGGCATTATTCATATATGCAGTTTTATTTTTATTGTTGCTATAAAGATTAACCCATAGGGCCTTCTAATACCAGTCATTTTTACAAGCATGCTATTGCTGAGGACCATTAAACTACTTGTAGCAATAACTGGTTTACCAGTACATCAAATTTCTTGACATGCATAACCCTCTGATCTCAGTCAAAACATCCGAAATTACCTTCACATAGCCTTGGGAAAAGAATTTGTAATTTAATAAAGCCGACATGGAAGAGAATGCTGCATTCATAACTTACAGCAGACTGCTCAAATAAAATTATTCTTACAGAAAAATAAAAACATTTCTTATTAGATTTAAATATTAAAAAGCCTTTTTTTTTTCTTTTCTGATCTCCAGTGTCTTTTAAACAGACTGATTGACTGTGCAAATCGCTCTGTGTACATTCTGATTAAAAAAAAGTGAGAATGGAGAAATCCAAAAAGATGCCCTATTGTCGTCCTCTCTCCCCTTTTTCTGTGTGCATGAGAGTGAATAGGTGGAAATGAGACATCACATAGAAATCATCATATCATTAGGGAAATTGATCTCTGCTTTCATACTATGGTGCAATGTTGCCTGCAGCTGGAGCTTTACAAGCCCCCTCTAAAAAGCACCCTCCACATGTGGCACCACGCATTCTGCCCACATGTGCAATGAGTGCCAAGAATGGAGCCTAAATGACTCTTCACTCTGGAGCGAAGCTGGGGAGCGAGGTTGACGTAGGGGACTAGAGAATAATAAACTCTAATGAAAGTCTCTCTTTTCTTCCTCCTTGTGTGCCAGGAGCTTTTGTGCTCTCACAAGCAGGCGCTGATCTACGGGTTGGGCTGTGAAGAGCTTCATTAATCCTGTCAGTCAACAGCAAACGGCAGCTGAGTCATCCTCTGGGCAAAAGTAGAAAGAAAGAAAACAGCGCCCCGGGTCACCCTTCGGGCCACTCCCCTTGTGAATGCACAATCACTCTGTTCGATTACTTCAATTTTTGGTGCTTGTTGATTTTTTAAAATGTCTGTTTAACATTTATGCTTCGAGAAGCCACCCCTGCTATGGCTTTATCTTCTTCAGGATTTTGCTTCATTTATGGATTTGGTCCTCTCGCTCTCTTTCTTGCACTTGTACATCCCAGTGACTAGCTGCCCTCTGGCTTCTCTCAATACACATGGATACACAAAATAATCAGTGACAAAATGAAATAAAATAAAATAAAAACAATAAAACAATCAACTTTAGGACTACAGATATTTAAAGACAACTCTTAAATATGATGATCAAAGCAGCAACTGGTTTCTGAGGGTGTGCAGCTCAAATATGAGTTTTGCTGCAACAGATGCTTGACTGTCCTCCCCCAGTAACACCTATATTTGATCTTTTTCTGACAGTTTTGGAAAATGAAGTTTGAGAGTTTTTGAAGAATTTCTGTCACTTATGCTCTTATGTCATTACAGTGAAGGAGAAATCAGGCCTCTGTCTGAACCTAACCAGTGTCACAATGAGCACAGACTTTCTTTTGAAGACATTTTTTGTCTGTTTCTACCTCTTTCTACTGTGATCAATGAGCTTGTACTTTATATCATCTGTCTATGCAGAAATATTCTGCCAGGTCACACTTTCAGTTGTTTTTAACAATGGCCCAAATATGTACAGGGGTTAGACAATGAAACTGAAACACTGGCCAATATAGTACTGGAAGATTTACGCCTATGTATGCATGGCCTTTCACTAATTTTACATTGCATCAGTAAGAGCAGAGTGTGACGGTTGAATTAGTAGAGCAATAGCACAGCTGTATAAAATTTTGAATTCCACACAACATAATGGGAAACATATCAGAGTTCATAAGAGGACAAATTGTTGGTGCGTGTCTCGCTTGGCTCATCTGGGACCAGGACAGCAAGTCTTTGTGGTACATTGAAAGCTACAGTATCCATTAAGAATGAACCACATCCAACAGGAGTAACTGTCAATGCAAGAAGAAGCTGTCTGAAAGGGATGTCTAGGTACCAGAACTTTATCAAAGAAAAAAACAAAAAGTAACCAAAAAAAAAACAAAAAACAACATAATACCACAGCTGCCCCCAACTCACTGCAGAATTAAATGCGCAACTCGACTCTCCTGTTTCCACTCAAACTGTTCGTTGGGAGCTCCAGTCAATATTCATGGTCGGACTGCTAAAGCCAAACCGTTTGGTCATTCATGCCAATGCCAAATGTCAGTTTCATTGGTGTCAATGGTGTAAATCTTGGGCTGTGGACAATGTAAAACATGTTTTGTTCACTGATGAATCCACCTTCATTTTCTTTCCCAGATCTGTGAGTTTGGGGTGTGGAGAGGCCCCAAAGAGGTTTAACACAGATTGTTGCTGTCCAGAGTGAAGCACGGGGTGGATCAGTGATGGTTTGGGCTGCAATATCATGGCATCCCTAATATGCCTAATATGGGCACATCACTGCCAAGGACTACCGAAATATTCTGGAGGACCATGTGCACCTAATGGTTCAAACATTATACCCTAAAGGTGGGGCCGTGTATCAGAATGATAATGCACCAAATACACACAGCAAGACTTGTGACAGAATGGTTTGATGAACATGAAAGTGAAGTTGAACATCTCGCATAGCCTGCACAGTCACCAGATCTAAAATGTTTAAGACACATTGGGGTATTTTGGAGGAGAATGCATGTCAGAAAACATTTTCCTCCACCAGCATCACAGAGTGACATGGCCACTGTTCTAAAAGAGAAATGGCTCAGAATTCCTCTGGCCTCTGTGCAGGACTTGTTTCTGTCTTTCCCAAGATGAACTGATGCTGTATTGGCTGCAAAATGCGGCCTTATACATACTAATAAATGACTGTCTAAAACCATGTGTTTTAGTTTCATTGTCCAACCCCAGTACATATCGTGATACAAAATTGTAGCTGGAATGTCTGTGAATTTTCTTTCGCATTCACTGCCAGACCAAACCCTCCTTATGCTCTGATTTTTAAATCAAGGTAGTCACAGAGTAGAGTATGTTATAAGGCAGAATTTCCCAGCGTGAAGGTCTATCTGGTTTCCTGTGATCACCAGGTTACCTGCATAAAGGGGAAATTTCACCACAGAATTACTGATTGTTCCAGCAGCACTACTAACTCATGAATGCACAAGCGGAACAGAGCTGGACTCAAACTGCAGCCCAGTCTCACTCCATACCCATGTGTGAAAGAGTTTGTTCTTTTATTGCCTAATTTACTCTCTTTCTCTCTGCCCTCATTCTATCTCTCCTCCATGCTTTTTAGTCCTTTATATCTATCCTCGGAGAAAGAAGGAAGCTGTGCTTTGAGTGATAGGGACAGGGCTCTCAGCAGGACTTCATAATCTTGTTTATATCAGAGTAATTAACGCTTCTTTGAACTCATCGTATTTGGCATATCCAATTAGTTGCCTTTCCCTTTCCACCAAATAACACAGAGTGTGCCTTTTCTGCTCACATGCTTTTAAACAATGGGTCGAGTACATATATTTCAAGAAGTTCTCGACATAATCTACTTGAATAAAAATGCAGGAATTTTAGGATGAAGCATTGATTTGGCGGGCCAATTTATGTGCTCACCAAAAGCCTGGCGGGATCCTCTACTGTGATATAAAGAGAAAGTCTTTTGTATACTGCTTTTTAGAAGTCCAAAATTATGGCTTTTTGGAGGGGATCATTTCCCTCAGTGTGAATTTTAAACTGTGAAGAATATGTGATATTGCTTTTAAACAGAACAGGAATTTAATATTAAGAAATGTGATGCAGTGTTAATTTTGACAGCAAATTTTGATTTAGTTTTAGTCATAGTCTTTTGACTAAATTGCCATTTAGTTTTAGTCATATTTTAGTCATCGGAATTGTTTTAGTTTTAGTCTAGTTTTAGTCGACTACATATCACAAAAATCTAAAAATCTATAACAAATAAAATCTAATTTAGTTAAATTGTAATACATTAAGCAATTTTCTAACAATACACAGATCCTATACACTGATATAGGTACTTCTGATATTCCCCAAACTGTTTATGTTCACCCAACTGTACTTTGCTTCGCCAAAGCGGGTGGTTTTTGACCGTTTAAGTGCAAAAAGACACGAAAGAGCAAAATTCAGGGATTGACACACTTATAGTTTTCATTTAAAAATTTTATTAGATTTGATTTTTAGTTTTTATGCTTTCGTTGTAATTTTAGTTAAAGGTTTTAGTAATTTGTGTGTTTATGATTTTTAGTTTTTGCTTTTAAATGTCTATAAGGTTTTTTTTTTTCTGTTTGTTATTTTAATACCTCAGGTTAAGCTAAACTAGATGAAATAAAATAAGTTTACATTTATATATATATATATATATATATATATATATATATATATATATATATATATTATTTTTTTATTATTTCAGTTAACGCTTATTTCAAGTAATGAAGATTTCTTTGGTTTTAGGTTTAGTTAACTATAATAACCCTTATACTTGTAAAATTGAATAATGTGTCAAATAATGTTCTTAGTCTTTCCTTTCCTGTGACAGAAGATACAGTAGTTTACTATAAATTAAATAGAAAATAATTTAAATACAGTTTATTGTGTAAACAAAATAACAACAATGACCAGGAAAAAATAATAATTATAAACCATCCCGAAATACAACGTGGTGATACAATTTGCATTCTTACAACCGTCTAAAACATATTACCATATAAACATCGTGTAGTAAACATTGTCATAATGCATAATTGCTTATAAGCAATCGCTTGGCATTAATTGCGAAGCAGTCTGAAGTGCTGCTGGGCGAGCCTGTAGAGCGCGCAACAGCGCCACGTTTCCCGCGGTTAGATCAGCACGTTACACTTCAAATGTGCGCATCTTCCACACAGGACAGCAGTCCTGACTGGATGTCTTCCCGAATCGTCCCTCTCTTTCATTTTCGTCTCGTTTTTATTCGTTGACGACGATTAGAGTAGATTTTAGTCATAGTTTTAGTCATTCAAAACGCATTTTTATTTAGTCATTCTCGTTGTCGTCCGTGAAAAAATGTTGTTGAAGAAAATTATAACGTCAACACACTGACACTGATGTGATGCCATTAACGCAGTCCAAAAGTCGCAGTGCTGTTGGACTGTATATCAGTACTCTTGGACATGTCTCAGCCAATCAAATTTGAGGACCAGAAAACATAAATATATCACCAAAAACAAACCATAAAAGACATCAATTCAAGTTAAATACTTTCAAGGTACTATTGCTTGAAAGTTACATCTATTATTTTCCCCCAATAGTTGAAGGTGATATTATGTTGGCTCAAGGCTACACTTTTACATGATATACTTTTTAGCTTCCTTCTATTTGAGATTTATTTATTGTATTGTATACAATAAAACAAACTAAATGTTACATTTGGAACCTGAAATTTAGATATTTTTTTGAGAAAAAGCAAACTACTGTAAATAAATAAATAAATAAAATGTATGTGGAAAGAATATGTACTGTAAAAGTAAAGATGCATAAATGATTAATAACTTTAGAGGACAACAAAATAGTTCTAAATGGTTGGTTGAACTCTTTTGTAGTTCTATTCTCAACATAAAAATACGTTATCGAAATTTCATTACACTGAAATTTTTAAAAGGTTTTGTTTTTGTGCAATGAAAATATTTTTTGTGCTCTGTGATGACATGAGCATGACAATTCATCATTTAAGCACACAAACAAACATTGCACAGTAGGGGTACAATATTAATGTAAACAAGGCATCATTTTCTGCAACATGCATTGCAAATATCATTTAAAATTTCACACATGCTAGTAATCTTTAAAAGCGAAAGTATTCAAGGCAGGACGATATGACGATATTATCGTATATCGACGATGTCTTGCAAGTATCGCGATGTCGATAATAAAAGTCAGTTACAGACGATAATATTGAGAGAGAAAAAAAAAAAAAGATTTAGTCCCGTAGTTACTATTCACATATTTATTCACATGCAACAGCATAAATGAAAAAAATTGTAGCCTATATAGCTAATTAATAGGGTTAGGAATAAAAAATCTATTCTGGAATCACATTTACTTAAGGCCAGGAATCGAATAGGCCTAGGCTACTCTTTATAAAATTAACATTTTGATTTTGCTTATTAACAATGTATTTTTATTTTTAAAACATTCAAGCGCAAGATGAAGCAGACAACACTTCTGTAGGCCCTGCGCGCTGTTTTCTGAGCTCCACACACATCCAGAGCGCGCACAGAGAGCCGCCTGTTATTTCGTGGATAAATATATAGAAAATGATATCAAAATATTCCCATAAACACAGTTTTGTCATGTGTGTGTAACAGACTATATTGGATTCGTGTATTGACATCAAGGCCTATACCCGTGGCGCTAATAATGTTCATTTCTGTTTAAACCGACACGATTGTTAAATTAGAATTAAAAGGCTAAATTAAATTAGAATGGATAGTCTAAATGTCTATGACTCATTAAAAATAACAAAATCTGTTTTCCAGTGGTTTCTTTTACATGTGCAAACAACAGAAAAGGAGGATTCACATCACGCACCTGCAGCTCAAACTAAACTCATATAGCCTAAATAAAAGGAATAAATACACAAAATATATTCACTTGAACAATTAACACATTAACAAAAAAAAAAAAAAAAAAAAAAAAATCCTGAAGTATGCTGTAATTTATTTATTTATTTATTTTTTTTGAAAGTGGCACCTGTTTTCTTTATTTTTAAAAACAAAATGATTTGTTTTTATTGTGAGTGTACACAGATATAATTAAACTCTTAACAGTTTATGTATGACCAAAAATGAGTATTTTAAGTTGTAAGGAAGCAGTTCAAGTGATCACGCCGGCGCCTCGCGCGCACACGTCAATAGCACTGCTTAACATGGCAGCCTGTTCATTATAAAAATAAATGAAAAATAAAATTCACAAACAACATTTGTAATTACTTATTTTTCCAAATAAATCATGTTGTTTTTTTTTTTTCATTATAAGGAGCTCTAAAACATGAGAAAAAAAAAAAATAACCTTTCCGTTTTTGGTCATGCAGAACGAATCATTGTTTTTAATCGCTTTTTAGACAAATAAGAAATACATTATAGCTTAACTACAAGTTTAAAAAACAGCGCTACGCGTTAAAATTAAACAAATTAAAGGTATCATCATGATGTGTCCGATGTTTCTCTTCCGAAAGAGAAACATCAGACCTTAAGAAAAAATAGGCAAGACACATTTGACATCAGCATGCATCATTCTTACATGCGTCTGAATGTCCACTTTCACAATAAACTCTGATAAATTCAAAAGTTCTCTTCACGAAACGAAATTCATTTTAAACACTTGATAAAAGCAGTGTGGAAATGATTAACAACACTAACATAACAACAAAGCTAACCTTTTATATTAAAGCACAAACTAAGAAAAGAAAAACAAACTTTTAACCTTTAATTAAATTAAGTTTATGCCTACTGATTTGCAGGCTATTGTGCAAAACTGATGTGTGTTTACAGTGCGTGTAGGCTATGTTGTCTCCGATGGGGGCGGGGCTCGGGTAGACGATATTATCGGATATCGCGATATTTTTTAAGCCGATTATCGATCAAATATTTTTTACATATCGCCTAGCCCTTTCCTTATACCCCTCAAAACACTTATGAAATGGTACAATACACACCTGTATCTCCTAACAGACTAGATGAGGAAAAGGAAGCATCCGAGGTTGACGAAGAGAAAAATGTAAGCAATGAGCAGATGGATGAATGAGGCCAAGGGGTTCAAACATCTGCTGGCGCTACAGTGATGATAGGAGGCTGAAATATCTCTGCCTGTATGGAGGCTGGCAGGGCCAATCTGCTTCTTATGATTCACTGAGAAACCGGACAGATTCATCACAGAGAGGGGCCGTCTCCTCGCCCATGCTTAGACGGGCCAGTTTGTTCAACAGATCATAAGGACAGAGCAAAGAGCTCTTTGCAGTCAGAGAGATGTTCCCGCTCTGAGACTCGGTCATGATATTCGGATTTTTATTCTATGTACTGAGATGGAATTGTCATTTATCTACATGTTGGTAAGAAGAAATTTTTGGTAATAAGAAACTAAAACATAGGCACAAGAAGATTCATTGATGTTATGTGTAGAATGATTTGTTCTGTCCTAACAAACAGAAAATGCTTTATTTCATCAATAAGAGGATGCAAAACATCCAATAGTCTATTTACAAATTTACTTTTTGTGCATGCATTTCTTACCACTGATCTCAAGGAAATGATTATGTTTAGCTGAGAACATTTTTCAATGCAATTGCAAGGCTTCACCCTTACTGTGCTATGGTGTAAAGCTCAGAGCAGGATAGTAGGCAAGAAATTGTGCATTTGTGGAATAAAAACCCTTCTTCTTTTCATTCCCCTACATACATTAATCCATCTGTTGAGTTTTTCTCATTTTCTGCCTATATATTTCCATAAAAAATGCCTCTGGTATGGACTTGCTGTCACAGAACATAGAAAAATAAAGAAGATATATGAGATTTTCAGGCTTAGTGCAAAAACTGCTATTCTCAGCATCTTCCTGAAAAGACACAAAAGTTTTTCCTTCTGCCAGTTCACCATAAAACAACAACAAAAAAAAAAAAAACTTTTTGTTTCATACAGCCAGGAAGCTCAGTGCACTCAACACCATATCTATCTATCTATTCTATTCAATTCAATTCACATTTATTTGTATAGTGCCTTTCACAATACATATGTTTCAAAGCAGCTTCACAGAGAATGCTTGTCAACATTACAATTTAGAGAATGCAGATAGCTAACAATGTAATCATTTAGGCAATTTAATTTACAATCACTGTTAGCAGTTTAACTGAAGGTAGAAACAACGAGCTCCTGGAAAAATGAATTACATATTAACAATAATTAGGATATATAGAAATTTGGGAATGTGCATGTTGATCCAGATGTTGCGTCATCTGAAGTCCTCGCAGTAGTTGGCGCCATCTCTTCAAAGGTGATGGTCATCTGAGGTCTTCTTAAGAGGCTGGATCCAAACTGAAGCTGATGTACTCTCTAGCCACCTCGGGACGGGCGTCCTGAGATAAAACAGAAAAGCAAATGGAGAATAATTAGCGTAGCTGCTGTTCATAATATTAAACAAAGATAGTCATGTGCAATTGATCTGATATGGCTAAAGAGATGCGTCTTTAATCTAGATTTAAACTGGGTGAGCGAATCTGAGCCCTGAACATTATCAGGAAGGCTATTCCAGAGTTTAGGAGCCAAATGTGAAAACGCTCTCCCTCCTTTAGAGGACTTAGATATCCAGACCAGAAGTCCAGAGTTTTGGGATCTTAAAGAGCGTGAAGGATTGTAGGGCGATAGAAAATCGGTTAAGTACAAAGGAGCTAAACCATTTAGAGCCTTATAGGTCATTAGCAGTACTTTATAATCGATACGGAACTTAATAGGTAACCAGTGTAGAGATGATAAAATTGGTGTTATATGATCATATTTTCCTGACCTGGTAAGAACTCTAGCAGCTGCATTTTGTACTAATTGTAGCTTGTTCATTGAGGAAGCAGGACAGCCAGCTATTAATGCATTACAGTAATCTAGTCTAGACATCATGAATGCATGAACTAACTTTTCTGCATCAGAAATAGATAACATATTCCGTAGCTTAGTAATGTTTCTGAGGTGGAAGAAGGATGTTTTTGTAACATGTGAAATATGGTTTTTGAAGGACAAGTTGCTGTCTAATATAACACCCAGGGTTTAACTGTCGAGGATGGAGTAACAGTACATCCTTCTAAATGCAAATTGTAGTCTGAGAGATTCTGTGTACAGGTTTTTGGTCCAATAAGTAATAGTCACCATTATTTATATAGCGCTTTTTTCAATGTAGATTGTGTCAAAGCAGCTTTACAGTGATAACTGGTACATTATTTTGGCTGCACAGCAGCTCTTAAAGAATAGTGTCAATGCAGGTAGATCAAAGCACTGTGGAATATCAAATGTCAATTGTCAAGTGTCCCCAACTAAGCAAGCCAAAGGCGACAGCGGCAAGGAACCCAAACTCCAACAGGTGACATCAGGTACTGATTTTTTTTTAATACTTCAGTCTTATCTGAATTTAATAGAAGAAAATTACAAGTCATCCACTGTTCATCTTTAACACACTCTGTCAGATTGGATAATCTGGTCGTGATGAAATATATAACTGAGTATCATCAGCATAGCAGTGGAAACTAATTCCATGTTTCCTTATAATATCACCAAGTGGCAGCATATATATTGAAAATAGCAGAGGGCCTAACACAGATCCTTGCGGCACTCCATAAATCGTTATCTTAGATTTTTCCCCGTTTAAATAGACAAAATTGTGACGGTCTGATAGGTACGACCTAAACCACATTAATGCCTGTCCCTGAAAACCAGTGTAATTTTGTAGTCGATCTAGGAGTATTTTATGATGTATAGTGTCAAACGCAGCACTAAGATCAATTTTAACGAGTGCAGTTTCTGTGCTATGATGAGGCCTGAATCCTGACTGAATTTTTTTTATAGAGTGTTTTTTTTTTGCAAGAAGGAGCACAATTGAGCAGATACAACTTTTTCTAGTATTTTGGACATAAATGGAAGATTTGAAATGGGTCTGTAATTTGCCAATACTTCTATCTATCTATCTATAGATACATTAAAATATATTGTAACAGCACAAGGAATGACCTAAGTATTGAAAAATGTGTCCTTGTGATTGTAAAAAAACGAACACCTGTGTAAGTGTTCAGCTGCATCTAGTTGTTTTGATAGTATTTCATTTTTTAGATTCATAATATATTTCAACATGATATTAATGTAGACATGTAGCAAATTGCTTTCTTATTACATTTTGTATTATGTTAGGTTTTGAACTTAAGTTTAATAGCTTTGAAAAGAGTATGTAAATGTGCAAACGCCTGTAGGTATATAGAGTTTTGGTGGTGGTTGTGTGTAATTGAGAAATGTATACATGTAATTTAAAAGTGTAGCCTAGTCTTAGTCTTTAGCTCACACAGACTGATGTTGTGCTCATTGTGTTTTGAAAAAGTGACCTAAGCAGTCTATTGAGAAATGGGTCCTATAGAGATTGTACCTCCCCCTTTCTCTGTTCTGTTGAATTCTGATTATTATTCTAATACTTTCGTCATACACTTGAATGAATGCTTTTTTTTTTTTTTTTTATAAAACCTCATTTGCCATGTGCATATTTAATGTAAAGTGTGAGATGCCCTGTATCCTGTCTTGCCATATCTGTCTGCAGCTAATCATCTGAGTGCTTGTCTCTGTCATCACCAAAGTCAAGTGACCTCAACTGCTAACATGTTTAAATGAGGCCACTCAAGTCACACTATATTAACCCAGCCATTTTATGAAATTTCTCAATCTTTCCAAGTCTGTATTTATCTTTTCAACTGCCAATTATTTAAACCTTTGTCTTTGCAAATGTAAGAAAATGTAGAGCCACATAATAATGAATTTAAACTAAACAGACAAAGTCTTCTGTGTGTGAATCACCAACTAGTCCAAATGGCTCCTCAGAGATGCATTTCAATTCAGATTGAATTAAAATAAATAAATAAAATAAATTATAATAATTGATTAAATTATATTTTTATTTATTTATTTTATTTATTTATTTGTTTTTTGGTTTGACTAATGAACACATTCTGTTTGCAGTTAGTAACACAGCTAATAATTTAACAGTGCATCTCATTCCAGCTGCATCACAAATGTTTAAGAGAAAGATCTGCTGTAATGAGAGGCTAACCTTGTAGCTCTTGGATGAACGTGTCTCCCTGTGAATGTATATTTTACAACACAGTGGTTTGTGGGAATAGTGCACTACTGAGTCCCATGCATGCTACTAAAATCACCAAATGAAACCTCAGAGTTCAGAAAACTTCAAATTGTTTTGCAAATATGGTTCATAAAGAATTCTCTGTCTCTCGTTTCAACTTGTCCCTGGGCCATACTCCCATGGGTGTACTCACAGGCATATGATGATGACTTATTTTTAATCTTTCAAGAATTCATTGAACAAGATGGAGAAAGAGCATTTCCTGCTCTATGTCTCTGATGAGTGAAGGACATGACAACTTCAGAAAGACATTTGAACAGCCAGCCACTTGATGAATGTTTTATTCTTACAAGTGTTATATCAAAAGCACATTCCTGGCATTCCAGATCATTATAAAGGGTTGTCGTTGAAAGTGATGAAATAAATATTTTAAATGTGCAATATCTTCAAAGAATAATACATGCCAATATATCTTTAATAATAGAGGCGCCTGGGCTGCATTTGATGGGTTTACTGATGTAGTTACTTTGTTCTGTTTTTTTTTTTTTTTTTTTTTTTTTTTTTTTTTATACACTCTACACTGCTAAATGATACATAATAAAGTGTCAGCATAACTTGTGCCATCTGCCACCAGCTTTGAAATATGGTCCTTAGGTTCAGAAAAGCATCAAAAAGCAGATTTTTAAGTACAATTTTGTTTTAAGTACAGATTTGTATTGGTAAGCCATCAAAGTGCAAATATACTCTGTATGATGTTATTTTAATGAGGATGAAGGGTGATAAAAGGAGTGAAGAGAAATTTCTTTCTTTCTTTCTTTCTTTTTTTCTTTCTCTTTCTTTCTTTCTCTCTTTTCTTTCTTTCTTTCTTTCTTTCTTTCTTTCTTTCTTTTTCTAAATCCAGAAGGAGGTGTGCACCCTCTCCAAATTACAATCATCTATGGAATGGCTGTGCATTATTGTTTTATCAGGGAAGCATAAAGATGCCAGAGAGCTGTGACAGATGTGGAAAGATAATTAAAATATCAGTCATGTAACTGCAAATTAAATGTCATTTTGATTTCGCATACCGCCTGACATGCAACCAATAGGCAGCTGGGTAATCATCAAAATACCGATGAGGCCGTTCGTCAAGGGCCATATCGCAATCCTCTGTTTCGGCTCACCGTCTCTCTCCAAAAGACACTCTAATTAGTAAACCCTCTGTGCTCTCAAGATAAAGCAAAGGCAGCAAGTGCTTTCTATTTAGCAAGGCCTTCTTTTATACCAGCGAGCCAGCCTTTCCCTGGCAGACAACGCATATGCATAAGCAATGGTGAGGACGAGAATCAGGTTTACTTAAACGGATCTGAATCTAAGTTAAACACGGCAATGTGAAAAAAACTGATCAGAAAATAACTCTTTGTGTGTGAAACAACAAACAACACTCTCATATTAACTTGGCCTGCTACATCGCCATCATATGCTACTGTTTATTTATTTATTCATTCTTTATTTTTTGCTCTCAGCAGATGTTCAACATGCTGTGTCATTTTGTACACAAAAAGGGTTTTCTGCACGTTGGGTCACACACACACACACACACACACAAAAAAAAAAAAAAAAAAAAACTGGCACTGTGGTCCCTCAGAGCCATCTGCCATAGTGTTATCAAATTTGGCATGTCTTCTGTGCCTCTTTTTCACCTGGCTTCAGCCTTCAGAATGCAAAAAAAAAAAACAAAAAAAAAACGGAGAAACATTCAATGTTCAGAGAGAAAGTTGATGCAAAAGAAAACAGAATATATCAGATATATCAGAAGATGTCAGATGTCTCAAAAGCTGCTCTTCTGAACTGACAGGAATCCCCATAGACCGCTCTTATTTCACTTTCCTCTGGGAGACAGTAAGTGCTTCACCATGAGAGGCAGAAACAATGTCTCTCATTTTTGCATTCTCCTGAATCTGTTTATCAATCCCAGAAAACTAACAGCTAACATTAAAGGCCAAATCAAAATGAAAGTGAAAATTGATCTTTGCGCTGGACTTAAATTTAATCATATTTTGGAGGGTTAGTTTAATAGCCCTGGGCTAAAACATTTTATAGACATTTTTTTCCCAAAAAATTGTGCATTGGAAGGGGGTTGGGTGTGAAATTGACGGTCAAAGAGGAGACAAGCACAGGACAAACTAAAAAAAAGTCTTGTTTTTTTTAATGTCCCTGTGATGTGCTTGTAAATATGTTAAGCCCCAGGTGCTGATTTACAGTTTAATGGAGCATGTAGTAAAAAGACAGTCATGCCTTTCTGCCTGTTGCACATATTGTAGATGACGCCAGTCAAATATAGCTCTCTTAGTGTACATACTGTATCCACCTTTTTAACATAAGATTGGGCCATTTTTAACTTGAACGCGCAGGCCTTCCCACTCTTAGAAAAAAAAGTTCAGCGGAGTTCTATATACAGCAGAACCCTAGGATTCTAGACTCAATTTTAAAGAACCATTATGCCAAAAATATTCCATAAGAAGAAATGTCTTGCATAAAACTTTAAGGTTTAACAGGATGTTTTTTCTACTGATTGTATGTTTACGTATGTTTACGAGCCGTTTAAATAATAAAATTTAATCCAAATAAAAAACTCAATTAAAAATAAATCTATAAAATGATCACATGCTGGGAACCCCTAAAAGGTTGTATATACTGAATGAAGTGCCTGACAGAACCCTTCAAGATTCTAAATAAAACCTTTTCTTCTAAGAGTGTCAGACACTTCCAGGTATTTTAGCTTTACAAAAGCAATGCATTATGCTACTTGATTGCAAACTGGTATTTGTTTTCAAATTATTCATTTATTATCGTAATCATAAACACACTGTACTTTTACATTTACCACACTTTGTTATTTTTCTAATTATTAACCTAGTAATAATGAAGGTGGATAAAAAAGGGATAAAAGCACATTGTATGAAATTGAGGACAAGAAGTCACAGACTGGGAAACAACACCCCATCAAAATGATTACAATAAATACATTTTGGATTTTGCTGTGCATTAAGAATATATAATGAAAACAAGAATAAAAATATTTGTTGAATGTGGTCCTGATTTTGTGAAAATATCTCAAAACATCCACGTATGCAGGAACTTTTCAGCAAACACAGCTGTGCTCAATGGAGATATCACCAGTCTCGAAATTACCATATTTCCTCAGCAATTAGTCACCTGTGCAAACTCTGGACCTGAGTGGGTAAGCAAGGGCGAATCGCCAGCCTCCTACGTCTTCTGCATACCAGATTAAACAAATGGCCTGAGACTCCCATGAGACATCTATGAGGTCACACTGTGCTTTGATACACAAGCAAGGGATGCTGCCTCTTAGTTATGTGTTTGGGTGTTTTTTTGTTGTTGTTGTTGTTACTGTTTGAACATAATGTGGCCAGAGGAGAAACTGTGGTACGATAATTGCTTTAGCCCTGCAGATAAGGAGAAATTTTTCTCTATAATGATAAAAAATGCCTGAGGCCTCTCTATCTCCTTCTTTCCAGTCTCTCAATAAGTGTCTGAAAATATTTTATGCATTAGAGTTGAAATGGAAGGGAAAGGGGTGTACAGATGTGCTTTTATTTCTGTATTACAACCACACCTAATCTGCATTAGACATCATATATCAATTATATAATATTTCTTTAGCTCATTGAGTCACCAGCAATACATTTTACAAAACAGAATTTGTAAACTCATACTCCCTTTGCATTTGATTTCCCATGAATCCACGTATTTACCTCACATACTGGTGTGTGTGTGTGTATATATATATATATATATATATATATATATATATATATATATATATATATATATATATATATATCCTTGTGCTGCATGTCTGCACAGGTTGTAATAAAATTACCTATGAATTTAAGCTGACATCAAAGGTCCCTCAACCATTAGTATATATAAAAAAGGAGGGCTCTATTTATTTAAATTAAAATTAGTAGCTGTTTTGTTCTTGTGAATTGTCCTTTTTTTCAGTGGGGAATGAAATAGCATAATAGAGAAGAGCATAAGAAAAAGAAGAGGGTTCAGTGAAATAGTTTCTCTGACAGGCTTGAAAATTGTAACATTTAACCATATGCAAGATGCCATGTTATAGAGAAGCATTGCTCTTGATTAATATATGACATATACCATATGTCAAAACTCTTTTGAGAATTCAACTCTCTCTGGCTCTCTCTTTCTATATATCTGTTTAAATTAATGTGACAAATTAGAGCAGCTTGGTATAATTGGCTGATTTTATATGCTGATTACAATCCTGACCTGCTGCTTGGCATGTATTATATTATTGTTATTGTGCAGAAGAGAGTATCTTTGTTCCTCTGACTATGGCCGACTTCACTGACATTTAGCTATTAAAACATAGTGGTTACTTGTGGACATTGCAGGATTCCACAGAAAGGTGTAAGATTTTGATATAATGAAAATATAATAAATAAAAAAATCTATTAAAAAGAAATCAAAAGTATGCTTCTAAAATGGTATGCTTCTTTTTTTTTCTCTAATGCTTCTATATTTCCTTTTGATTAGAGCAAGTGAAATTCTTGTGACGATAAAGGAGACTGAATGATAACTAAAGGACACAACAATAGGGTTAAACAGGGGTTTTTGTCCTCTTCCAATCTCACCAACTATCTGATTAAATCTTTTCAGGGAGAAAATCAATAGAAGGACACTTGTTTAGGGTCATTTGGAGAGGTGGCTGATTTAGCAGACAGTGCCTATTGCTCGGGATGTTGTACTTGCAACTGCCTCTTGTCTGTTTTAACCTGTCTTACATGAGAAAAAAGTGGGTTCTCTTTCGAAGTGGAATTTAACACTGCATCATGGAGTTGATCTATGGGAACGCTTTGCGTGAGCCGGTGTCTGAAGCATGTGTCAAAACACACCAATTTTAATTGGCTACTGCAGTCAGGTGATGTCACAGGCATGCTGAGGTGTATTAAAAGGGCACCTATGGAAAACATCATCAGCTTCAGATTGTCTGAAGGAAGACGTACAGATATGCCTGAAGTATGGCAACGCGACACAGCGTCTCGTTCCCCTTCTCAGGGAACCGGGTTACATACGTTAGCTAGACATTTTGTTGCTGAATGGAAAATGGTTTGAACAACAAGGAGAAAAAAAGATCTAAAGAATCAATCATTGGGGTGCTCATAATGTCCTCATAAGATCAAACTCAAATAATTGTGGTACTTGTTTAAAACGTATGTCACTATAATAAGAATAGGCTACTGTAAACACTTTGGATAAAAAAAGTGGTTCAAAAACAAAAAAAAAGTGGTTCAACCCAAAAATGGGTCACAGGTGTGTTCGGAATGCAAATAACTTATTAATAAAATAATCTAAAAATAATAACAAAACATTTGCTGGCTTATGCAGTTTTTAAGGACATTTTTGTTTAACTTTTGCATTACACATTGTTGGCGCTGTGTTGGTTTGCCACTTGGAATTTAACATGAAATCTGGATATATATATATATATATATATATATATATATATATATAACCACTTTGCTACAGTAAATGATAGCAAATCATAGCATGCTATTTACTTAATGAATCATTGTAAGGGGGAAAAAAAATATTTATATATATATATATATAGTCATTAGGCAATGATATTTTGAACACTCATCTATAATCTTATAAAACTATAATAGAGTTGACAATGTACAAACAACACTATGACTGCAGCTGCCTTCCCACCATCTAAGCGTCAGCAGAAGGTTTATTTGTCACCATGGTGATAGCACTCAGTTACCACTCTACAGTCTTTTGTCAGCTTGAACCACAATAGGCAGGTTTCAATGCTTCTCTAAGTGTGTGACTGTGATCAACCCGCAGTTCCCCAAATGTCATTCAAATACTCAAAGGTTAGTTTAATCATACGTCAGAATGCCAGTGTTATTATCAGGTAAATAAACACATCATCCGGGATGACAGTGAGTGATGAATAACAAGCCATACAAAACTCTACATTTCTGTAAATGCAATACCTTTATCTTGCCAAAAAGGTGTCTGTTAATCTCATCTTGAGGGAAGATGCTAGACATCTTCATTAAAGGGTTAGTTCACCCCAAAATGAAAATTCATGTCATTAATCATGAATTACTTACCCTCATGTCGTTCCACACCCGTAAGACCTTGGTTCATCTTCAGAACACAAATTTAGATTATTTTGATCTGGATTTCCTTCCATAGACTGCCTTTGCAACTACCACTTTGATGCTTCAAAAACTTCATAAAGAGAAAAAGAACGTGCTGCGTAACACACGAGAATGAACCTCATTGGTTACGCAGCACGTTTGAGCTTCTGGAAGAGGTTTGTTCTTGTGTGTTATTCAGATTCAGTTGAGCTTCTGCTTATGTTCGCCGATCAGTGTTTACATGCAAGTAGAAGCCTAAATTAAATCTGTTAATCATAACAAGTAATTGATTCTCTTCAGAAATTTGGACTAAACCGCTCAATTCATGTGGATTAGTTTTCCAATCTCTTTATTACGTTTTTGAAGTGTCAAAGAGGTAACTGCAAAGGCTGTCTATGGAAGGAAATCTGATAACATTCTGTCATTAAAAAGATCTCAATTTGTGTTCCGAAGATGAACAAAAGTCTTATGGATGTGGAACGACATGAGGGTGAGTAATTAATGACAGAATTTTCATTTCAGGGTGAACTAACCCTTTAACACCATGCAAAAAAGATTTATTGCAAATCACGACAATAAAATTCCACAGACTAAAAGAATGGAAAAATATGGGGTCCGTGGCATGCTAGGTTAGGATTCACACAGCATCTTTGCTTTCTCTGTTGATCTGAGGGAACGTTTCGACTGAGTAGTTTCTGTCTGTATTTTGAGCATGTGATGTGCTCTTTAAGATGGCTGGAGATCGCTGGAACTTTTGCTCATGGTGACCAGCCGCTCACCCCAATCACCAGCGGGGGACAGGACAGAGCCTATTTAATCTCAT
The DNA here is from genome assembly GCA_037101425.1 of Elopichthys bambusa. NCBI lineage: Eukaryota > Metazoa > Chordata > Actinopteri > Cypriniformes > Xenocyprididae > Elopichthys > Elopichthys bambusa. Next base: position 19,216,266 of record CM074432.1, on the reverse strand, counting down.
GGGGGAGCCATGATTCTGGTGTTTGGTAGCATTGCTTGTTCTCCATCCATCTGATGCAGCTTACCTGCTTAGATATATACATAATACAAGCTTACATGTAGGTGGCATTTTCACAGTTCACTTTTTCGCTGATTGAGTGGTGTAAAACTACGGAGCCCCTAAAGGGACGTGGTGGTGGATAAAAATTGGGATGGGAGGACTTTTTTTTTTTTTTTTTTTTTTTTTCAAATCTTTTGCGTTCCCTCGCAAAACTTTTGTGTTCCCTCACAAAGATATTATCATTCCCTTGCTGTGAGCTCGGACAAACACTTCCTCTTTTATGTCCCGCTGGCTGGCAGTAGTGTTTCAGTCAGCTCCATACGTTAATAATTCACACAAATAATGTGCGACTCATAGAGTTTGAACTTGTTGGACTCAAATATAAAGAAACGCAGTCAGTGCTTAAGTAAAGCAGTTCAGTAAAGTTGGCAATATATTCACAGATTCGAGCTTCCCGGATCAATAACTCGTGAGCTAAACGTTGTTAAAACACAAATGCAGCTATTTCCAATCATAGTAACCTAGACAACGAGCTACAACAATCCAATTTTCCTCAAATGTGCTTTATAATACATAAATTGTAACACACTGTACTGTCACCAAATTCAGTTAACACATTACTGCTCTTCTGCTGGTTATAGGTACTACAACACTTAGTTTGGCAAGTAGCACATAAAGGCCTTTACACAAATGATGTTGGTACACAGCTTATATACTTACAACAGCTTTTGCATGATAATTGCTTACTGAATATGATGGCATTACAACTTATTTAATATTTTTACTAATAACAGTGAAGTTATTGATTTTGTTTCATAATTAATAATCATAAAAGTTATGCATTTTTTATCAAACTAAGTGTTCCAGTACAACCAGCAGGAGAGCAGTGAGGTATGAACTGAATCTGGTGACAGTACAGTGTGTTACAGTGAAGTTATTGAGTATTTTTCATAATATAAAATGAGCTAAAGGGTTTTGCACTGTTCAGACGGTCCCTTCAGGCGTGTCTCTCCGCCGCCTGCTCAAACTGACCAATTTATGTATTATAAAGCACATTTGAGGAAAATTGTGTTGTTGTAGCTCTTTGTCTAGGTTACTATGATTGGAAATAGCTGCAGTTGTGTTTTAACAACGTTTAGTTCACGAGTTATTGATCCGGGAAGCTCGAATCTGTGAATATATTGCCAACTTTACTGAACTGCTTTACTTAAGCACTGACTGCGTTTCTTTATATTTGAGTCCAACAAGTTCAAACTTTATGAGTCGCGCAGTATTTGTGTGCATTATTAATGTATGGAGCGGACCAAAACACTAGTGCCAGCCAGCGGGACATTAAAGAGGAAGTGTTTGTCTGAGCTCACAGCAAGGGAACGATAATATCTTTGCGAGGGAACGCAAAACATTTGAAAAAAAAAAAAGAAAAAAAATTCCTCCCATTCCAAATTTTCTTTCACCAGCACGTCAAATTTCCTCCCATCCCAAATTTTTCCCCACCACCACGTCCCTTTAGGGGCTCCGTAGTAAAACAGATCCTTTAATTGTTGTCAGAATTACATAACATTAATTAAATTGAGGGATTTAAATGAATAATATTAATTCAGCCACAAAAGATAATACTACAATAAACAAAGTAGATAAATTCAAAGGGTAAACTTTGAATCTAACTATATAAAATGCATTATTTGTGGCAATTTAATTTTATTTTAAATAAAATTTAAATCACCTTTTATAAGTGAATCAATTTCATTCTATTGTTTGATTCAAAACACATTCATTAGGGAATGAAACAAGTGACTGCCTTTAAGATTGGATCATTAAATCATTTACTCAACCGATTCATTCAAAACACTGATTTTATCAGAAACAAAATAAGTGACTGTCTTTAGTCAAGTCAAGTCATCTTCATTTATATAGCGCTTTTCACAATACATATTGTTTCAAAGCAGCTTCACAGTGACAATAGGAACATTATTATCGAGCTAAAGTTGGTTTTTGATTGAATCACTTCCGTTGTAAAAATTTTTAATTATTACTTTAGGGGCCACTTGTTACTTTAGGGAGAGAATCATTACTTTATAAGAGAATTATTCAATAATTTACTCAACCCCTTTGTTCAAAACACTGATTCATTCAGAAATTTTAAAAAGTGACTGTTTTTATGAGTGTCACGCTGGGTTGCAGGAAGGCAGACACAGATGAAGAGAATAAATCCAAAATACAGGTTTAATGAACAATCCAACAAGCAGGCAGGCAGTCAGGTGCAACACAACATACACGGACGGTAAACGGACAGGGAATGAATGTGAGGGACCAACTTATAAGGCAAACACTGATGGGGATAATAAAGGGAACACAGCTGGGAACACATACAAATGAACAAATGAACATACAATAAAGGGAACACATACAAATGAACTAATAATGATGTTAACCAAGGAGACTGACGAGTGGTGGGGAAACAAATTGAAAGTCCTTGAAAACTGAAACTAACAGAATGACAATGAGTGAGTCATTGAATTATTCACTCAAACAATTCATTCAAAAACACTGATTCATTCAGGAAGGTAACACCAGTACTGTGTGTTTGCTCAGAGGAGTGTAGTTTTAATTCTGCTGTGGCTTCACTTGGAACTATTTCCTATTGATGGAGCAAAAAATAGAGTAATTGTCTACAATGTAAGTTGAAATTTATACTGATATTTCTACTGCCTTACAGACAGCTTTATTATTTCTGATTTGGTTTATTGACCTCGGGCCAGTCCAGTCCTTCAGCAAATATTTCCTAGTAGATGTATGAGAGGCAAAGGTCCGATTCATCTGTATGACAAGGTGTGTTAAAGGCACATATAACCACCTGCACACAAGCACAGAAGAAAGTCAGGTAGAGATGCCTTGTCCAATCTGAGCAAAGTTTGAAGCCATGTCAAATTCTTAAAGTCTCGTCCATCTATAACGATTTGAGCTGAAGTCTAAAAGCCTTTTGACAGCCTTTTACACTGTCTTGATCAGGCATTTTCTTTTACCTGCCTTTGTATCTTTTTTTATACTGAAGCAAAGACCTGAAGAAAAGAAGTTGGGTTTCCATGTTTTATGGGGACATTCCATAGACATAATGGTTTTTATACTGTACAAACTGTATTCTATCCTTGTATACTAACCCTATCCCTAAACCTACCATCACAGAAAACATTCTGTGTTTTTACATTTTCAAAAAAGATAATTCTGTATGATTTATAAGCTTGTTTCCTCATTTGAACCAAAAAAAAAAAAAAAAAAAAAGTCCACACAAGGTCAACATTTACTGGTATTACTATACATAACGTAGGGAATACCAGGACCACACATAACACACACACACAGGTTTGTTTTGCTATCAAAGTGAGGACATCCCATAGGCGTAATGGTTTTTATACTGTACAAACTTTACATTCAATCCCCCTACACTACCCCTAACCCTAAACCTACCAGAAAACATTCTGCATTTTTACATTTTTAATAAAACATTGTTTAGTATGTTTTTAAAGCTATTTTAAATATGAGGACTCATGAAATGTCCTCATATTTCATGTTTACATCATAATACCAGTGTAATACCCATGTCATTTTACAAATTTGTGTCCTCATAAATCACAAAAATGCACGCACACACACACACACACACACACACACACACACACACACACACAGAGACATACTGTAGATCATATATTGCCACTGACAGAAGTTGTTTGGCCATGAATATATTAAATATATATTGCAGCATTTAATGACTGGGGTAGGAGTATACAGTAGCCGATTGCTCAATTTGATATTTGGAGTTGAGAAATGATAAACATCAAAAGTAGAGTACAGCCTATAATATAATACAGAACTTTATAACACAGGTGAGATAACAGGAACTTTACTGATATACTCCATCACAGCATCATCTGTAAAAGCTTGTGTGAGATAACTCATGCAATTCATAAAAAAAAGTCACTTTATTTTCATAAGACATACCTTAGGAGACTGGGGTTTTGTCAGCTGCATATTACAGTATGTTTCTCCTGAAATAACACAACATTTGAGCATTGCATCTTTCATAGATATGGTAATTCAAAAATACACTGCAACAAGATCAGCGGAAAACCTTTTTTTTTTTTTTTTTTTAAATCAAATATGACAAACAGGAGATGTTATATTCAAAGTATACTGTTCTTCAGTACAAAAATGTATAGAAGAAAATATTCCTGAAGACCAAGTACATTATTGTGGGCATATTAAAGTATAAACTCCATTAAAAAACTATTCTTTTACTCTCTTAAATATTTCACTTGAGGTTTAGTTATGCTGTCTAATAGAGCAATACTGGTTAGCTTTTGCTGTTAGCTGAATCTCTACTGATGGCTATATATATAGCCATGTATTCTGACAGACAGCATATATTGCCAATTTTGCTTTATCATTATAGTGCATGTTTTGCCAGGGCCTCCATTTTTGGAGGGCTTTTAAAAGCATTAAATAGACATATTTTTCCATCTGCTAATAGTGAAATTAGTCACATAGCATTTAACACTCATATAATTTGAAGATGAGAATCATAATGGATAGCTCTCTCCGGGTATTATAAGCCTGCTTGATATACAGTCGATAGCTACTGAGGTAGATAAGAGTGGTACCTCAGATATGTTAGAACGATAATGTCTTAATGAGGAATAATATAAAGCAACCACACACACATCCACATTAATTCACATGCTGCACCTGTATGAATAAACAGCACAGGCACGTATGCAGGCAGAAATATATAAATATGAAAAAAGAAAAAAATATACATCAAATTGTGCTACTTTACAACCCCTGTCATGGGGCTCAACATCAGCCTGTCCTGGAGCTTTGCCTTGGCAGGATCAACTGAACAACACAGGTTCTCAGATTTCCTGTCTGATGTTTATCGAGGGCTGACAAGGAGCTGAGATATTTTCATTAACAGATGTAAATTAAATCTCCAAGGCCATTTGCAGCACAAAGTCTCAGACCCACTCTGCAACCACAGTCTGACTGCAGGCAAAGGCAGGTCAACATCATTATAGCACATACAATACAAGGAAGGAGAAAAAAAGTCTGTGAAGTAAACAAAGCCGCAAACTGTAGGCTAGGTCCTGTTTTAGCTCCTCTCTCCACTGTCTCGCCTTTCTCTGTGGGAGGTAATCTGCAGGAGAGTGAAAGGAGTAAAAATAAATGGTCAAGCTATCAAAGATGAGGAGAGACAAATTTCTGTTGATTACAAAAACGATGGGCAGCTCCTTTCCACCTTGAGAACACTGTGTGCTTGTCAATGACTGATCAAACGTGAAACAAATAGAGAGCACTTGGAGTTTTCACACCCTTGCTTATGTTTCTTACAACTGATGAAGGATGCAGTGAACATCTTTGCTGTCCTAGCTTTCAGTGTCTTGCTTGATCACATATGCTCTTTCACTTGCCAAGTTTGTGTCTCTGATTGGATTTCTCTGGCTTTGTAGAGGCTTTGTAGTTGCATACAAAGCTTTATGTTGAGAAAAAGATGTGCTCTTCAAGCAAATGCATTAATAATAGATATGGGTTATGCTGAGAATTCAGGTTTATGCTAGTCCATGCTCACATAGGTGGCCACCCAGAATTCCACATGCTTGTTGTTAAATCAAGCACTGCATTTGCATGTCACTGACTTTTATTGTACACCAGTGTTGTTACTGTTAACTAATATTATTCAAATGTATTTTTGGTAATTAAAATAAACTAAAGTAAAATAAAAATATAAATATTACAAGAATAAGATCATTCGCAGTCACCTGAATACTGACACACAAATAGAGAGCACTCCAATCGTCAGCACACACTTTATAAGCAGTCACTATCCACACCTCAGTTGTCTGGTCTTGTTGTTGTTTCCCAATGCTAACCAGACGTGTCTTTGCCTTCTTCAGTCATCTGTCTTCCATCATACTTCGCCAGCCTCCCGCAGTCATATTCTATGGTCCGGTTCCACGTCATCTCCATTAACCAGCATAATCTGCAACACAAAGAACCCAGTTACCTCGAGCTAAGTTTGACCAAACTATCAGACTGCTTTACACTCACCCTGCTAATAAAAATACCAGTTATGCTACTTACCAGTCTTGCCTCTTTCTGTTCTGTGACAATGATAGTATGCAAATAATACCAAAACAACACTGCTGTACATACACTCAAACAAACACAGATCAAATTTGTAAAACCTTGGGTTGGTATGGCAAATAGAAAGTCAGGAAGCAGACTGTGGATAAAAATTTTGTGTTTAAAATTAACATTCTCTGTGGCAACTTGATTTTCATCTCTGTCAAAAAGATTTGCTTTGATGATAGCAGTATCTGAGTAATGTGATATAACATCTTGCAATCGTACTCAAGCTCAAAAAGATGTCTTCAAATAGGCCTCATTAGTGTGACTGAGTTTCAGGCTTAAAAGTAAATTTGTGTGAATGTCTAAACAGGGTCAGACTGAAGGTTAAGTAGGCTATAGCCTAGAATCTTCAGTGTTGTGACAAGGGATCAATCACTCTCTTTCCCTCTCTCACTTTTTGGTTACCATTCTACATGTTTCTGTATGGCATAGTATATGAAGATTTAAAATAGTCAAGAGGAAGCAAGTGCTTTGTGGATGCTGCAGTTTACAGATTGGATAAATTGAGGTGGTTAAACTGGTGGGCTGCAATGAACGCCTAGGCAACATCTTTTTTGGGTGCCGTGCAGCAAATTTTGCACAGCACAGAGTTGGCACTGATATCCGGAGGTGGCAATGAAAGCATTTGGCACTCTCATGCAGGCACTTCCATCCATTGCCCTCCTCCAGAAATGTAGGCTATTCTAATCAAATTCTGATGCCCCTCTTATCCGCACAGACATTTATATTTCAAAGAATAATGCTCTTTCAATCCATATAAATCAGTGAGGAAACATAAAACAAATCAAATGGAGACCTGGAGCAGTGGCTCCTTTGCTCAGTTATAAAGGCAAACTGTCATAGCGAGTGCAAAAAAAAAAAAAACAAGCACAGAATAACTTATAGCTAAGGAAATGTTGGTTCTTGGTTGTGTAACATCATTCTGCAGCATGTTGAAGTCCATGGGGAAAAAAGACGTCTCAGTTAACAAGCAATTAAAGTTGGAGCAAATATATCTCCATCTGTATCTCTCTTATCTTTTGATTTAAGTGTAAGCATATAGCAAGCAGTTTTATGTGCAACAGTTTTTCAATGTTATTATTATAACTGGTATAATATTTACTAAGATACACATTTATAAGGCAAGGTCACCCAAAAATGAAATTTCTGTGATCATTTATGTCATTCCAAACCTGTATGAAAACAAAAGTAGTATTAAAAATGCTTGTCTTTTTCTCTTTTTCTCCAAATCAATAGTGTCCAGTGTTGTTCTGGACACCACTGACTTTCAGTGTATTGAAAAGTAGTTTAAACAACCTTAAAAATATTTTATTTTGTGTCCCACAAAAGAAAGTCAGTCATACATGTTACAAATAATCTACGGGTGACTGTTATAATTAAGTAAGATATTTTTCAGGAGTGGCGAAATACCCAAAGGTGATGGGGCATCATGCCATGATCCTGAACATGTGAAGCCCACAACATTACAGAGGCTTTAGCAGCAGTGGTTAATCTGAGCTTCAGTCTGCTGCCAATTGAGTGAGACCAGTTTCTCTCTCCATGACTGGATGTTAGATCATTGAACTGTACTGTCGATCTGCTCCAATGGGTCACAACGTTAGAGAATGTCAAGCCCACCACACTGAGGATTAGTAAAGTCAATTGATAAGCATGTGTGTGTGTGTGTGTGTGTGTGTGTGTGTAAGAGAGGAGAGAGAGCGAGAGAGATAGTGTGTGTGTGTGCGTGTGCGTGTGTGTGTGCGTGTGTGTGTGTGTGTGTGTGTGTGTGTGTGTGTGCGCGAGTGTGTGTAAAAGACTCTGAGTTGCACACAAAATGTTCAGTAGAAAAATACTTCTGATTACAGCTCACAATATCTCATTAATCAAACTCAGCCTTTAAAAAAAGATAAAAGCAGTCCTTGTCTCTTTGGCTTTGAAATTAGCAAAGCATTTTGTCATCTAAGGATTGTAAAACTTTATATTTAAATTCTACAGATAAATTACATTAATGTCTCTCCAGAAAGAGAACACTTTATACTGATAATTAAAAACTTAAATTAGCCTTTCTGGATCAAAAATAACAGTCCATCAAAACATGATGGCACTTGCGTATTTAATTGATGTATAAAAGAATCAAACTCACCAAAGAACACCAGTCGATGTATGTATGTGGTCCACAATTAAGGATTCCAATTTCAAATGTCAGTATATAATGTAATCTTATGTAAAAAAAAATATAAATCATCAAAATATGTTCGGCTTTGAAATTCTTAAAGCCCCATCATATTATTAGTTATTAGTCGAAACCCATAAATTCTCTGTCTCCAAGTGTTTTTATGTATTTATTTTTTTAATTCACTTGCCTCTGATGTGCTTCCTATGCTGGCACAATATACAGGCACACAAGCCGTGACATTTTCTCAGACTAAAATGCCACAAAGCAGAGATGACTGGAGCTGATGTCAGGTTAATGTGGCCATTTAGCAAGACCCAAACTGTAATTTCAGCAGGTGAATAACAGTTTCTTTGTTGCTTTTAGATGCCAGCCCCAAACAGGTTGATGTTAGTTTTATTCCCTCTTTTTAATTGTATAGAAATATTTTGCATTGTAAAATTGTAAAAAATAAAATAATATTAATAAATAATAAAATCCAAACTCACACTAATGTAACATAACTCAGATTTCCAAAATAATTATAATGAAAGAAAAAATACTACTACTACTAATAATATTTATAATAGCTACAGGGACATTAGATCACATTTTACGTAAAGCGCTATATCATTTTTATTCATCAGCATCATCATGCATCAGCGTCCACAGCTTCTAATCCAACAGACCTTAGTACATCTGTGTTCTCCTGTTGTTTTGGGAGAAACAGATCAATAACAATCTTTCTCCAAAAGAGACCTGACTGATTAGAGCAGCCTGTAGGCATGGCTTCAGACTAGACAGCACAAAATGAGTTTTCATTTTGGGGAAATAAAAAAATAAAAAAAAAAAACTAAGAAAACTAAATCTTCACTAGAAACATAACAATATAATATCGGATCTGAAATAAACATTCATCCATTCATGCATTCTCATACGGTCATGGAAAGAATAAACAAGTATTGAATGCATCTGTCAGGAGGTAATTTCACATTAGGGAAAAACAGTTTGCAGTGTTGCAGTGTCCAATCAGCTATTATTACAAAGTATACAGTGAGTTTTTCATTTATTCTTAAATTTATTAGTCATATAGTAAAAAACAAACAAAAACAAAACTTGTTATTGACAGCTTAAAAGAAACAGTTAGCTTTGTTGTACATTGCTTGAATTGCTATTCATCCAACAGTGTAAATTAATCTATCTATGGCATTCTAATGAGCTGAAGCGCGAGCTCACTGTTAACACCAATTAAGCACGTTATCCACACCACACAGAACTTGTTGCTCAAAGGTGATGATGTATTTTCAGGGGAAAGATTTCTTTCAGATGGATGCAGTTGCATTAGTCTGATAAGTGGACAATTGTTTGATTCTTGAAGAAAATTGTGAATGGAAATGAGGGTCTAAAATGCACTTAGGGGTGATACGGATTAGCATAATGTGAAGTGCAAGATGGTGCATGCTTGTTTAATGATCAGCAATGTGACTTCTCTTTTATCAGTACTGGGGAACATAATCCATTAAGATGTAGGATAAATGTTATATCTAACCACTTTACTATACACTTAACCAGCAATAAAAATAATGAGAGTGTTTAATATTGTATATTGAGAGTGTATAATGCTACATTTTTAATTTTAGTCTCACAACATGCAGAGTCTTCATGAGTCTTCATGAGTAACTGCCCTATTCCTTTCTTTATTCCTTTTCATTAGATACATTTTAGTGATTAATGGATGGAAATTAAGATAATATATCTTTAAGTAACTTCAAAGAATTTGTTTTAAATCCTTCATGGCAAAACAGACGACAGCAGCCAACACAATATGCTTCTTTTTTTCTTTTCTTTTTTTTTACCTTTCAGGTAATACGTTACATATTTCAAAATAGGCATGCAGAGCCTTCTACCAGAGCATCCCATATGGGAAAAATAGGCCACTGAATTACCAAACCCAAGTGAACAATCATTAAGAAATGGATGTCTTGAAACCTTCACAGGATTTGCAACCATTTTTCCATACATTTGTTTGCCTCTTTCATTCACTGTAAAACTAATCATTTAATGCAGAACTCAGAGCATAAAAAACACTGCTTGCACATAGCTGAAGTATTAATGTACCATGACAAAAGGACCATTACCTTATCTGTGCTAAAAAAATACTATTCTGTTCCTGAGCAAAAATGTTCTATACATCCCTTTTTCTCCTTATTGTAGAAATACCTTATATTACTGCAGGCTACTGTATTTGATTTCTCTAATGGATCAGCCTTTTGCAGTTTCAGAGCAAAGGAAGCAGAGGAAGAAAAAGTATGAAACTAATTGGAAATGTAAAAAATGAAAGAAACCAAAAATTCAATTTGCACTCTATATTGTCAGTCAGATATGTCCGCTAAGATTTAGCCAAGAGAATAGAAATGATTAGATGGCAAAAATTAACGAAAACTGAGACCTAATGTCTTGATTAAACACAGCAAAAGAGGCACTTTTTCTGCAGTGATTGAATTGATAGGCCATGTTGGGGAGGAAGATTAATATTAGGAATGAAAAGGTCTTAGAAATCAGTTGTGCTGCACTGTTTCAGAGAGTCACACATTCTCTCATCACAAAATAGCAATTCTCTCAGCATCTACTGATTTCATGAGATCTGGAGTCTGCTCTTATGTGATGAAGTAAGACTACTCGTTTCAACCCATCACTCACATCAGCACTATTTGGAGGGCCAATGTATGTTTGTCAGAAATGTAGTATATATATATATAAAATTAACATCTAACAGATTTTTAATTACTTTGGCAGTATTTTCACAAGTGATACATTTTAATGACTTTGACTCGAGTCATGACAAATGCACTTTTTGTTTAAGTGTATTTTCAATTAACATTTGATAAGTATATCTACAGATTGACAGTGGGTTTGATTTTTATGCGTGTTTGTACAGTGTTAACATCTAAATTAACATGTTTGAAGCACTAAAGCCCAAAGTATACTTCAGTTTTTATTCGTACTTGAGGGTCTGTGTACAGCGTGCGTGACGCAAATTTCGTAACCAGAGTAATACACAGAATAGTTTCACAAGGTGGCAACTCCAGAAAGTAATGCCAGAGAGGCAGCCATACTCCGGGTAAAGTGAGCTCGGACCTTGAGAGGTGACGATTGGCCGGGCCGACTCATAAGCCAGTGAGATAGCCTCAACTATTTACTTGCTAAACATTTGTTTGGATGCAGGGTGCCCCCTCCGAAGTAACTGGTCAGTCTTATGCGACAGGGCAGCTCTGTGGATGTAAGCATCCAAAGCCCTGACAGGACAGAGCAGATTAAGTTTCTCCTGATCTGGATCTTGGAAAGGAGGAGGACAGAAGGCCTGCAGCATAATGGGGCCCGCCACATTAGTGGGGACCTTAGGAACATAGCCCTCCCGAGGGAAGAGGAAGGCTTTAACCATGGGGAAAGTCCAGGTAAGAGGGAGAGACCGAAAGGGCTTGGAGGTTTCCAATTCTCTTAAGAGATGAGATAGCGAGGAGGAAAAGAGTTTTAAGAAAGAAGATCTTCTCATGAACCTCTTCGATGGGCTCAAACGGAGCCATGGACAGGCCCTCCAACACTATGGTCAAGTCAGAACTCTCTGACGTGCCGCAGGTCTCAGAAGTACCACGAAGGAAGTGAGTATCCCATGGGTGTCTTCCCAAAGAAGCACCCTCCAAAAGAACGTGGTAAGCCGCAATGGCCGCCACGTAAACCTTCAGTGTAGAAGGGGATAAACCTGAAGAGAACTTGTCTTGCAGAAACTCCAGAACTGTACCAACTGGGCAGTTAACAGGGTCTAATGTACACTCTCTACACCAAGAAGAGAAGACGTTCCACATCAGGGAATAAAGCCTCCTCGTGGAGGGAGCTCTGGACTGGAGTATGGTAGGGAGACCCGAATCTATAAGCTGTGCCCCCTCAGAGGCCACGCCCACAGTTTCCACAACTCCGGGCAGGGATGAAGGAGTGAGCCCCCCACCTGTGAAAGAAGGTCCCTCCTGACTGGAATCTCAAAGGGAGAGCCGTCAAGGAGAGACATCAGGTCTGAACTCGGCCCGGCCAGAACGGGGCTATTAGCAGCAACTGGACCCTGTCCCGGCGCACTCTCTCCAAAACTCCAAGAAGCAGAGCAATTGGGGGAAAGGCGTACAGACGCAGCCTCAGCCACATCTGCACCATCGCATCCAACCCCAGGGGGGCTGGATACGTGAGGGATAAATACAATGGACAGTGAGTCGTCTCTCGAGACGCAAACAGATCCACTTCCGCTTTCCCGAAGCACTCACAAAGGAGCTCCACTCCCCGGGCCTCAGCCCCTGCCTCGACAGGATGTCTGCTTCCTGATTCAGACGCCCCAGAATGTATACTGCCCTGACTGACAGTAGCTTCCCCTGGACCCACAGGAGGATCTGGTGTGCCAACTTGCATAAGGGGCGCGAACGCAGACCCCCCTGATGATTTATATAAGAGACCACCACTGTATTGTCCGTGTGGACCAACACATGATGGCCCCTGAGATCTTGGAGGAAGTGTTTGAGTGCCAGGAACACAGCCATCATCTCCAACTGGTTTATGTGCCAGGAAAGATAATGACCCCTCCACAGACTTTGAGCCGAGTGACCACTCATGATCGCCAGGCGGTGAGGGACGCATCCGTCGTAAGTGTTGCGCAACGACAAGAAGCTCCCAATACCGGCCCTTGGGAAAGAAACCAAGGTTTTTTCCACATGACACAAGCGTGATCTTGATTATACAAAACGTATTTCCCCTCAGGGAAAATCCCTTGGTTTTGAGCCACCACTGCAAAGGTCTCGTGTACAGCAGGCCAAAAGGTATCACATTGAAACTGTTTCACAGTGAGTGACTGGCCTAGCTTCAGCTTGTTTACAGCTGTAAGAATCGCCTCTACGTGAGCCGGAGATAGAAGTGCTTGCATCGAGACCGAATCCCAAACTACGCCCAGAAAAGAGGTTCTCTGAGCTGGAGATAGCACACTTTTCTTTGCGTTTAGCCGTAACCGTAACTTTGGTTGTGAGCGCTGCCCCGCCCCCCAGTCTCTCTGTGGGGGAGCACAGCCAGCAACACTCACTTTCTGTTGCCTGCTTCTTGGCTTCCTGAAACCTCTCGACGACTGTGTTTACTAAGTCGCCGAAGAGGCCAGGTGGCGTAAGCGGGGCGTCCAAAAGGAAAGATCTGTCTCTCTCCTTCATATCTGCGAGGTTGAGTCACAAGTGCCTCTCCGTAGCTACCAAGGCTGCCATAGACCGCCCAATTGACTTGGCAGTCTCCTTGGTAGCACGGAGAGACAGATTGGTAGCTTTACGTAGCTCAGTAAACGCCTCGCGATTAACTTCCCCACCTTCATCAAGGTCTTTAAGCAGGTCGGCTTGATATGCTTGGAGTATGGACATTGTGTGCAAGCACGCTGCTGCCTGATCTGCTGCTGAGTACACTTTACCCACTAAAGCGGAAGATGTTCTGGGTGGCTTTGTGGGTAACTTCGGGGCTTTTAGGGAAGATGTAGACTCAGGGGAGAGATAGCTTGCAAGTGTCTCTTCCACCTGAGGTCTCTCCCCATAACCATGCCTTTTACTCCCATGATGTTATTATAATTAGATATTTGGGGACTAAAGACCCGGTAGGAGACGTGTCTCTTTCTTTCTATTTGACAAGCGCTTCCTTCCATCCCGGTCACAACCTCAACACCGGGGCTTGCCTTTCTTTCCCGACCTCCACACCAAGAAACCACAGAGCGTGCTTCTACCTCCTGAAATTAAGCGCTGGATCCTGCAGGTAAAGGCAGAGAAAGGGCGGGGCCCGTCTCTAACCCCTCTGCAAGATCCATTTGCGAGCCCCACGGCGCGAGCCTTCGCTGTGCCTTGGCAGCAGCGGGACCCGAGCCGCGGGGAGTGCAAGCCGAACAAAAAGCGTCCGGCGGGAATGGAGTGTCTTAAGAGTCTTAAGAGCCCTCGAGGGCTGCCTGGGCATGCTCCGCTCCAAAGCAAACAACACAAAGCTTGTGTGAATCCCCACCTGTGATGTAACGAGGGCAGGGAGAAGCACACGGTCTGAATTGTTGCTTACTTGCCATTATAACTTGTCTTTTTCTGAGTGCTTGAATAACGTAAGAGATAAACAACGGTAAATAAGACAGACAATTTCACAGAGAGTGCTTACTGAAGACACAGAAGCTGACACTGTTTGGTTCAGGTGTGCTTTATAGTTTCCTGGTCATGACGTCACCCGCCTATGATGTTCCGTCACGCCATTGGACTGATTTCACATGTACTTCATGACGCAATCACGCAGAGGCGTTCCCAAAGCGCTTGACACAGGGCAAGTTCCCTTGAAAGGGAACTAAAGAGATGGAACAACAACATCAACAAAATACTGGAGACTGCAACAACAACAGAAGCCCAGCACTTGTGTGAGGGTGTTATGAGATGTCAGCAACTTTAGTTTAAAAGAATACAAAGACATTTTTTTATCGGTCATCATTTCTGAGGAAAAATAGCTCAGTCACTGGACAAAGATGAAGATTTCTAGAGCACATATGTCGACCGCCTGCGTTCACGCACACTATCAAATGGAGAATACTTTGAAAGACTATGTGTTCAACTGTATGCATTCGCTAGAGTATGTTTAAAAAAAACCTAAGTATACTTTGGGCTTTCCACTGGCTTTTCCACTATCGTACACATTAAAAAAAAGTAAAGTAGGCTATACTTTGGGCTTAAGCAAGATTGCCAGGTCTGTGTGACAAAGACTGGCCAATGACCAATAAAAATGTTTAAACCACCAAATTGTAATCTACAAATTACACTACTTTTATTAAAACATTTCTCTGTGCATGTAGGCAGTAAACAATGTGCCACTGTTCTGGATCTCCTGTTGTGTTAAAAATATGGGTATTTCATTTGTCTTTCCATGCAATTTGCCAAAAATCAACACTACAAAGAAGAAGAAGAAGAAGAAGAAGAAGAAGAAGAAGAAGAAACACTAAAGGCCTGGTTTCACAGACAAGGCTTAGATTAAGCCAGGATCCAGCCTTTAATTAGGACATTTAAGTAGCTTTTATAAACATTACTGGTGTGCATCTTGAGACAAAACAATGGTTGCTTTTAGTTAAATCAGCTCAAATATGCATTTCAGTCTGGGACTAGGCTTTACCCTTGTCTGTGAAACCAGCCAAAACAGTGATGTGTTTAAGTGCTGCAACAGACACCCAGACATCCTTTTACAGATTTTTTGAATGGGAAACTTAGATTAAGAAACAGCAAATTATCTTTGATTTAATTTTGAGTAAACTTTCTTAAATTTCTTAAGTTCTCCTTCATATTTTAGTCTTTGACAAACGACAAAAATTATTTTATTTTTTTTACCTGATTGTGATTGATTGATCGATTGATTGTGCATGCATGCATGCATGCATGGAAACCAGTGGGGGTCAAATCCCATAACATCATCTTTGTCACCAGAATTTGTACAGCCATTCCAAAACACATCTTTGTTTCAAAGCTTTGCACATTAATTACACTTTATGAGAAAAAGTCACAAAATTCCAAGAAGAAATAAATAGTTTAACCAGGGTTTCAAGCTGTTTGGAATGTGGGTCATTTATCTGCAACACAATATGGATGGATGGATGGATGGATGAGGCATAAAAATAGCACTTTCTTATGTACTACTGTACACACAAAGTGCTTTAAAATCATATCAGGGGTCTTCCCTCAACCACCACCAGTGTGGTGTGCAGCATCCATTTGGATGATGAGATGGCAGCCACAGTACAACGGCATCAGTACGCTCACCACACACCAACTATAGGTGGAGAGAAGAGAGAGTGTGATAGAGTGAATTCAATGCATGGGGATTATTAGGAGGCCATGATTGGTAAGGGCCAGTGTAGGGAATTTGGACACAAGGGTTTCACCCCTACTCTTTACATGAAGTGCCCTGGGATTTTTAATGACCACAGATAGTCAGGACCTCAGTTTATCATCTCATCCAAAGGACAGTGCTTGTTACAGTATAATGTCCCCATCACTATACTGGGGCGTTAGGACCCACACAGACCACAGGGTGAGCACCCCCTGCTGGCCTCACTAACACCTCTTCCAACAGCAACCTAGTTTTCCCAGGGGTCTCCCATCCAGGTACTGACCAGGCTCAACCCTGCTTAGCTTCAGTGGGCAACCAGTCTTGGGATAGGGTGATATGGCTGTGGCTAGTTTCAGCTTTTCCTTTCTCACTAATAATCAGTGATTGGTTTTGGGGATGGGGAACTGATACTAGACCAGCAGTTACAGGCAGTATTATCCAAGAGCAGCAATCTGAATTCTTTATAATGACTAGCTTAATGACTAGTTTAATGGGAAACCTGCAAAGTTGGCTATCCTAAGTTTTTAAAATGTACAACTTCCTTGTAAAAATTGAAGAAAAGCAATAAAAAATAGTAAAATACACAAAAATACAGACAAAAGATATAAAAAGTGTTTTGGCAATTGTGTTTTGCTGAGGAGCAATAAAAGTAAATGACTCTAGTTCTATACAGAGAGCCATTCATGATAGCACTTATGTATTTGATAGTGAGTGACTTTATATACAGCAATATCTATTTAGCTCTGCCAGCCACTTATTTCCAACTGTAAGTGTGCTTGACTATTAGATGGGCTTAATGTCATGAAAACTGTCACTAATGAGCAAAGGACATATGAGGGTTTTAAAAACAAAAATAAAACACATGAAGCTTATTTCAATGAAGATGTACTGGCTCTGCTGAATCTACTCCCTTAAAAAAAGATGCTTATCCTACCTATAGGCTTATATAAATACACTGCCCGGCCAAAAAAAAAAAAAAGTCGCTGTTTGGATTTTAATAGGCAAATGCTGAGTCTATGGATGGATCATTATTACATTATTATTGATTATTATTTTTCTTGCATGTTATATGTTTGGCAACGGTTCTTTTAACCCTAAAAGATGGTGTGTAGCTTTTCATTTCTTAAACAAACATGTATTAAGATGTATCATGACCATATTCCAGGATGACAATGTCAAGATTAATCAGGCTCAAATTGTGAAAGAATTGTTGGGAGGGAGCATGAAGAATCATTTTCACACATGAATTGGCACCAGTGTTAATTTCGTTGACGAATAATTTTTGTCAACGTCATTTTTTTATGGACGAAAAAGAGACGATAACTAAATAAAAATGCGTTTTGAATGACAAGAACTATGACGAAAATGAGACAAAATAAAATAAAAACGAGACAAAAATGAAAGAGAGGGACGATTTGGGAAGATATCCAGTCAGGAGTACTTAGGAAGATGCGCACATCTGAGGTGTAACATGCTGATCTAACTGCGGGAAAAGTGGTGCTGTTGCACGCTCTACAGGCTCGCCCAGCAACACTTCAGACTGCGTCGCAATTAATGAATAGCGCACATTTATGCCAAGCGATTGCTTATGAGCTAATGTTGATGAATTATGACAATTATGACTACACGTTGTTTATATGGTAATATGTTTTATGCGGTTGTAAGAATGCATATTTTATCTCCCTCATCTGAACTTAAACGAGCAGCCTGCTACAGTGCAGACTGCAGACATTTCAGAATAATAGTCACGACGTATTTCAGGATGATTTATTATTTTTTCCCCTGGTCATTATTGTTATTTTGTTTACACACTGTATTTAATTTAATTTCTATTTAATTTATAGTAAACTACTGTATATTCTGTCACAGGAAGGAAAGATTAAGAACATTATTTGACACGTTATTCAATTTTACAAATATAAGGGTTATTATAGTTAACTAAAACCATAAAAAAAAAAAAACTTCATTACTTGAAATAAACGTTAACTGAAATTAAAAAAAAAAAAAAAAAAAAAAAAATGTAAACTTATTTTCTTTCATCCAGTTTCTAAGCTTTAGCTTAACCTGATGTACTAAAATAACTAAAACAGAACTAAAAAACAAAAAAAATAGACATTTAAAAGCAAAAACTAAAAGACAAACACAAAAAATTACTAAAACTTTTAACTAAAATTACAATGAAAGCAGAAAAACTAAAAATCTAATCTAATCAAAATTTTAAACAAAAAAAAGAAAAAGTGTGTCAATCCCTGACAAGTACTGAATTGAGCTCTTTTTAGTGTCTTTTTGCACTTGAACGGTCAAAAATCGTTTTTATATATGAATATATATATGTTTTTTCTCCAAAAAAGACAGTACAGTAATCTATAGTAATAGTAATCTAGCATTATGAGTATTGATTTGGAACATGGAAAAGCTGTTTACACATCTGGAAATCTGGTGTTAATATAACACCAGATTTACATAAATAATGATTTACATAAACAATGTACGTTATTTATTAACATAAATAATGAGTTAGACTATAAACATACATCAAAAGCAAGACACAAAGACTTAGAAAACCTAAACAAAATGAACCCCAGAAAACCCGAATTTGCAATATTCAATAGTCAGATTTCCATCCACATATTTTAGGTAAATGTTGGATATTGCATAAAAAATGCTGGATGGAAACACCAAGATGTTACTAAAATGTTAAAATATGCATAAACTTATAAGCTTGCTTTAGGTGGATTCACATTAAGAAAACATGCATGTAAACTATAAATGGAAACAAAGTTACCAAATAACTTCCTAGATATGCACCAAAAAAGTAATGGGACTTTGCCTCAACATGTCACATGAATGAATAATTCTATATTAAAATTTTTCATATAAATTCAATTCTTAACTTGGGTGGAACATAGCTCATGATGATGTATGGATGGATGGAAAATGTGAAAAATTCTACTATAACTACTATCCTGTCAAGTCATGTGTATGAACACTGTAAAATCTAACAGTTGTTCTAGTTAAGTTAATGTATTAACTTGTAACTTCATAGTAATATGTACTATTCACATATTATGCCTTTGTTTCTCAGAAAACCAAAGTTAAGCTTAATTGATTGATTTGAGCACCATTTTGTCAAGCAGTAAAGAGTTTGAGGTGGGGCAATTCTTAATATACATTTTACTCATTTCCTCCACTTCTGCAGTTATCTTTCTCCTTAGTTGCATTCACTCATTTTC
Organism: Elopichthys bambusa; assembly: GCA_037101425.1. NCBI lineage: Eukaryota > Metazoa > Chordata > Actinopteri > Cypriniformes > Xenocyprididae > Elopichthys > Elopichthys bambusa. The sequence goes on along the minus strand of CM074432.1, from coordinate 19,196,775 downwards.
CAAAGTCATCTTGAATGCTAAAATGTCAGTACAACTGAAAGAGAGAACATCAAATAAGTTGACTTCATAAATTGTTTCCATGTTATTTCCTAAAATGGTTTTGTTTGAAGTCACCATTAAAGTGATTAGTGTTCCCTTTGGTTGAGCACTTGGAACTTCATTTACATTACTATAATACCCTTCCAATTGATGCAGTGATGCAACAATAAATCACAGTTATTTGTGGTTTCAAAGGAAGAAAAGTAATAGGTTTGTTATTAAAAGGTGACCAATCTTCTAAATATTTCATTAACTAATCAACATTTCATGTTGAATTATGATTTATTAAAACTGTTTTGTTGACACTTATGTCAAAAACACCTTGTGAAACATCAAATGTTTAACTGGGAGAATATAATCCCCCTGTAGTTGTGACAATATCTTGACCTTGCTTGAGACACACACAGACATCAACATTCAGCATGTAAAACACAATGGTAACAATTACATTTTATTATTTTTATATGAATGTATTAATTGTAACTGTAAGGATGGATTTTTACTAAGACTGAATTACTGAATTCAAGATTCCTATCCTGTAATAAAACAATAAAACTCTCTAATCTGAAGAGAGGATCTGCGAGAAAGAGCACAGGACAACACCTGGTTCAACCTCCTCTCTTCCCCCCCATGCTGAGTTCCTGACTCCTCACACCTTCTCCTTCCCTTCAGGCCATGCAAGTCTCACAAATCTGCTATCTTAGTTGTTTTAAGTGACATCAATGTAAATACTTCTGGTGCGATTGGTAAGAGGGTTTCACTCCCACAACAATAGAACAGACAAGAATAAAGAAAACAAAACCTGTTCTCCTGGGGTGGGAGATGCCCCAATAAAGATTCTTATTAACCATTTGCTTTGATCCCCAAAACCAGGCATGTGACCCTTTGGGGCACGAGAAATGGTCCAGCAAAAGCTGCATAAATATTTGGGTGCTAAATGTTTATAGCCCTTTTGTTATAACTTGGGGTATTTTAAAGGGATTTGGCAAACCACTCGAGGAAGCATCTGCATTCAGAACTTCCCGCACAATTGCTGTGTGTATCTCTCTATTTGCCAGGTATGCTGACTCATTGAAATTCTTTTTAATATTTTGTTGTGAATTGTACTTTGCATTTCATGCTGATCAGTTGTGTGATGTATTCTTTGTAATTCTTTTAATTGATGATTTATCCTGCCTGGCAAAAACAATAAATGTTAATCGTGATTTATCTTGGATTCCTCTAAAATCATTATGACTAGTACATTATTAGAGTCCGTCATTTCTGTAAATTTGCATACGGACAGGTCAAACTAAAGAGCCCCATGAAAGGAGCATGGGAGCACATCATGGGACTTTTTGAGTTTGTCTGTTATTGAATTAGCAAGTTGCAGTATCATGACTAAGAAAACTGTATTTTTGTATGAACAAGCATGTGGCGGTTCGACTCAAATGCATTAGTAAACTCTGCACCCTCTGACTAAGAATCATAAACTGGCGAATTTATGTCCGTGAGAACGCAGTCGGCCGATGCAAAATTCTCTAAGCGATGATAAGTCCGTAATGAACGAATAATTGAAATTATGAGATATCCAGAATGATCAAAGACCTAAATTAAAGCACAACTAATCTCATGATCAGCTGTTACATCGGAAAGATTGTGAAACTAAGAGTCAGTTATAATTGGAGTCAGATCAAATTCTGACACAAGACAGCAAATAAAATTAGCAAATAAAGGCAAAAAAATAGTAAAAGCAATTGCTTAATTTATTCATGCCTCAGTGCACTATGGGAGTCAGTAATCCTGAGTAGCTATACTAAGTCAAGAGTAAATCTAGTTCCCTCTCAGTCGGTCACGTTCAACGTCACGTTGAAAAGTACAGACGAATTGTGATCTTGCCTGAGAGCCCTATCACCTTTGAGTGTAGCATTCAGCTTGTCGCTTTGGAGCCAAATGGTTCAACTGTTGTGCTCTGTCTATCACTGCAAGAGTGTTCAACAAGTGTCTGCTTTTCGGGAAGAAGCCTCTTCATTTCCGGTGTTGATGTGACGGCGCTGCAGCGGTTTTCGCAATCTTCCAGAGCACATTTCCTGCTTTTACATAAATAAAACAAAACAAGGGTGTGACGTTGTGTCTATCTAAAGATGTCATTCCACCCATTCTGGATGCGGTCATTACCCTGAGCTGGATGACAGTCATGATCGTTGCCACTCATGTCTGGGCATCAAACACACTGAGGTCACATTCGTGAATGAGTCATGCACCCACTGCAGGAAGATGACCATCACAGTGTTGCGTCGAGACTCCAATACATCAAAAGAGGTGTAGCCCCTTATCTATGCCCCAATCTAGATCCTCTTCTGGGCATCAGAAGATATCTTTTCTTAGTATGGAGATGGACTCGGTCAACCTAACAGCATGCCTCACAGAGGAATGCCACTCAGATTGCTTCATATGAGGCCGCTTCAGCACTGGCTTTACGGCTGAATCCCGAGATGGCTGTGGCAATGCGGCACGCACCGAGTGACAATCACTCCGGCCTGTCGCCAAACCTTCATCTCGTGGTCGGACCCTGCATTTCTATAGGCAGGAGCTCCCCTAGTACAGGTGTCCAGACATGCTGGTGTTTTCACGGATGCCTCCACCACCGGCTAGGGTGCCACATACAACGGGCATGCAGCTTCGGGTATTTGGACGGGTCACCATCTGCATTGGCACATCAATTGCCTCAAGTTGCTTATAGTACGTCTTGCGCTGAGTCGCTTCAAAATGTTCATACGAGGCAAGCACATACTGGTCTGTACGGACAGCACTGCGGCCATTGTGTAGATCAATCATCAAGGTGTTCTATGCTCCCGCTGTATGTCGCAACTCGCCCGCAACTTATGGAGTCAGAAGCAACTGAGGTCACTTTGTGCAATTCACATTCCAGGCCTGCTAAATCGTGCAGCTGACAAGCTCTCACGACAGCCTGCGCTTCCGGGAGAGTGGAGACTCCATCCCCAAGCGGTCCAGCTGATATGGAGACACTTCGGAACCGCACAGGTAGATCTGTTTGCCTCTCCAGACACATCCTATTGCCAGTTGTTTTACTCCCTGACCAAGGGGACCCTCAGCATGGCTGTACTGACACACAGCTGGCCCCTGGGTCTACGCAAATATGCGTTTCCCCCAGCAATAGTGACGCTTTGTTAGGGATCCCAATTCGTCTGTACGTTCCATTGTGACGGTGAATGTGACCGACTAAAAGGGAGGGTCTCAGTTACGAATGTAACCCTCGTTTCCTGAAGGAAGGAACGGAGACGTCACATCCCATCGCCACAGTTGCTGTACCACCACTGAGCGCTGGGTCACCAGCTCAGCTCTTCAGCGAAAACCTGGATGCACGTTGCTCCCAATTCCACCTTTATACCCACGCTGGAGGGCGGTGCGCACGATGCAAATCAATGTGCATTGGCTCGTTTAGTTTACACCCGAAGGGGATAGGGCTCTCAGCAGAGATCCCAATTCATCGGTACGTTCCGACATGACTTCTCCATTCCCTCATTCAGGGAACTAGGGTTACATACGTAACCGAGACGTACTCTCTACGGTCATTTTTTTTTTTTTTTTTCTTGAACTCTGGTGTAAGTGAAGCCCATTAACTAAGCATTTGTCAGTACAACATACTATTTGTATTTCACTTTACTTAGTTTAAGGCAATCGATTTGTATGTTTGTTTGTTTTTTTTTCCCAAGTAAGGTTTCATTAGATTTTACCGTTAAATAAGGATTTCAATTATCGGTAATACAACTGTATATTGAGTGTATGCCATCATTGTTCCCCTTTCGTATGCATTTCTCTGCTCTTTAATCCATCTAAAAAATTAAATGCCAGTTTTATATTGGTTAAACAAATTACATCCGTACAATGTACCAGAATTGCAGTGCCTTTTCCATTTTCTAACCTCCTCTTTTTATTATTACTTCATTTTCCACTCAAAAACCTTGGGTAACAACAGCAATTATCCTCATCCCCATTTTGCATTATGAATTGCTGAGGCCTCCAACCATGAAGGAGGAGAATAATGGCCAGTGTCAGTGGGTTCAGCTGGGACCAGGCCATCTGGATGGCAGTCAGGGCCTGGAATGCTAAACTCTGTCCAGATTTGTAAGCTTCTCCGATGGAGAGGTCATAGAAGCCACTGGTTCACATCCAGACATGTCATGTGAATGGGTCTCGATCACCCTGGGCAGTGGCCCACAGATAATGTATGATGGATGTTCCAATTTGACAAGGCCAGAACACACACTCATGCAACAGCCTGGGTAAATATGGAGCTAATAGCTTTGCCTTGTTTTAATGTGTTACAATAGAACCAGAATCTTAGTTCCGGAAAGGGGAGGATGACCTTCTTTGTTATTGTGTTTCTACATTATCTGATGAAAACAAAAGACACTTTTAATGAAAAAAAAGAAAATAAAATAATGCTTGTGATTCCACCTACTGGTTCATGGTTCAGGATCATGTTCTGTTTGACATCTAAGAGCCACTTAATAGAAACTTGATGACATGCTTCAAACATCATCCATTAAAAAGTTTTTTTTTTGGGGGGGGGGGGGGGGGGGGGGGACCTCAGATATTAAACATTAAATAATTAAAAATCCATTTTTATGATAACATTCTCTGACTGGACTGCACACTGTATAGATGCACTTTTTATTTTTTTCAATAATATATGCATACTCTTATAACAGAGTGTGAAAATGACTATAGAATATCTCAATGAAAAAGAGTCAAGGAATACAGAGCTTTGCAAACATGATTTGTGGTTTGTTTTTGTGAGTATCTTTAGTCTAAAATGCTGCTGTGGTCCGAAAGTGTCTGCCAATAAATAGTGCAGGAAGGGTTGTCATCTGGCAGGACTGATGGGCTTCCTTTCTACTGCAGTCCAGTACAGTTACCTTCTTTTATCAGAGTGTTTCTACACAGCTGACATTCACGCAGCAGGCCAGTCAAATACAGGATCTGATGTATATAATCCATTCAAAATCCTGAAAGAACACATATTTACTTCTTTATTTATTTGAATGAATGAATGAATGAATGAATGAATGACATACATACGAACAAACAAACGAAAGAACGAACAAACGAACTAACTAACTAACTAACAAACAAACTTTCTGGGAAACAACTGCTCAAAGATATTCAGAGGTAAAGTAATTGATTGCCTTCTTTTAATAGATTGACCATCACTGAATGTGTTACATTATGCCGGTTGTCTCATGTCACCCCATCCTTTCAGCAAAGTGACCGCTTAAACAACAGGAAGGCAAGAGAGCAGTCACACGATAGTGATGTCATATCCCAAGATCACGGAGGTGAGTGATGAGAATGTTGTCTTCTCACTTACTCTAAACTGTCACCATCGATTCAGATAATGGCCAACCTCCCTGCTGTCTTTGAAATGATATCAATGATACCCGTTTTCCCTGAGAAAAGTCTGTCCTAATATCAAGGTTAGCTCTGCCGGACACTGCAGAGGCCATTGAGACTCTTAAAAAAAATCTCCTTCAGAGTGCTCGCGGTCATACATTGACACTCAAACCCATTTATATGCACACACACAGACAAAACACTTATGTGACGTGACTTGATTAAAGGTCAGCTTCTTTTTGGAGAAATCATGCCTACATTGTTTTTATAGGTCTTGTTGCTTCCATCCCACATTCTTTAATATATCCAATCACTATGTGCAGACACCACTATCACGGCCTGGAAAATGAAGGGGTTGTTTTCATACCTGCAGTAACTATTGAATAATTCTTAGCACCACTCAGTGCAAAGCGTGTATACAAAAATGTGCTTCAATGACGTTTCAGCAACAAAAATAAAAAAGTGAAAGGATTGCATGCATTGCATCAGCCTTGTTTCACTCCGCATTACCTAAATGATGCATTACAAAGCTACATTTTAAAGTATTGATGAGTATGTCAACATGGATGATGATATGTTGCAAATCCAACAACTATTAAACATATACTATTATATGCTGATGAAATAAAAAGTGTAATGATTGGATATCTTCTGTTTATTATTATTATGTCAGATCTTATAGCATATGGTTAGATTTTAATGTGTAATGGTGTCATGGAGACATGATATCAACAGCTCTATTGGGAGCTTGTGTCCACAAACAGGATGATGGATGAGTTTCTGTATTAAGATATGCAGAAAATGCTCTGCCAAATCAGAGATAAAAATGTCCACTATTCACTGATGTGCCTCCTTAACTGTTTTACATTTAACAAGTGTCAAAACAGTTTCATAAAAACTAGGACTGTTAAATGATTAAAATGTAATCAATTTAATTGCCTGATATGCCAAATAAGTTAATCACATATATTTGCGGAGGAATAATAAAAATAAAAAAACCTAATTAAAGTCTGCGTGAACCGGAAGTTGCAAACAACTTTTCTCCAGTGTTGTGACATATTTCCAAGTGAAACAGAATATTGAATAGAGGGCAGAGTTTTACTTTAGTGCTCCTCCTCTCCATTTGTCGCTCATAGCAGACTAATGGTTGGAAGGGAGTGGTTTACGCGTTTTCAACCCCAGCCATCAAACTGATGTTATCAAAGAAGGAACGCCATACCAGACCGGAAGTAACTTTTCAGATTTTGATTAAAGATTACCGCGACAAACAATTTTTTTTCTGTGTTTTAACTTGCACGGATTAATTGTTTACCACAAGACTAGTAATATGCACCAACAAAGTTAATAGGGTCGATTTTGATTTAATGCCGACTTTAAGAACATTTAATATACTACTTTATTATGGCAGAGTAAAGCACTGGATATAAAAATGTTGCTTTAGAACAGAGGTTAAACTCCCAAGCGGGCCTCAAGGTGAATTTAATTATTCAAATGAGGAAAAAACAAGCATTAAAATAAGTTGAAACAATTAAAAACAAAGATATTTCTTATTTTAAATCTCTCCCTCAATAACTCCCCCTCCAACCCCAAAACATTCAACTCTTAAAACTACTGGAATCATGAAATTTAATTTACAGAAAACAGGAGTATTGGATCTTAAAAATTTGTTGTGGACAATGAGGTCAGAATAAATTGTTTATACAGAAGTCAACATAGGCTCTATTGTTTGTTTTATTGGCATATTTTTGATAATAAGCCTTTCAGTGTGAAGCTACGTAGGCGGCTGAAAAAAGGCAAAAAAAATACGCTTTGCGTTTAGGTGGTACTTTATATATATATATATATATATATTTGCCTCCTCTTAGTTGAGAGTCATTGGTAGAGGCTGTTGTTTCTTAGCCCCAGGCAGATCTATGCTTATGTGTTGGCCTAGAACTAGGGTTTAGGCACTGCTAGTAGCATTTTACACCCTTTTTATACTACCCGTTATTTTGTGAGTGTAGTTTTACTAGTTCTGGCCTCCTCTTATCAGAGTTGTTTGTTCTGGAGAAGTAGGCCTGACTTAGGCCCTCTTTTAGAGTAATGTGACGTAGTTTGTACTCCCCCTTGACGGTAAAGGTAAAAAGTGTTTTTACTGAGTACATTGACTGTTGGAATGTATAAGCTCAGGTTGAGTTTGATAAGATAACCTCACTACATAATTTGGTTTCTTTTATGGCTCCCTTAGTAGAGTAAAATGTGTTTTTACTGAGTACACTGCTTGTGGTTATGTGTGAAGTAAATTTGCTCGGGTTGAGTTAAACTAGTTAACCTCACTGAATAGTTTGGTTCTAAGGTTTGGCTCCCTTGGAGTTTAGACTGCCACTGGCTGACTCCCATGTTTTTCTGAGGTCGTAGGTCCTGTTTGGGTCAATGATGGTGTAAGTTTGTACTCCTCTTGCTAAAGAGTAAAAAGTGTTTTTACTGAGTACATTGCCGGTTGGAGGATGTGCTCAGGTTGAGCTAGACTAGTCAACCTCACTGGATAGTTTGGTTTTCAGATTTGGCTCCCTTAGAGCATAGACACTGCCACTAGCTCACGCCACGAGTCTTTCTGGAGTCACAGGCCCTGTTTGGGGCCCCCTTTCAGAGCATGATGCCGTAAGTTTGTACTCCTCTTGCTTAAAGAGTAAAAAGTGTTTTTACTGAGTGCACTGCTCGTCGGATTGTGTTGGATAGACTGTGTTGAGGGCACCCTCAGTCTAGTCTGCTGGATTTGCTTATCAGCAACCAAGCTGTTCAGATGTGTGGCCTTCACAGGCTGGTCAGTGGTCGAAGGCTTCTCTGAGGCCTCCCTTTTGAGGATCAGCCCCTAGGCTGGTAAATGTACTCCCCTATGTTGGGTTCCTTTAGAGTGCACAGCCTCCTCAGTGCAAATAATCATGCGCTGAGTAGATCCTAGGATTGAGCAGAGTGTTACTCCCCTCGGTGGTAAGAGTAAAAAGCGCTGAGTCCTGCTCTCCGGGATGCCCATCTCTACGCTTCGGTCTGAGTTAGTTACTGCCTCTTTCTAGTCACTCTTACTGGATATCTTCTCTGAAGAATGTGATTGGAGACTCTGTGATCAGACAGGTTGTTGGCCAAGGCCAAGTTTCTGTAAAGTAGTCCAGGTTAGGCCTCCCTAATGGCAATCAGGGTCGAGAACGTTCCCCTGACAAGTAACTGGCTGGGGTTCCCTCGGGCCCCTTGGCCACATTCCCTTAAAGGTACCCTCTTTGAAAAGAAGTTTGGTTCCAGAAGCCTTTGAGCGGCCTTGGTAGGCCTTCTGCGGAAGGCCTCTTTGAAGCTTTTAGCTTGGGCTGTTGGCCATGGGGAATGCTGTCACTGACAGCCTATGTGTGTGACCCGTAGGGGGAGTGGTTCTGGCACTTCAATTGAAGCAGCTAGTTCTGACGTTTGTCTAGCCTTTGGCATGCACTCCCCTCAGCATGGCGGCAAGGGTATATCATTCCCCAAAGCATTTCCGAACGCAGAGTTCAGTTCCCTTTCGAAAGGGGACGTCTCAGGTTATGTATGTAACCATGGTTCCCTGAGAACAGGGAACGAGACTCTGCATTTCCTAGCCATGCATCGGGGCTGTCTGCTGAACAGTCCCTTCAGACGAAAAGATACTGACTGGTTCTCTAGGCACTCCTTATATACTTCCGGGTCACGCTATGATGACTTCATAGGCTGACGCCGGCCAATAGGATTGTCGTGAGTTGATATTGTTTTCAGACACTGGTTCACGCAGAGGCGTTCCCCAAAGCGTTTCCGAACGCAGAGTCTCGTTCCCTGTTCTCAAGGAACCATGGTTACATACATAAACTGAGACGTTCCTAATGATGTCTTAATGATACAATGTCGATCTGTTAAGCTGTTATTATACCGAGTGTGTGTTTAACGTTACAATGTTTACTTAAATGCTGCTCAATTGTGCCACTATTTGATCCATATATGTAGGCACTGCATGTTATTAATGATAAATGATAGCTTATGCATTTTCACCAGAAATACCTAGTTAATGCTCATTTAACTGTATGTTTAATATAGAAATATCATTCATGTGAATGAGGAATACTAATTCATTATGTAACGGGGGTCGTTATTATTGTTTGTATATATATATTTCGTTTATTCATTATCTTTTAGGGATGCACCGATACCATTTTTAAAGGACCGAGTACCAAGCAAACGGGTGCAGCAAGAATCCTTTCCTGAGGATTACAAGCTGTTATGGACTAGAAAGTCAGTCAGGTCCAGAAGTCGACTGGTTACCCTAGCCCCTGAAATGGATCCGTCCAGTGGTCTGATCAGGGTAGGAGGTCGTTTGAGGAGAGATGCAGATATTGAGAACTCCGTTTTACATCCTGTGGTCTTGGATCCTAATCACCCAGTCACCCGTTTGATCATTCACCATTATGACCATCAGTTACATCATTCTGGATCGGAACGACTATTCGCGGAAATACGGAGATACTACTGGATTCTACATGGACGCGAAGCTGTTCGACGGTTTCAACATGACTGTCCAGAATGTCAACGGTGGAGGGCCCAGCCGACAATCCCTAAGATGGCAGATCTACCCTCTGCACGCCTTTAGCTCAACAAACCTGCCTTCCATTCTTGTAGAGTAGACTGCTTTGGTCCCCTCTTGGTCAAAATTGGAAGATTTCAAGGTAAATTACATCTATATTCATCCCATACATTTTTACAGTTACATGTGTATGTAAAATGTGGTATTGCTGTTGATGTTGTATACTACTATCAATGTAATTTCTGTCATATTTCTGTTTAGTCCACATGGTGCTAAATGCTAATAAAAACTAATTTCAACTGCTTAACTTTTTTTCAGAATTACACGTATTGCGAAAAATACGTAATTTATTTTTTGTGTTTATATAAATTTCCATATTTTCCCAAAAATGTTTTCTGAGAAATGACACACGTGTATTTGGTAATCCGACAGCAAACAGTTGTTACATGTGAGATAACTGTTTAAATATTACAATTGCTAGATGTCATTAATCAATTTAAAAACAAATTAAAAATGTATGTTATACATTTATGTTGTTCATCCCTTTTAACAGCAATGCAAGAGATATTGACGATAGTCTAGTGGCTGTGTGTGTAAAGTGCATTTAACATTTTAGCTATGGTCCAAAATTATTAGTCTGCAAGAGTCAAACGTGAGTAAGCTTTACAAGTATATGAAGCGATATGTTACTCGGTGACAAATTGCGCCATGTGAATATAAATCTGATGTCACGCGGCTCACAATATTTGGATGCCACCGCCATTTTAGAAGGATCTAGATCTTGCAAGTTTGAAACAACATGTGTGTAAAAAAGTTTATTTTTAGTTTGAAGTATTCTTTTAATAGTTTATTAAAATTAAAGTATTATAATTGTAATAATTAATAGTAGCAGAAGTTGTATTTACAGTACAGTAACAGTCGTCAGTGGATAGACAGAATTCTTTCAAAATGCCCACATTTGTAACCTTGCCTGGGAAAACCCAACTAAATTAATTTTTTTGTGATTTACTGTTTTTGGCATAACAAGTATGTATAATGTAAAGAATGTTCTGTGTAAATATATACTTGATATATTTAATATTGACTGAGTAAGGTCATGTCATAAATTGAAATTATAGTTAAATTAATAGGTGAAGTCAAACTTTGATGCTCGTTACCTCAGAATTAGAATTTTACACTTTAGCTTGGATTTCACAGACAGGGTGACACTTGTGTTTCGAAGAAGAACATTATGATCTCATTTAAAATCTTCATTTGTTTAGAATAAGGCCAAAAGTATTTTGGGGGGTTGAACATGCTTTAAAATTCAGCCTTACTTAAATTATTTGTTTAAATTATTTTGTTATGCTTGTTTGAGAATGAAGACATAAATGTCAAGCGTGACTGTGTTCTAAAGTCTCTGAGCGTGTATGTCAAGACTTTGAGACACTCATCAAAGAATATGTGGTAAGTGTATGTCCAGCTACATACATGTGCAGTGCATGTGTACATTTATATGTAAAGGATAATGTACAGGCATACGTCTGTTATCGCAGAATAATAATTATTTCACAATAACAGCTGTATGCCTGTACATTATCCTGCTTATTACACGGCTATTTACCTCATAATTAAGCTATTAAACAAGAAATATTTTATTAGTGCATTTTTAAAGAATACATACCTTCCACGAGGTAAACTTGTTTACTTTCGGTTTTAAGGTAAGGCACAATGTTTAAATGACACGAACATGCAATTTGGTTTAATCTTTGGTAAATATAATGTCAAACATGTTTTTAAAAGACATTTATATTTTTTTTTGTGAAATATATTGTGCCTGTCAAAATGATTTGCATGAGCACAGATCTTAAAGTGACAGTTCACCAAACAAATTATGTGATAATTTACACACCCTTATGTTGTTTTAAACCTCTAGGAGTTTCTGTGTTCTGTTGAACACAAAGGAAGATATTTTGATAAATTACGGTAACCACACAGTTGCTGGTAGACATTGACTTCCATAGTATTTGTTTTTCCTACTATAGAAGTCAATGGCTACCATCAACTGTGTGGTTCCTATCATTAACTAAAATATCTTAATTTGTGTTCAACAGAATAAAAGGGTGAGTAAATGATGGCAGAATTTTCATTTTTGGGTAAACTATCACTCTAATGCTACTGTATATAATGATATTTTAGAGAATTATGTGCCTCTAATTTTATGGGTGATACATTTTTGGCTCAAATCCTACAAGTTTTACCAAAGGTGCTGAGCTGGATTTAGGTCTGGGCTTTAAGCAGATCAGTGAAGTTCTTCAAACTAGACTGAATCTATCATTTTTTTTTTTTCTTTGAACATTGCTTGGTGTACAGGGGCATTGCCATGCTGGGATAAAAATGTCCCTTTCCAAAGTTTTGCTATAAAATCAGAAGTTCACAATTCTCTAGAATATTATTATGTAATGTAGCATTAAGTTCTGTGCTCATGGAAATGACTGAAGTAGTGAAACCTGGTCATTAGAAGGGGCTGTCCCTATACTTTTGGCAATGTAGTGTATTTAGGTGGCAAACTTTTTTTTTTTTTTTTTTTCTTCTTTGTTTGTCATATATAAATGTATAAAATGCACAGAGAGAGAGTATATGAAGGTTTGCAAAATGTGTCTTTAAAATGTTTGCCTGGTGTCATAACTCATTGTCTTTGTTTCTCCTCCTGGACTGTGAAAGTGAAGAGGCCGAGTCTGGGATTGCACAGACAACAATGGGCATCTATGTTATTCGGGGCGAGGGTGCTGATCCCGGAGATGAGCCTGCAGACGTTGGTGTGGTTCTTGAAGGTTTCACAGTCCTCCAAAACCTGCAGAGCATCACACATGGATGTTCTTTTGGGACTCATTTATGCCCTTAATCTTAATTACCTGAAAGACCTCAAGTGCACATTTGAAGCATTTTTAGAAAATTTTCATGGAACTGGATTCAGACAAGCTTTCACCAAAAGTCCAAGCATTTAAGATTAAGATGCTTCAGTAACACATATACTCCCCAAGTAGGGTTTGACTTTTCCATGTACCTGAGTGAACATTGACACTTGTACATTGCATGACTACATTTTCAACCTATAAAACCTTTTGAAGTTTTTTTTCTTGTGTATTTGTAGTTTTATTTTATGAATGCCAAACATGTAAACATGCTTGCCCTAACAACATGCCTTAACTCATGCCTGTGACTCTATTGTTTTTTTGTTTGTTTGTTTTTTAAATGCATTTATTATGATTTGTAAAACTTTCAGTGTGATAACTGATACTGTTATATATATATATATATATATATATATATATATATATATATTTTAATATACCTTTGATACTATGGTGGTGCAAAACCACTCATACTCAGACTTTTTTCTTTACTACCACCATTTCATTTCAAATAATGTCACTGTTACGTATCTGGCACCTGCTGGTTCCTGCTACTCCCCACCAGAGGTCGCCGGTTCACCATTTCATTGCACACAGTTATACAGCACTTTGGGCTACATTTCCCACAATCCCTCACCTAGGAACCAACCATGCACTTACACCTGTTTCCCATCAGTGACCCTTTATAAGCTGCACTCACACACACACTCATGGCTGAGTATTGTTTAGCCTTTGTTTGACCTTGTCGCCATGTTCCGCCTTGCCTTGCCTTGCCTTGCCTTGCCTTGCCTGTGTTTTCGACCCTGGACTGTTTTCGTTGTTTGATGATATGCTCACTGTAATAAAGCCTGCAAGTGGATCCCCGACTCTGTCGTCCAGTTCCCTGCATTACAGAATACTCAGCCACATCAGGGATCCAGCAGCACAAATTATGCGTCTCCATCAAAGAGATCTGCCAATTGAGGATTACGTGAGGGAATTTGTAGAGGTGGCTCACTTGACTCATGTGGATAATGTATGCCTAATGATATTTTTTCGTGGAGGGCTATCTGAGCCGCTAAACTCCCTTATGCCATTGCATCACCCTAGCTGGACTCTTGAATATTATATTGACTTGGCATTACAGCTGAGCGGCTCTACATTCACTGTGGGGGTAGTAGAGGAGGATTTTAAGATGGCCACCATTCCTGAGCCTCATCGCAAGATGGCCGCTACTCCTGAGTCACGTTACGCCTCCGCTGATCGTCCAGAGTCACGTTACACCTCCGCTGATCGCCCAGAGTCACGTTACACCTCCGCTGATCGCCCAGAGTCACGTTACGTCTCTGGATCCGTCAGAGAGCGGAGAGGATTGGTGTCCAGTGTGGACGATCCACCACTGACTTTAGTACAAGCAGCTGGCATTCCGAAGCCTCCGCCGGCCGCTTCGCACTCAAGCCCGCCGGCTTCGCACTCAGGCCCGCCGGTTGCTACGCACTTTAGTCCGCCAGTGTCTACGGACAAGATGGCCGCACCGCTGCACCGCCAGTGTCTACGGACAAGATGGCTGCACCGCCAGTGTCTACGGACAAGATGGCTGCCACGCCTGAGCCCTCGGACGAGATGGCTGCCACGCCTGAGCCCTCGGTCGAGATGGCTGCCACGCCTGAGCCCTCGGTCGAGATGGCTGCCACGCCTGAGCCCTCGGTCGAGATGGCTGCCACGCCTGTGCCCTCGGTCGAGATGGCTGCCACGCCTGAGCCCTCGGTCGAGATGGCTGCCACGCCTGAGCCCTCGGTCGAGATGGCTGCCACGCCTGAGCCCTCGGTCGAGATGGCTGCCACGCCTGAGCCCTCGGTCGAGGTGGCTGCCACGCCTGAGCCCTCGGTCGAGGTGGCTGCCACGCCTGAGCCCTCGTGCCTTACCTTGTTCCCTTGCGCCTTGCCTTGCCTAGCCTGTGTTTTCGACCCTGGACTGTTTTCCTTGTTTGATGATTGCTTGCTGCCTACCTTGACCATTGCCTGTGTTTGGATTACCCTTTTGCCTTGCCCTCTTGTATCTGTTTGCTGGTGTTTGACCTCTGTCTGTACGATTACGCTCACTATAATAAAGCCTGCACGTGGATCCCCGACTCTGTCGTCCAGTTCCCTGTGTTACAGTCACAGATTTGTCAAAATGTTAGTATAAGTAATACTGTTGTCATTGGCTCATATGTAACTTGATTTTTCTGTTTACACAAGTGTCCAAAGACATTGATTGTGACTACATTGTTTAAAGTGATGCATTTAAGCTTGTTTTTTGTTTTTGTTTTTTTCCCTAAACAACATATGGGCACCTGCTAGTTTCATTTGCTAGCTCATCTTTTTGATCACTTTTCTGTTTTGTTACATCTAAAATGTGAATGTCAATAAAAAAAAGTTTGTATCACAAAGTTTATTATGTAATTTAGGTAAAAAATATGTAATCCACATGGATGGAAATTTTATATGCAATCAAAATACATGAATCTTAATTATTAGAGACAAATATTTTTTTGAGTGGACCAGGTTCATATCTTCCTGGCCTCCAAACGTGGCAGAAATGGCAAGCATCTGTGCGGCGGCGGCTGTGTTAAAGGCTCCTACAAGAGAGACTTTTATTATGAAACTCAAAATTCCATATTCCAGTAGAGGGCAGCGCAGTTAGTTGATCGGCTGTTATTTGTTGTGTTTAGGTGATCGGTGTGAGCTATCAGATGAAAGGACTCTAATTCCAGATCGTTCGTGGGGATTGCTGCAGATGTAACCCTTGGGTGTTAGTCATTGTATCTTACGGACAAGCCCAGACATGTCTGAAGCAATCATTCTGTTATGCAGATCAGTGATATTATTTCACTTGTGATTTATTCTTTCGATATGGAGATGCAGATGAGTAATATGGGTTCCTAATGATGTCTTAATGTTACGATGTCGATCGCTTAAGCTGTTATTATACAGTGTGTTTTTAACATTACGATGTTTACTTAAATGCTGTTCAATTGTGCCACTATTTGATCCATATACAGTATCTCACAGAAGTGAGTACACACCTCACATTTTTGTAATTTTTTTATTATATCTTTTAATGTGACAA
The DNA here is from genome assembly GCA_037101425.1 of Elopichthys bambusa. NCBI lineage: Eukaryota > Metazoa > Chordata > Actinopteri > Cypriniformes > Xenocyprididae > Elopichthys > Elopichthys bambusa. The sequence continues at coordinate 19,180,800 of CM074432.1, read as the reverse complement.
CACTGAAGAAATGACACTTTGCTACATTGTAAAGTAGTGAGTGTACAGCTTGTATAACAGTGTAAATGTGCTGTCCCCTCAAAATAACTCAACACACAGCCATTAAACATGTCTAAACCGCTGGCCACAAAAGTGAGTACACCCCTAAGTGAAAATGTGAATCACAACCTAACCGTCTAAAATCCTCTCCAACACAAATATTCATTCAGTTCCTTTTGATTGAAAATTGGATGCATCATGCCGGTATGCAGCCGAAGCTGGCCATAGGATCTGTGCGGAGGACCAAGAACCTGGTTCTTGTGGTCTTTGCTGAAGATCTGTGCTGATACCTATCATGTCGATGAGGCCTTCGGAAATGCAACAGCTTTACAAACAGATATGTAAAGACAATGACCGACAAGTAAAGACTCAAACACGGGTATATATGTATCAAACAATAGGATAACAAGGCACAGAAAACAGGAATTAAACACAGGAAGCAAAAACTTGGAAACAATAGATGTAGCCTCTCCGGTTCGAACAGCCCACTCTAAGCAGGACTCCGGCTCCTCCACATGAGAGATGGGCACTCTAACAAGGAGGCTAAAGACCACAGTCTCTAGCATCAGGCGCTAGAGCGCCTCTTGAGTTCAGGGGATAGAGGTTTACACACACCAGAATAACAAAATAAGAGTCCTTGAATACAAAACACACATGACACAGGGGAAATCATGACACATTGTACATCAGGTTGTCTTTGTTACATCCAAATTAAGTTGTAAATATGATGACTTTTCCCTTCACACAAATGTATAACAAACACAAAAACTTGGTTCATTCCAAAATACACAAAATACACAAACACTTTTATGCTGTTGTTATCAGAGCTATATTTGTTCTCAAATAATGTTCCTATAGAGAGCTGTAACTAGCTATGGATGACTGTTCACAGCAGGCAAAAGGGGCAATTATTTGGAATCCTAGATAAGGCTTGTGGCCAAAGCCTGGAAAAATATTTGAGTGGGTGTGTGTTGGAGTAGAGACGGAGGTAATGATGACTCTTGAGATGCGAGTAGCCCCCCACCTCTCCTTCATCTGCAGTTCATTCCTGCTACATCAAGATACCATGAAGGTAGCAGAGATGTGACAGAGTCATGCACTGACAGGAGGAAAGGTAAGAAACCGGAGCAGAGAACTGCTTCTTTTCAATGCCTCTGTTTTATGTTTACTCATCGTGAGTGGCAGGCCAAGTCAAATCCACACGAAAAGACCCAAGAAAAGAGCCACAGACTATCGCTAATTGGCTCAGTGACTTGAAAGGACGGTGAAGGAGATCTCGATTTTAAAGAGAGAAACAGTTTTCCCAGACCCTGTGGGGACAAACACTGCTGTGCCCTTGTCAACAAATTTTACAAAAAAATTTGAGATAGATTCCCTTGCATCCAATTTGGTTCACACACACACACACACACACACACACACAAAAGTGTACTCAATTCCCTGCATTTTTACTCACGCTTCACTTCTCTGTGAAGGTTTACATTAATCCGCATCACTGTGGAGTGTGTAATAGAAGTTTAGTCAGAAGCAACTGAACTCGTTTTTCTATTTGTTGAAAAAAATTCACAACAAACCTGATTTAATCAGTTGTCTATTAGGGACAATTTCCACCATCCTTTTTACACCACTGATGTATTGTCATGGTGTGTGCTGAGATTTAAATAGTGGGGTGCCTCCACTCTCAATGCATGTTTTTGAAAACAATACTGTTATCTCTGTGTAAACTATAAAAAACTGAATTTGTGAAGGCACAAAGTGTTTCTTTACAAAGTGACATCGTCAACTGCTGGCGTGGAATACATAATCAGTGTTGGGGAAAGTTACTTTTAAAAGTAATGGGGTACAATATTGCTTTACTCATAAAAAATAAGTAATTATATTACTTGTTACTTTTGCATTATTATTTCTCACCTCACCTCACCTGGCTTGCTTGTTGTTGTTTTGTTTTGTTGTTTTTTTAATTAACAAATAAATAAATAATTAAATAAAGTTACATTTTTGGCATTTTGGTACAGAGTGCAGCTCAACTAAATGTTTTAGCTGTGCTGCCATTCTCGATTGCAGAAGAATAGGACACATTTAGAATCAAGTTCAACACTCTTACTTCAGCAATAAAAACAACACCACCACCATCAAAATGAAACACAAATTTGATGTTTATCTAAAGTAATTTTTAGCTTATTATTATGGTTGAATTGGCTCGTTGAGGGTCAGCAATAATAAAGAGATTAAATACATAAAGTATATTTGTATTATTTAACATATTTAATTATTTCAGGTTTGCATAATATTCTGAGTTTGCATTTCACTGTTTTTATTCATTTTGAGGAATACTTAATCTTCCTCAATACTTAATCCTTTCTTCTTAATCTAAAAAAAGTAATTTTCATGGATCTGTGTTAATGGGGATTTTCCGTTTTAGTACATCGTTGTTGTGTAAACCTACCCTCAGATGAGTGAAAAAAAAATGCATAGTGTGGGTCATATCTATATCAGTTTTCTATCACAGTATCTACGCTTTGCATTTATTTCCCTTTTTAAGGTTCATTTGAGTCTATTTAGGCAATAGGTGGTGAAATAGCAGACAAAAACAAGCTGATATGAGAAATTCATATTGCAATATGTATTTCATGGTGGCGGCCATCTTGACCGAGGACTCAGGTGTGGCGGCGGCCATGTTGTGACAAGGCTCTAGGAAGGTGGCCATTTTGTGACAAGGCTCTGGAGTGGCATTAGCAGCTGTTTTCTAATTTTAATAGAATTTTAAAATGGCTTCATGTGTATAAGACTTTTGTAATCAGGGAAGCGTACTGATTTCATGGAGGCCCGCTTCTATATCAGAAACACAACTGATTCTGGATATAGATTCATAATATTCACAATAGAACTGAGATTCTCTCAGTTTTTAGCATAGTTTAGCTTCAGGACACCATGGCGGGTCGGGAGCTTTGGGTTGCAAGCTTCAGGCGGGTCGGTGACTTCAGTGGGTCGGTGACCAAACATTTCGTTGGGAGGATCTGCACATCCCTGGACTGGACCGGGCTCGTGGGCTGGAGCGTGCTCTGGAGCGGAGTCTGGCAAGTCACCTTTATTTATATAGCGAAGGGTCAGTTGAACCCATAGAACCCAACGCGACGAGACAAGAAAAATCCCAGACAATAAACTGATGCCCTGTTCTATTTCTGACGAACTCCAACGCTTTGACACAAAGAACAAATGGATTTGCTGTTCGCTTTGTCGCGTCCAGTAGACAGCAGCTTTTGCAGTGCTGCCGTCGTGTCCAGTGCAGTGAAAAGACAAGACAAGACATATCTCATGATGAGGCATATCACGCCCTCAGATTCACCAGTACAAAGGTGGGTAATGAAACCGAACAAGTTAAGACGCCAAGTAGGCTATAGTTAAGTAGTACTATATTACAATATAGTACAATTTTCAAATTATATATAATTTGGCAGAAAAAAAAGTTTGGGAACCACTGCCTAACCTAACAATCTAACAGTCTACTGGGTCTTTCCGTGTCAACTCAATCAGAGGTCCCCGGCTCAAATTTTCAATTGTTAATATTTTTTCTTTTTAAAGACAAACAAATAGTGATGAAAGCTAAAATATCACATGTCACAGTCACAGATGTATATTTACTGAGTAATCCACTATTTTGTAGACAGGGGTCAAAATAACAATTTTCACCAGAGATTTGGAGCTAAATTAGAGGGGTGTAAAAATTACTTTAGAAAGATGGCATGCATCATCATTTTATTTTCACACAGAGATTGGTAGGTCTATTAGTAACATCTGTTGACTTTCACAATCTTTGTTACATGCCAACAGTGACAATTCAATTATGGCAAAAAGCACTTCTTCTGTTTTTTTGCCTCAAGTTTGCATGCCTGTAACTCAAGAAGTATTAAAGATATCTTACTATCCTTTAAGATTCTGGTTCTTAACAAACTTTCCTTTTGGTATCTTCATTTAAAAGGCCCTCGATGGTTCAGTCCCAGAGATATGGAGATATTAATGCGGCTCCATGAGTAAATTGGTAAATTGTACACATTTTCAGAAATATCTGAAGAACAAATAATAGTTAAAACTAGAAATGTATCTATTTATTTCTATCTGCTCAATTGCATAGAACATACACGTCTGAGTGCCATAAATATTCATTTTCCAAAGTTTGCATGCCTGTAACTCTAAAAGTATAGATATCTTAATATCCTTCTAGATTCTAATTTTTAATAAATGTTTCATTTGGAAAAAGTGGATTACTCAGTAAATATACATATTTAACATTTTTTTTTTTATTATTTTATTTTATTTTTTTTATCATTATTTATGTTTGTCTTTCATCAGAAAAAAAATATATTAACAAAATAAAACATTTGAGCTGGGGAAGTTTCCGAAATTTGGTTGATTTGACACAGAATGACCCTACTACAGTCTACTAATACTCTAATGAGAGTTGACATGTAGTTGCAAGCTTACTTGTAGTTAGTAGAATGTCTAAAGTGGACCACCTTCAAAATAAAGTGTAATCCATCTTTGTGTAATTTTATAATAACTTCTATTGTCTTTGAAATATGGCTACTCAGAATGTACTGACAATCATTTTTGGTAAACTAAAATATACTTCTATGTAATTTCTATTGACACTTGTATGTCATGTATTTGAATATATTTGTGATTGCACAATGATGAATGATTAAGTTGCAATTAAGTAGCCTGTATTTAAAATATATTGATAAAACTGAATAACACTACAAATTATAAAAGTATTTTGCATGATAGTCAACACATCAAAATATGTGTACTTCTTTAAAGCATAACAAAAGGTTATTAAAATATAAATTGTGACGGAACAGCTGCCTCTCCCTTATTATCAGCGCCACCCCATCCTTTTAATCGCCGCCCTTCACCAGGTTCCCGACTGGAGTCGGTGTGAGAGAGAGGAGGGGCGCTGAAACAACCTGGTCTAGTGGCGTGTGATGAGGCACACCTGAAGATAATGAATTCTCGTCACCGCCGCTGTTAAATGTTGAGCGCGCCTCTCCTTGGGAGACCGGTCTCTTCCCCCTGTGCATGCACGCTGGTGTCCTCGTGGGTTCAGGAAAGGAGCGCGGAGAGACTCCCGCACCGCCATAGATGTGAGTCGCCGGACCCGCGGTCTGGAATGGAGAAGCATGCGTAACGCCACCGACAGGTTAGGACGCCGGGCCGCTATTCCCCTCAGTTGTCATGGCTTAAAGAGGACGAGCCGCTGTGCCGAAGCCTCCGCCCCTCGCGCCTTGGACCGAAGAGAGAGAGAAGCGCGTGCGGTCACCGGATCCCAACCCTTACCTGGATCCATCTGCTGACTACCCTTCCTTCACGTTTCCCTGGCACAGCGAGGACACCAGAGCCCCTGTTTATTTGGACACTTTATCTCCCTGAACACTTTATACACTGTTTTTGAACGTTTTATGTTTATTTATGTTAAATAAAAGCCTCTCCGAGGCCTGACGCCACACCCACGGTGTCTGTCGTTTGCTCCTCCCACCACAATATAAATTAAAATAATTATTTAAAATGTACTTAAAAGGAATCTTTTAATTTGACATATTACAAAGTGCACTTTTTAAAAGAGTATTTAAGTGTGTTCAGAAACACATTAAAGTCTACTCTTGATTTAAGTGACCTGTTATTTAATTAATATTATTATTTGTGAGTACAGTTTTTTAGAAATCTGCTTTTTAAGATTTGAAGTACACTGCAAGTGCACATTAAATACAATTAAGTGCACTTCTTTTTTCAGTAGTGCAAAATGATACATACACATTCTGTGAATTGCAAAGCTGCCCAAAAGGTGTTATATGATGTTGAATTGCATTTGATTTGCATGAGCATGTCCATATGTAAAGTATCACACTGGGCCCTTATGAGGGTTAATTTGCAATATACATCACTTCATGATGATTATTTGCCAATTATTGTAAATCTCTGTGTCAGGACTGATTACCCTGTTTGAGCATTTATGTGTGAGAGGGAATTTGTAGGAGAATCAAAGAAAACAAACAAACAGAGAATAAACAGTCTGGGACCAGACTAATTTCCTGTATTCTTCACACAAATTCTCTCTCTCTCTCTCTCTCTCTCTCTCTCTCACTCTCACTCACACACACACACACACACACACACACACACACACACACACACACACACTTCAAAATCCTCTTCATATTTATAATTCTCTACATATTCACCCTAACATCTGTACCTGTAGAAATGTGTACTCTGATAATTAACTTACAAATGTATGTAACTTGTTTCTACTTTCCTTGTTGCCTGGAAACCTGACAGTGACAGATTTGAGAAGTGACTCACTAGATCCATAGCTGTGGGTAAACTCAGACTAGATCAGCAACTGAAAGAGGTCTGGGAATTGTTTCACTGCAGGAAAGTCTGTCATGCAAAGAGAGTTCAATATAAAAAATGATGAGTTGTAACTTATGGCTGGAGATCAACTTGTTTCTCTCCATCATGCATTTTGAATTGTTTTTGTCTTATCTCATAACCACAAGCAGAGCCACTCGCACATCCACAAATTCAATTCAGCTTAAATTTCTTTTAGTTTTGCATTGTACTATGAATAAAGTGAATGGCGCTCAGTTTATAACATTTGTGTGATGCCATAAGCTCTTGGGAGAATTTTTGTACATGCAATGCCACATGGAAGCAATGTCCTTTTTCTGTCCCATTTGCATGTCATGCATGTTATATGATATATAAGCCTAAGAGGGGCAGAGAGCAGCTTGGTTTTTAAACACATTGCAGTTCTGGCTCCCGTCACAGGTTGTGTTGGCATCTTTGAATATATGCAGTATAGGTCGGGGAAAAGTGAAAGCTGCAGCAAAAATCCCTGTGGGCTTTTAGGGTGTACACACTAGGCGCTCTGAACCGTGCCCGAGCACGTTTGACTCCCAAAGCCCGGTTCGTTTGACAAGTGTGATCGCTCCGTTCCGTGCCCGGGCGCGGTTCGTTTAGCACGGAACAGTTACTACTTTTGTGTGCGCTACTGTCATCATTATGACGGCAAACATCTTTATTACTGCTTTGATAGTACACTTATCAATTCAAGTAATTAATTTGAGTGTATTTGGGTTTATAAGGGGTCTGATTGTCACCTTTTCAATGAACAGGAATTGTAGTTTGCAAGTAAAGCTGCAAATTCCTCCATTAATGTCAGCTGCCTTTGTAATAATCCTCTGATATGTGCTATTGAAAATCGCTGCGCGGCATAAATTATTAATAGCCTATATATTAGGCAGTATCCTAGCGAAAGTGCAGTCTTCCTGTTTTCTTCTATTTAAAAAGTTGCATCCTATATGACGTAAGCGTGCTTCAGCCTGGAACGTTAAGTGCAGTGTGAGTGCAGGCCAGCGGGGGAGGGGGGGACAATCACGTTTGGGCTCGGTTCAAGGCAACCGTGCCTAGTGTGAGTACACCCTTAGACAGTCCCTACATTTGCTGTAGACGTTCCCTCATTCATTTTTTAACTACTGTCTATTTAAAGTTCAACAACGTTGCTTTTTATAAGTGGCAGGCAGTTCGCCGTCCCCTCCATCTTTGCTTTCATTTGTTTTTGCTTTTAATCTCAAATAAAGTGCTCTTCTGAATGCACCATGCCATGAGCATTTTGCATTGCATTTGGAATGTGGAGGAAACATTGGGTATTTTTTATATTAGCAAGGCAGCACAACCAAATTGACAGACAGAGAGAAAAATGGGATGAATGCATGAAAGGTGGCAGGTATTTTCCAGTTGGATGACAGTGAAAAGAGCACCTTGTAAAACCAAGCTGTGTCATGGATCACAGAAGCAGGCAAGAGACTCCCACACCTGCCCCCTAAAAGCTTTCTGAAATAGATTTTCTTCCTCAAAGTGACATGCTAACCTCATTTGGCTTGCTAGCAGACTGACATGTGGGCAAGGTGATAGTGGTGAGTGCTTTGAGACAGGGCTGGGGTGTGATTCTTCTTTGTGTGTGTCACGTAGAACTGTATGAGAAATACAATGCTTTTGATGCATTGTCTATACAGAAACTTACCATTTGTTAAAGTAAGAAATAAATCACCAGGATATATTATAGTAAATTAAATGGTTTATTTACTTCTTTAGAGGGGAAATGACACACACACACATTCCACAGTACACAGCTGTTTGAGTCAGATGTCTAATTGTCTACTTAAAGATTTCGCTGACTATAATATAATCAAGAAACTCAGCATTTTTCAATACTTCACAAGAACTTCACAAGTTCAGAAGTAAGTTAACAAACCTTGCAACAGTTGCCTTTAAAGACAGATATAACGTTATTTCAATGTTATGCTTAGACCAACATATGTATAATTACGAGTGTGATACTGCTGTATACATCAGTACAATGAACAAGAAGTTAATATTGAGTAACTTACATTTTAGGCACAGCATTGTCAGTTACTTTATTTTGCTCCACCAACAAAAAGCATGCAGTAGATTGAAGTTTCACATCTCAGAGCAACATGCAATAGTTGCGGTTTCACTGATTTGAACGAATCAGCTTAATGAATGATTCAATGACACAAACAAGTTGCTTGCTTAGTTCCTGAATGGATTTGTGATTTAGAACGAATCGGATCAGTGAATGATTCAAATAGCTCGCTTATAAAGACAGTCATCTGTCGCCAACTACTGGTGGAATGATGTAACTTGCGATTATATACAGTATCTGTATGGAACAAATAACTTATTGGTTAACACGGTTGTAAAAAAGTCACTCTAACCTCTCTTTATTACTCTCACTCTGTATTTTGAGGTACATGCATACACAGCGCCTTACCTGAGCCAATCAGCGTCCAGAAACCTTGTTCACGTTTCCCTCACAGAGACGGTAGTGTAATGCAGCGGGACATGGAGACGGACGCTGAAGTTATAGTGGCATAATTGTTTATAGATCTTTTATAGATTGTCTTGTGGATGATGGTTTGTGCGTGAATGCAAAAGTAAGTTTGCAATCCATAACTCAATAGCCGATGTAAACTTGACCATGCAACGAGTTATTCCCGCGATGTAATGAGATGTGCTTATGTATGTGTATTCATAAGTGCGCATGTATTCCCTCTAGCTCGTATGTTTGCATATATACCTCCATTATTGTCTGTCCTAGAGATTTAACTTGTTGTTATTACATTCATGTTCGCTGTATTTCTATATATTTATTGGAAGAATTGTTGTAAACAACTTGCTACACGCATGCGCGTTCATAGTTCAGTCAGAGTGGCGCCATACAAGCTATGCAGCGCTAACAAGGTGTCAGGTTACAGCGGTGCGCTGCACATAATATTAGATTTGCTTTAAATCTTTTGTGATTTAATGTTTGTGTTAAATTATTAATGTTATTTATTGTATAGTATTATTGCCAATATGTTTAATTGTTGTAATTCATTATTATTATTATCATGTATATTCAAGTTACTGTTTTTACTTTATAGAAAACCACAACCACAACCAAAACACAAACCAGTCTGTTGAGTGGTGACAATAAATGGGTTATTGCCAGAAAATCAAGTGCATCTTCGTTTTGTCTCTAATCGGACATTCTTTGGTGGGTCAGCACCCTGAGCCGGCAACTTGTCTATGGTGAAGAGCTACAAAGAGCCAACCATTTTTTCAACAATCAGTGAGAATATAAACTAAAACATTATACTCTTGCACTGCCAATGCACTGAACCTTTTTATTTTATTTTTTATTTTTTTTTACTGTTAAGTGCAAACAGTATTTAATGGGGTGGCACAGTTCTGTTATATAAGCATTAACAAGGCACATATAAGCATTAACAAGGATTGTTCATTACCCGAAGGGGTTTGATCTTTCCTGAATAGTTTTGCTTAATCACAAAGAGGATTGTTTTAAAAATATAATGGCATAAAAATACTTCTCAGCCTATGTCTTGGCTTCTTGCTATTTTATGAACAATTAAAATCACATGGTGTTTAAGAGTGTATTTTAAACGACATAAAACTGTTTCTTAACAGTTTCTCTCTATTATATACTCCAGTCATGTCTGTGATGCATTATGGCATTATCATAGAAAGGAGGCAATTATCACTAAAAAGAAAACATGACAAGTTTTTATTGTATAAAACACTGTATTTGTTAACAGTTAACACTCTATGCTTTTTGTCACTGTTCACATGCTTATTTGTGTTTATAATTAAAAAAATAAAAATAAAAGAACATTAAATGATTAGTTCACACAAAAATGAAAATTCTGTCATTAATTATTCACCCTCAAATCGTTTCAAACCTGTAAGACATTCATTCATCTTTGGAACACAAATGAAAAGCTTTTTAATGAAATCTGAGTGCAACAACATCTGCTCTTGCGTCAACACAACATGCACCGTGGTCAAGAATACTTTTTGTGCGCAAAAACAAAACACACTGTTTACTTTCAGCGCTTCCAGTTTCTACGTCGGAACGGCGGCTCAGTATTGAACCTGGAGGCCCTGAACATAAACAGTGTAAGAGAATGACACAGAAGGGAGGATGTTGCTGAATAAAGCTGTTATTTCTGTTTTGTCTTAGCATCACAGAAATAAGTGATATTTTAAAGTATATTAAAATAGAAAACAATTATTTTAAATTGTAATAATATTTCACAATATTACTGTTTTCTGTAATTCTGCATTTTTGATCAAATAAATGCAGGTTTGATGAGACTTGACCTGTAGTGTGATTCTGTATGATAACAGAAAACTGGCTAGCAGAAGGTAGAAAAAAGTGCATCAAAGCTTGAGTCCTTGGGCTCAGATGCAGCAAGCATGGCTTCAGTAGTCCTGTGATAGTCGGAGCTTGGGAAATTGGGGGAAAATTTGGGATTTTTTTTTTTTTTTTTTTAAACATTTATTTCAGTCATGACAACTCTCGGAGTGGATTAAATTCAACCCGCATTTATTGGCATGGGGCATGAAATATACATGGCTTGATTTTGATTCTGCTACACTGCTGCTGCTGCTGAGCAAATACAATAATTTGTTCAGCTTAGTCAAAAATAACAATTGAAGGAAAGGCTGCTGCAAGTATGATAGAACCCCCGTAGCAGACCTCTACAGGTGGCACTTTCACATCGCGCAGCGTGTCGATCATAGGCTAGGGTACGATATATATGGTTGCGTGGATTTGGAAATACTTCTGATTGGCTGGTGCCATGGCGTAGAAAGGACCAATCAGCGTTCGGTTAGAGTTTCATGGCTGAACTATGTATGTAACGGACATTTTAGATGGACATTATGACATTATTTTGTGTGCAGGATTCAAGAAATGATCTGTGCATGTTATGGAGGAATGCACAGTGCGTGCAGGGGGTGTGGCCTCAATAGCCCTGCAGTTAAATAGTGGGGATTAAATCTATAAGGTTGGTTGATCAAGCTTTAATGAAGTGGCAATCAGCTCTTAAAGAAGAGGATTTGAAAATACTTGCAGACCTTTGTGGAGGTTTCATGAATTGAAGCCAAATGAAGAGGACCCTTTCCATATCTTAATCCTGTCACCTAAAATGGATGAGTGTGAAGGTCTGTTTTTGGATAAGAAAGAAATATGTTTTGGTGCTGATTCGATTAATGTGAAAGAAGTGTATAAAATTGTGTGAAAGTTTTTACTATAAATAACAGGAGTTATACACCATGGCGTAATGTCCTTGGGCTTAGTAGGGATATTAGAGGAGAATGGAAAGCGCTATATAAGCCACTGTTACCTAAGAGAAGGGGTGACACAGTGGAGAATATGCAGGGTTATAGCTGTTAATACTTTTATTTCTGTGTTAAACCCAGAGATTAGCTCAGTCTGATTGCCCTTTTTGTGCTCAGAGAGAAAGTTTTTCATGCTTTTATGTATTGTTAGATTAAGACCATTATTTATTGTTTTAGACTTTTTCTCTCTCTCTCTCTCTCTCTCTCTCAAATCTTATAATGAAGAATTTTCTATACAAATATTTAATAGTGGTTTTAAATATGTGAGAAAAGCTTCTGAGTGTCAATTGTTACATTTTGTTTTGGAAAAATCAAAAATGTTAAATATGATCAAAGGAGGGCTTTGATCATATTTATATTTAATAATATAATTCTATAAGTAAATCTACATTGTGTATCCTTTTGATCTTTCATTCAAAAAAATGCACAAAATTCGAACCTATCATTGAAGTAAAACAATGGAATGTGTGTGTGGGGGGGGGGGGGGGGGGGGTATCATTATGAAATAAATGTTTTTCTTTTGTCTAGTTCTTAACCCAATTATTGCAACATCCTTTCCCCAAGATTACAGCTCTGAGTCGAATGCCTCTAATGAGTTTAGAGCACACCTGACAAGATATCAGAGACCATTCCTTCATACAGAATCTCTCCTGATCCTTCAGATTCCCAGCTCCAGGTGCTTTCTCTTCAGTTCACCCCACTCATTTTTTATACGGTTCAAGTCAGGGAACTGGGACAGCCATGGCAAAAGCTTGGTTTTGTGTTGATTTTGATGTTTGTTTTGGTCATTGTGCTAACGGAAGATATAACCATGGTCCATTATAAGATTTCTAACATAAGTTTTTTTTTTTTTTTTTTTTTTTTTATCTGTTGGTATTTGGTAGAATCCATGATATGTATCTGAACAAGATGTCCAGGACCACCAGAAAAAAAAAAAAAGAAAAAAAAAGGCCCACAACATTAAAGATCAAGCAGTATATTTAACCATGGGGTACTTTTTATCCCTATTTGCACCAAACCCATCTGGTGGGTCTTGTAAGATAATCTATATGATATTTTAAAATGAACAAAGACATTCGCTTTACTGTTTCAACCCCCTCTCTCTTGTTACAAGGGCCATTTGGAAGACAAAGGTGTTGATAGTGATCAAGCCCTGTAGGCCAAAATGTGTATACATTGGGAGTCTACAAATTGTCACACCTTTAGTACAGTGGGGGAAGTTTTAATTTCCTGATTGGTCAGTTTGAATGTCTCACATTTGGGTTTCAGTCACAGGGTCAAGGAAGGGATAAAAGAAGATCGTAACTGTTGCTCTGTCTCTTTTCATTCTCTGCCTCTTTTCTTGGGCACTCTCTGGCCCTCTCTCTCCCTCTCTTCCTCTCTCTCTCTCTCTCTCTCTCTCTCTCTCTCTCTCAGGTAACTTTTTACATACATGCTGGGTACGATTAATGGTATATGATTTTATCATGTCATACATATCTTTTGTAACTATTTTAAGTGTAACCATAATCAGATATTGTCATTAAACCATTTCAATTACAAATGATGTTGTTGAACTACTAGTTGAACTAGTTTTGATTTTTTAGGAACATTAATGTGCTCCCTATTGCAATACAATATTGTCACACTATAGCAACGCTCTCCCACATATTTTGCTATTGTAACTGCGCTTATTTCCGTCGTTGGTATAAGTTGCAGTAGGTGGGAATGGACAAGAAATGTATAGTTTTATGCCATCTCACTGATAACGTTTCTTTAGTCGCTCGACAACCCTACAGCCTGAACCCCTGTAGGAAGTCCACCCTTACAGTCTGCTGCCAAAAAACTCTTGTTTTAGTTTCATCTGACCATAGAAGCCGGTCCCTTTTGAAGTTCCAGTCGTGTCTGACAACTGAATATGCTGGAGTTTTGGATGAGTGAGGAGAATTTTTATTGAAATCATCCCAAACAACTTGTGGTGATGTAGGTGCTGTTTTATAATGTTTTTATGTTTTCTGAGACTCAAGACTCAACTAATCTCTGCAATTCTCCAGCTGTGATCTTTGGAGAGTCTTTGGCCATTTAAACTCTCCTCCTCACCACGCATTAGGATAATAAAAACATGCATCCACTTCGAGGCAGATTTGTAACATCTTTAGTTGATTGGAACTTCATAATTATTGCCCTGATGGTGGAAATAGGGAATTTTTTAACGCTTTAGCTATTTTCTTACTGCCGCTTTCTGTTTTGTGAAGCTCAACAATCTTTTGCTGCACATCAGAACTATATTCTTTGTTTTTTCTCATTGTGATGAATAATTTAAGGGAATTTGGCCTTTATGTTTCCTCATATTTATACTCCTGTGGAACAGGAAGTCATGGCTGGACAATTTCATGCTTCTAGTCACCGTGGTGTGCTAAAAACAAATATGAATGGGAATATACTTCAGAGATATTTTACTCATAAAACTTTCTAGGGGTGCCAATAATTGTGGCCAGCATGCATTGGAGAAAATTTTTTATTTCATAATATGATTTTCCCACCACTTTCAATTGTTTTACTTCAATGAAAGGTTAGAATTTTGGAATGAAAGAAGGGTGCCAATAATTCTGGAGTTGACTGTACAGTGGGTACGGAAAGTATTCAGACCCCCTTAAATTTTTCACTCTTTGTTATATTGCAGCCATTTGCTAAAATCATTTAAGTTCATTTTTGTTCCTCATTAATGTACACACAGCACCCCATATTGACAGAAAAACACAGAATTGTTGATATTTTTGCAGATTTATTAAAAAAGAAAAACTGAAATGTCACATGGTCCTAAGTATTCAGACCCTTTGCTGTGACACTCATATATTTAACTCAGGTACTGTCCATTTCTTCTGATCATCCTTGAGATGGTTCTATACCTTCATTTGAGTCCAGCTGTGTTTGATTATACTGATTGGACTTGATTAGGAAAGCCACACACCTGTCTATATAAGACCTTACAGCTCACAGTGCATGTCAGAGCAAATGAGAATCATGAGGTCAAAGGAACTGCCTGAAGAGCTCAGAGACAGAATTGTGGCAAGGCACAGATCTGGCCAAGGTTACAAAAAAATTTCTGCTGCACTTAAGGTTCCTAAGAGCACAGTGGCCTCCATAATCCTTAAATGGAAGACGTTTGGGACGACCAGAACCCTTCCTAGAGCTGGCTGTCCGGCCAAACTGAGCTATCGGGGGAGAAGAGCCTTGGTGAGAGAGGTAAAGAAGAACCCAAAGATCACTGTGGCTGAGCTCCAGAGATGCAGTCGGGAGATGGGAGAAAGTTGTAGAAAGTCAACCATCACTGCAGCCCTCCACCAGTCGGGGCTTTAGGGCAGAGTGGCCCGACGGAAGCCTCTCCTCAGTGCGAGACACATGAAAGCCCGCATGGAGTTTGCTAAAAAACACCTGAAGGACTCCAAGATGCTGAGAAATAAGATTCTCTGGTCTGATTAGACCAAGATAGAACTTGTTGGCCTTATTTCTAAGCGGTATGTGTGGAGAAAACCAGGCACTGTTCATCACCTGTCCAATACAGTCCCAACAGTGAAGCTTGGTGGTGGCAGCATCATGCTGTGGGGGTGTTTTTCAGCTGCAGGGACAGGACGACTGGTTGCAATCGAGGGAAAGATGAATGCGGCCAATTACAGGGATATCCTGGACGAAAACCTTCTCCAGAGTGTTCAGGACCTCAGACTGGGCCGAAGGTTTACCTTCCAACAAGACAATGACCCTAAGCACACAGCTAAAATAACGAAGGAGTGGCTTCACAACAACTCCGTGACTGTTCTTGAATGGCCCAGCCAGAGCCCTGACTTAAACCCATTAGAGTATCTCTGGAGAGACCTAAAAATGGCTGTCCACCAACGTTTACCATCCAACCTGACAGAACTGGAGAGGATCTGCAAGGAGGAATGACAGAGGATCCCTAAATCCAGGTGTGAAAAACTTGTTGCATCTTTCCCAAAAAGACTCATGGCTGTATTAGATCAAAAGGGTGCTTCTACTAAATACTGAGCACAGGGTCTGAATACTTAGGACCATGTGATATTTCAGTTTTTCTTTTTTAATAAATCTGCAAAAATGTCAACAATTCAGTGTTTTTCTGTCAATATGGGGTGCTGTGTGTACATTAATGAGGAAAAAAAAAAGAACTTAAATGATTTTATCAAATGGCTGCAATATAACAAAGAGTGAAAAATGTAAGGGGGTCTGAATACTTTCCGTACCCACTGTATGTTATATGAACGTGTCCGTATATGTATGTGTGTAAAATGTGTGTATTGGTATATTTGGTATATGTGGATGTACATATAATTTCTTTGTGGGTTTATGTAAAGTGATATAATGGTATGTTTTATTTTTATTTTATTATTATTATTATTTTTGTAATAAAAGGGGTTTTTCAAATTCAATTCTTTCTCTCTATCTTTTTTTTTTTTTTTTTTTTTTTGAATATTGGTCTAATTAAGGGGACCTTCGGGGGAAGCTTTTTCTAATGCATTCTCTTGACAATGTGTTTGAAAGGGTGCAAGGTAGGCAATGATGGTAATTCAGTAATTTCTTCTATCACTCATTTGATAGCATGCAATAACAGAGTGTCTTAAAAGTAAATTACGCTGATTTGTTTTTAACAGACTCTGAGCTGCATCAAAGTAGTAAATAAGAAACGTCCACATGCAGGCATATTACAGAAAGGACCCAATTCAAATTAGCTATGTTGTTCTAATTAAACTACAGGATCTCCATATTCAAGATCTGGAACAAAAAAGAAAACACAGCAGACAGGCACAGCAATTTTGTATGGGTAACAACTTGGTAACCTTCACATCATCCTTTATAATCCAAATATGAAGTTGTTTATAGTCAACTTGACCTCCAAATTATCTCCATTATTAAAGTTCTAAGAGTTTTAAAGGCATGACAGAAGCCAAAAGTAGACAGTCTCAATCTCAAAATCCAACTGAAATCACATTTTGCACTTCATTCCCTTTGGACCTTCATGTTCATAGAAATTACTGACAGATTTTCACACCTGTTGAAAGATCAAAACAGACATTTCATTCTGTCAACCCCTGTGGTTGGACAACACATCCGTCATTTCAGTTTTATAAAAGTCTCGGCATCAGCGCCCTGCAGTCATTGAACGACCATCACATTTAGTTTCACAGTCACTGGCCACACAGCCAGCCCATGGTCAAAAGTCAAAAATAGTTCAGAAGAAGCAAGTTTGGGAAAACAATAGCTTTTCAATGTAAAATAGCTTACATGAGAAATGACTTCATTTGTCCAGCAACTAAATCCCTGGAAATGATGCTGAAACGGCATCTCCTCCTGTGTAAAGTGGTTATAAAGAGCAGGCCATTTGGGAGAAAATCACATCTTCTTCCCTAATGGGTCAAGGTGATTCAGGTATGACTCAAATAGTGACAAACAGCAGTGAGACATTAATTCCAGCTGAGAATGAAAGAATTGAGAACATTATTCACAGCCTGAGCCTTAAGTTTTTACATACAGACAGATTCCTTACGATAAACTCAGCACCACAAGCCAAGATGCTCATAAATTCATAGCTAATTTACCACAACAGGACGCATGTCCTTTATGCAATTTGTATATGAGAAAAAAATCTAATTAGCACAATGTGAAATGAAAGATGTGGAGCTCACTATAGCGTAGATCCACTTACTGCTCGGTGAAAACCATTAATCTGCCCGTTATGATGGCAGCGATTATTGCCATGCTGCTTGCGGTGCATATAACAATACGTACGTGTTTGGAACTTTATGTATAAATTCAATAACTCTTATCTGATTCAGTATTCTGGTCGCAAGATGTAAATAATTAATTTCGCCACAGAGAATGTGAGGGTTGTTAATACAGGTGACATGTGGAGCTTACATGATTTATAATACCTGTGCCTAAATTGTGGATGATTTAAAAAAAAATGTTTATGCTTACAGTACTTTTACGTTCAGACCCCGAAGACTTTCCACCTCTAGGAGATTTTTTTTTTTTTTTATCTCATCACCATTCTTTAGGGTAGAAATGTAAAATAACTGCTGCTATATAGCAATGATTGCATCTTTTGCCTTGGTACACAGCGACTGCACTCTTGAGGGTAAATGCCTAATCAAGTTGTTAGGACCTATGGGTTGTGATTGAATGCAAATACTTTCTGTCTCAGGTGAATTAAGGACAGCTCAGATAAGCTGCTCTAATCATTACAGCACATCTTACAATCAGCGAGTGCACAATAGCCTAAAATACCCACACCCCACGAGTCCACCAGACGTGCCGCAGAGTGCTGAATGAGAGGCGTAGCAGAGATATGCCTGCAGGACTCTGTGCACTCAGTCAATAAATTACTTTCGCTTCTTTTGAAATTAAAGCGGCAAATATAAGTCTTGACTCGTGCAATTGTCATCCTCTGCACTTTCTTTCAGTTCAGAAATCTCTCATTCAGAAAATCCTGCTGGCACAAATTTCAAGCAGCCTATTGCCGTCTCACTGAAGACAACGACACAACTGTACGCCCTCCAAGCATGATTGACTCCAGCTCAGTGATTAAACCAGTTCTGAGATTATTTGTTCCACCAACTACTATTTTTCACATGTGCATAGGCATTCATCATGTGTATTATTATGTATATTATGTATGATTATACACTAAAGTGCATGTTAATTCATGTTAATTAGCCAGAAATAGCCATTGAGTGCGTTTTACTAAATAGAACACCTGATTTTAGTACAGCAATATGATAGTTAGTGTTTAATGAGATGCAAGAGGGTGACAGTAAAACTCTCAACTTTCTGGTTATGCCATTTGTAAACAAATTGCGGCACAGCCATTACTTTACAATGCAACAGTGAGCTATTTAGATATTATTAGACTGATGCACTTCTCATATGAAAATCATGCAGTATAAACTTGCAATCCACCTTATTATCAGCAAGCTGCAGTAAGAACACTGGTCAGACAACGATCTCCATATATCTGTGCAAATCCAAAGCTAAGGGTAGCCAGCTTTATTGTGGCTCTCAGAATAGAAAGAGCATGTGTTTGATGGCAAGGATTGTGCCATCCTTAATTATTAATTTCAGAATTAATCATTAATAATTGTCTGTATTTTAATTAGTTACTTCTGATGTAATTGCATTAAATACTGTATAGACTACAGAACAATTCTATACAAAACAATAGTGGATTTAACATCAGATTTTAATGTTAAAAGGTTTAATATAACCTTCTCCCTTTAAATAATTTGGTCAGTTCAAGTATAATTTATGCAATTGTATTATGCTTATTTGAAAGAATCAAAAGTGCAGTTTCGTGTCTATCCTTGTGTTCAACTGGTCTAATTAAGCATATAGCGTTAGTTTTGGCAGGTCACATTAGTCAAGCTCGCATCAGCTGACATCACCACATTCGTATATATATATTATATATATATATATATATATATATATATATATATATATATATATATTGTCCATTCAGTATTATCAGCAGCTTTATCGCATTGCTCAGGAGCTAATTACCCTCCTCCATCCCCAGCTCCTCCTTCGTCCAGTCAGGACTTGACCTTCTGATATTTCTTTTGATCAAACTAATTTATGTTACATTAATTATTGTCATTAAGAAAATGAATGATATTGCAATACTTGGTTCTGTTCTGTTTACCCTAAGGGGGGTTATCGCTGCTCTCCCTGCTCTTATCCATGCTAGGCTGCAGAACCATACCGCCAATACAAACTGTATACTAACTGCCAGTCATTTTTGACGATAGTGATCCTGACAGAATTAGTAATCAGTTGAAGATGTAATTAGTAGCTAGTAATTAATTACTTTTTTTAGAGTAACTTACCCAATACTGAGTACCATCAGAGGTAGCAAGGTGAAAAACAACAACAACTGGAGATTATGCATTTAATATCAAGAATGTGAAAATCAATGTTAACATTATCACTGTGTATTCCATACCATTGTACCTTTTTTGTGTTTGTGTGCTGTACCACTGTCCTGTTTTAATGTTCTTTAGGGTGCTATACGTATGTACTAATAAAGTTACCAGTAACTCTTATTTTGGGATTTGTGTTCCAACTTTGTAAACCACAGTCATAGAGGTTGAATATTTCATGAATTTACAGGTCTACTGAGCTGATAAATATTTACGTATAATTATTATTTTTAGTATGTATTTTGAAAATGTATTTTATTTATTAATAATCCTACTTAAATAATTTATCAGCATTCTCTGCACCTCGTGTGACAGTGTGACTCACACACAACTGAAAATAAAATAAAAACACAATATGAAAAGTCAAAACAAAGGTCCCTGTCCTAAGGGCCACCCAAATAAGAAACAAGACAGAGTTTTATATTAGAAAAAAAGGTTTCCTACTTGAAGGAAGGTGAAGGCTACATCTCTGGACTCATTGGAGAATTGACTGCTGTGGGAAAAATGGCCTCTAGCGCTGCCTCATGTTCTGAGACTCCTGGGATACACATAGACTTGGATATGGTCATGATGGTATGGACACATGGTCTGAGGATACAGGTACATGATAGGTTTGTTGGAGATGTGAGCTGCCAGGAACTCAGTGGCTGTCAGCTGTCACCTGAAAGATGAATGAACAATAAACTGTCATCAGTTAAATCACACATTACTGCACACATTTCTCACCAGGAGCCCAATCATTTTGCGCTGCCTGAACTGAAGTCACAACCAATGGATTTATCAAACCTGCCTCGCAATCTTGTACATCAAAGATTTTGTTCATATTGATGGAGTGAATGCACTTTCAGTTGACGAATGTCAATTCACTCTCCACAGGTTACTGAATGCAGTCAATTGCACCGATTATACTTGTTCTCCGCGCACTCAACAGCTGCATGCTATGACAACTGCTAGTACACCGCAGGCCATCGCTGTGACAGCCTTGCCATTGCTGCAGGAAAAAAAAACAAAAAAAACCTTGACCTCGCAAAACCTGTTAACATAGTCTTTTCACACTCCTCTTTCCAGGCAAGTAGGCAAGGACAGCCACATCGGGATTTGTGCATGACTCCAGCCCACCCATTCCTTCCCGTTACCTCAAAGAGCTACAACTGTCTACTGGCATATTAGGGGCCATTTACGTGACACCATTTTCAACTAAAAACAGAAAACTTTTTACACGTTTTGGCTGTACATTTACACAACAACACGAATTTGTGTTTTGAAAATTCTAGCAAATATTCTAAATGAGCATGCATATTACATGTCTATAGGTGCATAATGTTTTCTTGCAAAGTGACATCACCAACTACTGGCCTGGCAATAATAATACAGCATTTTTAGTCATCCTCGTGAATCCGTGTGAACGGGGGTAGTTTTGACAACATTGTTGTCTGTACATGAAAAAAACTCAAAGGTAAAACTTTTCAGTTTTCAGTAACTTACAGTGTAAATACGTTATACTTATATCTATCACATACATTATAATAGTTTATTTTAATTTTGTATTAATAGCCTGTTTTATGCTATCACAAGGATACACAAATACTTTAAATACTGTTACCAAACCTAAAAAAGCATTATTTATTTTTTTATTTTTTTTCATTATTAGGGTGATTATTAGGAACCTAAAACAGGAAAATTAAATAAAAATGTAAAAAGGAATTCTCTATAGTACACCAGAGACACATCTATATTTAAGGAATAGTAGATTTTCAGTACGTGTCCACATTAGTATTAATGAAAAGTTCCCAATTACTAATTCTTATAATTAATTAAAGTGTTAGTGAAGATGTTTGTTTTACAAACATCAAATGAGGATCCATAATGAGGCCACAGCTGTATAAACTGAGGCATATCATCCCACAGGCCTCTTGAGCTCTATTTTGTTTTGCTTTTGTTTCTCTCTCTCTCTCTCTTTTTTTTTTTTTTTTAGCCTTGACCTTCCACTGCTATTAATGGTAGTGCTGCTACAACAACACCACTGACACACTTTACCTCATGTTCATTGCTCAAAATGTTTGGGAAGGACAGAAGTTGACAGACCTTTCAGAGCCCTCAAGGGAACTCTGTTGAATGCTAAGAAAGCACTGTTTTTGCTCTGTCTATTTAAAGGCAAGAAAATACCAAGAACACATAAAGAAAATAAAGACTTTACTTTTCCTATTTCTCCCCCAATTCTTATTTTTATATTTATATATGGGCATATTCTAAGAGCTGAACGTTGTCTGGCTTAATAAATTCACATTTTAAGGAAGAAATTAATTAGTGACAAAATACTCAGTAACATTTGTTAAGTGCTGGCAAATTCCAAATTGTGGTACACTTCAGATCAAAGAGGGTTTGAAATGTTCTGCTGCCACACCAACTGTGTAGCACTAAGTTAAGGATCAAAGCTATTTCAATAGAGCACTTAAAACGGGGAAGAATGTTTACAAGACTCTAATGAACATTGCATCAGCTCTGCGTTACATTTTAGCTTCCACGTTCCCATCCTCTTGAATAGAAGCCATGTTGATTCTTCCTAATTAGAATGTGTGGGGTCACTTTTTGATGAAGAAAGCCACGCATGCACCAGGTTCAAAGAAATTAAACTATTCTAATGCATATCAAAAGCTCAGTGCAGCTCTAAGTAGATTATCAGTTATGTCCTCGTCGTTTGAACATAATCCCTCTCTATGTGCGACACATCAAGAAGCGTCAAGAGTGAATCTTTGCTATATGCAAATTTACCGCCATCACGTCTTTACACTAATGAACTCTGAAACTGTGACTTTGCTCTGATTATAGCAATCTTGGGGACATAAATGGTATAGCTTTCTGAGTCCCATGACAGATCCACTTCTATGGAGAGAGAAGCCCATAATCTAGTAAATTAACCCCAGAATGGGGTGGGCGGAACTTGTGGCTATCAGCAGCTGTAGACTGTTACTCCTCCAAACAACTTGAGGAGTAATCATAGGCATCAGATGCTCAGTCAGCATGCTCAGAGTCAGACCAAAAGCAAATATCAGTCAAAGAGGCTTATAATGACAGTGGGCCCATGAGAATGAGGCAGAGTGCTTGAGAAAATGAGAGAAAGCAGAAAGGCAAAAGAAATTAAAACTGCAAATGGCCATAGAATGACCCGGGACAACAAATCAGCAATTTAAGCAAATGCTAAAGTTTTTCGCTTCACTTACAGCTGGTATTAATATCCATGCTGAACGATCAGATCACAAGTGGTCATTGCTAAATACAGGGTCCAAAATAAATGAGGCCCTGAACTGCCTGTCTCCCTGTTGGTCCGGTCCAGCGTTCCTCTCCCACCATCTCACCAACATTCCTGTGACTCACCACTGATCTTGGATGTTTGCATTGAACTTCAGCCTGTTTCCCAGTCCACAGCCATCAGTGCCAATCATCTCAATCTCCCTCCAGTCCCTCGATACCACCTCCTCTCAGTAGCATTTCGACCACGCCGGACTCCCTCAGCATGTTGGCTCCACCTGGGTCAGACATCGCTTCGCCTTCGGTGTGGACCTGCGGACCTACGGACCATTCGCTGCTCTCTGGCCCTCCACCCCTTCCACTACGGCTTGCTCCGCCCTACCTCAGGCTCCGTCTCCGACCTCGGTTGCTCCTGCGCGTCTTCAGACATCCGGATCCCCTCCTCGATCTCAGGAGGTCGTCACTGCGGCTCCGTCGCGGCCGCTTCGATCGTCACCATCTCTCCACCTCCTCAGCTCGTCAACTACGCGGTGGGCTCCATCCTCGCCAGTTGTTGACTTCGGTCCTCCCCATGGCGGTCGTCATCAACTCTCTCCCATGGCTCCTCCCTCCATCAACGCCACCCTGGGGCACTACCCTGGTTGGTGCCTGGCACAACAGCCTGCAGCCCCTGTTCAAGGCCACCTCCCGGACTTCACCACCTCCTGCACCACCCTGGACTTGTTCTCCGCCTCCTCCCGGTTAGCCGTCCGCCTCCTGAACCGCCTCCTACATCATCTTCAGCCTCTTATCTTCATCTTCCCCTCTCTCTACGGCGCGAGGATACGCCTTTCCGGGAGGGGGCGTAATGTTACATTCACGTGGACTTTCTGTTTGTTGTTTTCATCTGTCACGTGTTCCTTTGTTCTAGTTTCCCGCCACAATCTGTCACCATGGTCATTAATCACATTCATCTCAGCTGTTCGTCGTTCGAGTTCAATCATCTGTGTATTTAAGTTCCTGTTTCTGTGGATTGTGTTGTCGGGTATCGTTTGGACGTTTGTGTTAATGCTGGTGTATGTTCCTGTCTGTTCCTGTATTCTCCTATCGGATTTTCTAGTAAAGACTCTATTCTCCATCTCCTCGTTCATGTGCTTAATCCACCAGTAGGTTTGTAACAGTTAATGCCTATGGGATACCATGAAAATGAATATTAGTTCAATAACAAAGTTTTCACTTTCACTTTGTTATCCGTTGATCATGGCTTTTCATAGTCGTGGTGCACGTGCTTAACTCAGAGTCAACATACTTAGAGTTTATTGAACTAACTCAGTTCAGCTGTTCTGAAACCGAAATCTCAGAATTTAGAGTAAGTAAACTCGAGTTCAAATTTTAACTCAGAGTTCTGGAATACACTCCAGGTGCACAAAACACTACACAACATTCAGTTTGCCACAGAAAAATTAAAAAAAAATGTACAATAAATATACAATAAATATTCCCTTGGGGTGAACAGGCCTTAAACTCTAATCTCCCAGGTAACTGAAAACTGTGAAACAAAGGTTTTAAACCTTTAAAAAAAAAAAAAAAAAATGTACATACTATATATTTTTTAAGACCAAATCAAATATTTTGACACAGATCATATGAAGCATGCTCAACCACAATTATGCAGGTACTACTAAAATAACAACAAGCATTGTGCTCAAAATGTCCCTCACCTCAAAATCTTATCATGAGTGGTCACAGGAGACACATTTATACTTTACTAGGTGTAAACCATGTTGAGTCTCAGCTGACCAAAAGTCATCATCTGACATGGATTTTAAATACCAGGTGTAAAGAGGATTAAAAGGCTAATCTTTTTTCTCTTTCTTTTTTAAACAAAAGAGATACTTTTGTGGAGGTTGGCTTGGCTGCTGAATTTCAGCATGAGCAATTGAGAGCAGACATTTTCATCATTCAAATATTCACATACATACACAAAGGCACATGTGCACACACTCATACACGTATCTTTCACTGAGCATTTTATCTCATACCAAGATCCACTTTGATAGGTAGGAGTTGTTTCAATCCCCAGGGGTGACACAGAGGCGATGGATTCAAAAGTGTGCGATCACTAGCGCCATATCACTTTCTCAGAGTACATGTCAGAGATGCATTGTGTTTGTCGGTTTGGTAACTTCTGACCAAGGGTGAGGTGAAAATTGAAAATATGGAAATATGAGAACAGCAACGGATACCTCTACAAAAGAAGTGCTACTTTGATGTATCAATTTAAAAGATACAGAAACAAGTGTAGAGAGATTGCATCGAGGATTGATGCATGGTCATGGGACTGAGGATATAAAAAATAAATTGAACATGCATTATTTGATTAAATCTCCACATCTTCTGATTCCAGCATTGTTAAAGAGAGGAAATGACAGAGCACTTTTTATGTTATGACAAGATATGATTATGTGACATTTTTTGCTTAATTCAATGGCAGTTAAAAGAAAGAATGTTAAGATGTAAGACTGAATCATTACTAATACAGTACATTAATGCTTTTAACTCATTGCTAATGACAACAATTTACACTTCATTCAAAGACGAGACTGGGGGTGATTTTTTCACTTGTATAAAGTGCATGATTAAAGGTAGTTTATTTTAGATAGAAGCTGGTTTACTGAATGAATCATGAGTGAAAATATAGTTCTCAGCAAATGGATGTCAGTGCCTTAAGGTATCAGTCGGTCTATGGTGAATCATGAAAGCTTTAAAGACATTTATGATGCATCAACTCATTTATCATTCAGCTGTCAGTTGTTTCTGTTTATGTGTTTTATTTATTTGTGTGCATGTAAATCTGAGAGATAAGAGCAGCTGAATCATTCTAATTCATTAGTGCTCAGTTCCATAAACTAGTTCATCTGGTGCCTCTTGTAATTATAAATAATCCCCCGTTATCTTCAGATCAGTATGAGGGACTGTAAACAATCCTCTCTGTACAAACATGCATGTCTTTGTACTTTGTACAAAAGTAAAATAATAATTAAATATTTCATACCATGACATCTATATGGCAGAACAGCAGTTGATGGTAGTGCCTTTGAGAAGCTTGGGGCCTTAATATTAAATAACGAACAACAAAACCAAGATTAGCAGACAAAGGTATGGTTTCACAGACTAAGCAGAGTAGGCCTTAGTTAAATTAGGACATTTAAGTAGCTTTAGGTAAATGTCTTCTAGTAAATGTGCCTTAGAAAAAAACATTACTGATGTGCATCTTGATACAAAACAATGGCACTGATATATTTTAAGTCAGTTAAGTTTCTTTCAGTTAAGAATGCTCAAACATGCATTTTAGTCTGAGACTAGACTAAAGCCTTGTCTGTGAAACTGGCAAAAATGACAGGGGTCAATCCAATGCAAACTGTAGGCTGTCAGATACACAATGACTGTCCCACAGGTAATAACATCAAATTTATACAGTGCACAAACAATATTCAATACATGTCCAAACAAACACTACAGATTAAAACACATGACTGATTCAATTAGCATAGAGACAGACTAATATTATGATTGCTACTATAAATCTTAAAAGAATAGTTCACCCAAAAATGAACATTCTGTCATTGAGTCCCTTACACCTGGTATTCAGATATGCATTTTGCTCGATCGGATCACAGGTGGACGACACTATACAGGTGTAAACGGGTTGTAAAACGTTTTGAGCTTGTCCACTTTCAACCACTTCCAGAGGTAGTCGAAAACACATTTGACCGTATTGCGTTCATGTGGTCGAAAGTGTTCGAACAGCCACTAAAGACTGCCTATTCTCCGCCTATTGACACAATAAAGATTATGGGAAGCACGCTAGCCAGACAGGATGTAAAGTTTGCTGGCTAAAGCCACAAGTTTGGTTTAAAGACGAAAAACGTACAACCCGAATTCCGGAAATGTTGGGACGTTTTTTAAATTTGAATAAAATGAAAACTAAAAGACTTTCAAATCACATGAGCCAATATTTTATTCACAATAGAACATAGATTACACAGCAAATGTTTAAACTGGAAAATTTTACAATTTTAGTTAGCTCATTTCAAATTTGATGCCTGCTACATACATCTGGGCGTAGAGGTTATGAGTAGCTGGAGTTTTGGTGTTGAAATTTGGTCCCATTCTTGCCTGATATAGGTTTCCAGCTGCTGAAGAGTTTGTGGTCGTCTATAGGTGAAAGATCTGGACTGTAGGCAGGCCAATTCAGCACCCGGACTCTTCTACGACGAAGACATGCTGTTGTAATAGCTGCAGGATGTGGTTTTGCATTGTCCTGCTGAAATACACAAGGCCTTCCCTGAAATAGACGTCACCTGGAGGGGAGCATATGTTGCTCTCAAACCTTTATATACCTTTCAGCATTTATAGTGCCTTCCAAAACATGCAAGCTGCCCATACCGTATGCACTTATGCACCCCCATACCATCAGAGATGCTGGCTTTTGAACTGAATGCTGATAACACGCTGGAAGGTCTCCCTCCTCTTTGGCCCGGAGGACATGGCGTCCATGATTTCCAACAAAAATGTCAAATTTGGACTCGTCTGACCAATAGAACACTTTTCCACTTTGAAAAAGTCCATTTTAAATTAGCCTTGGCCCACAGGAAACGACGGCTCTTCTGGACCATGTTCACATATGGCTTCCTTTTTGCATGATAGAGCTTTAGTTGGCATCTGCAGATGGCATGGCGGATTGTGTTTACCGACAGTGGTTTCTGGAAGTATTCCTGGGGCCCATTTAGTAATGTCATCAACACAATCATGCTGATGTAATCTGAGGGCCTGAAGACCACGGGCATCCAATAAAGGTCTTTGGCCTTGTCCCTTTCGTACAAAGATTTCTCCAGTTTCTCTGAAACTTTTGATGATGTTATGCACTGTAGATGATGAGATTTGCAAAGCCTTTGCAAATTGACGTTGAGGAACATTGTTTTTAAAGTATTCCACAATCTTTTTACACACTCTTTCACAGACTGGAGAGCCTCTGCCCATCTTTACTTCTGAGAGACTCTCTAAGACTCTAAGACTACAGACCTGATATCAATTAATTTAATTAGTTGCTAGATGTTCTCCCAGCTGAATCTTTTCAAAATTTCTTGCTTTTTCAGCCATTTGTTGTCCTCTTGCCAACTTTTTTGAGACCTGTAGCAGGCATCAAATTTGAAATGAGCTCATTTAGTGGATAAAAGTGTAAACAATAACAACATTTTTGCGTTAACTATTAAAAACATGAACCATGACAAGGAATGTACTTATCTCTAGACTGTCTTTTGTACCATCTGAAAAATAACTAGACAGCAAGACTTTCAGTGTTCCATTGTGCTGCTCCGCAATGTCATCCTTCCAATTAGTTTTTTGTCATTCTGCCTTAGTGTTAGTGTATAAAATCCTCTGCTGGTTTTCATCAAGGCCTGCAGTGTGTCTGGCACTCAAAGTTACTGTCAATTTCCACCTCTGCCGATGCAATGATTACAGCTGCCTTCCCTAAATAACTGACAATTCAAAGGGCCAAGCATGACTGAGTCCCTGTGTTCGCGAGCAGACATGGCCATACCCTTGACAAGACTGTCAAGTCATTTGAGACATAACAAATAATGTTTTTCTCATTGTCACTGAGTCGATATCATGGAATCTAGGGCACGAATGGCGCGTTATTGTTGTGTGTACAATGCAGGCTTATTTCTCTATTTGCTAGAAGAAATAAGGCTAAAATTACCACATTCCTATAAGGCATACACATTTTAAGGCTATATGCAAATCACTTGAACAGCACTGCCAAGAATTGCTCTTTGTTTTTAATTGCTTAGTGCATTTTCTTCACTCACATTTTCAAATAAGGAACAAAGACTGCAAGCAAATAGGTTACAACGTTCAACAGCTCCCCTAGGCTTTATGAACAGCTATTCTGCGCATAACTCCCTTAAAGAGAGGGGGGAACATTGAGAGTCACACCACACTCCTCAACAAACAAATCCTGCCCTAATGAGGAGCTGACTCAATTTGCTCTAATTATTGTAAGCAATGTGGCACAAACAATTTAAGGGAGGACCAGGGTTACTTAAGCTTGTCTAAGACATTGGCAGAGGGAGGGCCGCATGACCCAGGGGCTCAAACCCCAGCTTGGCTGTTCATTTGGAGGTAGGGGAGCACTTAACAACTGGCTGTTTTACTCTTCAGGCAGGTTTCTCTTACTCTTAGCTTCAAACAAGCACCCGTGTCATGGCTGGCTTTGAAATTATGCCCTAAAGGCCTCTCTCTGCGCCTTCATCTGTTCTCAGGTTACAATGAGGGTGCAATGTGCCAGAACGTGTTCTTTCAATATGTTCACTTGTTTGAGATACATGCAAGGCATGAGATTCACAAGTGACCCACACAGCAGGATGTTAGTGTGTGAAGATACATGTGGTTTATGTTTATGAACCATGAAATTACATTTCTAATAATCATTCAACATAGTGGGTTCGTTTTGGAGGCCATTTTAACACTAGAAAGATGCCAGAATGTAAAAGGGGGTTGCTTTTGCAAACAAAAAGTAGCAAAATCTACACTCTAAAAAATGCTGGTTTAAAACAACCCAGTTTGGGTTGAAAATGGAAAAACCCAGCAACTGGGTTGTTTTAACCCAACTGATGGGTTAAATGTTCTGGGCAGTTTTATCTAACCCAACTATTGTTTAAAAATTACTACATGACTGGCTTAAAATGAGATACTCTGATTGTAAAAATCAGATACTAGAGGCAACAATAATAACCAAAAGGTGAGCATTTATTAATAAGAAATGTAATAAATGTTTATTGTTTAATTATTATTCATTAAACTTATTAATAAATGTTAATTTATTAAACGTATTAATAAATGTTCATTTCCAACATATTTTGGGTTCATTTTAAGCAAGCAATAAAGTAATTTTTAAACAAAAGTTGAGGTAAATAAAACTACCCAGCGGTTGGGTTAAATGTTTGCCCAACCTGCTGGGTAGTTTTGAACCCAAAATCTAAAACAACCCAATTGCTGGGTTTGTCCATTTTCAACCCAAAAACAAAACAAAACAAAAAAACTTCTGACTTACTTACACTGTAAAGAAATGGATTCTCATGCTAAACATTGGCAAAGTTTCAAAAAATTTGTTGGACGTATAATAGAGTATTTCTGTGCCAAAAATACTCTTCAGATTGTTCACAATTTTTTTTTTATTTTCAAGTTATTATGTAATAAAGTGCGGAATTCCTTGTACAGGCACTTATCCCGGAAGAGCGCTCGCACACATCGACCAGCTAGAGAGCAAGAGCACACCCATCAACTCGCTTCATTCGGCTTTACGGAAGTCGTCGGCAGCCCTGCACAGGACTTGCTCGAGAAAGATTTGTTTTTAGACCACGAAATAAACAATGTCACCACTGATAGTGGAAACTGATAGTTGCAATCACTTTTTTATTGGTTAAAATAAATGGAGAATATCTCGTGTTTTTCCGTGGCTGCTCGAGCCCTCAGGATCAGCGCTTATGGTTTCATAAACAAGGCCCAGTTCTACGCTGGATTTACAGATCATTTGAAACTGAAAGATGGAGGGGTCACAGCGATAATGATCCCGGTCATGAGTCGGAACCACAGGTGGTGAGTCAAACTGCTTCAAATGTCTGTTTTGTTGGCAATAGGCGCCTAAGTGCATATGATGTAAACAACACTAACATAGTGAATTAAAAAAATTATTATTCATCATTCACTATACGCTATATTCATTATAGTGATTCAAAAGTTATCCACGGATAATGTGATGGTGTATTGTGTGTGCTTAAATACATTTGTTTAGCTGACCATTGATAGCGTGCAGATGATCGCTACGAAAAAGCTGTGCAAGCTCGTCACTCTTTAGCTCTGCTCCTGCAGGCGCTCGGCTGTTTTCAGAAAGACTCGGTACAGTGTATGTATCTTTTATAAATGTGATAAAACTAAAGACTTTTCGGAGATATGAAGAATGCTATACTACTCAATAGGTACTCAAGATTAACATGAGATTGGCAGAAACTGTGTGTGATTCCCCCCCTCATTTGACATGACAATGTATTAAAGGGATAGTTCACCCCAAACTGAAAATTTTGTCATTTACTCACCCTCATGTTTTTCCAAACCCATATGAGTTTTTTTTAATTTTCTTGAACACAAAAGATGATGTTTTTAAGAATGCCGGTATCCATTGACTTCCATAGTATATATATTTTTTTTTCCTACTATGGAAGTCAAAGTCTATAGCGTCAACTGTTTGATTACCAACATTAAATTATCTTCTTTTGAGTTCAAACGAAGAAAAATAACTTCAATTACTATGCAAAGATGATAAATTAGTTGCAAACCAAGATGATCGAGATGACACTTGGGAGGTAGCAGCCTACCTTTCTTTTCCTGCATTGTGATATTTGCAAGAGATCTTCATGAGACTGACCTTTAACTCACAGGAAATTGCCATTTCAAGATCTCGAAAAGCTTCATGACTTCGACTGCCCTTGGCATATGCATCTCAACTCAAGGCAGCAAGCAATGCAATCAAGAGAAATTGTGAGACATGATAACAGCGAGTGCTAGAGGCTGGACCGTGTGTCCCAGAGAGAACGCATGATTATGTTCCATAATGGCCAACTGTAAAGAGAAGTGACCCCTCTCCTTGACATTACTGCAATCGCACTTAAGAAAAATATAAAAATTATGATCTTTCAGCACATCACCATCATGAGATGAAAAGCTCCAATCAGTTTTTATCAGTTTTGTGTATTTTTAACTGTCAAATTGGTTTTATCTACCATATTGGACTAATGTGACATCCTGTGACACTGAAGACTGGAGTATGGCTGCTGAAAATTAAAGGATTAATTCCCCCCCCCCATGTAATCCAAGATGTTCATGTCTTTCTTTCTTCAGTCGAAAAGAAATTAAATAAATTAATTTTCGAAAAAAATGTAAATGTATATGCTTTATATAAACAAATGATCGCCTTCCAAGTGTTTCCACCAAAACCGTACTTTCGTATTCTTCAAAAAGCTTATGCTGTATGTCCTACGTCTTCCCTATTCTACTTACGGAAAATTAATGTAAGCATTAATTTGAAAGCCTATGGAGCTTTATTTACAGTTATTACAACATGGTGTAAATGCAGCATGTGTTTGGAAAGGAAATGACGCATTCTATGGAGCCCCTAAATGGACATGGTGTTGGGAAAAAATATAATTTCAATGCTTTTGCATTCTCTCACAATTATATATTTGGGTAATTATATTGTATATAATTTGCGGGCATCAGAAAGCCTCTATTAATATGCGGTGCACTGAAATCGCTTTTGAATGCGTACTCACTATTTACTTTCACTTTAGAATTCGCGATCACACTTACTCTGTGTATAGGGAGCGGCGGTACTGACCACACATTAAGATGGGATATGACACTCAGGATCTGTTGTGTATCAAATCCTCCGACATCATCCTGTTGGTCATCTCTCCATATCTTCACATGATAAGTGAAATCTGATGTACTGTAATGTAACCGATTACCACAGCAAGCCAGACCTTGTCCCTTTAGTGACTCTGTAGAATCATTTCCCATGCCTTTCTAAATTCAGATTTTGGCTTCGGGGCACATCCATAAAACATTGTATCCTTGACTCTCTATATTCCACCAGCACAGTGCATTTACAACCTCAGCTTACACTAATTAGATCCTGTGTCTGTTCAATAATCACTAAACAAAATAATTATTACAGTAGGATGGAACATACATAAACAACAGCACAATCTCCTCTTTAATTTCTGCCAAGTGTGGTCCCTTTAATTCACAGCAGATAATTAATAAGCTTGTGATATACTGTGAGCTGTGAAACATCTCAACATTAAGTGCTTCTATTTCCTGTCTGAACTGCAGCGAGGCTGGGGATTGCTGCAGTGGCTTTAACTGCTGGGGCTGCAGCATTGAATTGTCATCCTCTGCATTAAATATTTCATGGTCAATATGAAGCCTGCCCCAACTCTCCCTGTGGAGTCTGCCTGTGCCATGTATTAGGTTGTATATAAAGTCATTTGACCAAAGTAATGAGTTCTATTGTCACTGCATAGAGCCTATTATTGGGTTGGGAATGTTGCAGGCCATGGGCTGAAGAGAGTACAGTGAATTAGTGTGCAAGCACAGGCAATGGTTTGTGCATGTGTGTGCTCATCTTGCTGTTTTATGTTTGGGTGTATTGTATTCTTTAAAGGCTTGATTTGTCCTTTAATCTTTTGTGGTGAATTCCTTCAGGGACTTTAGTAATGTGTACAGCACATGAGTGTTCTCGAATTATCATGTGTTCTGGAAACTGTTGAATCTTACATCATTTCCATTTGGATATACACATTTCACAGTATCAAATCCAGTTTCCACAAATTATACATCCATTTCATTATCAAAAATGTTTATCTTAAATTATCTCAAACCTTGCACACAAAAACGCATCACACACAACACTTAAAACTTTACACACAGACCTCAAAAACAAGCTAACCAACAAAAGTCTCTCAACAGAATTGTTTTTTGTTTTGTTTTTTCCAGGAAAATATAAAAACTGACAGTATATAGATCTTTTTTAAAGAAGAGATCTTAATACCCATAAGCAACTGTGTAGTACTACCCTTATGAAAAAAGAAGTATACTTCAAGTTCATTTTATGAAGTATACTTAAGTAATGATAAAGTATATTTTAGTAGGTATACTAGTATCAATGCACCAGTAGTAAACTTGTAATTGTATTATTTCAGTACTGCTTGGGACTAAATTGGCCCAACTTTAGTATACGTGTATAACAGTAGTAAACTTTAAGTGCACAACTAGTTCACAGCTATGTTTTTCATTTGTACTGCATCTGTACTACAAGTTAACTTATAAGTATACTAGTAGTTTATTGTTTTAATACTAGTGGTACATTTTTTTAGTATATGAAAGTACACTTTGAAATATACTCTCAGTAATCTACCAGCTTTGTGCAAGTATACTTGTAAGTTTTCTTTAAGTGAACATATCACATACATAGTTTACTTTTTATATATTGTTTTTGCACTTTAAGTACACTACTATGCTCCTATTATTTTTTTATACTTGAAATATACCTTTAACTGTACTTAAAACTCTTTCCATTTTAAAAACATTTTATTCTAGCTTCATGAATCCTTTTTTTATCAACACTTAAATGTGGGTAAGTTTCATTTTAAAAAAGGCAACATTTTAAACAAAAAGCAGAGAAAATTGCATTTACGTACGATGGGATTGATGATCAAAACACAGATGGAGTAGATCGAGTCCCCCAAAGCTTCACAGTCCTATAGCTTGTCCTTTGTCAGCATTTAGTTCAGTAACGTTAGGCAGTTTTGATATACATGCTGTTTAATGTTTGATGATTGCGTTATTTTACATAAGTAGTCTTCTATTTCAGCTTCTTCTTCTCCTGTGTTTTGATCCAAAGATTCTGTACTCTTTCAGAAGATGTAATAGCGCCGCCTACTGTATAACAGTGAAAACACTGATAGCCTGAAAATTCAGGCAGTGAATTTTCAGCCAAGTATACTTAGAATACTTAATTATACTTTTAAGTATATATCTCGATCAAAAGATTGAGTACAAGTATAGGCCAAATATACTCAGACTTTTGTAGTCAAGTATACTTAAGAGCAATTTTAAGTAAGCTACATTCATCAACTGTCAAAAAAAACAAACAATAAATGCACAACATGAAATATTAATAGCACGTACTCATGGTTTTAATAAGATACATGACGCAAGGAATAACTAACACAGATACTTTAATAAACACTAGAAGAATGCATGAAGAAGAATAATTACCACATTACATGTAGACAAGCTAAACAGAACAGGGAGAATATACACAGGCTTAACAAGGCTTAGTGAGGAAACACAGGTGAACATAATAAGTAACCAAGGAGACTAACTAGGGCACAATAAATACTAAACTGAAAGGGTAAACATGAAACCAAGATGCGTGAAAAAAAAACAAAAAACAACTAAACGAGACAAAACCCTGACAATTAGGGGCTGTTTACACAACACCATTTTCAACTAAAAACTGAAGATTTTTTTTTCTGTTTTGGCCGTTCATTTACATGACAACAATATTTTGGGTGCCTGAAAATGCAAATTTTTTTAAAAATGGGTTTCAAAGTGCAAGTTTTTGAAAACGGTAAACAACAAAACATGAATCTATGAAAATGATAAAGTCATGCACATGCATCTATAGTGTTTCATCGCCATCTAATGGCCTGACAGGCCAGCAGAATCATCCATTTCATGGATTCTTATGAATGGGGATCGTTTTGACAGTGGTGTCCTCTGTACGTGGAAAACTCAAAGGAAAACCTTCTGCATTTTAAGCATATCATTGTCGTGCAAACGTACCCCAAGTTAGTTAATACATTAACTAATGTTAACAAATGAACCTTATTGTAACGTGTTACCGACGTATCAAAATTACGAAAGATTTATATGAAAAAAAGAAAATAGATGAAATAAATCAAAGAATCCTGAAAGAAATTGTATCACTTTCCACAAAAATATTAAGCAGCACAATTTTTTTTTTTTTGTTTTTTTTTTTCAAACTGATGATAATTAGTATTTCTTGAGCACTAGATTAGCATATTAGAATTATTTCTGAAAAATCATGTGATAATGAAGACTGTATTGCTGCTGAAAATTCAGCGTTGCCGTCACAGGAATAAGTTACTTTTTAAAATATATTAATATAGAAAAGTTTTTACATTGTACTAATATTTCACAATATTACTATTGTCACTGTATTTTTGATCAAATAAGTAAAGCCTTTGTGAACATAAGAGAATTCTTTCAAAAACATTAAAAAAAATCTTACTGACCCCAAACTTTTGAACAGTTGTCACGGGAAGCTTGTGTAATATAAATCCACAAGGCAAGACGCGTGATGCAGAATGAACTATAAATAGACAACTTCAATAAAGCTTAATGTAAACAACACCAAAGCACAAAATAACCAAAAGAACAATGAGAACAGAGGGCTTATATGCACACAAGGATAATCAACTGAATAAGAATTAGTTTAATTAGAAACTATGGCAACAAACTAGAAAAAGCTCAGGCAAGCAGAAACAAGGAAAACCATGAAAGCGAAACTAAACAGAACATGACAATGAAACTATTAAACTAAATGACAAAGATAAGATTGTGACAATGGTAGTCTGACTTCATAAACAAGATATGATTTCAGTTCAACCTAAAACATTTATGTGACATTTTAAAAAGACACTTTTTTTTTTTTTTTGTCTGACTAAAAATGAATGTTACGTGTACTGTGGTCTGGTTATATTTATTCATAACTTCAAAAATGTGATAGCTGATTCTGTTTCTTTGGCTAAAGAGCAAGTAGTGCATAAAATGACAGGCCTCTGACATGATATCATTAGAGTAAATTGGATACACATATTCATGGATACATTTCAGTGTCTTCATCTACTTCTGCTTCTCTTTATCAAACACAAGCTGGTGTGCCCAGGATAAGCATCAGAGGGCTCTCCTTCCCCTATTTTTTTTTTTTTTCACACTTTTTTAAATAATAGTGCACAATTATACACAGAGCACTGACTGATAGAAAAACAGTTGTACTATATATCATATAACACTCTTAGAGCACCCAGCACACAAATAGAGCACCCAGTCATAAAAATGTAAATATAAATAAAAATGTAAATAAACAGTTTTGTGTTTTATTAACAGACATTGTGCCTTGTATAAACTATTTAACATTGTAGGTACCTCTACAAGCATGATGAACACAGGATTGATATTATCCTGAGCCATATATTAGGCTACATGTCTGATATTTATGCTATCATAATATGTGTATAGTTTAAGAATAGTTGCTGAATAGTATACATGGTAGAAATAATGACACTTGTGATATTACTTTAATCTTTCATGACTGTTGCTGAGATGCCCAATTTTTATATATTTTTTGAATAATTTTTGTCATTTCTGTAAAATGTTAAAAGTGTGTTGGATTTGTAAACAATAGCTGCCTGGATCTTGTGATGAATTTTGTGAGTGTTTAATGTTTTTAATTGTTTTTGATATACATTTTTTTTAGTTTATTATCATCACACTATCTTAAAATTATATTGCTCATATTAATATAATGCAAGATCCACACAAACATCGTTTACATATTGTTTTCCATATTTACAGTTTATCTCTAAAAATTTGTCACAAACTTTTCGTGATACTTTGGTGTTTAGAGTACGATAAGAGCGTTTATTACCGGCTTAGAAACAAGTTGTTTCTCATTATGTAGGAAAATGCAAACTCCCGTTCAGCAAGCATCTATTTACATAACGTAAATAGCGGCATATAGGTCGCCGTCACCTCACGCAAACAATATAGATTCTCACTTGGTCTCTTTGGAAAGAAATTTATGAGGAATTGTTTTCCCTTACTGTTTACTTTTTGCCTGATCTTAGCTTTAACGGTGGTGGCACAATTTCGAAGATCACACTCTGGAGTCCGGTGCACAGGCATTGTGTCTCCCTCACAGGCATTTAGCGTTTTGCAACGTTCCTAGACAACCAATAAAATCATGCGAATTGCGTGCTTGCTGTGTTTGCAGGTGGCGCCTACACAGACGTGTGCCAAAGCTTGCGAACAGAGAAATAGCGCAGACACAGTGTATATGCGCACAATTGTATAATAAAAATTATAATAATTTTAGGATCACTGAGGGCCTCTCACACGCCAGGGCCCTATGCACTCTGTCACCCTATCCCCCCTTGCTACGTCCCTGCATTCAACTATTTCTCATTAGATTATTACCTCTGCCTATATAAGCCTGGTTATCTCAGTCATTCATTGCAAAGTCTTGTATGTGTATTTTTGATTTATTCTTTGGTTTTGACCCTGTCTGCCTGTCTTTTGTGGATTTCCCTGTGTTCCTGTGCCCTGTTATGTTTTGGACTGTTTACCCTGCGTTTATGACCTTTTGCCTGATTTTGACTATGTTTGTGGGTTCAATAAACTACTGCATTTGGATATGACAGATGAAAACAAAGGAAACAGAGTTTAATTATTGTCAGTGGACATCCTTTTCTTTCTTTTGTGAAAGGGGAAGAAAAAGAACAGAGCAGTGGATATCTGAAACAAAGACAGAGTGCCCTTGTGGAGAAAAAAAAAGAAAAGAAAAAAAGATTGTGTGTGTGTGTCAAAAGAGAGAGTGGAAGGGAACTCTTAATCCTCCTTCATGAAAGGAGGCGTCACTGGGGACCTGAGCGAGAGCAGCGGTGTCGTGCTGTACCTGAGAGAGGTGTTGCTGGAAGGGCTCTAAGCTGGTTATATTGGACACATGTGCTGGATTCGCTCTCCCCAGTAGAATCATGAAAACCCCCCACACTATTCCACAGAAGAAGATATTTTAAAGAACATTGGGGTCCAAACATTAGACTCTATTGACTTTCATTGTATGGGAAAAAAATAAAGAAACATGGCAACATTGTTCAAAATGTCTTCTTTTGTGTTCCATAGAAAAAAGAAAGTCATACAGGTTTAAAATGACATGAGAGTGAGTAAATGATATTTTTGGGTGAACGATGTCAGTGTCATTTTATATACCATGTCATTAGTTTTTAATTTTAGTACTTCAACTTAATTTATTTCAGTAAGGATATCTAATATATTTAATTTTGTTTCATTTTTATTTCAATTAACGAGAACTGTTTTTAAGTTTTCTAACAATAACATCACTATTTTGACATCTATTTTTAAACAATAGCATTACTGTTTTAGATCAGTTTCATCAATGTC
Organism: Elopichthys bambusa; assembly: GCA_037101425.1. NCBI lineage: Eukaryota > Metazoa > Chordata > Actinopteri > Cypriniformes > Xenocyprididae > Elopichthys > Elopichthys bambusa. The sequence goes on along the minus strand of CM074432.1, from coordinate 19,141,909 downwards.
AACAATGAGTGAATTTATTAATTAAAAAAATATTACCTCTACTAATTCTGCCTCCAAAAAAGTGAAAACATCTAAAACGGATTGGCCATTACAAACGTTGGCGTAGTGTTGTCAGAGCTGATTAAAGTGGTACAGGGAAACGACTATGGGAGCTGAGCGCTTTGACAGCGCCTCTGGGAGTTAGTTTGAGGGCAATATGACGTTGGGTCTCCCAGCAGGTGCAGTTGTCAGTTCTGTGGTGCCGCTGAGGCTAGGCCCCAGAACACAGTGTGACACCTTATTTCACCCGTCATGCCCACTGTGTCCAAATACTTCTCTTGTCTCCCTCTCCTTGTCTCTTTCTCACTTTTCATCATAGCTCATGATCTGTCTTCATTAAAGTACATTGTGACTTTAAAGCCATGAAGTCTGCTGTGAACTTTGACACAACAGAGCTGACACATGGATGTGTGTGATCTTTGTGCATCAGAAAGGCGCTGTGACATCCATCAGAAAGTGAAAAGCGATGGGCACTGCCATGTTGACTGTCTCCATGGAAGCACAGATCATTCTGATTGACCTCAACATACACACCTAGCTGTCACACATAAATGACCAATAAATGCTCTTTAATACAAGATGAACAACTTGAAATTAAGTATTCATGTGACAGTGGCATGTTAAGCGAATGCATGCAGGAGTTTTCAAATCTGTTCTGTTCCACTTAGTCCGGGGTAATTAGCATTACCAACTCTTTGCTTCTCAAATGGGCTCATTAATATATGTCTGCTCATTCTCACACAGCCAATACTAATTTGTTAGCATGGTTTAATTCATTCTCAAATTTGACTCATTTACCAAATTGTGTTTCTTGTTTGTTTGTTTTTTATGTTTATTCACATTTTATTTTTATTTTTTTTAAAGTAGGAGTTGTTTTGAAGGATGTCAGGGTCTAATGTGAATACCAGAGACTCCCATGGACAAGCCCATTATGTATCATCATTAAGATGAGAGCTGAGAGGAAAAGAGAATAAGAGAGAGGGAGGAAAGGAAATGGGAGTGTGATAGAAAGGCTCCTTCTTGGCATGCACAGCATTTGAGAGTCTACCACTCTGATTACCTCCTAAATGCCACTGAGGGTGTAAGATGGAGGATGGAAGAAAAAAAGATGAGAAACATCATGGCACACATTGATCCATAACTGGCTGGGTGGGCTTCATTTTTTTAATTTCTTCAGCACAAGAAAAATCCATAATCATTTCAGTTTTCTACCTGCTACTAATAAACAAAATGCTTATTGAAGCAATGCTGATAAGGTCAGCTTTGGCATGCATTCTTTTACAAAGACGTTTCTACTCTCCTCTTGATTGTGGTCTCATGTTGATGTTATATTTCACATGAAACTGGCTTTGTTACCTTCGTTCATCTTCGGAACACAAATTAAGATATTTTTGATGAAATCCGAGAGGTATATGACTCGCCCCATTGACAGCAATATAGTCGACACTTTCAAGGTTCAGAAAGGTACTAAAGACATGGTTAAAACAGTCATGTGACTGCAGTGGTTCAACCTTAATTTCATGAAGAGGCCGAGAATACTTTTTGTGCACAAAAACAAAACAAAAATAACAACTTTATTCAACAGTTCTCTTCCCTGTCATTATCCTTCCGCAGGTGACGCAGTAAGCGCAGTGAAGGCTTCCATGTTTATGTCCGTATGCCGGCTCAGCACTGGCCGACGCTGATCACATGAGCAGCACGACGCATGAGTATGATGTTGACGCAGGAGCCAACCAATAATGAGTCAGCATTCTGACGTAGAACCTAGAAGCGCTGGACATAAACAACGTATGAGAATGACACAGAAGAGAAGATATTGTTGAATAAAGTTGTTATTTTTGTTTTGTTTCTGCGCACAAAAAGTCACTTCATAAAATTAAGGTTGAACCACTGCAGTCACGTTGATGGTTTTAACAATGTCTTTAGTACCTTTCTGGACCTTGAAAGTGTTGATTATACTGATGTTTATGGACGAGTCATACCTCTCAGATTTCATCAAAAATATCTTAATTTTTGTTCTGAAGATGCATGGAGGTCTTACGGGTGTGGAACGACATGAAAGTGAGTAATTAATGACAGAATTTTCATTTTTTTGGTAAACTAACCCTTTAAGTACGTTTTGCTGATGTTCCCATTAAGTTATGAAAACGTTATTTCTGAATGTTCTCTGGATGTTCAAAACATCTATTTTATTTATTTTTTCTTGGTTATGCAAACAGTAGGGAATACTCTTCTTCTTTTTTTTTTTTCAAACATTATGCAAACATTACTTTTGAATGTTCTCTGAAGTAGTAACATTTAAAAAATGTTAGACAAATGCCCAACTAAAACATTTCAGGAAAAAAAAAAACAAAAACAAAAAAAAAAAAAGTTCCATGACTGATATAAATAATGTTTTTGTGCAATCGTTTTGAGAACATTATTAAAAGATAGCTCTGAACAAACTTTCTACTTTGCATTTCTATCTTTACTAGACAAAGTTTGTTCATAATGTTAGCTAAAGTTCTGAGAATGTTCCCTGTATGCTGGGCATGAACTTATGCTTTTAAAAACAGCCATACACGCACAAACATTCCAAGCTACTAATGTAAAAGTGCATTTCTTATACATGTGTTGTTTTACATAAAAATCCTATCAATCACACTGCAGGTCAAGTGGAACACACATTGTGCAAGCCAACCTATATAATATATTCTACCGGTAAAATATCTACTTTCATGTATTAAAATTTGACATTTATCACATAGAAAATTCTCTCTGAGTTAGTTTGTGGGTTTCTCTCAGTGGCTCATACTTTCTGCAAAACAAGAAAATCACATGGGTTTCATACGAGAAGCTTGAGAAAACAGAATTTTCATTTTAATGCTGAAATTTTAACTTTGGATAAATCAGTGTGACATTTTGACATTTTTAATTAAGCTAGAGATCAGCATCTGATCTAGAAATCAGCATTTATTCAAACATCTAAAACAGAACATCTAAACAGACACTTCCTGTGTCCTCGTAAACCAAATAGCTTAAAAAAACATACTAAACTGTGTATGTTTTTTTTTTTTTAATTAAAAAAATGCAGACAGTTTCCTGTGATGGGTAGGTTTAGGAGTAGGGGTAGTGTGGGGATATAGAATATACAGTTTGTACAGTATAAAAACCATTACGCCTATGGAGAGTCCCCATAAACCACATATAAGTGTGTGTGAGTGTGAGTGTGAGTGTGAGTGTGAGTGTGAGTGTGTGTGTGTGTGTGTGTGTGTGTGTGTGTGTGTTGTCAAAAAGAGCAATAGACCCTTTTCACATTCACAGAAGCGGAAGTCGTCATAGTTAAGTAAAATTCTATAGTGGTGAATGAGAGAATACATTAAATTTATATTTTTTGTGTTTCCATTTGCTCAAATAGCAAAAGAAAAACTCCACAATAGTGTTTTCACAACTTTCAAATAGAGGAAAAAAACATAGAGAGCGACTGATAACGGCAGTCAAAAGAGAGAAAGATGTCATTTTTACTGTCACTCCAATAGCTGCTGTATTATAAACACCCTCACAGCAGCGTTAACTAGATTTTTGTACTAAGTATAGTGTTATAAATGTACCTACATTTTTTAAACAACGAAAATATAAAAAACTTTGCAGGATTTACGATATTGATGACCGTTAAAACGCGTCATCACAGTCTGTGAAAAGGATCCATAATAGTATCCAGCAGTATAAAATCGTTATAACATTCTTTGACCTTCCAAAGTGTTTTTAACACTTTTTTTAAACACTAACCACTGCATAAAATGTTTGAGTGATCTACGTATCGCAAATGGGAAGAATTGCCACTTAAATGATAACACTTTATTTCATATCAGTATCAATGGACTCAGCTTTGATACTATAGAGCTCTGAAAGGGCATGAAACACCTTGTATTATGATGGAAAAGGCCTTGCTGGAGATAAAAGGTAATGCTCAGTGTGGAGAGTAATTGCTTTTTTTGTGAAATCACTCGTTGAGTTACTGAGTGCAACCAAAAAGGCAAGTCTCTTTTACAAGCTTCTGGAAGAACCGTGAAAGTAATGAAACTGCTCAAGATCACAATAAAGATCTCCAATTGGCCTGAACTGTTGCACCAGTTGTTAAGACCAGTCCAAAAGAGTTGTCTAAGTAGAGACATACTTAAATGTAAATTTAATTTAGGTTTTTTTTTTTTTTTTAAAAAAAGAAAAGACAGAAAAGAGAAGCATTTGATCAGTATTCAAATGTGATTGTGATCTAAATGGACCGTATATCGAGGGAGACATTTAGATATCATAGCCTGGAGCAGAGCTAAAAGGTTAATCATCAGATTCCTTTCTGTGACTGACATGAAACACGACAGGGTTTGTGCTGAAGGACACATTTATCAGAATGCCATCACAGACAGGGAATTGTTCAGATATGACAAATAATATGAGACAGGTAAATGGCCCACTGAAAAACCATCTCTTTGGCTTTGTGTACTACTGAACGGGGTCTGTGGACATCAGTCAGAGAAGAGAAATGGCTCATAGCAGTCTCATCCACCAATAATTCAAATTGTAATGGCATCTGGAGCCAGCCATGTCTGTGAGATGGGCATGATGCTTATGAATAAGAGCTTACAGCTATGTATGCATCTTTATTATTGCATGACAAAGAGTGTTTCTCTCTGTGCTCCAAAAAAAAATTTAAAAAAAAATCTTTAGACGTAACCGGGTTGGATGATCAGTCATGTTTCAGACACATACATTTATAAACAGTTTTAAAAATAAATAAATAAACATTATAGGGATTATTTGATGTGCTTTGAAGGTGGAAAAATTGTCTACAGAGGAAAAATATGTGTTCAAGTCAGAGCTGTGATGCAGTGGACTGTACACATCCGGTTATGTCCCAGTCCCTCTTATTCCTACAGAGCCCCTAAAGTCACCACCATTATTTATATAGCGCTTTTTACAATGTAGATTGTGTCAAAGCAGCTTTACAGTGATAGCTGGTACATTATTTTGGCTGCACAGTAGCCTTGTAAGGAATAGTGTCAATGCAGGCAGATCAAAGCACTGTTGAATATCAAATGTCAATTGTCAAGTGTCCCCAACTAAGCAAGCCAAAGGCGACAGCGGCAAGGAACCCAAACTCCAACAGGTGACATCAGGTGGCAAACAGGTGTTAAAATGGAGAAAAAACCTTGGGAGAAACCAGGCTTAGTCGGGGGGCCAGTTCTCCTCTGGCGAACAGTGCTTTGTTACGACTCAGGTTGCTATCATAAGTCAGATATGATCGCAACATTCAAAGTGTTTAATTCAGTTCCATCCAGTTGAGGATCGTATTCATCACACCGGTATGGACGGTTGTTTAGGAGATGTGCCACTGGTTGTCATGTTGATGAGGCCTTCATAGTGGATGATCTAGTTGACTCAATCTCTGCTGATACTTCAGGGCTGTGTTGTGGTCGTGTCATGGTGCAGGTCCTCGATCTCACCCGGATACGGCCCGGATCCGGCTGACTACGGTAAACCTCGGGATAAACAGAAAGACTAATATTAGCGTAGATGCCATTCTTCTTCTGATGTAACGAGTACATCTGGTGTTATTGGAAGTGTTCCCGGTTCCGGCTGACCTAATTTATGCAGCCTAATAATCCTTTAACGGATTTGAAAAAATAAATTGATAATGTGTTATGTGTATGCCAGGTTAAAGAGATGTGTTTTTAGTTTAGATTTAAACTGACAGAGTGTGTCTGCTTCCCGAACAATGCTAGGAAGATTGTTCCAGAGTTTAGGTGCCAAATAGGAGAAGGATCTACCACCTGCAGTTGATTTTGATATTCTAGGTATTATTAGCTGGCCTGAATTCTGAGATCGTAATAGACGCGAAGGACTATAATGCATTAAGAGCTCGCTCAGGTACTGGGGAGCTAAACCATTTAGTGCTTTGTAGGTAATTAGCAAGATTTTAAAATCTATACGATGTTTAACAGGAAGCCAATGCAGTGTTGACAGAACCGGGCTGATATGGTCATATTTCCTAGTTCTAGTAAGAACTCTAGCTGCTGCATTTTGTACGAGCTGTAGTTTATTTATCAGGCGAGCAGAACAACCACCTAGTAGAGCGTTACAGTAATCTAGCCTTGAGGTCATGAACGCATGAACTAACTGTTCTGCATTTGTCATCGAGAGCATATGTCGTAATTTAGATATATTTTTAAGATGGAAGAATGCGGTTTTACAGATGCTAGAAACATGGCCTTCAAATGAAAGATTGGTATCAAAGAGCACACCCAGGTTCCTAACTGACGACGAAGACTTAACAGAGCAGCCATCAAGTGTTAGACAGTATTCTAGGTTATTACGTGAAGAAGTTTTTGGTCCAAAAATTAGAATATCTGTTTTTTCTGAATTTAGTAGTAGGAAATTACTGGTCATCCAATTTTTTATATCAGCTATGCATTCCGTTAATTTTGTGAATTGGTAAGTTTCGTCAGGGCGCGAAGAAATATAGAGCTGAGTATCATCAGCGTAACAGTGAAAACTAACACCATGCTTCCTGATGATATCTCCTAAGGGTAGCATGTACAGAATGAAAAGCAATGGTCCTAGTACCGAGCCTTGCGGTACTCCATATTCAACTTGTGATCGATATGACCTCTCTTCATTTACTTCTACAAACTGATAACGGTCAGATAAGTATGATTTGAACCATGACAATGCAATTCCACTAATGCCAACATAATTTTCGAGTCTATTTAAAAGAATATTGTGATCAATAGTGTCAAATGCAGCACTAAGATCCAGTAACACTAATAGAGAGATACAACCACGATCTGATGATAAGAGCAAATCATTAGTAACTCTAATGAGAGCAGTTTCAGTACTATGGTATGGTCTAAATCCTGACTGGAAATCCTCATAGATACTATTTCTTTCTAAAAAGGAACATAGTTGTGATGATACTGCCTTTTCTAGTATTTTTGACAGAAAAGTGAGATTTGAGATTGGCCTGTAATTGACTAATTCTCTAGGATCAAGTTGTGGTTTTTTAATAAGAGGTTTAATAATAGCCAACTTAAAAGTTTTTGGTACGTATCCTAGTGATAAAGATGAATTAACGATATTAAGAAGAGGATCTATGACCTCTGGAAGCATCTCTTTCAATAGCTTAGTTGGTATAGGGTCTAACATACATGTTGTCGATTTTGACGATTTAACAAGTTTAGACAGTTCTTCCTCTCTTAAAGGAGTAAATGAATTGAATTTTTCCTCAGGGATACTACAATGCACCGTCTGACGCAATACTGTAGTAGACGGTTGCGTGGTTATAATTTTTTTTCTAATATTATCAATCTTGCAAGTAAAGAAGTTCATGAAGTCATCACTGCTGTGCTCTTTGGAAACATCAGAAGTTGAAGTTTTATTTCTTGTTAATTTAGCCACTGTATCAAATAAATACCTAGGGTTTTGTTTATTTTCTTCTAAAAGTTTTGAAAAATAGGCAGATCTAGCAGATTTTAAGGCCTTTCTGTACTCAACCATTCTCTCCCTCCACAAAATGCGAAATACTTCTAGTTTTGTTTTCTTCCAGCTGCGTTCCATTTTTCTGGCTGCTACCTTTAGGGCCTGAGTGTGCTCGTTGTACCATGGCGTTGGATTAATTTCCTTAATCTTTTTTAAACGCAAAGGAGCAACTGAGTCTAATGTGCTTGAAAAGACAGAGGCAATAGTTTCCGTTGCAACATCGAGGTCTTCTAAGCTGTCTGGCATGCTAAGGCGATGAAACTGATCAGGAAGATTATTTATAAAGCGTTCTTTAGTGGTAGAAGTGATGGTTCTACCAAATTTATGGCAGGGAGGCAGTTTAGCTGTTTTGACTAAATGTAGTATACACGAGACTAGGTAATGATCTGAGATGTCGTCACTCTGCTGCAGAATTTCAACGGCATCAATATCAATTCCATATGACAATATTAGATCTAAGGTATGGTTACGACAATGAGTGGGTCCTGACACGTGTTGTCTAACACCAATAGAGTTTAGAATATCTGCAAATGCCAATCCCAATGAGTCTTTTTCATTATCTACATGGATATTAAAGTCACCAACAACAAGTACTTTATCTGCTGCTAGTACTAACTCCGAAAGAAAATCAGCAAATTCTTTGATAAAGTCTGTATGGTGTCCTGGTGGCCTGTATACAGTAGCCAACACAAATGTCAACTTACATAATGTTACGTAAAGTACCATCACTTCGAAGGAATTATATTTGAGAGACTTTTGACTAATACTATAAATATTACTATAAATTACAGCAACACCTCCTCCTTTGCCTTTCTGACGAGGATTGTGTCGATAATCATAACCTTGAGGGCTAGACTCATTTAAAGTAATGTAATCGTCCGGTTTTAGCCAAGTTTCTGTCAAACACAGCATATCTAGATTATTGTCTGTGATAATATCATTTACAATAAGTGATTTTGATGAAAGGGATCTAATATTTAACAACCCAAGCTTTATCATTTGTTTATCATTACTATCTCTATTTTTTATTTGTTGAACATCAATTAAATTTTTACCATTAAATGGGTTTGGAAGTTTTTTGTTTTTACTAATTCGGGGTACAGACACAGTCTCTATGTGATAATATCTAGGTGTAAGAGTTTCTATGTGTTGGGAATTATCTGACTTCTGTAACGTGAGGCAGCTAGCAGACGGTCGGTTTAGCCAGTATGTCTGCTTCCTGACCTGGGCCACAGTTTGTCATGTTTCAGCTCTAAAGTGACATAGTGGTGAAGAAAGAAGAAAAATGAGAAAAATTTGTCAATGCTTTTGCATTCCCTCGCAAAGAGCTCAAAAGGTTTTTCCGAGCGAACGCAGAGTTTCTCAGGGGAACGCAAAACGTTTTGCGAGCGAAGGCAAGGTTTCTCGGGGGAACGTAAAGGTTTTGTAAGCGAACGCAGAAGCATTGACTTATTATTTTCCCTCCCATCTCATGTTTTTTTTTCCACCACCATGTCCTAAATAGACAAGAAAACACTCAATAAAAAAAGTAATAAACTAACCCACAGTCAAGGGATGATAAAATTAGGACACTTAACTATGACCTCAAAAAGCTCTTGCATATTAATTAAAATAACAGTTAAAGAAATAGCCTAGGTTATCAGTGTATCTGCAAAACAGAAAGTGTGAATAACTGAAAAACACAAAAGTGGTGATAATAACAGCTACAAGTCCAGTAAAACCATATTTTGCCCTTAGTAGCACTCATATGTCTGTATTGTATGAAAGTTCATGGTTCTGAAATTTACTTCCTGGAAAAAAAAATCTATCTTGGATGAAGATGGGGTTTGTGGGCACATTTTCCAAATATTGATTCACTAAAACTGCAAGTTACTGTTAAAGATTTTAACCTTTATTGAACAGAGTGACATCTGGATTGCATATGAGTTGTTACATATTGCTGCACATTTTAAATCTCATTGGGGTTCCCATATGAATAGGATCAATGCTAAGATATATTTGTATTTCTCATCTAAATCCTAATCAACATCATATGTAATTGCATCATAATCCATTTACAGTAAGAATGGAAGAAACTGGCCTGTGGATAATCTGATGAAATGCATTTCAGGTTATGGGCCTACAAAATGCCTCTAAATTGGCCATTGATTGGACATGTTGCTATGGCAGCATGATGCCAGATCTATTTCAGCAAGCATAAATAATGTTATCATTATATGCCTGACTCTTTAAGCTCTTATATCACTATGTTGAGGTATATCAGCTCATCATCAGGCCTGATTATCAAACAGTCGGGAAAGATGTTTGTAGTAATCATGGAAATTCAAAAGTGCTGTGATTGTGTAATCACATGGAAGCAGAAAGAGAGCTAAACTATTAGCCAGACTTACATTAGATTATTTAAATGCATACATATGTATTCATCCACACAAGGTGACGAGTGTCTAGATTACATTATATAATTAGTAAAAACCTATAACCTAAATCACAAAAAGGGACTGATTTAAGATTGTTTATCATTGCAGAGTCCCATGACAACTGTAAATAACAGTTCTGTATTCAAATCCAGTTAAGTCATTCCATGCAGTACAATTTCATGTCCCTAATCATTTGTTAATATATTGGATAAAATATTAAACTCACATTTTTGAAAGAGTTTTCTTCACAATATCACAATTAAGTAAACATGAGGTGAATATTAAGTCACTTTATTACTTTGTTTTGCGCAGATGATATCATTTTTGCCATGCATTTTACCAGGTGCTGTACTTAATTGAAACATTTCCAATTAATTAAAAAATATATATAATCCAAGTGTTTCTTATTTTATTGTTTGTTTGTTGTTGTTGTTGTTGTTTGTGTTGTTGGTGGTCAATAGGTTTCTTCTGTATCATCAATTTAACTTTACTGTTCTTCCTGTATTGCAAAACACCTTTACCTAATAAAAATCATTTTTTATATTGTCCATAACAACATTTGAAAGGGTCATTAAAAAAATGGAAATTACCTTCAAGTTGACAGCCTTGTAAAATATGAACTCTTAGTCCAGCACTGTGCAGTAGCTCAATGTATGTCTTTATTTCCATCATTTTATTTTCTATCCTTTTCCAGTTTCTTGCCACAGTGAAAATAATCAAATTATAATCAATCATCAATAAAACTGAGATGCCTGCTTGACCAGAACTGCATTTCTGGTACATTGTTTAGTTCCTTAAATTTAAACTTTTTTTTTTTTTTTTTTTCTTTTTGAGTTATGAGTGACATGAGTGAGTCATTGGGTCATTCATTTAACTAATTTGTTCCAATGACTGATTCATTCATTAAAGAAGCAAGTGCCTATCATTTTGGAGCTAGGCTCATTGGAAATACATGACTGTCATTTCTGAAAAAGCTGAAACTGGGTATATTTCATTGCACTTTCCAGGTGGCAGGTCGTATGTACCAGTTAACACTGTATCAGGTAAGCTACTGAGCAGGTGAGCTACTTTTAGGTCATAATAGTATTGTGTAAAGAACCATGTGAAAATAAGTCTTTATTAACCAATAACTCTTCTCTTTCAACACAACATTTTAGAAATGAGGCCCCTCATTTATATTTACAATTTGTGTGTGGTCCGATAGAAGGTGCCAGTATGATTTCTATGAGTGTATGATATGCGATAAATATGCACAGTGTCCTGGCCACATGACTCAGTGCTGGAAGGTACAGATTTAAATATTAGTCAATTTATTTTAAGCAAGTGCAATCAGTGCTTAAAATTATTAAAGTAAATACAGTCATTTTTGTCTGGTGATTTGAATTTGTTGTCATTGTACATGTCCTGAGGGTGTCCTAAAATATGGCAACCACTAGTCAGAATGCAATGCACAATGATGTAGATTTCAATTCTCTATGAAGGTTGTAAAATAATAATTTTCCACATATATAGGACATTATAAAACGGTTAGTTCCTGTCCTTGATTCTGATTAATCAATAGCTGTGTTTTATTCATGATAAAACACAGCTATGACCCACAGCTTCACCCAACTCTTAGCAATGTAAACTATGTTCTCAACTGATATTGTTCATTGAAGCTTACTGTATTATGTAGAAGAGTATTGTGAGAAAAAGGTCGAGTGAGCGAGTTTATTATCCGCATACAGATTTAGCATTTTCCTTCAGATCAGTCCTATGTTCATAATAAAAAATCTGTTTAAATGTCCGATGAATCATGTCCTTTTACCATTTAAGGGTTTTTCAAGTGACTAACAGCGCATTTGTCAGTTGCGTCTTGTTCCGTTTTCAAAACAGTTCAGCCTTTTCAATATAAAAGTCTTCACTACTGACTGAGACACTCATAAAGAGAGTCTTTGCCGCCATCTAATGGCGTAATAATGTAACTTCTGTTGCTGTTCACGGTCAGGGACTATTTTTTCCGGTGGAAGGAAGGCTTTTAGAAAAAGTTTACTTCATGAAAGTTGCATTAATACATATTTATGGCGTTAATATTTGTATTGTGTGGTAACCATTTTATAAAAGACAGTTTGTGTCGTGCCTAACAGTGCCCTCCACACCCCTCCTAATAAAAAGCACTTGAAACAAATATTATTCCTTACCTTTTTATTTAACATCTGTTATTAAAATTTATATATTTTTATATACACATTTATATGTATTTGTTTTATTTATATATGTCCATATTAATCAAACTTTAACTAAGGTCATCTCGTATTTGTTTGTTGACTATCATTTTTTTTTTTTTTTCGTTTATTTATTTTTTTTTTTTTGGTAGTAATTTGTTCAGTAATTTATTTACAGTAGCCTAACATACACACACTATTTTGGATAACAAACTGTTTAGGCCTACAGTAAAATGAAAGAAAAGGAAAATCACTTAAGTAAATGAACATCATGCCTTACCATTTTTTGGACAGGACTTTCCCTCCTGCTGAACCAATTTAAACTATTATTATCATATGTATTGTATATGTAAGTATGCAATACTTCAAATATGCACTACACACTCTTAAATATAAAGGTTCCAAAAGGGAGTTTTTACACAGTGATTCCATAAAAGAACCACTTTTGGTTCCCCAAAGAACCTTTCAGTAAACAGTAATGGAACCTTTTATTTATTTATTTATTTATTTATTTTTTTGCGTGCCTGTTTAGCCTTTGGCTTTGCACCCCACAAAGGATGTTCGTCTCAGCGCAATCATAATTCAATTATTTAAAGTCCGTCAGCTGTGTTGAATTTCCGTAACTTTTTTTCATGTCTTCAGAAGGTGGGACCCACTTTGATATGGTGACAATAGTTGGTTTCATTACAGGTGAGAGTCACTGTGAATGAATCTATATCCAATGGAAAAAGAGCCTAGTACTTTGCTAGGGGGATGTTACGGTAATGGAGGCCCCTCCTCCATGCCCGAGGCCCTAGGCAACTGCCTGCTCTGCCTATAGGTAGCGCCGGCCCTGCTTATACTACAGGGCTATTGAATGCTTGAATCTTAGTGGGTGACAAACATTCTAAGGTGTGCAATTATTTTCAGGGAAATGCACGGCTAAAGTAGTATCCCATTCCACTATCCATATCACTTCGCCAAATTATTTCAGTTATTTCAAAGGTCCTTACAGCATATAACAGCAAAAGAAACAAAAACCACAACAACACTGACCAAGCAAATAAATATAGTAAACAACAGCATAAAAACGACAAATTATTTACATGTTTTTTTGCAACAATATTACGTTTTGTTATGTACGGAAAGCACATACTCTCTTTCTCCCACTCCCTCTCCCACTCAAACGCACACACAGTACGGAGACACACTCGCACAGAAACGTGTTGTCAGCACAGCTGTAACGATTTTATCAGTAAAATAGTTTAACAACTTAAAACCTACATGACATTTCTCACTAGCAAGGTAATGATGCCGCTGTTCTTGGAACAGATAAACTTACAGTTTCACTATTAATAGAGATGCTGCTGTTGCCGAACTTTGTTGAGAGACGCACAGACTCAGGTAATTCACATACATTTCATCTCTCTCTCTCTCTCTCTCTCTCTCTCTCTAATAACTGCATTAATAACTGCAGGCTCAAGCCTCCGTTACTAGCTCTAAAATGACGTTTTGGAATTGGCAATGGAGGCTTGGGATTACATGCGTAAGAAATTAGTCCTACACATAAGAGCGTTTTAAGGACAAAAACCTGACAAATATATTCAAAAAAATATTTTAAAAAATCTTGAAATACATCATCTAAACAATGTTTTGAGGTGTGGTAATAATAGGAATAACTCCGGGCCGTTGATTTATTGAAACATAATGTCGCTTCGTGTCGTGGCTCCCATCCAAACTGGATGACTGAGCAAGGAGGATATTGATCAGAGAAGCTACCAAGGGGCCAAAGGCAACTTTGAAGGACTTACGAGGCTTTATGGCTGGTACTGGTCAGTCTGTACATGTGACAACTATCTCACAAACTTTACACAAAGCTGGCCTGTATGGCAGGGTGGCAAGAAAGTGAAAAAGTGCCACACTTTGCACTATTCAAAAACACACCTGGAAGACTCTGATGCCATCTGGCAAAAGGTGCTATGGTCTGATTAGACCAAAATTGACCTTTTTGTTCTGAACTCCGAGCACTATGTTTGGTGAAAAGCAAGCACAGCACACCACCTAAAACACCTCACACAAAGCATGGTGGTGGCAGCATTATGTTATAGGGGAGTTTCTCTTCCGCAGGGACTAGGCAATTAGGCAGGATTGAAGGGAAAGTGGAAAATATAAAAGTATACAGGGAAACCTGGGAAAGTATACATCCAAATTCTTGAGGGAAACCTGCATCACTCTGCTACACTGCTGAAGATGGGGAGGTCATTCACCCTTCAACATGACAATGATCCTAAACATACCACCAAAAGAACAATGCAATGGCTTATGAATAGGAAGGTGACTGTCCTTGAGTGGCCAAGTCAGAGCCCTGACTTAAATCTGATAGAAAATATGTGGATGGACTTGAAGAGAGCAGTCCACTGCCACTCACCAAGGAATTTGACTGAACTTCTGCAAGGAAGAATGAGCAAATATTCCCCAGTTTAGTTGTGCAAAGCCAGACATATTCAAAAAGATTAATGGCTGTAATTAAAGCAAAAGGTGGCTCTACTAAGTATTAAATCAGGTTATTGTAGTTTTTCAGTATTTTTAATTAATTTTCAGAACTGTTGCCTCTTTTACATTTATAATACAATTTGTTCACTAAACCACTGTTTTAATAAAAAAGAAAAAAAAAATATGTTTAGTTTTCTCCCCCCGCTGTAGAACTGTGACGTCAAAACCGAGGTAATGTACCGAACCACCATTTTTGTGTACCACTACTCCCCTAATATATGTAAATGTATATTTCAGACAGGACCAATTTGGCAAGTTACTTGAGTTTATTGAAACACAATTTATCTATGGCAGTATGGTTCCTTATGGGGGTTCTTGCTCCAAAATTAATTGAACATACAAGAGCTTTAACATTAACCCCCCAGCTTGGAAATACATAGACAATTAAGACACTTAGTAATGTCTTTAAAAGCGAACATGGTAATATGGCAGCGAGCCATCTATACTGTAGCTTGGTTATGAGGATGAGTGTCTCTCAGCAGTGAGGTCCATGCCAGCTGGGACTTGAAAGCCTTGATCTGAAACAAAAGAAGACAACAACCAGAAGGTGTACAGTAATATGCTCATGCTTATAATAGGGAGAGAGGGAGGGTTGCGTGCAGGTTGAGCATATTTACCGAGCAGTAATGCCACGTATATATATATGCGTATATAGAATGGTAGTGATTAGAGCGATTTGACAGCTGCACTCTGCCTATGTGGCCTGACTGAACTAACGCTGCGCTCGAGATATATATATATTCTTAAATCAAATCAGTTAACATCAATGTTAGTAACATATGTTTACATTTTAAAGTACACACAGTACAACTTTCTACAACCTGAAAATTGTGTCAAAAGATTGTAAACACTTTGATTGTAAATCTCTAACAACGCAGCAGTATACATTTTTATTGGGTGGGAGATCCATCATGTGAGGTGATGATTAGAACTGTAATTGTATAGTCCACTATAGTCATAGAGCCCCTCATTTGTCATCCACAGGAGCACAGCAGGTCTCCTGAAAATGGCATCTGACTTTGTCTGCCTTTCTGACCTCTCAGCATTTACAGAACCATAAATCAATGATGAATGCAACTCTTTTCCACATATTACATACAGAACAACAGTCACCACACACACACATGCTAGAAGTAAACAGTTACAAGCACCTTAGTCAAAAAAGGAGGGTTTTCTTACCCTCCCTACATACTGTAGGACCACCTCGTGAAGATCTGTAGTTGTTGACTGCTAAGTAATTACTTGGCAGATTATTTTCATTCAAGCACTTTAGAAAGCACCTATTGATAGGACAGTCACATTAGTGCAACCTGGAATTAAGAGCCTTGCCAACTCTGTATTTCACTTCCAGCGCTTTTTTGAGAGGGAGGGAGGGAGGTTGGCATTTCTTTTTGTGTCAAGTGTCCAGTGTGCAGGTTAGCAGTGGAATCCAACTGTGCTTTGCAATTCAGTGGAAATAAAGTGGTCTGGATTTAAATTATTTAGGTGTTTACGAGAGAGAGAGAGGGAGAGAAAGAGAGATGTCCGGCAAGGTCTGTGTTATCAATAGCAGGGAATTGATGACTCTGTGCCCCTGCAAGTACATTCTGTTTGATCCCTGAAGGTGGGTGGAAAATTCTTATCACTCTTGAGTAAATGACTTGCCCTAAAGTAGTACCATAAATAACCTGAATAAGACAGTATGTCATTCTGCAGGTGGTCCGATAATTTTCCATACACATTGAGAAAAAAGCAGATAGCAGTCTTTTCTTTGACAGTGTCACATAATACTGATTATGCAGGGCAAGATTTCCTTAGTACACCATATCCCATTTAATGTTCAATTATTAGCACATTGAGTTCAGTACATGTGGTTTATGTACATTGCAGAGATAATCAAAAATATGTGCTTTTTTTTTGCTGTAGCATTTCCATTCTCAGGTTTCTGTTTAGATTTGAAGATTTTGCTTACTCTGCCAGTGTTAGGGATTGGTTTGTGTTCAGCCTTTAGGCAAATGAGATCCAAGAGAGTCAAGTTTCATCATATGAATTTCCACATATGCTACTACTTTCTCTTCAGTTAAGAGAAATGAAATACTGGAACTCTCTGAACCTACATCATGCTGCATACAGTAAGGAGCACCCAGAAGGCTGATGAGATTCGTCCTTATATAAACCATGGTGGCTCTGAACTGCACACAATGGGATCCAGGCATCTACATGCATATTTTAACATTTTGAGTAGAAGTGAGATAATAAAATGCCTTCGAAATGGGTGGGGGGGGGAAATAAACAAGATAAACAAACAAACAAACAAGAGTGCAAAAAAAAATCCCTTCAGGCAACATCTGCTGGCATGGTCAATAGAGGAAAACATGTCACATTGGCAACATTAATAATGGGTATATATTGAAAGGGAAATTGCCTCCAACTAATGAAAAAAATGTTTTATAACTGAATGGGATAAGGGGAACAAATGATGAGAAAGTTAAGTTAAGTACTGCGAAATATATTTGTTTGTTTGTGTGTGTGTGTGTGTGTGTGTGTGTGTGTGTGTGTGTACCTACTTAACTATATTTTGGGGGCAAAGTAGTTAAGAAGTGAGCTAAATCTGAATAAATAGATGAATGAATTATTTAAATAATTAATACTCCAAAAACTTTTTTGGATGTCCTCATTTGTAAACAGGACAATCTTTCTCAACAGAAGAAAGAAAGTCATACAGGTACAACATGAAGGTGAGTAAATTATGACAATTCTAAATTTTGGTTGGAGTAGCTATCCCTTTAATTGTTTATCACTGATTGCAATTTGTTCTCTGGCTTTGAAAGGTAAAGTCAAGACAATGTACAGTACATAGTTAAGCTTTATATCCTCATCTGAAACAAAGTTTTACTTTTCTCAGTGCAAGATACATGAGCAATATATAATGATAGATGGTACTCTTAGTGTGCTGAAGCCTCTTTCAGCTGCAGTGATGAGAGGTCAACAGACGTTTAAAAGCGGCTTGAGGTAGAGTAACAGAGTGCTGCTTTCAAGACCAAAAGTATCTACTTCACCCCACAGCCATACCTTAGCCAGTTGCAATGTTAAAGGCAAGCCATTAATAATGTAAAGACAAGACAGAGGGAGAAAAACAGTTTCTTGATTATTACAAGAACCAATTCATTAATTTCATAATACCATTATTGAGGATGGCCTTATTTCTGATGAAAGAACATTCTGGATTGGCTTCATAAAAATTAGGTCATCTTTTCAATTTTGGAACCTGACTGTGGCAAGAGACTAAGTTGGTTACACACACGGGTGAAAACGTAGCTTGGACTCTTTGAGCGTGTTAACCATTTAACATCTATCTTCTTCTCTTCTTGCCCCACTTCTGGGTCAGGTGCAGTGGGGAAAGGTGACTTTGTCAGAGTGATTCATCTTGCTGCAGGCTCCACCTGGATGGCAGACACCTGCTCGGATGAGCTTCATGGCCCCTTTATTTATATATTTTTATCAGTATCATTTATTGCATGACCTGCTCCAATAAGACGTGCTGACAAGCTGCCCTTTAATGTTGCTTCTTTTACCTGCATTAGATTGATAACTAAGGACTGGAGAAAAATAAGAAAGATTCGTTTTAAGTAAAAACAACAACAAAACAATAACAAAAATACTGGTTGGCTGAATGTCCAAAATGAACATTGTCAACTTAATATACTTGGTCTGATTTATTTATAATTGTTTACAATATACTACAGCTCCTCTTTTAATAGCACTTAAGGGAAGAAAACTATAGTAAATAAACATGCTTTTAGAGATACATAGAGAGTCAATGACTGTTTAAAGAACAAAAGAATATTCCATCTATAAATATTAATTCATTTGCTGACTTTTGAGACTTTTAAAAACTCCCTGCATGCCACATACTGGTGCATCAAACACATTCTCATGCCAGTGCTTTACATTTGTCAAGAAATAAAGAAGTACATTTGTCTCTGTTCATTTAATTCTTTCTTTCCACTGCATACTGATTATGTATTATGTAATATGAAAGGGGGCTAAAACAGTACAGTCAGTTAAGATTTACCCAAGTATATTGTTATGGTGTCTGTTATGATTAAAAAAGGGAAAATAGTAATTACGAAAAACCAAATACATTGTGAGGTTAATTTGTACTCAGTGGGTGGTTGACATGCAAAGACCACTGGCGTAACATTTCCGTAGACAAAACCTTAATGTAATCTACAATAACTGATGTCAATTATAAGTCAATTATTTGATGGTGTTGAATTGCAGGAGTCAAAGAATCCAGGGGCCTCATTTATAAAATGTTGCGCAGAAACCGTTCTAAATTTGATCTTACAATCATTTCTCAGATGCGCGTACGTGTGATTCATAGAATGAACGTACACACAGAAAATGAGCGTACGCCTCTCTTTCAGATGTGAAATCTATAAATCGCAAATGATCTTGAATTAGCGCGCAGCTGAATGGTTTCAGTTTCCCACGTTGTAAATAACACCTAATTAATGTCATTTACATATAAAAGATCAACAGTCATCGTCCAAATCCTTAGCGAGCTGCAAGAATAGCTTAGATTTCCAAAAACCTGCAGTAATCTGACAAGGAAAAGTGTGTACGTCTGCTCAGACCCTGACGTGGCTTTAAGCACTTTTCCACGTCAAAGACCATTTTTATAAATATGAGCGTTGGCATGGATTTAAGCATAGGCACACTCTAAGATCAAATCTGTGCGTACACACGCTTTATAAATGAGGCCCCATGAGTCAAAAGAGTCAAAGAATCCATGTCTGCAGGGTCTTCTGAAAGCTTCAATGCCCCTTATCTAAAACATTGGTTTGGTCAAT
Organism: Elopichthys bambusa; assembly: GCA_037101425.1. Taxonomy (NCBI): domain Eukaryota; kingdom Metazoa; phylum Chordata; class Actinopteri; order Cypriniformes; family Xenocyprididae; genus Elopichthys; species Elopichthys bambusa. The sequence goes on along the minus strand of CM074432.1, from coordinate 19,122,370 downwards.
TCTACAAATTCATATATCAGCCCCTAATTAAAAAACAGGAAACGTGTTAGTGGATTTATTATAGCCTCATGTGAGTCCAAGCCACAGCATCGATCAGATGTTGTTTAGAGACTGCTAAAGGAGCAAGGTCACCTGAACCCAAGAGTCACTGCAACTTTTGTGGTTACAGCCTGATAAAGTAATGGAACTAGCATGACAGTGATCTTTTTCATTCTCATGGTAGGATACCACAAGCTCATTGTTAGCAAAATGCGAAAGAATGTGAAGCGTATGAGAAGTTTTAGCTTACAGATAATTTTTTTTTCAGAGCATGTTAAAATTGCCTTTTTGGGGTTGAGCAAAAATGCGCTGATTTAGCGCTGTTCAGCCTAAGAGGGCGGAGCATGAAGAGCTCATTATCCGGTGTCAGGAGTTCTTTTTTTTTTTTTTTTTTTTTTTTCGTTGTCAGGAGTCAGGATGCATTAATAATGTCAGAAACTGTCAATAATCGATACAGTGTGTACAATCGCTGAGAACTGAGGAAGCCTCTGGAGCTGAAGTTCAGTTATGGTAATAGACGTTTTGTTTCAGACACATGCTGTAAGAGGTAGACCAATCACAACAGACTGGGCTATCTGACCAATCAGAGCAGAGCAGGCTTGCGGAAAGGTGGGGTTTAGAGAGACTAAATCTATGGACAAGTTGTTTGAGAATCTTTGAAAAATGTGGTGATGTCCCTAGTGAAAAATAAATATAGTAAACTGTATTTGAAATATATTTATTTTATGCTAAGTATACTACAATTGCATTTACATATTTATGTACTTAATATAAATACCCTGCAATTGTACTTTTATTATACTAAATTGGTATACTTAAAGTCTGCTAAACTGTATTTTTGTGTTGAGGTCCAACTAAAGATATACTTAAGTATATTTGATTGTGCTAAAGTGGAACTATTGTAAGTATACTTTAGGTACACTTCATATATCTTGCATTCAAATTATACAGTGAAAATATGCATTGTGCAATAAAGAAGAACTCCAAATAAAGTTTAATTAAAATATTTATGTCAATAAATATAGTAGTCAACATCTGAAGTGGATCAAAACCTTTCATCAAAGTTGTCCTAAAACCTTCTTCTTAGGACAACTTTGATTAACATTTTTGATCCACTTCAGATGTTGACTACTGTATATTAATGGGTTTGTAGTTAGTGTGAAGTGAATGTAGGCCTATTTTAAATACATTTTGGTAGGTTTTTTACTTGGGCAGACTCTGCATCCATTGCCTCTGACATGATCTCTCACCGTCACGCACCTAATCATAATTATGAGTTGTGCTGATGTTCATGTGCATTTTTTGTCATAAATACATTCTTCCTGAAATGGTTTGAAAACACTGTAACTGCTGACGCTAAACCTTGACCCCCATTGCTCGCCCCAACGTCCTGCCATTGGCTGAACCAGAACCGCAATGATTGATGTATGTTTCGAACACGCCATAAAGCGAATGCCATCACATTCACCAACAATCGGTTTAGCTGTACTTTTGCTAACAATCGAACTTTTCAACAATCGAACTCGCTGGAGTGCACACTATTGGCAATCTGTGTTGCAGTTTTGGCACATTTGTCAGAAGGAAACTGGGTCTAGAAACTTATTGTAGCTAAAGACACAAGTCTTACCATGTATTTCATATCTGAGAATGATGAAATTATTTTTAGATGATGCTATATAATTTTTTAGATGAGATTGCTTTTTGTGCAAACCAAAGAAATCATGAGGTATAAACTGAAACATCTAGTTTGTTTCTGCCAACTGGCTGTAAGGGCAGAATTTTCAAACCCAACTTTTGCCTATACAGCTCAAATGTAACAATGAGCAATTTGTTAAATATTTAAGTAGCCTAGTACTTCAGTAATTTATTTTTGTTGAATACTATGTTGACCTGTTATGATGAAATGTACAATTCAATGAACTGTATTTGAGTTCTACTTGTTTAGTATAAAAATAGTATTGGCCTAGATAAAAGTCTACACAAAATGTATTTTGAGTTGCAAAAAAAAAGTTTTATAATTATGACCTTTACCTTTTCAATAATTTGCTCACACTTTGAATATCAGGTAGGCTATTGTTTAATTCAATTCAAATTATTAATTTCTATAGCACTTTTCACAGTTTTACATGGTTGCAAAGCAAATATACATACATATAGAAAGTAGTTACACAAGTACATATTTGTAATTATGACAAATAAAGAAAACAACATATAGTCAGTTTGATGAATGGTAAAAGAATTTCACGTACCTGATCAGAAGTTTTATTACTTGTAATGCATTCCAAAGCACCTACTGTAATACAGTTTTCCCATTAATGCTACTTTTATGGCCCGTTGCACTTTGAAATATGGACTGTAGCCCTTTGGGCTGTCAAAATATTATGAATTATTAAACTAATTATTAAACCAATCCTGACCAGTCTTCAAAAATGACACAAAAAGTTAAAATGTCAAACAAATTCAGAAACATTAACTGCATGAAAAGTAAATAATTTTAATTTACGGGTCACAATTAAATCCGCAGGGTAATGCGAGACCGCCAAACCGGCAAATTATTTCATTGCGTTTTTGTCAGGAGCAGTTGTGGTGCATTGAGAGTTAAAGCACGCAGAGAAATGTTACAGATGGTTTTATTCCATCTGCACACACTGAAACACAAGCAGTTCTGCACGTTCACATTTTTCCACCAAGGAACGGAACTGTCTGTGTTTTAGTGCGTGCACAAGAATAAAACTAATGTTATGCCGGTTTATGCAATTGCTTCATGTTGCGTTAATGACAGATCATGTCAAGTAAAATGGAAGCAAAACATTCTTGATATTTAATGTTGCGTCTGCTGGTTTTATTTCTTCAACAGCTGAAAGTTTAATGCACGTTCGTGTTATATAGCTACAGGCCATTTCACGTTTATTTTCATGCACCACTTACTGTGCCTATATTGAGACTTTTCTCGCCGATTCACAGTCTTTTAATCCATATAATTTGTGCTGTCATTAACAGTTGTCATCTTTCTCAAGCCAACATAATAAGGAGGAAGCAGGACATATTATTATCATTACTAAACACCAGACCAAAATACCAATACCAATTTGAGTTGGTACAGTTATCAAATAGAGTAAGATGCAGAGAGGACCATCATTATGCTGTTCTTTGCTGTGGGGTAAATTCAAAACAGATGAAAGTGATTTTATCATACCCCTACAAACTTTATCATTGTTTTCATTTTAGTTGAAATACTTGCTTTGTTTTTAGATTTCTGAATCATATTTAAGAATTGTAGTGGATTAAAACAGTGACCCTGTGTGATGGATATTATTCAGTAACAACATTTATCTTATTTTCAGTTGAACTTTGTATTGGCCAGTCAGCTTAACACAAAGTTGACTTTGATTCCTGCCATTGGTAGTCAGACTGCTCCCAATATCCTGAGTCTGACTGAGTCCTGGATTAACCCTGAGGACAGAGCAATTCCCTCTCCACTATCCCTTTCTTCCTAGACACCATCAAGCCTTCTCTAGAGGCCAGCAAGCGCAACGTTATCTAACCCATGGCTACTTCACGTACTTCAGGAACATTGGGGTAACTAAGAGAAAATGGCCCAAACCAAAATATCCTGCTGACCTAAGTATTAGTCACTGTTCCTTTTCTTTCTGCCAATGTTTCCACTGCCAAAGCATTATCACAACAAGATCAACAGCACTTTAGACACTTGAAAATTGCTCAAGACATTCACCTCACTCTTCCTCCACCTCCTTATAATAGCTTATGACTTTTTAACAGACAAGATAACAACCATCAGGAGTCAGTTCCCACCGCCACAATCTCTTGAACATCCACCACCCACACACAACTCTCTGCTCTCTTCTTTTCTCTCTGAGGCTTAAGTCTCTAAACTTCTCCTCTCCAAACAGTCAACTACCGGCCTCTTGACCCTATTCCCGTCCATTTTCTTCAAGCTCACGCACACACATCAACACATCGCTCCTCAGTTGCACTTTCACCACTATATTCAAGCAGGCTCAGCAAACTCTACCGCTTAAAAAAAATTCTACACATTACTAGTGGAAAATTACAGACTGGTCTCTCTCAACACGTTCACAACAGGCATTCAGTTCTCTTCTTTCCTCTTGAACAGCCTGCTTTACCAATCAATCATGCTTCAAAAGCACAAATTCAACACAGACTGCCTTTCTGCCTGTGTCCGAATCCTTGTGGCTGCTTCAAAATCATAGTACTCATTCTAATGTATCTGTCTGCAGCAAATAATCATATCCTATCTCTTGGCAATGGGGATTTTCTGTTTTTAGCAACAATTTAAATCACTCTTTCCTCATAAACTATAAAAAAACAAATTATTTCTTTCTTACCTAAACAACATGTATATATTGCAGTGTATAGCAGGCAAGATGTGTGCTGTGCAAAGTTTTTCTGAGAGATGGAATCCACCATTGCAAAGATGTACAGTGGCCTCAAATAGTGTTTGCATGAATATCATGGCATTATATAACACATTTTCAAATGTTTTTTGAGCACCAAATCAGCCTATTAGAATGATTTCTGAAGGATCATGTGACACTGAAGACTGGAGTAATGACTGTTGAAAATTCAGCTAAGTTTTTCGTGTCTTTTGTTACTCAAAGTGAGTTTAACATCTGGGCTGATTCAGATTCAGTTCAGAAACATTAACATTCTTAAACTCCTGGCAGTATTACAGCTAACTTTGCTACAAGATTTAGGCCTACATTTTCTTTATTAGTTTCTTAGTCACAACCCAATGTTCACAATCCTTTAGCTTCTAAACATCTTGATTTTTTTTCCCATATCTTCTTCTCTTCATTCTTGTACAAACAATGAAAAAGAATATCAACTGATGGTAAACATATATTACATTTTAGATTTAGATGTCATTCATAATACTGGCATACATGTTTACTGTCTGTCACATCCTACTGTAACTGCTGTAAACGATGTAAATATGATATTGCAAGATATTCAGATTGGCAAAACTTTGACAGAAGTGTTACCACGAGTGTACAGGACAAAATATTGTTTCTTTGAATAAACAAAACTGTGGAAGGCAACTATAACACATGTCAGTTCTCCCAGCATTCAACTTCTAAAAGTGCCTTTGGAATCAGGCGGTGTTATAACAAGGTGAGGGAGGCCCCTCTTGCGCAGATTTGAGAGCAGATGGAAACAATGTTTTAACCCTTGGAGAAGAACTTTTAATAGGTGTAGAAAAGTAGTTACCAGATTGTCCTCTGAGCATAGCTGTCAGGGAGTTCTCCTTCCTATCCAAGCTCAAGCCTCTGAGCTATAGCATCAATGTCATAGAAATCTCTGCCTGACATACTAACTGCAAAGCTGCTCACCAACTCCAGGCACATAGTTACAACCAGTTCAGGCCAAGGTGAAAAATATGATAGAAAGACCTTGCAAGGATTGAAAGTTCATAAATGATTTGAGGTTTTAATGTGAGCTTCAAGGATTAGTTAAACCAAAATGTGTTTAAGCAGTTCACACTTCAAAATGTTTCTGAACATGTCTTTTTTTATTTGCTCTGAAGATTTGAACAACTGCTAAGTAGCAGGAGAAAAACTTTATAATTAACTTAATTAGATTAACCCAGGTAATCAAATAACGTGGCACTTGAGATGTTTTGTCTGCATGCAGCTGTCAGTTAAGCCACATGGTTTAATTTAGTGGCACATCTATCTGAAAAGAGTGCAATTATTGCATATACACTAATTGTACACATCAGTATATGAAGAGAATGCAACCTTACTTAAAAAATAAAAAGTAATTAAATACACCATATTAATCATGATTACCAGGATAGTTAGAAGGGTAGAATATGTTGTTCATCTAAAACTAAAACTTGTCAAGGATAAGCCCATAGCCCATACTAGAATAAGTTAGAAACCAAGTTATATAATAAGAACTTTTACGGTTAGCATGAAAAGCAATGCAGTCATTTTGTCTCAGTTATCTTTAATACAGATAACTCAATCCCATAGTCAGCATTACTAGGTATATTTGTGAGCTTTAGACACAAGCTTAAAGGGTTAGTTCACCCAAAAAAGAAAATTCTGTCATTAATTACTGTTCAGTACACAAATTAAGATGTTTTTGATCAAATCCGATAGCTCAGTGAGGCCTGCATTGCCAGCAAGATAATTAACACTTTCAAATGCCCAGAAAGGTACTAAACACATATTTAAAACAGTTCATACAATGGTTCAACCTTAATGTTATGAAGCGACGAGAATACTTTTTGTGCGCCAAAATCAGTGGATTGAATCAGTGGGTCAGACCGTGTATCAAACTGCCAAAGTCACGTGATTTCAGTAAACAATACACGCTCCGAACCAAAAGATTCGTAAAACTTCGAAGCTTCATGAAGCAGTGTTTTGAAATCGCCCATCACTAGATATTTTTAAATAAAGTTATTTTTTATTTATTTTTTTTTTTTTGGGCACACAAAAAGTATTCTTGTCACTTCATAACATTAAGGTTGAACCACTGTAGTCACATGAACTGTTTTAAATATGTCTTTGGTTTTAATTATCAATGCAGGCCGCACTCAGCCATCGGATTTTATCAAAAATATCTTAATTTGTGTTCTGAAGATGAACGAAGGTCTTACGGGTGTGGAACGACATGAGGGTCAGTAACTAATGACAGAATTTTCAACTAACCCTTTAAATGATAAACCAGCCGACCTTCTTACAGTATATCTCCGAATTACGGTCCGTAGTGGTGCAGTAGTAAATAAGAAAAATTATTTAATTATTGCAGCATGTACATCCACACTTTCATGAATATGAATGTACAATAGTGTCATGCAGAAACAAGGAACATGCAACTTTCGAAGATGCATTAAAATTTATGTCATACTGGTCTCAGAAATAAGCAACAGAAAGAAAGAGAGAGATGAGAGACAGAGAGCGCGGAAAAGCTTAGTGAAGCCCCAGGGGCACCGGCAGTAAAAATAGCCCTGACAGGTTCCTGCTTCACTGGCTCAGGTTTGTCAGGGGCTCTGCAAGGCTCACAATCCCCTGCATCCCCTCCAGATACTGGACATGGATGGAGGAAGGAATAGGGGAAAAGAGCAGGAGGAGGATGAGGACTGGGTTTTATGGCTGCAGTGAAGTTTATCCCCAGGGAACAAGTTCATATTCTGGTGAGGTAAACTGGTGAACTTCCTTCAAACATTTTTTAAGCCTCTTTTCCAAACTGGATGGAGGTGCCAAATTAATTAAAAGGGTCATATATCATTTTATTTACCAGGTTATTTTTCCTCCCAAAGTCAACTTATAAATGTTAGTTACGTTTTTCGAGACAAAAACTGTCCTGATTGTATTTTTATTTTGTTTTTAATAACCATTTTCACCCTATTTTTGACCCTTACAATTAAACATTTTTGTGGCTGTGCCTTTAAAACTCCTTTTTTTATGCACAATGGATACAGCACTTGTCATCACATACTCTTGAGCAGTGAGTTGTCGAGTTTAATACAGTTTTAACTGCTCTATCCTTTAGCGTTCTCCATGCAAAACCTGTATTACAATGTGGCAGGTCAAAACTTAAGTCACTCATTTCCATTTTTTTTTTTTTTTTTCTCCACGTTTTACAGTTTTACTGTTGTCATTACTTCTGATATTTTTGCTGCAGTGTTATTTAACTAGGGTCCATATAAGATTTGAATTCTGAAAGTTAAAGTATGTTTTCATAGTGAATTCTTTTATCTCAAAACATCAAGAAAACTTGATTCCTTTTGATACAAATCCTTTAATTTTTCAAAGTTCTCATTAAACAGTTATAGTAAACAGTACTTTAAATGTTGATTCAAATTAAATTCAAATTTCCTCATTGTAGTTCTGTTTTATAATTGTCAAATAATTGTTTGGATTTGGTTTATGTTTATTTGGTTTTTTGGTTTATTTATTTGTTCATTTTGCCATTCAAAATCTTCCAGTTTATATAAGAAGAATACTGACTGGCTAATTTCACATTTCTCTCCTTATCGTATCCATTTAACATACATAATGCTATAACCCCTACTTTTATGCAATAAAATATAAGTGGACATTTATTCTAATTCTCTGTATTGCTGCAGAGGTGCAATAATTTGAGTTTTTTTATATATTTTTTTCACTTCCATTGCCAAAATGTTCTTTTAAGTTCTGTTTTAATCTATAATCTTGCTTCAGTGGAACACAATGGTTTTGTGAGGATTTTCAAACCAAATTAACCATTTCAGGCAAGTGTCATGCAATCTGAAAAATTCGAGTATCTATTCTTCGATACTTAAAGCTATACACTATGTCACTTTTGGCCTTCTAGCATTTAAAAACAAACAAAAAGCCAATCCAATGTTGATTTGGATTTTATTATGAACTGTCGCTTTTGCTTGTAGATGCTGCTCTTTATTTATTTATTTTTTTAATCAGTAGGTATACTATGTAACTGCTTGACTGTGCTGATGAATATGTTTTTTTCTCATTACTAAAAAAAAAAAAAAAAAAAAGAGAGAGATTATCCTACTGCTCATAAAACATTACTAGATTTAAGAGACATAACCAGTTTAAATGTAAATGATCTCAAGCTGTAACTATACCCATTAATAGATACAATACTTCCTTGAAAATAAATTCCAGCACAGTGCCACAACAACCATAATGAAATGACCCTTCACAATAGATAATGCTTCACAATGAACTTTAGAGAGCTACATGCAGTTTATGTGTTCAATATAACTCATCTGTTGAGTTAAAAAAAAAAAAAAAGGCATCTCCATGTCACTTTTACAACATTTCAAATCCCTCAGTTCTCCGAAAAGCCAAGCGAATGTTGATTCTTGTTTTATATTACATGCTCTGTCACATTCCCTTTTTGCCAGCAGACTCTCCTCTGTTTTTTTTTTTTTTTTTTGTTAATGATTGATTCCCCGAGATTCGAGATTCAGCTGCTCCATGTCAACTATCTCCCTCGTTGTGACAACTAACCTATGTCACTCCCACACCATACACTCGTCAAAGTAGCTACTTCCCAGAGCTACTTCCCTCTGTTTATGGAAAAAAAAAAAAATCTCTCCTGACTACTCTTAAATGTAAATCATTATTATAGGTTTATTAAAGAGTATCTGGGAAAAGACACTGTTTAGAAGATGGATTATTTTTGCACTCTCATTAATAACGTCTCGGTTACGTATGTAACCCTCGTTCCCTGAAGGAGGGAACAGAGATGTATGTCAGTTGTGACCGACGAACTGGGATACCAGGGAACGAGGGTTACATATGTAACCAAGACTTTCCCTTTCAGTCGGTCACGTTCGACGTACGTCAGTAGTGACCGACGAATTGGGATCCTAAATAAAGCGCCACAGTTATGAACCCCTTCCAGTGCCCAGGTCAAGCTCTAGCCACCCGGCGCACCAATGGGACGGGGAAGGGGGCGAGCAAAGCGGGGAACTCGACTGGAGTAAAGGATGCACGTATCCGGCCCAGGGGGCGGGAATGGCATTGCAAGCTGTTACTAGAACGGGCTCTTCGCGTCTACCGGCTGATGGAAGCAGAGCGCGGACGGGACAGAGCAAAGCTGGGGCTGGGTCTGCCTCCTCTGAAGGCAGCGCTTGCAGGTTCACTACCTGATCTCTGAAGGGAGTGGTAGGAACCTTGGGCACATATCCAGGCTGGGGTCTCAGGATAACGTGAGAGTCACCGGGCCCGAATTCCAGGCACGATTCGTCGACCGAAAATGCGTGCAGGTCCCCTACCCTCTTGAGCAAGGCCAATGCAACCAGGAGGACGGTCTTTAGAGACAGTGCTTTTAACTGGACTGATTGCAAAGGCTCAAAGGGATGACCCCGGAGAGATGTAAAAACCAGGGAGAGATCCCAAGAGGGTATAGAGGGAGGGCGAGGCGGATTTAGTCTCCTCGTTCCCCTCAGGAACCTGACGACCAGATCGTGCTTCCCCAGAGACTTACCATCGACTGTGTCGTGATGTGCGGCAATAGCGGCAACATACACTTTGAGGGTGGAGGGAGACAGCCTTCGCTCCAAGCCCTCTTGCAGGAAGGAGAGCACAGATATAATCGAGCATGATCGGGGGTCCTCTCGGTGAGAGGAACACCATTCAACGAACAGGTTCCACTTCAACGCATAGAGGATCCTAGTGGAAGGAGCTCTAGCGGAAGTGATAGTGTCTACAACCGACTGGGGGAGATCACTTAGAACCTCCGCCTCCAGTACGTGCTTGTCTGTCAACAGCTCCTGGAAGCGGCTCAGTGCAAGACGTACTGCTAGCAACTCGAGGCAATTGATATGCCACTGCAGTTGAGGCCCCGTCCACAGACCCGACACTGCATGCTCGGTGTACTTGGCACCCCACCCTGAGGCAGAGGCATCTGTGTGAACCACAGCAGGCCTTGTTCGAGGGGGACTCCAGCCCGCAGGAACGAAGGGTCTGACCATTTGGTGAGAGTGCGACGGCAGCTCGGTGTCATGGGGACACGGAGCGTGCAGCGCTGCCACGCCCATCTCGAGACCCGGCCGTGGAGCCAGTGTTGAAGCGGCCTCATATGAAGCAATCCGAGCGGCGTGACTGCGGCTGCGGATGCCATATGCCCCAGGAGCCTCTGAAAAAGTTTCAGTGGGGCCACTGTGCTGCGCTTGAGCGTACTCAGGCAGTTCAACACTGACTCTTTTCTCGGTATGGAACTGGACTCGGTCGCCCAGACAGCGCGCCTCACCGAGGAGCGAGTCCAGTTCCATACCGAGAAAAGAGATCGCCTGATCAACAGAGCGTGCCGTCACCTTAGTCGCCCGGAGGGCGAGGTCGGTGGCGGCGTGCAGCTCCCCGTGCAGCTGTTGTTCAAGACCTCCCTGGGGCATTTCCATCAACGCTTTTGCCTGATAGACTTGCAAAAGGGCCATGGCATGCAGGGAGGAGGCAGCTTGTCCACAGGCTCTGTAAGCTTTCTCAGTCAGTCCTGATGAGAATTTACAGGCCTGGGATGGGAGACGCGGTTCACTGCGCCAGCCAGCGGCCGTTGGACACAGCTGCATCGCAACAGACCGCTCGACTGGGGGAATCCGCGTGTATCCCCTAGCCTCTCCGCCATCCAGGGTGGTTAAGGCGGACGAGGAGCCAGGTCTAGCACGAACGCTATAGGGCATCCGCCAAGACTTGGTCACCTCATCATGCACTTCTGGGAAGAAAGGCATCGGGGCGGGACGCTGGGGTACCAATCGTCAAGCCGAGACGGGCCGGGTCACGGTGGAGGATTCCAGACGAGCCCGAGGAGCACTTGGTGGGGAGGCCCTGACTGTAATCCTCAGATCACCCTGCCTACATGCCGATGTGCCGCCTTCCCGACTGGAGCCAGAGAAGACAGCAGCCCGGGGCATAGGGGAGGGGACTCCCGCTCCCTGAGAACCAAGGAACGAGAGTCTCAATCTCAACACTGCGATAGTCATGTTCCCACAATGAGTACATGAACTATCCACAAAAGCAGCTTCAGCGTGCTGAATGCCCAGGCACGTGATGTGGCAATTGTGACCATCAGCGGGGACCAGGGAACGACCGCATCCAGTAACGCACAGACAAAATGACATCTTTAAAAAGATGCAGGGTTCGTCTGTGAAGCTCTTTTAGAAGAGGAAAATTCAGCTCGCCTGTGCTGAAGCACACAGGGAGTGTCACGATGTGTTCGGGTACACCACTCCCCGAACACAACGGAGAAATCGGCCCAAATCGCAACAGACAAACAGCTGTGAATTTGGAAATTTGCCAAACGGCAGCAGAGAGCTAAGCTCGCGACCTTGCTGAAGTGCCCTAACACCAACACAAGCAGCGTGACTTCACAAGGCTTGAATACTCTTTCAGTCTTGAAGGGCTGGAACACAACAGTTGGCTCCGAAGCAAAAGACAGAGTGCGATTGCATCTGCTTCCCTATTTATACCACCTGGCGGGGGCGATGCGCATTATGCAAATACTGCACGCCAACTTCATTGGCCTGTTTTAGTTCTCTCGAAGCTGATAGGGCTCTCTAGCGATATCCCAATTCGTTGGTCACTACTGACGTACGTCGAACGAAAGGGACCGACTGAAAGGGAACATTTTGTTATTTTCAATCACAAGTTACATAGTGTAGCTTTAATTTTCTCCTGAAATACATTCCTCCTCACTTGAAATTCACCACTGTTATAATACAGTATTATCATTATGTGATTTAAAAATACCTATACAAAGAAAAAAAAATCCAAAGGTGTGCCCTGAAATAGAAAAGCTTAGAATATGAACTCCATTGTTAATAGCATTTAAACTTGTTTTCACCATTTATATTTACACTGTACACACTGTATTGTGTTCATATTTTGTTATTGCTGTGCTGTACCTATTGACCAGTTTTCCTAAAGTACTTAAATACAATAAAAAATGCTTTCTCTCAAAATGTTGTCAAATTCGAGCTGCAAGAACATAGATATATTTATCACATTTTCCACCCATGTTGTGCCAAATCCAAAGGTAAGGACATTGTGTTCCCAGTCCTTGTCAAATGAATTGAACTGCATTGGAGCATTTGCACAGCTGGTTCCACCCTCCGACTTTGACATAGTATTTTCCTGGAGAATGACTCTATAAAGTATTAATGAAGTGTGTCATGCAGGCTTGTGGAGGGAGGAGGGTGTGTGGCATTCATATGGTGCATGCGGTGAGAAAATATATCCAGGGCATTCGGCATTACACCTTTATCATTACCCTCTGTGCCTTCTCTTTACCTGGGTGGAACAAAACAATTGCAAATATCAGGTCCCATTCCTCCTCTTTCCTTTTCAAATCCATCAATCTGTTTTGTCCCCACACCTGCCCCCATGGTGCTGATTCTCCCTGAGAAGTAGGACTGGATCACGTGATCTCATTAAACAGTAATGAGCTAATAACAGCGGATGAATAGGATGACTGGAGGCAGAGAAAGCTCCACATGGCTTGGAGAGACAAAAATGACAATGGTGCAAATAGCGCAGGAAGAGGTCAAGAGACTAGGATACTCTCCCTTTCTCTTTGCAGGGAAGCACAGTGTGTTGAGAGAATGTATTGTTTATGGTGTTTTATGCTTGCTTCCACTGTCATTGCCACTTAGCACATATGGAACTTGTAATTGGGTAGTTCACCCAAAAAAGAAAATTCTGAGCATTCCAGACGTTCTTAACTTTCTTCTTTCACAAAAGATTTTTGACATTTGAAAAATGCTAACAGCATTTTAGTCCAAACAATGAAAGTCAATGAGGCAGGGGCAGATCTAGGGGTGTGGCATGGCTTGGCAACTGTCACCCCAAGAAAAAGCATTGCCACCTGATATGCCACCCCAGAATTATCCCAGTATAAAATATAAATGTAAGCCATGTTTCTTGTACCACTTTCAGCAGCGGCACTTCAGCGTGATGACATCAGAATCAGAAAGAGTTTATTGCCAAGTATGTTTATACGCACAAGGAATTTGTCTTGGCGACAGGTGCTTCCAGTGCAGAAGAATGTACAGACATAGTGCAGACATGCATGACAGTGCAGACATACATAGGACTTACACCGTAGAGATGAAACATAACAATAATATAAGAAAACAAAAAATTTAAATAATGCAATATAATACAGTAGTAGAAAACTAAAGAAAAAATATAATTGTTTTAATGAATGTACAGATTGTACAGATGAATGTTATTTACCAGTGTACAGTTTATGTAATTTACAAATGTTCAATTTTTAGATGTTTCAATTTTTAAAAAGACAATAACCGTAAAATAATGGGAAGAAAATATGTCTTTCTATAAGGTTTACTCTTATGAACCAGTTCTTGGCGAGTCAAAAATACACAGAGCACCAGTGTAGCCTAATTCATGAAAAAACATTACTTTTAGTTTTAGTTTACTTAGTTTTAGTTATTTTAGTACTTCAACTTTAACTAAATGAAAATGAGAAATGTTGCCTTGACAACTAGCTGAAATGAGTTTTAAATAATGTTTGTTTCAAGTAATGTTTTTATTTTTTATTGTATTTCTTTTTTCTAATGGTTTTATTTTTAGTTAATGATAATAACTGTGCTCCACATATAGACATTCACATGTTAATAACAAAAATGCAAACATTGTTTGCGAACTGATCCAGTCTCAGTGTTTTATTATTTTGGCATTTCTTTCTAATGTTAACTTGATGCACAAAATCTTGTGATTTATATATCATACAAGAAAATGTGTTTAATATACCATGTCTTGACTTTGTGCCCTGAATATTGACATTTTGCTATTTATTTGAAATGATTTTTAAACAGTATAGATAATTACTTTGTGGTAATGCAACTGTTTCACATGGACACAAATTTGTATGTCAGGCCATAAATCCACAAGAATGATGCATGGATGCTGGCTTTGGTGTTACCACCCCTCACTGTCCTCACGCCGCCCCTTGCCACCCTATAAATAATTTTCTAAATCCGCCCCTGCAAAAGCTTATACATTTATATGCTACAGCATCTACATGGCACATCCTGATTTTGAAGACATAGATGCGTTCCTGGGTCAGCATGTTTTGTTGATCGTGGATCAACATTCTGGTCCAAAAATTTTGTCCTAACCATATCTTTACCTCTAAACCTAACCTTATCCATAACTTCCTTCATTACATAAAGACTCTTAGAACCCAGTCATGCTGCCAAATGCCACCACCTCATACGAACTGTTGTCAAATTGAAGGGTAAAGTAAAAAAAAAAGAAAAAAAAGAAAAAAGGTGCCCACAGTTATTTGCCACTGTTCATGAAACGATGGCACTTTTGACAGCAGATATTTAAATGACCCAAGCCCCCTTATCTGGCTCAGATCCCATTTCTTTTTCATTTATGAAACAGGTGGTGAATGCTAAATGGCATTAATCCCACATGATGTTTCATTCAGTGGGTCCCTTAACGTCTGGAGTCTGACACTGACACTCTCTTTATGTTTGTAACACACAAACCCCAGAGAGCTGTCAGTGAGAGACGACGAAACGCAAAGATGGAGAGGGCGGGTCCATAAGAAAGGACAGAGACTTGAATTCACATCTTAGATTGGTTCCAGTGGTACCATCCATGTCAGCGATGAATCCCGATTACCTGTAAGTGCTTGCAGTGAAACAGCAGTGCAGTAACAGATTGGCACATAATCATAGCTCTACACCACACCTGGTGGTGTCTAATGAAGAAATCAAGCTCGTTCCACTCTTTTCTAAAATATAAGACTAGGCCAAGTCAGATTACAGTGCCGTTACTGTCTGTTTGCCACTAACTCTGACCTTTAAGGTTCAAATCATCATCATTTAGTGCCTACCCCACATCTTATTACTGCACCATTACTCTCTGTCTAGCAGGGCAGATTTTTTTCATATGAACTTTGGACACCAACCAATTAAAATTTTAATTAAAATATCTGTCTGCTGACAGGAGTTTGTTTTTCTCCTTTGAGACAATACGTGTTTGTCAATATTGTCCACTTGTGGTTCTAAATTGCTCAGTAACCTCAGTAATTAATTTTATGCTATTGACAGAAGGTAATTAATTTTACTCTGATTAATTTGCTTGATCTTAAAGACTTCCAAAACATCCTGTAAAATTATTAGGAGAAAGACACCGTTCTGAGCTGTGACCCTCATCTGAAAAGCGTCCTACACCTTTTTTAATCACTAATGAGAAATACTATTTCCTTTTTAATTTTTTTCATTTCCTTTCTTTCTATGCTTGTTATGCATGTTGTGTACCAAAAGCCAGTATACGCTAAAAGTGAGATCAAAGCATGTCAGAATCAAATATATTATGGGATATTTCCGCATCCAATTTTGTGTACAGATGATTTTTCTCCTTCAATTCAGTCAGCATCAGTATGCTGGTACATCAAAGCACCTTCAGGCATGATACTGGAGTTCCCCCCAACAATAAACTACTTTTTTTCAGGTTAATGTATAAATCAAGGTAGACTTCGGAGGCTTTTAGTTTAGTGTTCCGACACAGTTGCTAACTAATCATCAGTCAAACATCAGACATGGATTGATGGAAAAATGTGTTTGCAAATTTAAAGGAATTATTCCAGCATATAAACTACAGCAAATGACCTTGAATGTTGTGTTGCTTAGAAGGAAGTACAGAAACTATCTGTCTGTTTGTTTTGCTGTATAGTTTAATCTTGTTTATTAACTGTACTTTTCCCTCAAACACTGCCGATTGTGATGTTCTCCACCTTGTATGATTCAGAAGTGGCCTGGTTTCACTGTTACATTACCAGCTTGGCATTCACACAATGTAGCATCTCTTGACATTTATATAACAATACAATGTGCATCTGAACCACTTCAGTGGTAAAAGCAAGTACAACGAAAAAATCAGCAAAGGAAATGAAGTGTGAGAGAGAGAGAGAGAGAGAGAGAGAGAGAGAGAGATGATAGAGTCACTCTAAATGTGCTTGATGAGAAGAAAACTTTTCTTCTGGTAAATGTAAGTTTCTATTTCCTGTTCACTCAGACAGCTCTTTATGCAACAAGCAACCATGGAAATGAGATGCAGAAATCATTTGTATCCATATTTTAAAAGATAAAAAAGACAGAGAAAACAGGAAACGGGCAAGCAAGCTCACAGTTTGAAATACGCTACACTGAAAGCTACTCATCTTGAAAAAGTAATTCGGTAAATTGAACAAAGGCACTTTGGCCACACATGGATGAGTATGATGCAAATGAATGGCTCACAGAGGCCATTACAAATATGGCCCGCATACAGTTTTCCAATCTTGCTTGCCTAAGAAGCCCAACAACAGGTCTAGAACTGCAAACCAATCTGCTCTTGGCAATGTATAAAAAAAGAAACGATCTACGCATCATGTCTGATCATTGTAGTCGGGTAGTTGACTCAAAATGAAAACTGGTCATCATTTACTCACCATCATGTCGTTCCAAACCTGTGTGATTTCCACAGATGAAAGGAAGTCATACAGGTTTGGAACAACAAAAGGGTAAATGATCACATAAGGTTCATTTTTGGCTAAACTATCCCTTTAATTTTGTTTTTTTGAAAAAGTACAAATATGTGTGTGTGTTTTTCTGTTCAGAGACTCTCTTGGTTGTTGTGACTGAGTGCTCCCAGCCGGCTGTCAAAAATTATTTGTTCCTGCAAAGAGCAACTTGGGAGTGGCGTCACGTATGCTGCAGCTTGAAATTATAAGTGCTAAAAATTCTATTCTCATATGATCACTCGAGGCAGTGATAGTGACTAAGACCTGCGCTCAGGGTGAGACGGTAACATACTGAGTTAGTGTTAATGTCCTGCATCGGACCTGTGTACACCCAGTAGGGCAGTGATAGTATAGATGCTCACCTGTGAATTGGGGTAGTGATAGTAATTTCAAGATGGGATGCTGTCACTGTATTATATGTATTAGCAAATGGAGGTTGTGTAAAGTATTTTATGTATCGTATTGACAGCTGGAGGTTGTCTGAATTGTCACAAATGGAAAAGTCAGATTAGTTTTGTGATTTGTATTTAGAATTTTCTATGACAGAAATTAATACCTTTATTCAACAAGGATGCATAAAATTGATCAAAAGTGATAGTAAACACTTAAAAATGTATATATTTATAAGAAATTTAAAATTGATAAATTTATCAAATAACTTATTTTAAACATTCTATTTATCAAGGAATCCTGAAAAAAAAAAAAAAAAAAAAAAAGTATCATGGTTTCCACAAAAATATTAAGTAGCACAACTGTTTTCAACATTAATAATAATAATAATAATAAGAAGAAGAAGAATAAAGTTTCTTGAGCAGCAAATTAGCATATTAGAATGATTTCTAAAAGATTGCGTGACACTGAGGATTAGAGTAATGGCTGCTGAAAATTCAGCTTTGCAATCACAGGAACAAATTATATTGTAAAATAGGCTATATTGACAGTTGTGTAGGGAACCCCCCATCGGCCCCAAAAACGGAATCGACGGCCTGGGCGAAGCTTAACGCGTGTATGTCTTTTCAGCGCCCCTGTGAAGTTCACTTAATTTCACTCGCTTAATCTGACTCCAGTTTCAAATGATGATTACTCTTAGGTTGTGTTTCCAATTAGAAATTAATCATTGGTTATGCATTAATTTAGATTTTTGATTATTCTGATTACCTTATATCTTCAATTATTCGTTCACTGCGGTCCCGGTATCGCTTTAGAAAAGTCACTTCGGCCGATTTGAGTGCTCTTCCCGGACACAAACTCGTCAGTTCTGATCTTAAACATTGGATGCAGGGTAAATATCTACCTTTAAGTCGGTCGCGCTCTGCTTACTCATAACAAAAAGCATAGTTTTTATATATTTACGAAAACTGCAGCGATTGTCAGAAATCTTAATTGACGTGCCCTATGCTCCATCTATTAAGCCGTCCGTATGATCAATCCTGAACACAGATTTGAGGTAATACCTTCGCTTTAATCTACTAGAAATAATGAATTAAGAATAATACAGAATAAACCAAATATAATATTTTATTGGTCAGGTAAAAATGTATCATGCCAATTACACAAATAACCAATTAGAAGCCAATTCAGAAATCATAAATACATAACATCAGTTGCTCAAAGATGACTCTAGGAGTAACAATTGCATATACACACAGTGGTGGATTAGTGTTTTTAAGACACTGCATGGGGGTTTCTGGCTACAGAAGATCCCACATGACTGCTTTGCACTTTACCTTATATACGAAGACCAGAACAAAAGGTTTGTGAATTTTTATTGCACCAACACCTGTTTTAGGGGGAGAGGAGTGGGTTTTCACAACACTACCCAAAAAGAGGGCAGAATTCCCCTTAGTTTTCAATCTTCTTCATAATACCAGTGACTGCTGTGAAATTGAGACCATTTTACCAGTCGCACTGAGACATTTAAAA
The DNA here is from genome assembly GCA_037101425.1 of Elopichthys bambusa. Taxonomy (NCBI): domain Eukaryota; kingdom Metazoa; phylum Chordata; class Actinopteri; order Cypriniformes; family Xenocyprididae; genus Elopichthys; species Elopichthys bambusa. Next base: position 19,103,371 of record CM074432.1, on the reverse strand, counting down.
TGATACCAAACATGAAAGGACACCAGATACCTTATACATCTTGAAGAACTTTCAGTGACTTGTGTCAGGGGGAAAGGAAGGAGGGTGTGTTTGTGTGTGTATGTGGTGGGGGGGGTTGCATCCTGAAGATGTGTGAGGACAGATCTTCTCTCCAGATGAGCTTTATTGCTTTATTGCAGGATGCTTGTTCTCGATTTTTGTCTTAGCAGGAAAATCAAGTCTTACAGTTGTCTTGAATTGTAGTAATATTTCATAATATTACTGTTTTGTTAGTCATAACAAATGGGTTAGTGATTTTTGATACAAAATAAATGTAGTTTTAGTGAGCATAAGAGACTTCTTGTTAGCACATACAGTAAGAGAGAAATACTGTATCAAACATTCTAGACATACCTACAAAGCTGGTCAACAGTTCTTGATAATGTGGCATAGTGTTGTTTTAGCAGTATAGTATAGCTGTTTAAGCTATCATTACCTCTAGGTGTATGTTTTGACAGGACATTAAAAAATGTGGTTACAAAACTCCTCTCAGCTGCTAGTTAGTCTACTGACTTAAGTCTCTCAACCTAGTCCTACCCATAACGTATCCCTAAAATTAGAGGAAATGAAAGGTGAATAAAAATGGTGTAGAAGCCCCTTGACCTTGTTGCAAGCCTTAACATTTATACAGATATTAACCCTCAAATCTGATTGGTCGATTGGAATGCTGTTCTATTATCAACAAAGATGTTGATCCAGGAACATGTTCTACTTGGTGAAATCACGTTCACTTTTATGGTCTATAGTAAAAGCAGTGTGACACAAACAGAGAATGTGTTTTAGTTGTCTTTTTCCGATGTGGTGAGCTATATAAAGTTAAAATCCGTTTTTCAGAGCCAAACAAAATGATGACGCACAAATGGTTACCTGTGTCACTCTACTGAAGGTCTTACTTCAAGGTCCTCGGACTAGCACAATATTACTTTTTACTGTATATTTTCAAAAAAAAGCAGCTTTGATAAGCATAAGAAACTGAAAAAAAAAAAAAAAAATGAATAAATACTGACCCCAGACCTTTTTTAATGTAATATTGCGTCTGCCAAGTAGAAACACCATATGAGACTGAACAGATTGTTCTGAAATAACATCGATTTTTGTACTTTCGAGCTCATATGTGAGCACAGACTACAAGAAATAAAAGCAAGTCTATGCAGAGAGGGGATGAGGGATGGGACATGGTATGACTGAATGGCACCTTCACTCTGTCTGGAATGGAATGAAGATCTGTTGTCAGGGTAACAGCAATCAATTAAAAGCTCAGATTTCTCATGGAGCTTTTTGTCCTTGTTTTCCTTGTTAGATCTCAGTCCACACAATTCAGTTGTGATTATTGCATCACCAATAATGTCTGAGAAAATGTATCCCCTAATGAACAATTTCATTATTTAAGACAATAATGTAATTGTTTGAAACAATTGAAACGATAAATAGTTTATTTTTTAACTGAATGTTATCACTGATTGTGGCAACATGTTTACCCGATATTTGTACATATGTAATGATTGTCAAATCTGAAAAGCATCTTTAATGATGTTTATTAGTAGTAGTAGTATTTTGGAGGTTTATTTACATATCATTGTAATGACTGAGACTCACTTATTAGACTCACTTATTTGTTATAGTTAACCAGTAATTGTTTAAAACTCACTCTGAGGTCTTTAACAACTTAGCCATTTTAATCACGCTCGGTCGTAAAAAGCCTGACAGGAGGAATTTTGCCGCTCTGAGGTCCTACTCATTTCATTGGTCAGGTCAACCCTTAGGGGTGTGACTTCTCCCAGAGCTTAAAGCCAGCATGCAATGCTCCTCTTGCTCTCTCTTGCTTTTCTGCTTTTGGTTACAACTCTGGACCGAATCATCAAGGATTTCTCCTCAGCCTGCAGATCTGATGCTCTTCAGCCTGAAGGCATTTCGCAAGTATCGTACATTTGAACACTAAACAACGATTTAGTATTAATTTGTAAACCACCTGTGTCAGCAAAGGTGCTCTATTACTGAGGAAACTGATAATTCTTTTCCAGATTGTCTCTGACTTTTTCCCATAGCTCCATTTCCGGTCCCACTTCCGGTTCGACTCTATCATTGCTCATTTTTACCTACGTATGTATGTGACCTGTGTGTATGTTATATGTTTGTTAGTTTAGTTATGTGTTTGTGAGTTAGTTAATAAAGATTGTGCACAATAGATGTTTGGTTCTGACTCCATCTGCTAATAAATTGCCTCTTAAATGATTTAGATCTTGACTACATGAGTAGTACTGTACAATAAGAATGTTGTTTCCCATAACCTGGAAACGAACATTTCTTAGAATTAATAAACAATTAACACTGAGTGTTCACTGGACAAACAGGCTAATTGATTGTAATATTAATTTTAATGTAGCTACATCAAGTTAATCTGATTAAGTGATTCACATATTCATAATGAATCATAATAATCATAATGAGTTATGAATAATTATTAATATTTCCCCTTTGAGTTAATTCGCTACATCATTTTTTAATATTTTTTATAATTTATTTCCAACACAAACGTGACAAAAGACAGAAAAAAGTCATGTTTGTTCTGCCCCAGCTTATATTAATTTTGTTTATTTGTTCTAGCACCTCTTCTGGACACAAATGAAACTACAGGGAAACTCAGTTTGTTAAATGAAATCTCACAATGAAGAAAGCAACATATTTAGAAATTCTTGATTTTTTTTAGATTTACTCTAATTTATTATAACATTGTCATCCAGTCAAGTATCCAACTGTACACTACTAAGTGGGTTTCCGTCGGTATAAGATACAAAGATGAACAAACATTCCCCATCTCTTTTTTAAATAGTTTACAGTGAAGCCAGGACTCAAAGCAATCAGAGCAATCACTCCTCAGTCCGTGCAATCTTCTGCATCAGAGGTACAAAGCATACATTTGAATTGCTCCCTTAAAACCTGTGCAGGCATCATAGAAATGATAAGGAGAAAGGCACATGAGTTTTAGGTGCAGTCAACAGAGGTGTTTGATAACAACCCAGAGGTGCCACTTTGTCCATTGATTGCAGACATACCAAAGATAGATTAAAATGCCTGGGTCCTGCTTTTGCATGGAAGAGGCATCATCAGAGTGCACATGGTCACAACAAATCAATAGTCCTTACAAAGCCCCATCTGCATATAGCGCTGGGTCCTAATATTTAGGGTTTGCCAAGATAGGCTAATGCTACTTCAGAACGAATGTGCTTGAGAATGGTAGACCTTCTTTCCTTAAACACTGTCTTTGTCACATTCACCTCAAAGAGTAAGTGAATTACAGTAGTGTGACTGAGAAGCCAACACAGTGCAAACTAAACACATTCAAAACAGTCTTTGTCAATAAAAATGTGCTCCCCTTCAACCACAGCCTTTTTAGACCTTTGAAGCATCCAGACTTCTCTTCTCTCTGCAATGAAAAAAAAAAAAAAAAAAAGTCTTCTACTTGAATAAAGGGGTCATAACATGAGAAATCAAATTTTCAACTTCACATTGTTTCTCTTAGTAGCATGAAAATAATCTGTTATTTACACTGTATAAATTATATACAGAAAGCGATCAAATCTCTCTTTATAATGGCTGGAGCTGTCAATCAAACAGTGCGAGTTTATCTGAACACTTGCCAAAACTCGCTCTTACATGTGTTTGTATTGTTAGTAATGATGAAAGCATTCTTGAGGATACAGAAATTGCATTGCAATGACAAGATCACTGCATTCACACACTCAAGAGACTGTCTGTCATACTCAATGCTCATTGCTGCAACCTTTCATGTGTGGAGTAGATCTAAATATAATGCAATAATTAACACTTCACGATTAGTTAATCTTGTCAGCTGTAATAGTAAAAACGTAGTAAGGTTCCACATGTAATACTTATTTTATATGCAAACATGTCAGCCAATCACAGCAGTGGGTGTTTACACTGAAGTCTCACAGCAGACGCCCCTCAAAACAGAGCTTTCAAATCAGAGGGCTAAAATCAATGTACAAAATAGGCTTTTATTTCTAAATTATGACAATTTTTGATGTAAAAATCATATTAAGTGCACCTCAGGAAACATAAAATAATAATAATAATAATAATAATAATAATAATAAAACAGATCATGACTCCTTTAATCTTTTTTTTTACATATAAAAGGTGTTTGTACCATTAATGCAGTAAACAATTTCATAATGCTTTGACTGTAAATGACGATTTTACATTGTTTTCAAATCACATGTGCAATAGCTGGGGCCCTAATACTTTTTCCTATGTAATGACGTTAGACAATCATATTTTTTTTAGGTGTAAAAAAAAAAAAAGTTTTATTAACATTAGAAGCGAACAGGGCCGTCGCTACAGAGAAGCAACGACTCTCAGGTGGAGACGAAACCCCCTCCTACACAAATGCAATTTTGATCTTTTTTTTTTTTTAAAGGACGTGTTCAGTTTGCACATGACTAATTATTTTTCTTTTCCACTTTTCTTTCAGATATCAGTCTTATCCCTGAGTAGAGTGGTATGTCCAGACCCCAAACTAATGAAAAGTGAAGACCAGCCTCATGGGGAAAGATCTAATTTCAGTGTTGAGTAGCTAATCTCCTGGTGAGGGGCACCAGCCTTTTCAATAAGGAGAGGAATGTTGGGCCACAGCTAATAATATAAACGTCAATACAAAACCTCTAGAGTGGCGTGATTAAAAAAAAGAAGAAGAAGAAGAACCATGAAATTGAACAAAAATATGCAACATCAAACTCAAAGTGTTTTTCATGGACTTTTTATTTACTAAAACTTTCAAAATTCTTGATTTTATTTGTACATAGTCCTTAGAGTGTGTTTCTTGATGCAAACCATAGGTTAGATGATGGATTTGATGTGCACAGTTACTGCAGGCTCTGTAAACACTGCACTGATACAAAACAGTATGTCTGTTTCACAGATTGTCAACTTCTATTTTTCTGCACTCTCTCACATGAGTCTTGAAATTTTGTAGATGGAAAAAGTAGATGGAAAAAGATTCACAAACTGACAGCAAACAAATCGTATGTTTTTGTTTTTTCTTTCTTTTTTGCCAAGTACCAAAGTAAAGCAGCTATGAATACGCAGCCAACAAGCAGAGCCAGCAGGCTTGTAGGCATATCTATGGTCTGCTGGTTAACTGGAAGCGGCTGGTCTTTGTGCTCGTCTCTCACTCAAAAACAGAAATTTTGACATTGCCCTCAATGGGGAAGAAATACTGCTGTTTCACATATTCTTATGCAGACAGCCATTCTGGAGTATAACTTATCTTTCAGCTGCTTTCAAAATAGTGTAGATTTTCCAATAACAAGCTTTCGCCTAACAATTACTGTTGCATGGAAAGCTCAACCGAAGGTCACATCTCTCCTTTTAATGTCACTTTGTTTGCGCACAAAGCTTTACTGCCAAGTGAGCTGTGAGGAAATAATCGAATGTGCTTGTCTAAACAGTTCTCTCTCTCATTATTCTAAATCATTCTAGTGAATTGGTTCCAAAACGGTTCACTCTTACATAGTTTATTCATTCAAGTAAATCAGTTAATGTAAAAGAACATTTTAAAATAATGACTCATTGATTTGTGTCACTGTACGCTAAATACAGTGTGTTTGATTTGATCAAAATTATTTGTACAGCTGTCTGAAATTTTGAGAACACCTGAGTAAATATCATGCAAGTAAAAAATAAGTGAAAACAAATGCAGTGAAAAACTTGAAATATGTTTTAGTCCAAATAACTTTAATAATTGAAAGGCAAGGTTTTGTTCATGATGACCCTTCCAGTCCCTTCATGTGTGTGAAAGCATTGAGGCGCACTGGACCCCTGCAACATTACTCCTGTGCCTGCTAAACCTAAACCTTCAGTTTTTTTTTTTTTTTTTGCAGTGACATGGAGGTTTGTTTTGTATTCCCAGCCAGTCTACCAGCAGTTGTATTGGCGATTTCTTGCTCTTCCAGATATTGCTGTGGATTTGACAGTTCCTCTTAACTTCTATTTTGGACAGCGAAAACTGAAAGTGTTTCGATATTTTTTAGATCCTGCTTTGTAAGAGTAAAATCATTTTATCTTAACAGCTGCTTAGAAGAGCCTGTGGTTGTTAAAGTGCCATTATGCTTTTTCGGATATTACCTTTCATGCAGTGTGTAATATAGCTGTTTGTGAAAGTAAAAGGTCTGCAAAGTTTTAAAGATCAAAGTGTAAAAGAAATAAAGTTATTGTCTCCTAAAAGAAATAATCGAAAGAACAGACTGGGCCATCTGACCAAACAGAGCAGAGTAGGCTCTTGGAAAGGAAGGGTTTAAGAGAGACCCCTTAAAAATCAGGAATGGTGAGAGAACATTGTGCTTGGTAAGTTTTTTGTCTTCCAACCAAACTTGGGTCTCCAGTCAGCAAAGTTTAAATCCCATCTGGCTAGCATGCTTCTCATAATGTTTATGCATTCGGTCAGAAGGTGGAGAGCAGACAGTCTTTCTCGAACACATTCAACCACATGAGCATTTAAGCTATAAAAACAATCTGGTCAAATGAGTTTTCAACTATGTCTGGAAGTGGTCGAAAGTGGACAAGCTCAAAACGTTTTAGACCTGGTTTACACCTGCATTTAGCGGCATCCACTTGTGATCTGATCGACCAAAATGCATCTTAATACCAGGTGCAAACAGGGTCTTAAATGCATGTAAACCTATTGTAGGAGACCTCCAAAACAAAATACGGAACCTTTAATATTGGCGTTTTAAGTACATCACCCCAAGTTGTTTGAAGACACAACTCTGAAACAATCATTAGCTGACTGGGAATAAGGTCGAAACTATATAATGTTCTTTAAAAGTAGTAGTTTAATCTGTAATTTAGGCTAGATGTTTTAGATGTTTAAGTACACATATACTTCTTTTCACTTTAGAAAATCAACAAACAATGGTATTTAGTCAGACTTTTACTCAAACTGTATTTAGTTTAAATCTAAAGGATTAGTTCACTTTTAAATGAAAATTACCCCAAGCTTTACTCACCCTCAAGCCATCCTAGGTGTATATGACTTTCTTCTTTCAGATGAACACAAAAGCTTTATAATGGCAGTGAATGGGTCCAACAAGTATTAAACTCAAGAAAGTGCATCCATCCAAAGCAAAACGTATTCCACACGGCTCCAGGGGGGTAATAAAGGCCTTCTGAAGCAAAGCGATGCATTTGTGTATGAAAAATATCCACTGTAAGGGACCATTTAAAATTTATGTTCCTAATGTAAAAAGCAAGTATGGATTAGGTCATGAAATATTGAAGACATTCGTGTAATTTATTTTGCAATATGATGGACTTTGTATCTTGAATATCTTTTAATGTACCGTGTGTGTGTGTGTAAATTGTAACCGGAAATTCGCTAACATTTGTGCTGAAATTGTCCTTCTTGGACACCATAAGGATCAGGTGGGCTAGTAAGCTTAATAAGATGTCGGCCGAAAATGAATGTTAGACGTTGATTGAGCATATCGTGTTAATGTGGATTTTATACTTTGCATCATTAGAACTGAACTGGACACACGTTTGATGTTGACAAAAGGATTATCATATTCAGTTTGCACTCCTTGGAGAGCGTAGCAAGGTATGTTGATTAATTAACATAATTGTGTAACATAGTGTTTGTGATGCTTATTTATGCAATTCAATATGTTTAATTTTTTTGTTTTTATATAGTTTTCACGGTGCTGTGGGGTGCTGCATGTGAGTCGATGCATGGTGTACGGAATAAAGATGCTGCTTGAATACATTGCGTTGTCATGCATGGTGAATTAAAGAAAACTTCACACATCAGTTGAGGCTCTTGGATCCAAGGGGTTGTTACATCCATGTTTATAAAGCTATAAAGTAATATATCTAGCTTCCGCCAGACCACCTTCCGTATTGAACTCCGTATTCAAAAAAGGAAGGTGGTCTGGCTGAAGCTAGATATTTTACTTTATAACTTGTTACATATGGATATTTTTCTTACACTAACAATGTGCTTTGCTTCAGAAGGCCTTTATTACTCAGCCCCCACCCCTTGTGTGGAATATGTTTATTATGGATGGATGCACTTTCTTGAGCTTTATACTCGTTGGACCCATTCACTGCCATTATAAAGCTTAGATGCGTCAAGATATTTATAATATAACTCCAATTGTGTTCATCTGATAGAAGAAAGTCATATACACCTACAGTAGGATGGCTTGAGAGTGAGTAAAGCTTGGGGTAATATTCATTTTAAAGTGAACTTTAACTAATCAGCATTGAAACTGTTGCCTTAATTAAGATTTACTCCACTTTCTGATTCTGATAGATAATAAATAAAAACAGGCAGGCACCAAAACAAGTTCAACGGAACAGCAATAATGAAGCATACAGCTTGATCTTGAGATTCAGTTCTGTGTTTCAATAAAGTAAACCAGCTGATAGGGAAAGTTACACAGGAGTAACTTGGTCTTCAATTCTTGAATTACTTTCTCTTCTTAAAAATCTAGGAAAGAAACCCATACTGATCAGGTAGACTTTCATTTAGTTGCACAGACACTGAAATACTTTCAGTGTCCTGCAGAGTAATAGTGATTCTCCTTCTCTTATGCCGTTACATGTACTTCTCTGTGCCATATGTAATGACCATTTCAGTTTATTCTTCCCATATGATATTAGTGGCACACATAAAAATACATCCTCAGAAAACTCCTGAAGCAATATGTATACTTTTCTCACTGATTGTCTACTTTGAGCCGGATTCTGAGGCAAAGAAACTCTAGGCAAAATTAAATCGAGAAATACAGGAATGTCAAAAGAGTCTGGCTGTTTTGAGAAGTGTAAGAAGGTAACCTCTGGGTGCTGGGGAGTATTAAATAAGTTGGAATGTGCAGGTCTCTGTCCAGTTTCTTTAATTAGCACAGCAGATTGCCAAAGGCTTTGTTTGTTTCATTTAATCAAAAGTATGGGTCAGCATTGCATATTAACTGTAAACTGTTCCTGAGAGCACCAAAACACTCTCTATCTATCTATCTATCTATCTATCTATCTATCTATCTATCTATCTATCTATCTATCTATCTATCTATCTATCTATCTATCTATCTATCTATCTATCTATCTATCTATCTATCATCTATCTATCTATCTATCTATCTATCTATCTATCTATCTATCTATTTATTTAATTTGATTTTATTTTAGATTCTTCTCAGATTTTACTGTAAGTCATTTCTCACAGAGGGCCGAGTAACCTGTATTTACACTTGCTAGTTTAGTTTAATTGGCTTTCTTCACACTTGAACAACCACTCAGATTTGGTAAACTTAGCAGACAAATAGAATTAATGTCATCAGAATAACTCTGCATAAGAGTGTGCAGTGCTCAATACTAGGAGAAAGACCTATTTTCTCAGTTTGTATTTGATTCATTACAGTACACTGGTGTGAAACAGTAAGTACACAACATGAAAATGAGGACCAATATAAGGACACATTTCAAATTATGGAGGGTCTAACAACTTTGTAGACGCCAGTATAAGTGATGATAAAGCAGTCGTCCCTGATGAGAATGAGTTATCTGAAAAACAAGTCAGTAAAAAACATGAAGATGTGTCTTCTGTGAATCTGTAATTGAAATATCACTATTTCAAGAAAGGCACACAAATTATTTGTAAGCAATGGTGCAACTGCTACTGCAGCTTAAGTGTTTTCTAATTTGTTTATCCTCATTATTCTTGAAAAAAATAAACAAATATTGAGACTAGAAAAAAATGTGGTTGCTCTATAATACATATCAGAATGCAGTATTTATGTTTTAGTGTGTATGAAAGGGAACTACAGTATATAACAGTATATATGCAGCATATATGCAGTAATATTTACTATACTGTATAACGTTTAGTATACTAGACTTTTAAACTGAGATGAAATTTGATATTTCTATATACAGTATATGTTGCAAAATAAAAAACAACCCCCACTGTATATAAATGTCAAAGCAGTAAATTAGGAGTTTATTGAGGGAAAAGTTGTAGTTAATAGTGAATACATGTTCCCTATACTAAAGTGTTACCGAAATTTCCATGAAATTAAACTACTTCACAGTAATACAAGTACTGTAGAAGGCTTTATGGGCAAGGACATAACTACTGGCTCTGATTCTGTCTTTTGCTACCTCAGGACACACAGCTGTCACACTATGGAACTCTGTTAGTGCAGTTTTTTGTCCAACACAAAACCAGCACTATGTGAAATGAAGACATGGAGGTAACCACAGCCAAGGCAGAAGCCTCAGGTAACCAAAGAAAATTCCACTGTCAAGCTTTTGTGGGGTGGAAGGCTGGAATTTTGTTCACAGCTCAGTTGCCCTTAAAAAGAACCAACTAGATACAAAGGGATAGGAAGCAGAGGAGAGGTGTAAATGGGATTTCTATTTTTTCCATGTGGTTGAAAACCACTCTATGTGCAACTCAAAGGCCAGGGAAGTAATTATAGAGATGAACAAATGTAGAATGGTATACATCTGTATCATACTTTAAAATTGTGTTATAATTTAATAACCAGTTTATCCTGACTTGTCTTTATTATTCTTGTCTTCCATGAAGAAAAACTTCCATTCACTCAAAAATGGCTAAATGTAGTAGTAATTAAAATTAAATACAAATGCAGTTCTGCTCTATTGCAGTAATTTAATTTATCTTCAAAGCATTGAGTATTGTATATCCTCTATTTATCCTGTTTCTGTTTCTTATCCTGTCATTTATTTTAATGGTTTCTGCTCATGTGACAGTCTGGCCCAAAACACTATTATACTATCTTAATCAATAATAATGATGAGAAAAAAACAAAAAACAAAAAAAAACAAAAACAAAACAACAAAAAAACAATGATCACCACAGTACATAGAAAGCAAATTATATAGCAGCTTTTTCTGAATTATTCTTTCTCATTCTGACTGAATGTCTTTGTGCTAGCATCAGTTTATCTTATTTTCTTCCTATAAGACTACAGCAGATTATGACATAACACAGCTGATAGAAAAAAAAAAAAGTGGCTTCTGGGAATGGAGAAAATGGTACCAATATTAGACAACAGCCAATAATCCTTCTTTTAGACTTCTCTACACTCTCTGTGAATGAGAAAATAAATATTGACTAATCGCATCATTGGTCTGAGAGATCACAGCTGTTTCTTCTAAATACAGAAGAAACAAATCCACATGCTTACACGGGTATTGCACAGCTAAGTGGAAATGGATCATTTTGGGGTTTTATTTTTTTGACACACTGTGGCACACAATCACATTCCATTTCTAATTTAGAAAACTGCTACCTGCTCTTTTTTCGAGCTTTACTGCAGCAAAGAAGGCAATACTTGAACTTTGGTGGGACGCAAATGCATGTATTTTTCTGACATTGACAAGTTATGCCTGTCTATAGATCCAACCTGTGATTGGCACAGGCAGTTAACGTGTGAGTGACCGTCCCACCCCCACCGCTCAGTCTGTTCACCTTTATGCCTGCCTATCTTTGGCCTTATTTAAAATGAGACATGTGCAACATGAGCTAAAGACGTGTCAGATTGTTTTTCCCCCTTAGCATCTCTTATTCATTAGAAACACTTTAATTGCACCCCAGAGTTTCCAAATGCTCAGATATCTAACTATCTGCCTTCAACTGACACGGATTGGCTCAGCTGGCACATTCATTGTGCAATCGGCAAGTAAAACCCATTATGTGCATAAGACAAGTTGCACATTTAAACAAACATTTGAAAGAAAATAATGTTCCCACACTGTCTCTGAGTAATTCATATCATAAAGTGTGTTTCATCAGGCGTTTCACTCTTTCACATGAACAGCTTGAGTATCAAAGCTGGGTTTTTTGCCTCTGGCAGCAATAATCTGAGTTTGCATACTGCAGATCACACTGATCTTTGGAACAGTCCTCATTTGCAGCATCTCTCCATTTACTGCACTTCAGTTACTCAAAGGCTAATTCCAAATGTGTGCTTATTTATTGTCTGCCAAACACTGCTAGGATTTGTACCCAACCCAATAAACGCTGTTACAACCACCTGCCTGCTTGCTTGCCCACTCATGGAGTTTAAAAGAGACTTCACACTGAGTGCGATTAAGCTACGCAAATGTATGATGCGATGACGCTCTTTAAGCGAAACAATAGATCCCGATGGAACTATTCAGACCAGGCATGATCAAAAGACACTTATTTAAGAAACTCACTTTTTTTTTTAAAGACATTTATTTATTTACTCACTTGTGCCATCTCAACAACAACAACGGAGTGTCTTTAAAAACCCTCTTTTGTGCAGAACTACTTCCTTCTGCCACAGATTCAAATCTCAAGTTGACTGTTTGACCAAGCCTCCGTTACTGATTCTAAAACGTTACTTTAGAACTAGTAACGAGGGAATGTTAAGTCACTTCATTGAAGCTTACTGTATTATGCAGAGTAGAGTATTATTGTATTACGAGAGAGAGAGAGAGAGAGAGAGAGACTAAACGAGTGTATTACCTGCATCTGATAGCATTCATTCTTCAGGCCGATGTCCATAATATTATATCTATTATAAAAAAAATCAGTTTGAATGTCCACTGAGGAAAGTGATATCTTTGTCTTTGTCCTTTTAAAAGTTAAGGGATTTCTCATGACAGCACTAAAACAACTTTGTTTACAACCTTTCCCTTTCAATTTGCTACTGACTCATAAAGACACTCTTTGCAGCCATCTAATGGTGTAATAATGTAATTTTCACTGAAGTCCTAATCATAACCACTAATGGACCCTTTCTCATCAGGAAAATACGGCTTATTATTTAAAAAATTAATATTTATTGAACAAAAATATTTAAATGAACAACAATAGCCATTAGACAATGGGAAATAAACACAAGCAAATAATTCAGTCAAATGTAAAAAAGCAGTGCTCTAGTACATATAAAGTTATGAAACTTAATTTTCGCCTTAACCCAAAATGATTACTTACCCCAAATTAATTATATCTCATGTTTAACCACTATCTATATAATATAAGAGCCAGCAGCAAATTCCTGAAGGACTAGCTGAGATTAAGCTGTTCTCTGTAGGTACATGAGCTGCTGAATGGCCGCTGATGGCCTGGAGCTCGCATCTGCGAAAGCATGTAAACAAATTGTAGAATAGGTGTTATGTTCATATATGAGTCACATATGTGAGGTCTAAATAACTATATTTTCACCTTAAAAAACTACATTCTGTGACACAACAACAGTGGTATTTGTAAAAATAAGGTGGATTTGCTTGACCACCATTTCAGTCGCTGCAAGCGGAGCGATACAACCGGAGAAACGGTTCCAGTGCTGATACTGGGAGAATATCGCACGACTCTCAGCCAGTCAGATTCGAGAACCAGGAAGAACTCTTGTATTTATATACACATAACAACTGGGAAATATATTGAGAACCACTGCACTAAGTACAGGACATACTATATAGGAAGAAGTAGAAGGAGAATTTTAGCCAATGGATAACTCAATAGCTATTTTTAGCTTTAAGGTCAACAAAAATAATGTCTTATTTAATTGTAGTTACAATTAGTATGAAACCGCAAACTGCAAACCGCATGCATCATTTACACTGAAAATCTAAACAATTTTTGCTAGCATAAAAAGTTGCTGCCTTATAAATTCTTTTTATACACAAGCATTATTTATTTATTGTTTTTACAGTAGCATACGACTTTCTTTATTGATATTTGCAGGCTGAGTTTAATAACTTAACTTAGCCTAACTTAAATAAGCAGTGACAGTATCTCAGAAAGATAAACATAATGGCTTTCCAGCTTTGTAAAATTACAGTCAAGTCACAAACAACATTTGCTGGCATTTTTCCCATAACCCCAATTAGTATTTTGTGCTATGTTCTTTCAAGAAAGCTGGATGAGGGCAGAAGCTGATTAAGGGCAGGGTGATTGCTCCTCTATGGACAGTGATCTCCTAAATGTTAAAAAAATAAAGTGTTTTTTTTTTAAGGAAATGTCAAAATTAAACTAACAATTTTTAAAAGCACTTAACCATAACCAACACATAACCACAAATGTCACATTAAATGTCTGGTTCCCAGTGTTCATTGGTTCAACCTAAAATAAGACTATTCTCATTAAGGTACTGAAGCTTAAATAGCCCTTGGGTTCATTCTTGAAAGTCATGACATAGGTCGATGATCTTTTTAGTTGAAGTCTACCAGTTAACATTAACTGGTCATGCAATTCCTGTCAAAGGTCAACTGTTGAGGTGAATTAAAAACAGAGCTCAATCAGTCTACAGATGCTATGACAAATCCAATTTTCTAGGAATGCATCAACACCATCTCTAGAGACTCAGTATGTGTCCCAATAATTTCTTTCCATTACTCACAGATACCAAAAGCTATTTTTAGTAGGATAATGCTGTAGTTTTAGTACAGTGGAAGTACAGTGGAACCGTATTTGGTGATTTATAAACAACCAAGTCTCTTATACTCACCAGGGCTTGCATTTATTTGATCAAAAGATTTCCTGTTTTCTATTTTAAAATATTTTGATATAATTTAATTTATTCCTGACATGACAAAGCTACATTTTCAGCAGCCATTATTCCAGTCTTCAGGGTCACATGATCTTTCAGAAATCATTCTAATATGCTGACTTGCTGCTCATGTTTTACTATTATCAATGTTGAAAACAGCTTAATATTTTTGAGAAAACAATGATACTTTTTTTTTTTTTCAGGATTCTTTGATGAATTGACTAGAAATTTCAAAGCATTTATTTAAAATATAAATCTTTCATAACATTACATAATGTAACAATGTCTTTACAGTTACTTTTGATTGATTTAATGCATCCTTAATGAATAAATGCACAAATGTGCACTTGGCTTTACATAGACCATCTGAACAAACACTTCTTTACAAAAAATCAGACTTTCCAACACTGCATGTGAGGCAGAAAGAACATTTTAGCAAGGCATGTCTGTGCACAATATTATGGGACATTAAAAAAATAATAATAACAGTTAGCATTTTGTTATACACTCTTCGGATTAAAGGTTACAAAAGGAGCTTTCGCAGCTATGCCATAGTAGAACCATCTTGGGTTTCCCAAATAACCTTTCAGTAGACAGTTCTATTAATAATCTATATAACCCTTTTCAACTATAAAGAACCTTTTGTGCATTGAAAAGGTTTTATAGATGTTAAATATTCTTCATGGAAACATCTATCTATGCCATTAGAGAACCATTTTTTTTTAGAGTGTGTATACTTCTACTTGTTGGGGGGAAAAAAGTAGTTTGTTACTTGAAAGCTGCACTATTAGGAAAGCAACTGAACCACCATCACATTACAGAAATATATAGTTAAGTATAGTCAGAGTTGCAGCTTACCACACTGAATTGCAGAATAGACTGATGTTACAGCTTTATCGTGCTAACCAGGTACAATAGTGAGAAACCATCATGCTGATCAAGGAACTGAACCTCAGTGACAGTCCTTTTTGTTGTATTAACAGTTTTAAGACACCTACATTAAATGTTATGCCATTTTGACAAGCTCTCTGAATATTCATAGACTCTCCAGCCTAAGAGTGCTGTGGGGGCAGGTGCTGACTAACTGCAACATATGGAACCAAAGATCACAAACAACTGTGCACACGACAAACCTGATGGAGGAACATGCATCACAGTGAACCACGTGCACAGAGCATTATCTGAAATTGTGGCCAACAGGTGCACTTGTCGAACAGGATTGAAGTTTGATTTGTGATTATTAGTGTAATTCTTGCCCTGGGTAGCACCGCAGTCAGTGCGCGTGTGACTGGAATCACTGACTCGGTTACACTGCACGCAGAAAATAACAGTAGAGTCTCTTGAAGCTTTTCAAAGACATTCAAAGAGACATTTTCTCATGCCAATCAATGAGAGGGGTTGTTGGGATATTAGATAGAGCCTTGCTGAGGAAAAATGGGATTTTCCCAGTATGATTTTACAGATACTGATGTGCTTTTTGAAATCGATAGATACCATGGTGAGGAGGAAGAAATTGTATTTCAATGCTTTCTGTATGATGCATTTAGTCTCTGGTCAAATATATTTACCCTAATATTTCAAAATTGCCAGCTGGAACACTGTTATGTGCTACGAATAAGGGGTATATACACCCAGTATTATAATATAAATGTTTTCACAATATCATTACAAATTATATTTAGTATATTTACTAATAATTAAATATTAATTATAAGTAAATAATTAAAAACAATTCTTTAAAGAAGTGGTAACACTTTCCAATAAGGTCTCGTTTGTTAACAGTTAATACTAACAGTTAATATGTATTAACTAACATAAACTAACAATGAGCAATACATTTGTTACAGTATTTATTAATATTTGTTAATTTCAGTTAATTAAAAATCTAGCTGTTCATTGATTGTTTATGCTAGTTCAGTGTACAGTATGAGTTAATGTTTACTAGGACCTGAAGGAGACATGAGCACATGTTTGGTCACATGCTGTCAAGGCTCCATTGTGAGTTCATTTTAGACTAGGAAATACATACACATTTAGTCAGGGCCGTCCTTAGGGTGGTGCGACCGGTACGATTGCACCGGGCCCCATGCTTGAGGGGGCCCCGTGGTGAACGGACTGAGTGCGATCTGGTGGGGTGGGGGGGGCTCCACTTCCGCTACCTCGCACTGGGCCCCGCCCCGTGCTTGGGACGGCTCTGGAAGCAGTGGTAGTGATGGCAGAGATGAAGAATATAAATCATAGATTGTGGAAGTCAGGCATTTGGATACATTATTCTATGCAAGATGTGATCTATACTTCAACCAGAGGTCAGGAAAGATGTCTGTTGGCCTCACCACACTGACAAGGGATGCTCCAAAAATGGAGATGCTCCAAAATCAGGGATGCTTCAAAAATGCTCCATCAGTGACTTAATCCCAGTGTCTCACAAATCCCTCGGGGTACACTTGATCTAATGGATAATCAGTGCAATAGATAACAGGCCATTTGGGAGAGCTTTTTTCTTGTGATTGCTACAGAACCAATTGCTGAGATGGCAGGTTGAAGCATGTCATCTCTTTGGGCTCTTTATCCCTAGCAGACATCATCGTGTGTCTGATCTCTGAATAACATCAGTTAGAAACAAGACATGCAAAGCAAACAATATAACATACATGATATTCACATTAAAGATCATAGCTCAGTCCATAGCCCAGTCCAGACTGATGGTATGAATGTGTTCGACCAACCAGTCCATACAAAAAGAGTATGAGTAGAAAAATAAAATATCCAAACTATTAGTCCCTGCTGGAGCAATGAAACAAAGTTTGATGAGCCACAGCTCCCACACCACAGAGCAATTATGAATCAAAGATGATAGGACACTGAATTTAAATTAAAAAAGAATAAGAAAGGTGGGATTAGACAGCATAGCAGGGTGTATCTGGGGGAGATACAGAAAAAAAAAAAAAAAAAAATCTTACATTTTTAATAAACATCTTAAATTTAATTCTGTACATTTAATTGTATTCATAAAACTCATTGTAGGACATATTTGTTCTAAAACATTTTGTTCATAAAATCAGGTAACTAAATGATTAAAAAAAAAAAAAAAAAAAAAAAAAAAAAGCTAATTAAAAAGGTAATTAAGTCTTTAAAGTCAATAATAATATAAGCCGAGTTCTGCAGGTATGGATGTTGTGAAGCTGATAAAACCATTTAGTGCATGTTTTATTCAGACATTCATGTAAATAATAAATTAGCTGTTTCTGAAGCACCACTCAACGTTGATTTTTGTTTACTTATTGATGGTGACAAACAGTACACATTAAACAAGACTCAAAGGAAACAGTTTAGAATGAGCTGGAGTTAGCCTGCTAAGAGAGGAAGAGAGTCTTTAATGAGCCGCAGAGTAAATGTGGGCTTGCCTGATTATTACCTTGATTCATTGCAAATAATTCTTAACATATGTAGCATGGTAACACCATCATACAGTAGCTTACTGCTCATATAAACAGTATGGAAGAAATGATATACATCTAAATCTCAGAGACGTGTAAAATTATTCATTGGATACAATGTCTTTAAGACTGTGCTATGAAATTTTATATGTCCATGTCACCCTTTAAAGAAGGACCCAATAAACTACATGCTTGGTGGTAAAATAGTCAAAAAGCTCATTCAAAGGAGAGAAGCTAGACACATTCAAAGTCATATCACCTTTACACAGAAAATAAAATACTATGTATCAATAACCAAAAAAAAATATTCTGCATACATACCTAAGATTGCAGAAGAAAGCCAAACTCAATATGAAACATATTAAAATCACTGAAAGAAAGCATCTGCCATTAGAATTTATGCTCTTGCTGTCTTCCAATATCTCTGTCTATGAAGACACAGCAGTGTAAGGCCCAAATCCACAGTCATGGGAGCTACAGGCACAGGGCTTTTGGACAGCTTTGGACCCATTTGTTAGGGAAGCATAGGAGATTATCCAGATCAGGGCCCATTTGTTGGGGATCTCAGGGCCTCTCCTAGACTCAAATCCCTATAGGTCTCAGGCAAAATGTCACTTAATATCTGGCAATGTGGTGATTTGAGAATTTGGACTGAGCTCCATTCAGGAGATTGGTTTGCTGGCTCGACAGACCCACACCAAATCAACAATGACATTTTCCTCAGTGCTTCATGCAAACTGTGGGGCAATCCACATGGTCCTCATGCAGTCCTGATCAAACACATAACTGCACAGTTGGGTTGACTCTCTGCACTTAAATCAACCATCATTATCATCATAACATTTTTATTTTTTTTTTAATTTGGCTGACGCCTTTATCCAAAGAAATTGACAGCATTTGTTTATCAGCCTATGTTTCCTGGAAACCAATATACCATGACATTGACACCAGATTTCTGCTTTCACATTTCTGCTTTGAAATTGTATGTGCCTCACCATTTGCTTCTTCTTCTTCTTTATAAGTGGTTAATAAAAAGGTTAGGTTTTAATATTTAATGCTTTAACTATAGGAATTGACACTTCTGTCATAATTTACTCATTCCAAGTCTGACTTCAGATTTGGTTACCACTGACTTCCATTGTTTAGACAAAACAACAACAAATAATAATAAAAAAAAGACAGAGAGACAGTAGACAGTTCTCAAAATATATTTTGTTTTCATGTTTCAAAGAAGAAAGAAAGTCATAAAGGTTTGGAACAACTTGAGACTAAGAATAAAATGTGCATTTTTGGGTGAAGTATCACTTTAACAAATAGAACCTAAAATGTGTGTTACTGTTTATCTGAAGTTGCTTGGGTTTGAATGTCACACACATACCCCTTCTTCTAAACATTGTGACTTTGTTTCTCTCAGAATGTAGACACAATACTATGCAATACCAGCTCCCACGCACACAAACAACCAATAACAGAACATTCCTCTCCACATGTGCATGAATGTTAACCTTTAATTGTGTGTCATTGTGGGCACCCTTTAAACAAATACTCTCTGCGATGGAGAACAAAATAATTGTACTATTATCTGTCTGAGGGGAAATTGCTATCAGCCCAGCACGTCCTACCTTCTCTTTGCCTTGTCTAATGGGAGCACAGAGTGATTTGGCTCCCTCCAAGACAGTGCCTTTGATAGAGTGATAGCAGTAGAGCACTTTCTCCAAACACAGTCTGTTTTCATTAAACTGCTAATCTAAAATCAATCAAGCAAAACAGATTTACTAGCCAAGAGGCTTTTCCTCTTTTTTTTTTTTTTTTGCATCATCCATCGAACCCCCAACTCCATTTCACTCAGAAATGGGAAATAGTAAAAAGAAAAAAAGTCCACAATGTACTATAAAGTTTGTAATTTCCATCAGTTCACTGTATTTAAGGTAAAGTAAATGCAACTTTTGTGTAGATCACCTATGCTACTTAATGTGTGTTTCCACCTATGCTTATGACCTTTCACTGCCTCTCTCTCTCTCTTTTCTCAGGTGAGTGATACCTGCCAAAAAGTATTCATTAGCCTTCTGCCATTCTGCTGACGGGCTACTGGAGCATCGCCCAGACCTGCACAGAATCAAAACATGTCTTTAAGAAGCATATTTGTGCAAAGTCAATTAAATAAATACATTTTAAAAAATAAACAAACTTCACATCCTCTGTTCTGTCCATGTCCTCTGATAAAAAGCACTTAATTTCTATGACATTTATGAAATATTTATCTGAAAGCAGGCAGAGAGATTTGGTGCATTTTGTTGGACTCTGTGATTTGGTTATTTCAGTTATTTGTAGCAGGTTTAATGGGAAAGTGGACAAATAGAGCTGTTTTCATCATTGATGGTGAAACCTCTGACTACAGTATATGATTTTTAATTACTTTTTTGGTCACGCTTTATTTTAGATATAACTACTATGCACTTGGTTGAGTACAATGTACTTATTGTGTTTTGTTGTATTGCAAAATACTTTTGCTGCTATTGAGGTGGGATACGGCTAAGGTTAGTGACATATCAATTCATTTAAAGGACTGAACTGAGAAATAACATTTTCCTTGATCTTTTGTACTATAAAAACATCAAGTGAGTTTCAGAACTCAAAACTAGTCCAAAAACAGCTTTTATTGAAACCAAGCTCCAAAAACCACTAGCTTTAGATTTTGTCACATTATGCCATAATAGTGAGATGAAAGACCGCCTCTGCAGAATCACATCAACGCCTACTTTTACATCATCACATATTTAGCCCCACCCACTGGCGAGTTAGTGAGACGAGGAGAGAAGAGCGATACAGGATCACTGGACTAAACATAACTAAACATAGCTTCCAAAAGATCCTAATGCTAGTAAAGTGGTCATTTATTTTCAACTATGTGAATGTCACAGTAGAGCATTATTTAATTGTTTGGTACATTTCATTGTAAATTCTTTGGTAAATCAATTGCAATTCGGCCCAAGCTTTGCAAACAGACTTTTATTGTTAGATATGGACTTGACAGTAATGTACAACATGTAAGTAACCTTGTTAATTCTAATGCCTGATCTGTGATCAGTGATTTCTGATATGCAATGATTCATGTACAGTCAGACGTTCTTTGTCTCAAAATCGTTTATTGCTGTTTATGCGTCAGTAAATCAAGCCAGTCACTAAACAGCCTAAACAACATATTGCTTCTCTTAGTAGCATGAAAATAATCTGTTATTTAAAACTGTGCTTAAATTATATACAGAAAGCAATCAAAGAACCTTTTTTCCTTTATGATCACTGCAGCTGTCAATCACACAGTGCAAGTTTATCAAGTTCTGGACCCTCACCAACCCTTACGGAACAAAAATATATGGGAATATACTGCAAAATATAATGCGATATATTACATAATACATTTCCATATATGGGAAACTAGTGCTTATATTTTTCAATATACTGCAATATATGCATTGACCATGTTGATACATATAAAATATTTAGAAATGAAGACAAAAATAGCATAAAGTCTTATAAATGTGAATGTATTGTACACACATATATACACACATTCATGGAATGAGTTACAATCAGTGGTTACAACAGACTTCTAGTTCCCAGCATGCTTTGCTTCTGCCTGTTAAAGGAGAGTAAATGTTAAAATTAAGTGCTATTTCCTGTGTTTTGGTCAATATTGATATAGGGGGAGATTTGTTAGTGTTTAAAGTTGTATTTATTTTGGAATTAAAAAGGTTTTCTGGTATGTGTGAGTTTTTGGGGTTACCATTATGCTGAAGAGTAGAGCCTGTGTTGAGGTTTATGATTGCCTGAACACCATTATTTAAAAAGTAACAATTGTGCATGCTATAGCACAGTAATAGTCTCTTTGGTAACGTTTAAAATGTAAATTATTATAAAATATAAGAAATGTGTTACATAATATATTGTACCATATATGTGTTTATACTGCATAGTAAATATATCTGCAATATATTATGCATGCAGTACCATATCTGATCACATCTATAGATTATGAAGTATATTACTGAATATAAAATTACATACATTATGATATATGTGTAAACATACCTGGATTACACACTGTATGTGTAAACATACCTGGCAATAAAGCTCTTTCTGATTCTTCTTCTGATTCTGATATATTAGTAAAAATATTATCACATATTTTTCAATATATGAAAAGCGGCAATCCCTTATGTATTATTCAATATATTGTCATATATTTACGCAATATATTTTTCTGTATATTTTCAAATATACTGTTAAATCATGTAATATATTGATCATTCATATATAGGGAAATATATTTTCTTTCCATAAGGGAAAACCCCTGTTATAATCAATGATGCTGTCTTCACTGAACAATGAATCTCTTGTTTACATTGTGTTTGCACAATTTTGTTGATAAAAGCATTTGTGAGAATGCGGAAATCAAGTTGCAATGACAAGATCACTGCACTTATGCACTCAGACATGTCTGTGATTGGCTACAATAATTATCACTGCAGACTTTAATGCCACGGGAGTAGATCTAAATATAATGCTTTAATCAACACTTTTCATGATTAGTTTACCTCATCAGCTGTGATAGTGAAAACATAGAAAAAGATTTCAAGAGAGTTACACATGTAATACTTATTTCATATGCAAAGATGTTGGCCAATCACAGCAGTGGGCGTTTACATTGAAATCTCACAGCAGACACACTCCTTCCAATGGAGCGTTCAAATCAGAGGGCTAAAATCAAGAAAATGGTCTTTTATTTCTAAATTATTACAATTTATGATGTAAAAATCATACTAACATTATATGCAACATTATTTTTAAAAAAATGCAGTTCATGACCCCTTTAAATGTATTATAAATTTAAATGTTAGTACACAATAGTTAAAGACACTTAGTTAAAAAGGGTCCCACTTTATATTGAGTTTTATTGTCTTTTTTTTTTTAGCTTGGCAATGTTCATATTCCCTTTCTTTTATGGAATTGAGCCCTGTGAATACGCAATATCTTCTTTAGTGTTAAGCTGGGTGCACACTGTATGATTTATAATAGTCCTTTACGACTGTTGCTTGTCAGACTGTATGAATATGATCCCTGTTGTAAGCCATGCCACTCTGTAGAATCTCAGCTGTCAATGTCAGACTGTATGGCAGTCAAGACATGGTAAAAATGGATGCATACTTGTTTGGAGTTTTACATCATCATGACACGTTCAGTGACTGTCAGCTGCATTTACATGTGGGATTGATATGGTGGCTAGCAAACAAAAATTTCTCTTGAAAAGAAAACTGGAAAAAAACAAAGACGTGTGTGTGTGAAGCAAGTGGTGGTTTGTTGTTGTCTCAGTAATAGCGTCATCACGCTCTAAAAAAGTTGGGTTAAATATGGACAAACCCAACAGTTGAGTTAGATGTTTGACCAACCTGCTGGGCAGTTTTATTTAACCCAATTACTATATTGCTCACATAAAATGAACCCGAAATAGGTTGGAAATTAAAAACCAGACACATGATTACTAGAGGCAACAATAATAAAAGGTGAAAATTTATTAATGAGCATTTAACCCAACCGCAGGGTTAAAACAACCCAATCGCTGGGTTTGTCCATTTTCAACCCAACGTGGTTTTTTTTTTTAACCCAACATTTTTTAGAGTGCAGATTCTGCACTCCTGCTGGTTTTTGATTTGACGGTTGTCGTTGGAGAAGCCACACTGCAGGACTGCGCCTCAAAGATTCTGACTGCCAGAATTTCATTAGAGGTAAAACTTGATCGCAATGGTCATTAATTGCCTGTCAGTGAACATGTCAAACTCACTATCAAAGACTTCAGATTTGGCTCAGGATCAGAGGAATCTTTTGAATTCAACAAAATTGGTCTCAGACAGCCAAATAGTGGCCAAAATCGTATAGTGTGTAACCGGCTTTACGTAGAAGAAAGTCATACAGGTTTGGAATGACATGAGGGTAGTAAATGATCACAGAATTGTAATTTTTGGGTGGACTATTCCTTTTCGGTACACCAGAGTTGTGCATAATTCAGAATTGAAGAATTAGGTCCCTTTAAAATCATGAGTTTAAATTGAATTGGCAACATTCCACAGGAAGATGAATTATCTACCTATAAACCTCAGGCTTTTAAAACTTTTCAAAACTTTAAAACAAGGCTTTGTCAGGTCAATATTTAGTTTAGGGTCCAATTCTCAATATTAACTAGTTGCTTATTAGCCTGCATATTAGTAGGATATTGGCTGTTTATTACATATAAATACCCAATAACTAAACTTAACAATTACCTTACTAACTATTAATAAGAGGTAATTAGGAGTTTACTGAGGCAAAAGTCATAGTTAATTGTTACTTAATAGTGAGAATTGGACCCCAATCTAAAGTGTGACCTTAGTTTATCTTGACAAACTTTTCTAGTTAAAATTTACAGTTATATGAATTTCAATTTGTTTTAATAATTTGTTTCAAATTTGAATGGCAATTCTGCATCCTGTTTACTACTGCAATCCAATTTCAGAATTGAATTCCATTTCATTTTGAATTGTGAATAACCCTGCCGTAATCAATACCAATGAGACCACTATTACTTTAGTCCAACCCATTCTTACAGATCATCATCAAACAAAACTGCATAATTAATGTAACCATCAATCTACTTCAGTGAAACCACAAGTGTGCAAGCGTGTTTCTTTTGCCCTTCTCAAACAGTGTTTTTCATAAGGTTAAGTGACAGCTATCGACCATGTCTCAGTCATCACATCTATGAGTGCTGGCACTGTCCTTCTCCCATCGCTTGCACGCACCCCTCTCGTGACAGCCATCTGCTATGCTCTTTGAAGTCCTGCCCTGACCTGCACACTGCCGGGCTTTAGCTTTTTCCTCTCTTGACATCACTCAACTGTAACTTGATGACTGTAGGATTTTTTCTATCCCCTTTTCTAAGATGAAATCATCCACAATAACCATGCAAAGGATAAATAAATAAATCCAACAATCAATCAGTCCCACCGGTACTGCAGTGTCCTCCTCTGCCTCTTGTATTGTGAATATAATTTGCAGACATATTCCAATCAGTTTATCATGTTTTGTGCGGTTGCCTTGGAAACTGGGAGCTCTGTCAACCCCATTTTCTTATTGACAGCACTGCAAGCTGGGTAATCACCCCACATGAGTACAGCTTACCACATCGAGAGAAGAGCAACAGACACATTACATTTGCGAGGCTTCAGTTTACACAGACTGAATTCTAATAGTCTTCCATTAAGATATTGAGAAGTAATTGCTACTTCAGGCTGTCTTCATGTAAAATTTAAAGCTCTTCACTTCACAAAGATCATGCTACAACACTTAGCAAATGCTAATTTATATGTAGGCTAAAAGTCTTGAAAATAATTTGATAGATTTTAATTGATTGATTCAGTAATTTACTGGAAAACACTGCTGTGATTGTCAGCATGCGACAAGAAGGCTCAATCAGGTCTTGCTGAATGAGACATTGATTTCACCCTATCCAGCTTTTACATCAGCCTGGCTTGGTCACTAGCCTTTAGAGACAAAAAACAAAGGCTTTGTCCCACCAATCTTACTCACTGTCTCACTGCACTTCTTAGCTCAAATAACAAGACTGAGCTTTTCAGCATTCGTTAACTGTACGAACAAAAGTTATATTAGGCATTATCACAAACGATAATCAACTACAATAACTTATTTTGCCACAACAATTAACAATTGCCTTAATGCTAGCATAGATGCTATGAAATAGCACACATTACTGAACACTGAGTCGGTATGAAAGAGAAGTTGCCATTGTCTTTTCCTCCCTATTGTGACGTACAGTATATTCAACGTGATCTCATTAGAAGATGTGTGTATTTTACAAGCAGCAACCTCCCCCAGTTTCTCTTGAAGCCAATACGGAAGTGACTTAAACTGCAATTCATCGAATGGCTAGTACGGACAGGCTCCAAAAGAGAGCAGAATCTTGTTAAAATGGCCAGCTTTACAGCAGAAAAAAACATGTTTACAGCCTGGATCAAATTGTGGTTTTGGTCTATACTGTTAATTTTGCCCTTCATGACAACTCTGAGGGGGGTGAATTGTTTTTATAACTCATCCGTTTAAATTATATTAACCCTTAAAGTTCTGCATAATTAAGGGCGTGGTCACTTGAGTGACAGGTAGATTGCCGCTGCTGTCTGTGAGCCGCCATGTTAGCTCAGTTAATTCCAGCCGCTGAATTAGGCATCTCAGCCGTATTTGTGCTTTTTTCTGGATTATTTTATACAATTATAAAATAACATGGCTTGCTGTGTTAATGGTCGAGACTTGAGAAAGATGTGCGTCTGTGTAGATGTGCACGCATGCGGAAGATAAACAGAACACACGCTGGATCATGGCATTGGCTAAAAGTTTTGTTTGCGAGATTCACTACAATGACAATGGTGGGAGGATATAAAACTCTGACAGCACTGCTTGGATATTATATAACTAAAACTGCTGCACTATTTTGAAAATACTTTGGACACGGGCTCATTTGTGAGAGTCCAATACGATCTTATACAGTTTTACAACATAAATGCTGCTCAGGTTGCATAATTTCTTGAAGGACGATGATAGAGAGCAGATCATTCAGAAGAAATGTGATGCAAACAATAGATAATATATCAATATTTCATGGATTTAACGCTTTTGTGGACAAAAAGTACTGTTTCTTGTTTTTCAATGGACACTCATGAACATTTTACCCAATTAAGTTCCACAGATTGGATTTATCTCACGATCACTATTTCATTATAAAGGTATGGAATCCCATTTGATTTTGCGTGTTGTTATTTGCACACCCGACGCAAATTAATTAGTGGTGTTGGAGCATCTATATCTTAAAAAAGACACCGTAGATTGACAGTAAACCTTTAGAACTTTCTTATCTTCATTAATATTTTAGATAGTATCTAAGATAGATAGATAGCTCCTTTGCCTGCTAACATGATCACGTCGAGCCAGCGGGCGTGGTTTCAGCAACCAGTCACCTTGGTTCCAACCACGTCCCGCCTCTTTGCCCATTTTCAGTTATCCGGGAGTGACATGTGGTGACGCGCAGCTAAGATGGCAGCTGCCTCATTTTTGCTTAAAAAATGCTCTTCAGAAATCTAGGGGTGACGTCACGGACACTACATCCATATTTTTTTACAGTCTATGGTATTTCTATGTCAAGTGTTGTTCTATCAAACGTACATTTACTTAGTTGCGCCTGCCCATCTAGAAGCATTATGACATGGTTTACGGCACTGATATCAAACGCTCATTGGTTCTCACCTGCCTCGTCACAGGATTGCGACATCGTGTTTCAGTGGATTGACATTTGAGATGAGTGCGCGCCTTCACAGAGAGATGCCGGATTCATATTTTCATGGATTAGTAACTTAAATTCTTCTCTGTACCCAATAAAAACTATTACCGCCAGAAAGGACTGCGACTGCAACTCATCATCATTTGAACTTTTGGTACCACTTTTGACATTTTTGCAATAAATAAATTATAGTGATTACACATGTTTGTCTGTTATTCTTTTATTTATAACAGTACGTAGAGTTTTAAGAAATGGTTATGGATAGGTTTAGGGGTAGGTGTAGGATTAGCGGATTTATTTTGTTACTAAATTTTTACTAAAAGTGTCATTTTTATTTATTCTTTTATTATTTATTCTCACATTTATTCTGTTAATATTCTGTATAAAATTGGTATGTTTAGGTTCAGGGTGGGGTTTAAGGATCTTACATTTATCCATAAAATGATAATACATATGTCTTTATGACATAAAAGATTTGTAAATATTTTAAGTTTTTTTTGCTGTAAAAATGTAATAATGCTACGTTTAAATGCTGCCAATACGTCCATATTGTACATCTCAGCACCTATCCATACGTACAAAAATGTACATTTTATGTCTTTGAAAGTTACGTATTAATACCGACGTATTAACAACGAGACCAGGCTGGTATATCCGAGTGAAACGGCTTCTAAAACAAGAAAAAAAAAAAAAAAAATGTAGGGGACTTGATTTTGTCCATCGGGAATTGACTGGATTATTGTCATTTGCATTTCTGTGATCTCATGTGAGTGACAATTTGTCCCATTCTCATCATCAAGAGAAGAGATGTTGCTGCAAGAGGGAGGGAAAGTTATTTTGACTAAAAATTAAGCCTATGAGGGAACATTAATTAAAAAAAAATAAAAAATAAATCATTTATTATAAATATTGCATATTATTCAGTAGTCTTTAATCAAAAACATTAACATCCCCTCCCCCTCACAATGATTTTATGACTATATCTTGATTACGTGTACATCGGCTCTGAACAATAAGGTTGTCAAATGCCCAGACGAGTTTCATTTCTTTCCCTCCAGCAACCTGTCACACCACAACTGACTAGAATCTTGCATTTCGGATCTGCCTGCCTGCAGATTTCAGACGTGGATGCTTTTAAAAATACTGACCTACACTGAATTCATTCTGACTAATGTTTATTACGGAAGTTGCATTTTGAAAATAGAATCATAAATATTCATGGGCAAAGAGAAAAAGCATGAAAAAGAAAGTGCATTAAAATAGATTGTAGGCAAACAAGGTGAAGAGCAAATTAAGGTCCTGAAAAAGAAAAAGAGCTCAGAGAGTGGGCGAGCACTCTTTTAATCCAGCCTGAATTTATCCAGGAGAGAGAATGTTTGGTTGGTGACATTTTATACACACAGTCACCTCACACAGACAGACAAACCGAGAGAGGGACAGAAAAGAAAGAAGAAATGAGAGCGCAATCACAACCTCTCAATCCACCAATCAATCCCTCCAGAGCCTCCAGTGTTTAACCCCTGACTCAGAAAGCGGTATTATTCTGCCAATGAAAGTGATATTTCAGAAATGAGCAGCCTGCGCACATCAGGATATAAAGAGCGATGAGGAGAAGAGCAGAGCTGCGGGGAGGCCTGAGTCAGGGGAAGATCAGACCGCTCTGTGCTGCTGCCCAAAAGCAACACTCTTAGAGCAGCATAATAATGAGAAATGCAAAAAATTTATGAGGGCTGATTACCCAATGATGCCTATGACCATTTAAAAAAAAAAAAAAAAACATGAAGGAGAAAGACATATGGGGAAAATGAAAAATAGTGAGAAGATGTGCATTGTGGATGTTTTATATACAGAATATACTGTAAGCTATTCAAAAGTTTGAGGTCTGTACGGTTTTCTAATGCTGTTGAAACGCTTCTGTTACACTTACCAAGACTGCATTTATTTGAATACAGTAAAAGAGCAATATTGTGAACAAATATTACAATTTAAAATAACAGTTTTCTATCTTAACATATTTTAAAATGTAATTTATTCTCATGATGGAAAAACTAAATTTTCAGCAGCCTTCAGTGTCACGTGATACATCAGAAATACTTCTAATATGAGATTATCTTATTATTTTTTATTTATTTATTCATTCATTTGTGTGTGTATTGCTTAAAGTCGACATGAAATCAAAATTTACGTGTTTTGGCTTTTAGTAAGAATATGTTAGCTTTACTCTTATCTAGCAGTGTTGGGTGTAACGCGTTACCACTGAAGAAGTAAAGTAAGGGATTACTGTTCATTTTTAGGTAATTTAATTACAGTTACTTATAATGCGTTACATATTGTAAATTAGTTCAACAGTTCTGTTTAAATCAGTATTGAATTTAAAATCTAAATTTGTCGTCTAAAGGTAAAAGTGAACACTGCCTCTTTAAAATCGTTAACTATAGTGCAGTCGCGCATGAGTTTGTTGTCTGAAGATGTCGGCAGAAGCGAGTGGCTGTTTTGCAGAATGGAAATATTCCAATTACTTCACTTTTTTGACACAGGAAGGCAAGAACATTACGGTAAAATGTAAGCTATGTCCTAGGGAGAAAAAACTGTGCGCGCTCTCTAAGAAACAGTCTTCAGTCAGTGTGCTCTCAACCAAAGCGCACACACACAGCCGCCTCTCGCGAGTGTCAGATTTCCGTGGTTTATTACACATTAACGTTCAGAAACACACACAGTTGTGTCAAAATGCCCATCTTGCCGTATATTCGCGTTGGTTATGTGAATGTGAACAGCATGTGTAACAGCATATTGTCTCCGTCCATTAGGTCTTAGTCACAGCAGTCTTTAAAACATGCTACTGTCTACTATTGGCTGTGTGTATTATAAATGATAATCAAACAACAAAAGAAAAGCTTTAATAAGGATTAATCTATATTTAATTTATACAGTTATGACTATGCAGAGTTATTTTATATTTGATTATTCAATTTCTGTGGTATTTTTACTTACTAGCCTTCTATTAGACCTACCTGGAAAAAAATATATATATAGCATTTTATTTGTATTTTTATATATTTTTATCATGGTATAGAGTATCGTGCACTTTTGGTGGTATCAGTACTGACTAATAGATTTTTTGTTTAGTGACATCCCTATTTGTTACTAAAAAAAAAATAAGTATTATAAAATAAATAAAATTTTTATAGTATATGTTTTACAGTTTTTCTGATTTGCTAAAACACATTTCTTGAAATTTACTCTCACTTTCTCAAAATTTTCTCAAAATCACTTATCAAAACTTAAACACAAAGAAAGTCTGCAGCAGATTTTTTTTTCTCTCTATCTCTCTCTTTACAGTAGGCTAATTTGATTATTGTCAATCATTCATTCTGCCTCAGTATCTTGCCTCTGGGCATGGTCTGGCCACAGGACTTCATCTACATCACAGGCAATCCTCTCCCTTGCTAAACAACGGGGAAAGAATCCTTTAGCATGCCGAATCCAACCTTGAATAGATTCCAATCCTGTGTTGTCACACGCTGCATCTATTGACTGGAGGAGATTTTCCTGGGTATAAGGGTTTCTGTCATGCACCTTCCAGTGCCATGCTGAGAAAAATTCTTCTATAGGATTGAGGAAGGGAGAGTATGGTGGGGGGCACACATTTATAAAACATGGGTTATTGGTAAACCATTCACAAATTCTTGGACCACAGTGAAAGTTCATATTGTCCCAGATTACAACATACACAGGATTCTCTTCAAGCTCATGACCTCTCTGCTCACGTCTGAGAAGAGCATCCTGTAGAGCATCCAGAAATGTCATAAGATGGCCAGTGTTGTATGGCCCTAAAGTTACATGCCGGTGGAGAACCCCAGAGTTGCTGATGGCAGCACATATGGTCACGGTGCCACCACGCTGCCCAGGCACCTCTAAAATGGCACGTTGACCAATAATGTTGCGACCTCTCCTTCTCCTCTTTGTGAGATTGAACCCAGCTTCATCCA
The DNA here is from genome assembly GCA_037101425.1 of Elopichthys bambusa. NCBI lineage: Eukaryota > Metazoa > Chordata > Actinopteri > Cypriniformes > Xenocyprididae > Elopichthys > Elopichthys bambusa. The sequence continues at coordinate 19,071,963 of CM074432.1, read as the reverse complement.
AGAAGATGCATTCATGAGGCCTCTCCATGGAGTCCAGTTCAAACATTCTCTATATACAGGAAAAATATACTAAAATTACTTTACGTAAATTACATAGCATGCCAGGTGTCATGCCTCTGTATACATGTGCTGCTTAACATACAATACAGTAAAGATGTACTGTAATCCAGTAGTGGTTCAGTAGTTCACTTACTTGCACATACTGATATCGTAGCTCTTTTACCCTATCTGAATTTCTCTCAAATGGTACTCTATAGGCTTGTTTCAGACTTATCAGGTTGCATTGCAAAACACGGTAAATTGTGGAAAGACTCACACTGTTGATTCCTTCAAAATTGACGTTGTCTTCAACAACTCGCTGTTGTATTTCACGCAGTCGAATTGCATTATTTTGAAGGACCATGTTGACAATGAGAGTTCCTGTTGTTGTGAGAATCCACCCTGATGTGGCAGTCTTTCAATTCTACAAAAAGTTCATTTTGTTTGAACTGTACATAGTGCAAAACTGTATTGACATGTTTCCCCAAATATGTACTGTGCAATACAGACAAAGTATAGTACTGCAAGGAAGTTTTTTTTTTCTGTTCCACTTTCTAGAGTTTGGGTGGAGTGACTAACTGGAGACATTCTACTGAATACTGTACTGTAAGTTTCAGGGACCAAAAATGATAGTAAATTTACCTGTTTTCTTCTCTGAATGTCCTGACTATGGAAGCCACTGAGAACCTGCTTATATTAGGTTGAACACGTAGTCCTGCTTTCCTCATTCTCATTCCATGAACCAGAACATGGTCTATGATTGTTGCTCTAATTTCATTGAAAATTATGGCTCCTCGTCCTCGTCCTCCTCTTCTTCTTCTTCTTCCTCCTCCTCCTCCTCCTCTTCTGCCCTCTATTGTGGAAATCACGCATGCCATTTGTATTTGACCTGGCTTTATATCCTGTTTACTGATTGGGTTCAACACATCACTGATTGGACACGTGTGCTAAATTTTAAGTGGTAGTGTGTTAACAATGACAACAGTGTGTTAGTTGTGTTTAACTTTTGGGGCCTGCGTGCATGTCATTCTGGGTCAAAGTGCACCACACTGCTAAACGTGTTTTCTGAACGAGAAAGTGTTTACAGTTTTGCAAAATGGGTGATTCAGATTTGCAAATTGTGTCTAACCACAGGAACAGTGTTTAAAGTTTTGCCAACTGTGTGATTCATTCAATAAAGTTGTTTTGACAGTTGATATTTTTGTTTAGAAATTGAGGTTTAGTGTTTTAGCAAATCATAAAAACTATAATAAAGTTAAAATGTTTTAAAAAGCTATAAAAGGCTAAACTATTCCATGTTTGACTAAATTATTAAAAGAGTTAAAAGGTTTATAGGGATTTTATGAAGTAATTAGTAAGTTACTTATTAAGTCACTTTTCAGACAGAGTAATTAGAAAAGTATTTTAAATACAACATTGATGATGTAATTAGTAATTAATTACTTTTTTGAAGTAACTTACCCAACACTGTCTATAAGCTAGTGTGTTCCAAAACAATGACAAAATTCGTATTTAGATAAGTGTTCAAACCTTACAGTCTCTCACTTCTGCCAATATGGATCAACGATTTTGATGACATCACACTGCACTTCAGCTTTCTGTCCAATCAAATTCTCTCTAGAATCTAAAGCGTCCCACCCCCTACATATAAATAGACACTGAAGCTGCGGCTTGTTCACACATTTACTATTTTTGTACATGGTGAATGGCACGTAATGCACTATACGGGGGATAGGGAATGATTCAGACTGCGTAAATATGCTCTCCATTGAGACGAATGACGTCTGGTTTCACGTTAGTGTCACACGAACTGCCGTAGCGTGCACAGTCTGCTCCGACCCAGAGACACGAAAAGAGGAGAAACGGTTAGAAATTAGAAGGAAACTGAGGCTTTACAGAGCTCAACAGCTCCGGCTGAGCTGTGATAGAAACAAAACGCTATTGGCTATTTTAAAAAGGGGTGGAGGAGCTGTTTGACATGTCCCGCCCTGTCCCTTTTGTCTTTGCTTTATAATGCAAAGCAGCTGATGATTAAAATATATATAAAAAGGTAATAAAACTACATTTCAGAGCCCACTTCATAATCTTTCATGCAACAGTCAATATCAGATCCCTCCAGATCTCAGGCAAAATGTCACTTAATATCTGGCAGTGATTTGAGAATTTGGACTGTCTTGGCTGTACTCCGTTCAGGCTCGACAGACACACACCAAATTAACAATGACATTTTCTTCAGTGCCTAATGCACTCACCTGTTTTGATCGAACACATTAAAGCATTGGTGGGTTTTGATTTTATGCCGACACCTGATGGGCTGGATGCATGTTTTTTTTGTTGTTTTTTTTTTTCCTTTTTGTTTAAAAACTATTGCTACACACGGAAGCCTTTAAATTGATTTTATTTCATATCTCAGGAATCGAACCAGAGTCGCCCGAGGCGCAGTTGTGCCACATGTCAAAGCACTGCCCACGAGGCTGTCGGCTCTGACAACAAGTAGCTTTTAACTGGTAAAAAAAAAAAAAAAAATCATTGTTCATCTGTATCATCTGTATCATTGTTATATCCTGATCTCTCATAATTCTGGGCAGATAATTAAATGTGATTATTAATGTATAAATTAAAATAAATAAAAAAAGTAAGTCACAATATGCTTGCATTTTGAATTTCAGTGTTGCAGAGAGCAACTGCACACACACAACCACACACACATACAATCCAGATGTCTCTCTGCATTCACACAATGCTGCACAGCTATTTTAAAGATATACAGAAAAAAGTATAAGAATGTGGAAGGACAAGCAATCAAAGAGGGAGAGAGTTCCGGTATGAGAGATGGACAAGGATAAGGAAAGATTTGATTGCAGTAGTAAAACACTCAAGTTTCTTTCTTGGTGCTATTTGGTTCTACTGTGTAGCTTCTGTTTGAAATGGAAAAGATCTTGCATACACAAAACACACATCGAGATAAATACACACCAAACTTATAATCCTTTAAAGGTATTATAGCCATCCATCAATATCAATATCCACATTACAGTCAATATCAGTCTCTTGCAGAGATGAAAGGATCAGTGGATAGTTTAACATTAGAAAGTCATACTCACAAACAATCAAGCATTTCACAGCCATGGACAGCAGAAACCCTTGAATGCTAAATGCAATTATGAGCAAAAGATGGTGAAAAAAGCAATGGTTGGACTAAAATACATATATTAAAAAAAAAAAAAGACACACAGACTGAGCATTGCTCATATCCAAATAAAACCGCTCGTCACCACAGATCCAGGGAGAGAAAGCAAGATTCAGTTATTAGCCCACATGTAATGTGGATTACCTTCGTGGTGGCTTTTCTAAGGCCTTAGTCAGTACTGAAATATTGAAATGAGTCATCAGGAGAGAAGCAGGAAATGTGTGTGGGATTTGTTGAGAGTTGACACTTGGGTGTCATGTTATTTCACAAGAGGGAGGGATGTGTCCTTGGTGGAAATTTAAATTCAGGTGCTCCTTTATGGAAGTGCAGCCCCTCCCCTGGGCTGAGTGAAAGCCGCATTCTGTATTCTTTCAGCAGAAAAGGCAGTCTCTCGTCTCATTCGCTTTAAACCTATGTGAAGGTTAGGTCCAATCCATGACTGATTGTAATTGCATTATGTCCAACTGTTGATTACGTCTTATGATGAAATTTAAGAATGTGAGGACACAAGGAAAGGCTTTATGACTGAGGCCACAGAAAAAAGGTGTAATAATCACACATCTAGGCAGCCTGGGTGTCCTCTGCAGTTGCACTTACAGCAGAGGCCTCGCGAATGCAAAACCTATAATTGCAATGTCAGTCACAAAGAGAACATCCTGAATAGCAGGAAGAGATTCATATACAGAGACACACATTCGGTATAGGTCCAGCCTATCCTAAAATCTTCTGAGAGGTACCGTGTCCATGGTTAAGAGTCACAGTGCCCTCTGCTGGCCTTTTTATCTCTCTCACCCTCTTACGCAAATGGGAAATCTCACAGTGTGTTCAGAGGTTACAATTATTCCTATGACTGCAACATCACTGCGGATCTGTGGTTGTCCATCCACCATAAACAGCAATAATGCTAAAATTGTTGATTACTTAGTCATTTTAGCAAGTTATTGCTCTCCCACCTAATTGCACAGCATGTACAACACACTGAGTGGATTTGGGATGTGATGTTATCCTTCGCCCAGGAGCACATACAATACGTGATTTGATACACTAACAACAAGAGCTTTTAGTCAAAGAGGTTTCTGAGTAGATTGAGCAGAAAACGTTATGGTCAATGCTTGCTGACAGTGTGTCTAATAACTCAACTCTGGATGTTAAGAGGAAGAAGAAAAAAAGTGTCAGGGAAAAGATATTGAAGCAGAAATCACCGAGATATAGTTCTGTTGTGACTAGCCATTTGGATTCTGCTCTTAAATTCAAAAGCAATTGTTCATACTTCCCGAAGCCCAAACTCGAGTCCCATAACTCTGTACATCTTGGGTCCTGGGTGACCCCACTTTGATTGAACCAGTCTCCAGATTGAACCAGCAACCTAACATCCCCATTGGATTTGAATGTTTCTGTGGTGTTCCTTTAGCTCAACTGCTTTTAGCAATATCAAGATAATGGGTTCAATTCCCAAGAAAAACACGTATTCCCTAAATGTATACATTGACATTTATGTATTTGGCGATATACAGTGCACTCCATGTACTGTACCTGATGTGCAAACAGAATTTGTTACCATGGAGAACTGTGGCTCTCACACATTCATAGTTGCCAAAGTTATTTTAATAAATGTCTTGGAAATATCTGTGGAAATTTCCTGGGATGATTCTGAAATTTCGGATGTTTTGGAAGCAAGCACATACCACAGGGATTTCATTCTGTCCACACAGAATTCAGATACAAAATACCCCACTGAGCCAGTTCCATTGCTTTTCTTTGTCGGAGAAAAATCACTGTTTTCTCCATCTCCATAACTGACATCAATGGCTCCAGGGCCTCTGGAATCCAGCATAACATACTACAGCTCATCAAGATTGAGTGAAGAAGCAAATATACACAAGAACGTGTCAAAAGCATTCAATATTTTGAATGAGAAATGCATGTCACACCTTTGAAAAACTTTCATGGATTGCTATTACTGTTTAATCTGATGTAAAACAATAAACAGATATAGGAAGAGTCTGCATCTCCTATCAACAATATATCACTAAACCTATTTTGTATTTACAGTGAACACACTAATACATTGAGTATCTACTCTCACTCTCTGGTTTCCTTTCTGCTTTAGCTGTTTTTTTTACTTTCTGTAGAAAACAGAGCAATCTGAATAGGCCAAAGCCACACTGAACCATTTTAGCCCTGTCTGCTGCAGAGGCCAAGTGAGGAGGGGAGGTTTGCCAGAACCTACAGAATAAGAAGGAGAATGATCTTAGACCTCCAAATTATATGTCAGTTCAAGCGACATAGACTGTCCATTGACCCTATTTCCAGAGGTTGTCTCGATAACGCACAGTTGTTATGTCTCTGTCACCCCACCTGGATATCGGCAGGTGGAGGAAGGATTACGCCTGAGCTCTCTTGCCGAGTTTGGAAATGTATTCCTTTTGTGTCTGCCTGGTTCCTTCCTTCCATTCACACTATAACCCCATTGAGACTTTTGGGCTCCTAAACCAAACTGAAATGAAATGTGGTCAAGGGAGATTCACCTCTAAAAGAAACGAAGGGAAAGAAAAGAGGTATATGCAGCCTTTATTATTTCCTTTCCCCTTTCTGTCTGGTGTTGTGTAGTGGAGCACAACCTCAGAACATTGAAGTTTTTTTTTTTTTTTTTTTCTGTACCGCCAAGTGCTGTTAACACAGAATATGTAGTTCAGAGGAGCTCAACTGTGATGTGCACAATAATAAGCTCTTATCTAGGGCTATGAGAATTTGAACTACCATGTTAGAGCTTCTGAATACATCACAAGCTGCCATGTAATGGTACAAAACTACGAACAATCCGATCCAAGACATGATCATTATAGAGTTATAACAGGGGTATTTATTCATATGATTAACTTTCAAGCCATAGCTTGAGAAGATCAAAGCCATTCTGACACTCACAGGACACTCACAAAGCTGTCATTGCAGATTTCAGAGCCAAATTTAAACTCTTCCAGTTCACAGTCCCTCCTCTTCCTAAATGCTTTAGGTATACCTTTTATCTTCAGAATATATGCCTCCTCATCATTGTACTAGGTATCTGACTGTAGCTGAAATGAGAACAGAACTTGGTTGACGTTTGGAGAAGTACCACTAAATGTGAAAAATTCAATTTTTGATCATTTTGACTGAAAAAAAAAAAAAAAAAAAAAAAGAAAACACTTTTTATTGTTTTCTGTTTGAGTTGAAGGAGTTGGAGCAGAAAACCAAAACAATCAAAGGTTATGTGATTGAATTCTGCTGCTGTGTGCTTGTGTGCCTGAGCATGCCCGCTCATGCCTATTGTGAGGGTATATAAGCTGAAGCGGTGTGTGTGTGTGTGTGTGCGTGTGTGTGTGTGTGTGTGTGTGTGTGTGCGTGTTTTGTGAATTAATTTGTGTATGGACAGCCACTGATAGCATAACTGAGATCCACTAGTTAATTCATATAGCTATAGCAAACAAAACGTTCATTGAAGTTCAGCCAAGAGTAGGAATACACTACCGTTCAAAGGTTTGGGGGTAAATCTTTGTGAAAGTAAAGCAAAATTGAACTTTCTATTAGAAAAAAAATAAATAAATAAAAAAATTTACTTTGAGGTTCATATTCAACTGTTTTTGTCTCATCTAAGTTGTCTTCTGGTCTGATTTGATCTCAATATTTAAAAAAAAAAAAAAAATCTGTGCTACAATATATATGTGTCAAGATGTATTAAGAGTTTAGTAAGAGATGGAGATACTGTAGTAAACATAAGATAAGAAAGACAGGGAAAGAGGGCATAAGCCATGTTTAGACAGTAATGTTAAACAATTGCCATAATGCATTTAAAAGACAGAAAGAAAAATACAGATGGATAAAGTTAATGTAAGTATTTGATAATCTATGACCTTAGTTTCCTTGGTGTAGTGCCAGACCACAACACTCAACTTCCATTTTACCTTTTTTTTTTTTTTTTCTCTGTTCCTCACTGCTGTCCTTTTCTGGGTGAGTCTGTCATTTAACATTCCAGATGGCGTGGGAGCTAGAAGACACAAGACACTGTCTCTCTTAGCTGGGAGAGGAGGGCTGAATGAACAGTGAGCCTGAGAAGGAAATGACAGCCGTATGTTTTGTTTTAGGATTGCCCATCCCAGTCTTGAATGTGATTTGCAAAGGGTCCAATTACCTGCAACTGTAGATGCTACAACTGGTAATGATTCCATTATTCACTCCCATCTACAATCCTATCATGATTTAATAATTTCTATTGTGAGGTATTTTCAAACTTTTAGGAGATTGTGTGGGTATTAATTTAAGAGGCAGCAACAACTATATGGCTACAGGTTTTGTATGCGAGAACACATAATTTACAGATGACTCACCACAGTTTTGCAACTTCAGAACTGAATTTTTTTCATTGAGCAAATAAGATATTCTCAAAAATTAATGCTCATATTTCAACCATACTTATGAGCTAGTTTAAACATATACAGTACAGTATATGTGAATTAGATTTTGAAAAGAATACACATACTGTAACAATGAGCAATGCAAAAAGAATGCAGGAAAAAGGTGAGATGATAAGTTTTGTTTGAGTCTTTTTCTTGCTTGCAATGAGTGAATCTAAGTATGCGTGTACACTGTAAAGTTAAAGTTAGGGGGTCATATCTTCATTGTGATTGGTTGATCAGGGACCAAACAGTGACCAGGCATTACTTCTATAATAAAAACATACAATTTTATTAGCATAAGCCAAAAACCATGTGATGTCCTTTCCAATGGACACATAATCTGAAGGGGTTAAGCAAATTTCTTTTTTTTACAGCTTGTTTGGTTGAAGATATGAAAACATGACTTGGTTCCACATGGTTGGAGGTCTGCAGTAATGGATCTTTCTTTAGAAACCTTGTAAAGGCAAGCCATGGTCATTGAAACTTCCTAGGGACATATTGTCCATTTCTAATGATCCTGCTAACGGGCAACACGGTAAACAACCACAAACAAGTCGTATGTCCATTACGGCACATTAATTGTGATAGAGCTAATGTGTTTATGGGACTCCAGTCCAAACACCATTCGTCAGTTAGATGCGGGTCCTTGCCTCCTTTGTCTCAGCGCATTTTTCTTCCTACATATGTAGCCAGCAAAAGATAAATAGAAGCAGCATCAGGGGAGTAAAGTAATTTTCCTGCAAATTACAGAAGTGGAATGAATCTTTCTGCGCCCACCGTATTTACCATTTCAGCAGCCATCAACATGGTGCTCATCTCATACTTTTCAAAGCTGGTTAGAAAAGAAATAAAAAATGAAATAAGTGAAATGACAACATGAGATGTAGCAGCACTACTTGGCGCTCCCCCCGCAAACACACACACACACACACACACACACACTCCCTCCTCTCGCTCCACTCTCCTGAGCATTACAAACCTATCTGCAGGATGACAACCTCACTGCCACAACAAGCCCCTCTCCTCTCAGCTTTAGTTAAGGGATGTCTGCCATGATAACCAATGCCTTCACTCTGTATGTGCTGTAAAACTACTCAGGCTCTGGCTCAATTCCCAACACAATAAGACCTGTGTGCTCCTCTCTGCTCCCCTCGGTTGAACTTCACGGGGCTGAATTTTCAAGTTTCTTTGCAGGGCATCTGCAGGTTATCCTGCTAGATTGTAACATGGAGGAGGGTGCAGTGTGTCCACCCCTTCTCTCCCAAATTGTACACATATCAAACAGAAAGCTGATTAAAAGAACACATCGCCTCTGTATTCTACCGTAGGCTACAGTGGATGAATTTAAAAGCGCTGTTGTTCAAAGGCATATTGTCAAAGATCAACAAATGAGTGGGGGAGAACTTTGCAGAGCCTTGGTTTTTATTTAACATGATCCAAGAACTATTTGCTTTGTTGCCACTGATGGGCAAGTTTCAAAACTAATTGCATCAGGCTTTATTCTGAGTTCTCTCTTACTCCCACTATATTTTTCTTGTCAGTGTTGTGTTAAAACCAATCATTCCCTCACTCCTGCAGCCCACTAGGGTTGAATCAATAGCAAAAGTTTGACTTCAGTATGATGTCAAGTGCCAGAACCTTGGTATTAAAAACTGAAAGAAAAAACCAAACCAACCAAACAAAGACGAGGACAGACAAGGGAGTGCAGGAGGAGTGAGTCTTTAAAGGGAGACTGATGAGGCAGTGCAGGTGCAGGGAATCCATGTGATGAGATGAGCTGACTGGGTGCAGGTGTGGATCAGGAGGGATGCTGGGAAATGGAGTCCGGGGAAGGTGAGAGTTTTTTTTATTTTTATTTTTTTTAATGTTTTTCTAAAGAAGTCTCTTAGCAGCAGCCATTTCTCCAGTCTTCAGTGTCACATGATCTTTCAGAAATCATATGCTGATTTGATGCTCAGAAAACATCTCTTATTATCATTTCTGGAAAAAAATTGTACTGCTTGGTATTTTTGCGGAAACAACTTTGATGAATATAAATTTTAAAAGTATATATATATATATATATATATATATATATATATATATATATATATATATATATATATATATACATAAACATATACAGTGCTGCTTGGATGTTTCTGAACCCCTTGCAGAATCTGTGAAAATGTGAATAATTCTAGCAAAATATGAGGGATTATACAATTTGCATGTAATTTTTTTATTTAGTACTGCCCTTCGGAAGCCAGTAGACAAATTAAGTACAATATTCCTTCATCTTCAAATTCAAAAGGTTTTCACCCCCCGGCTCTTAATGCATCATGTTTCCTTCTGGAGCATCAGTGAATGTTTGAACCTTTTTTAATAGTTGTGTTTGAGTCCCTCAGTTGTCCTCAGCGTGAAAAGATGGATCTCAAAATCATAGTCACTACTGGAAATGGTTCAAATACGCAAAAGATGCTGGAAAACTGAAGAAGGATTGCAAACCTGGAGGATTGTTTTGAAGAACAGAGCTCAGTTTAACTGTTCAGAAGAAACAAGTGACTCATGTACAACCATCACAAAACATAAAAACAGTCGTGGATCATCCAGGTAATGACACACAGTATTAACTTTTGAATTGGGTCATATTTATACATTTTTTGTCGGCAAAAACTTTATGTAAACATCCTTTATGTAAAATATCTTACTCAGGACAGTACTAAAAATGCAACATGCATTTTGTATGATCCCTCTTATTTTGTTAAAATTATTCACATTTTCACAGATTCTGCAAGGGGTTCACAAACTTTCAAGCAGCACTGTATATATAGTAACAATAAAACTGAGTAAAATATTTTATTCAGTTATTAGTGAAGTGCATTTTTTGATTAAATTCAACATGTATTCAGGCTGACTGAACACACTGTCATCAGATACTGAAAATTGTGCAATTCTGATAATGTACAGTTTCATTTATTTATTTTGGCACACTGCGCAAACCTCCTGCCCACAAATAATACAATGTGGTTAAATTAAGATCTAATGCTTTTTTTCCTCTCTCAACTTACTGCATCTTGTTGGAACACAAGGTTCTAGTTTCACACCATCCTGTGTCAACAAGTAGTGAGTGCAACAATATTTCCTGTACAACATGGCTAGAAGACTTTAAAAATGCAGAACTGAACAAAAAAGGCCAAATGAAAATTGAGAATGCAGTTTAATGATTCCTGGTTTATTAACTATAATCCTTTGAATTCCCATGATGTTTTCATATAGGCAGGCCTGGAGGAGAGGTGCAGTATTGATTCTTGAATGATTTCTTGCTTACCCTCAGTGAGTTAAGAGTTATACCTAACAGATTGTTAACACAAGCTTTTCTGAACCAAATTCTGAACCATTTTTCATATTGAAAAGAGCTGAATGAATAAAGCTCAATCAATAAAAGTCAGACAATACTGATATAAGCAACAAAAATGTACAAATCAGAAATCTTCTTTTACCATGTTAAACTCTCAGTACTGAGCTGTTGAGATCCAGTTTGGTAAACAGAGTTGGGTAAACAACTGGCATTCGTACAGTTACAGGACTTTGGGCTTGACCTTCCAATTATAATACATATTCATCACTGAGGCTGCACAGTGGGGTCAGTTCTTAGTCTTTTTCAGCTATTACTCATCTAAAATTTATTAGCAAAACCATAGAGGACATCCCTAACATATATAATAATAACTCTGTCTAGAGTAATCACAACAAATGTTAAGGTCATGCAGAAGAAAAAGTGAATCTTGATTCCAGAATGACTGGCAATTAAAAAGACTGAATAGATATAACTCAAGAGGTCTGTCAGTGAATAAGATCCATTTCTTATTACAGGATTATAGCTGCAACAGACAGCCTTCCCTTTTATTATATTGTACTCTTATATCTATTTAGTATTTACTCTCTCTTGCATTGTATTTACATGTTTCAAGATGGTGATTTTCATGTAGACCATAAAACCAGGTTTTAACTACAAGAAGAGCAGTACAACCAATGCTTAGGATCGACATGAAACGGAATGAAATGTCTAGCACAATATCCATTTGAATTCTTTGAATTATGATATCTAATTATTCAGTCCACTTAAACACCAGCCCTTTTTACAATGACTGCAAACTCACATTCAGATCTGCCATTCAATCAACAACTGATAGAACCAAGTCATACTTATAATCCATTTCACTTCAATGTACATCACAATACAGAAGAAAAGTCGCTACTTCAGTTCCATCTTAACACAGTTAACGCATGTTTAATCATTAACTAAGTGACTGGCATGTAATTTATTAAGAAATTTGTTAGTTCTCTTTCTGTCTGAGTGGATTACCATACTAGGTATTACTTACTCATCCAAATGCAACTGATTCAGTTCAGAAACACAATTGGAATTTTTAGGATCTCCTTTAATCTCATCCACTCATTTCAAAAACTTATCAGTTTGCATAAGACTGAGGCAGATAAGAGAGGAAAAACGAATATCTCCCGCACAATGTCAGATGTAGGATGTTATGAAGTCAGGCCCTCGTTGTTGCTGTGCTGATGGAGGAGATGATTAAAGAGGAGCTAGCACTGCAGAGGCGTTCCCAGATTATTAATAAGTCTGACATATGACTACTGCAAGTCAAAGGGAACGTCATTATGGCTCGGATTCTCTTTGGTAGGTTTTTTTTTTTTTTTTAAACAGTATATTGATTTAAAAGGCCAATTTTGTTGAGCATCAGTGGTGAAAACTGGAACCCACTGTATGGGCAATCAATTAAAGGCCGAATGGATTACGACAAGACGACCGTAATCCTTCAGGTGACCTTTATGAATGACTTACATAAGGTGCATATTATTTTACTGATTAGTCTGTCCAGCATGCTCAATACACTAGAATCGAGTTTTAGTAATCTTAGAGAGCAGCATGTCACTCTAGAGTACAAATCCATACTCGTCATCACTAAACACCTGGCTAAATTGTGGCCGATTATTGAAAAATCAATAGGACTGTACTGAGGCTCAATGGACCAGCTGCCAATCACGAGTCCACATTTACAGACAGAACAATCCACAGGCCCACACAACTGATGGATATTACTTCTAAATATCTTTAATATATTGGCTGGCCCTGAAACGTGCACTCGTTGATCTGCAGCAGTTTTATGGGATTGTGCATAAGTTCCACCCACTCTTGTACCTGAATTTTTTTTTTTTTCTTCACCCTAGAAGGTACGTTTTTCTAAGCGTCTCCCTGTGCTGAAAAATCAATACGACTGCACTGAAGCTCAATGGACCAGCTGCCAATCACGAGTCCACGTTTACAGACAGAACAATCCCACAGGCCCACACAACTGACAGATATCACTTCCACTCTTATAGTCATTCAGCTGCATAGTTCTGCAATTGTTTAATATTTTCCAGGAGTATCGTTTGTAAATAACATGATTACTTATTATTTTAAGTGTTGTGGACGTAAGAGGATGAAGAAGTCAGAAGCTGAGGGAAAAGTGGAAGTTTTCATAAGAATGGGAAAATGGGAAGAAGAAAGAAAATGGTTAAAGGACTTGGAGATCAGTTTGTTCTCTTCTGATCAGCAAGTGACTTTGCTGCATGGGAAAAATAATTGTAAGTACTTCTGTAAGAATTTTGAACATGACATTAAATTTTGATTATTTGATTTGGAGCAAAAGTGAGCCAAAAACACCATTAAACCAAAAAAAAAAAAAAAAAAAAAAAAAATATATATATATATATATATAAACAAGCTTTTTAGAAAGGTTGCTGTGACCCTGTAAGAAAACAGAACTGTGACTGCCATTATGTAATGCAGGCCTATTTTCCAGCTGGAAAATGGAAAAAGCTGATATCCAGCAGTTTGTCACAATCTAAAAAAGATCACTTTATCTCAGATATTGTACCAACTGATCAACCTATCTAAAAATGTCTCTGAATACATTCTGCAATAATGTATTCTACTGCTCAATCTAAATTTATATCACCCAGAATGTCACAAACTTATATCTCACTGCATGCTTTGTCTGTATATTTCATGTAGCCGAGTGGAGTAAATTACTTCTACTTGAAGTAATATTTGTAGTAAATTATTTATAATAATATGAATGTGCGTAATCTAAGACTTCTATGTTCTATTAAAGAAGAGCAGATTCCTATTCTACTACCAAATAAAGGAGCGAACAGCTTAGAACATTCTATAAATCGCAATACCAGAATAAAGATAAAAACTACAATGAAACTGTAAAATAGTAAAATAATAATTTTGAATACCTATGCATTATTTACAGACATCTTAACTTTGAATAAAAAAAAAGGGTTGGCCATTCAAATATCACACACACACACACACACACACACAAAATAATAATAATAAAATAAAACAAGACCATTCAAAATAAATCACAAAATCTGCACATAGGATTTTCTGACCAGCACGTTCGTGGCAAGATTCTGCACCAAACTAATTTCTTTATAGGGATCACATTAGACTTAAGTATTTGGGTAATTTGCATTATCACGACAAAATTAAAAAACTAATTATTGGTTCCTAAAGTCTCAAATTGGGACATTGATTTAGCCACTGTCATCAAAATCTCACTCCAGCCAGGAAACCAAAGCTGGCAACCCTGTTTAAAGTAAAGAGAATTTGTTTGATTGTTTCTATAATTAAATTACTAGCTAACAACGTCTCATTTCAATTGGCCTACTTTAAGTACTAAACACCACATTAGAATACTCTGTTTTCCATTAGTTTACTTTTGGCAAAGATGTTCTCAAAGAAACTTAAAGGTGCAATATGTAAGAATTTTTCAGTAAAATATCCAAAAACCACTAGGCCAGTGTTATATATTTTGTTCACTTGAGTACTTACAATATCCCAAATGTTCACAACTATTTGTAAATCGTGAGAAAATTGTAATTTTTAACAAAGGCTCTGGGACATGTGAGGAGTCGCCTGTCAATTGCATTGTGAGGCGTGTGTTGTCAAGTAAACAAAATATATAACACTGGTCTAGTGGTTTTTGGATATTTTACTGAAAAATTCTTACATATTGCACCTTTAAAGTGCTGCCACTTTGAAGGCAGTGCTCTTGGCAAAGGTGAATTTGGGGTTCACCTCTGAATTGAGAGTCTTGAGAGTTCCTGAATTAATACGTGACAATACTAGAGGTATCAGACAGACAGACCAGACTGCAAATATTCTGCAAAATGTGAAGCTCTTTAAAATATGTCTGCTATGGAAAAAAGCAGTTTGGCTGAAAAGGAACAGAGCACATACTCACAACCAGACAGTTTCATGCTATTAGCCATTAATGGACCACTCTAATTGCAATTAGAGGCCTTGTGCGGCAGCTTCTAGTAGGTCAGACTTCGGATATAACCTTTCGTATTTCTCTGGTGCATCCAGGAGTTTGAAAGGTTTTTTTTCCTATGGGCACAGCAGGGGACAAGTTCTTTTAATGTGGGGGATATTGCTTTCAACATGGCCTAATTGGCTAAATGAATAATGGGCCTGCTCTCCCTTTCACTGTCAGAGGAACAAATGAATTTGAGATGCTCTCTAAAGAATTGAATCACTGACCGGCCATCTTAGGGAGCACTTATTATTTTGCATTCATTTTTTAAATTACAGAGTTACAAGGTCACCTCCGTACATGCTCCAGCGAGTGGAGTCCTGTGCTGTTTACAACACCACCATATAATCAATACAGGTGGGACAAACCTGCCGACGTTATCCTCCTCAGCCAATTAAGGTCACCAGGTCAGCTTGCATCACAGTGTTATGGCTCATACCTAATCTAAGCAGAGGAAATGGCAAACCCTTGATTGTAATGCAAATAATAAAATCATTCATCATCTGTCGGATTGCATCTGCAAATGCTACAGACACGCTTCAATTATTCTCTTTTGTTTGTGTGTTGGCTGTAAAATAGTTTATTTGCTGAACAGCTGCTTTGTCTAATGCACCAATTTCCATCCACAAATCCATTTAGACATCCCCAATTACAAGCAGGCAGATAAAAGATTTGAAAAATTTGACAAGTGATCATAAAAATTGGCGGCATTTATTGGCAGTGTAAAATTTTAGGAGGGGAAATAATGACACTAAGGCCCCACAGTTATGATTATCCCCTTACCAGAGACCCCCCCCCCCCCCCCCCCCCCCCCCCCCTTCATAAAATACATTGCAGAAATGCTTTTCTTATTTAGATTTTTTTTTGTCCTGTTTCCAGTCCAAATATCTAAAAATTCTTAAATCAAGAAGTTCCGAATTCAAAAATGATTGTCTTGCAAAATAATCTGCCAATGGGTAAAGCAAAATAATCTTGTTTTTTGGTTTGAAATAAGATTATTTAGTTTACCCCATTGGCAGATTATTTTGCAAGACAATAATTTTTACTTGTCTAGAAAATGCTTCTTGATTTAAGAATTTTTAGATATTTGGACTGGAAACAAGACAAAAAATCTAAGTAAGAAAAGCATTTTTTGCAGTGTATGAAAGCTGCCAGACATTCATATGTATAAAAAAAAACAAAAAACAACAACAAAAAAAAAAAATGTACTGTATTTATTGAGCATATAATATAATATAATATAATAGATCTTGTGCCATTAAAATGTGACAAGATTTCTTGTCGAGGTGAAAAAAAGTCTTGTGATATTGCCATGATGAGGAAAGGGTGAAATTTGGATAGGATGTGCCACCGCTACGTTTACATTACGCCTCCACTGTCGTTTTGCTTTTCATAGAAATAACCACTTAATTCATTACACAAAAGCCTACCCAGCTAACAGAATTTGACATTCTGTCAAACATTCAAACACCTGCTGTGAACAAGCATTGAAAGAAAGAGAAATAATAACACAAACTACAACTTTCTTTAGCTACAGCCTTAGATGAAATTAACTGAAGATAGATAAAAAAAATAAAAAATAAAAAAAAACATTAACCCCTGGTTTCACAGACAAGGCTTAAGTTAGTCCTAGACTAAAATGCATGTTTGAGCTGTTTTAACTGAAAGCAACTTGCACTGGCATATCTTAAAATATGTCAGTGCAATTGTTTACTTAATGTTAATAACTTAATTAAGAAAAGCAAAATGCTGGTGCACATTCAAACGCGATTTCAATACCCCGAATTTTGAAAACGGCTCCCTGATGCATGCAACTATCTCCCAATATGAAAGCTATCTTAGGCTGAGCTGTGTAGTTGTAAGTTGTAACCATCTCTTAGCTCTTTATCATGCTTATAGAAAGATTTGGTCTATTTGCACTTTGAATATTGAGGGAGTAGGTCTACTTTGATTATGGTTGCACTTATTGTTTGCACTTAATATGACTAAGAGAAAACTGTTAATTATTTTTATTTATACTGTTTTTATTTCTATGATCAATTTGCAGAAAGGAGTTCAGTTAGGAGGTCAAAAGTTGTAGAAGTTCATAAATCATGTACAGTTCTAAGCTCTGAAGAGACTCATATTATACATAAATTATACAGGAGAGAAGCCAGTCAGTTGAGTTTGTGGCAAAACTTTTTACAGTGCTTGAGTATTGTTGTCTTTTACTGCATATGATAATTCATACTCAGAAAGCAGAACTGAAATTACATTCATTACAAGATTAGTTAAAACATTTCAAATGCACCTGCAGACTATTTTTCCAGTCATGTATTTCGTCATTGAGGATTTTTTTAAAAATACCGTCTAAAAATCTTGTCTCGTCTCGTTCTTGTGAAGTCTCGTGTCTCGTCTCGTGAAGTCTCGTGTCTCGTCTCGTGAGCTACCCAAATTAGTACGATTTTTTTATGCATATGCATTTTTTTTTCTTTCTGTTAAAAACTATTGCTGTCAATAGAAAAAAAAAATCACAATTAATCTCATGATTTCTCACCATAGCCTTTTGAAAACAAATAGAAATTAGTATATAACCAAAAATGATGAATGAAAAATGTTATATTTTAAAATCAAATCCCAGTTTGAAAGCCCTTGCTCCAAGTAACAGCAGAGTAAAGCAGGATTATGTAAGAGAAGAAGTAAAAAGTTTGGTGAGATGTGAATAATTAACAAGTCACAAATTCTCAACCTGGAGCGGGAACAAGCATGATGGGTTGAGTTAATCCATCAGATCCCCTTTAATTGCTACACTGCTGTTTTTATAATGAGGACCCATTAAATTGTCACCCAGTGATAACACGTATGACCCTGGGGCAAGAAATGAGACTAAGCTTCACTGGCGTCCCACACTTATACTCTCTCACCTCCTGTCATTCTTTCCACAGGGCCGTATGGAGAGTGACTGAAGAGCACTCTGGCTAGAGAGGACAGGTGTCTTTAAGCTGAGCAATGATGCCGGGTGTGAGGACACAGTGATGGTGATTCATTTCACATTGTTGTCAAGGACAACAGCTTCTAGGGTCGCTTCTTTTTGTGTTTTAAATGCCATGATGATTTTTATAACAGTGATTGATTGTGGTTAATTAAGGATGAATCATAATTGTACTGTTCACCTTTGACTGTAGAATTCATCAAGCAAGCGTTATTTTAATCTTCCTCATAATTCATAATGCACCGTACGCTTTATCCAAGCACTCTGATGCTGGATCGATTTTGCGGAAACGTTGCAGTAGTGGCACATATGCTTGTAAACTTTGAGAGCGAATGGTTCCTCCTCTTAAGAATTATGAATTTCATATTTCTGTTTAGCTAAAAGTGACAAGCCAAGGGGATGGAAAAATATGTCTGAAGGAATATTCAATTTCATTCTCTTATTAAGATGGCTGTGTGCTTAGCTTTTACAGAGTATGATTTCAATTAACTGTTTATTGACTTTGAAACATTCACCATAAAAATTTTGTCTGCTATGTGATAAATTTTAATCTGTCCATTTAGATAATGAAAAAGAAGAGGCAGTTAATCCAAATCCATAAATATTGGATTTAATTGGCACAGCCACCATGAATGTCAACACAAAAAAATATATTTTTTTTTTTTTTTTTTTTTTTTTTTTGTGTGTGTGTTAATGTATTCCACACATATTCACTGTAAGCAATCAAGTTAACATAACTTAAATTTACTTAAAATGACATGTTTTGGAATCAAATGTATGTTTAATTATTTGTCAGCAGAAACTTTCAAATTAATTTACATTGATTTAAATGATTTGCTCTTTCTCTGTTTAATCTGATTAGTCATGCTTGAAGTTCTGCCTGACAACCACGCTGATTGGTAGATAACACAAAGCAGTTGTCAGCATACAGAAGGAGACAACACAGGTAACTCAATCGAGCAGGTATTTATTTGCAGGATGCAGATAGAAAGCAGGAGAAACAGGCGAGTGAAGCAGACTTATAGCTTTGAAAGTAATTGTCTCTTTGTCTTTGCAGGTGCAGGAACGGCTTGAGGCTTTACAGAAGACGGCAGATGATGAAGTCTGAAGACAACAGGAGTACAGGTAAGGCAAGTCAAATGGTAGTGAACAACAAGACCAGACAGCGAAGGTGTGGTAAAAGACTGCCTATATGCTGTAAGTGTGACAGCTGTGTTGAATTAGAATTCCGGTGAGGCTGATGGAGTGGGTGGAGCTGAAGGGTCTGGTGTTAATAATGGCACTGTGACAGCAGTAAATATTTGTTGGTCTGTGAGAACTTACACAGCGACTCTGGCAGACCAGCGTGCTTGATGTAAGACAGGTGGGAAGAGTCATTGTGATAAAGATCTTTTTCCTTACAGCACATCATTTTAAAAGTTTTAAGAGTTCTGACTAGAAGTCACTGTTAATTGTTGAATACTGTTACTACTTACTACTACTAAATTATCTACACTTAAATATTTACATTAATTAAATGGGAATACCACATTAGGTGAACTTGATAAAACATTTGCACCATTACTAAATTAAATTGGGGGAATGAGTTTCCTCAAATAATCTGAGTAGACTAAATTTACAATGTGGGAATACTGTACATTACACTTGCATGACAGTTTGTTTTTTTTGTTTTGTTTTTTCTAATTTTTTTGCTTCTCAGAGCAACTTTAATGTAGGGTCATTCCCTATTATCTAATTAATGTCCCCAGCTCAAATTTTATATTTTGTTAAAATTGTTTCTGAAAAAAGACAAAAATAGATATAATGAAAGCCAAAATATTAGATTCCATGGATAAATATTTACTGAGTAATCCACTATTTTGTAGAAAGGGGTCAAAATGACCGTTTTCACCTAAAATTTAAAGCCAAATTACAGGGGGGAGAAAATGACTTTAGAAATGTACTGTATCTTTTTTCCCTCTATCAAAATAATTGTATACAACATATGTCTGAGTACCAAAAATATATTTTTCCAATGTAACTCAAAAAGTATTATAGATATCTCAATATCCTTTTAGATTCTGGTTCTTAACAAACTTTACTTTTGGTTTATTTTTGGCCTGCATGCTTAATTCCCAGATATATGGGGGATCTCAAAGGGGCTCCATGAGTAAATAGAGTGCAAACCATGTGCAAACCATTTTCAACGGTCAAAAACCAAATTTTCAGACAGCTGATACTTATTGTCTTTAAAAAGGAATGTCTGAAGAACAAATAATGTTAAAAGTGAAAATGTGCCTATATTTATTCACATAACAACAGTGTAAATATCTTGATTTCTGATAGTCCAAACATATACTGTTATTCAGAAAAAGGAATAAGTGTATTTCAGTGTATTTTTGGCAATATTGTTAACATTGGTATGTTCGATGCAAATTTTTGATAGAAGGAAAGAGGATGCATGTCTAGTTTTAACATTTATTTGTTTATTATTCCTCTTATAGGAATGCAAACTTTTTTAACTGTCACCACTGGCATATAATGCAACAAGGATTGCTAAAGTCAACAGATTTTACTAATAGACCTGTCAATTGTATAATTTGGCTCCAAATCTCAGGTGAAAATCAGTAAAGTCAGTCTGACCCCTTCCTCCTCCACAAAATAGCACATTACTCAGTAAATATTCATCCATGGCATTTAATATTTTGGCTTTCCTCACTATTAATGTTTTTTTTTTTTTTTTTAGAAAAAACAAAAAGATTAATGATAATAATAATAATAAAAATTAGCTGGGGAAGTTTCTAAAATTTGGTTGATTTGACACGGAATGACCCTGTAGCTTTTAATAAGACTAGCAGATGGAGTATTGATTGTGGTGACTTATATGTTGAAGAGCATCCTCTCAAAGCTGTCCATAATTCTGTAGACACAGTGGACAGCTCAAAGTAGTCATTCTCTTCTCTTTTAAATTTAGAAACTGATGGATTTCCATAGCTTTCTTCTATAGTCCTGTTTCTGTTTCATTTTCATTCATTCACTTTCTATTTTACCCATGGATCCATGATTGTGTACTTGTTTGTTTAGACTAGTCATGTGTTTGTGATTTAGTTAAATAAAACCTTTATGCACATTCACATGAGTATTGATTAATGATGCGATCGCAGCTACATGCTCTTGAGTAGCAATATACCCAGTAAGAAATAATTATTTTTCTGTGGCTACATTCTGAGAGTTGATACTAAGGACTCAAGGTACTAAAGACGATTAATACTAAGTGTTTGATGGACGAACAGGTTAGTTGATTGTTGTAATATTAACTCTACTACATCAAGTCAATCCTATTAACTGATCCAAATATTTATAATTAATTATTCATATTTCCTTTTGAGCTAATTTGCTACAAACAAGATGTCTGAACTAACATTAAAGACCAGGCTGTCTGGTTTAGAACCAAGACCTTATAGCTCTGTCCCTTTTCAGCACCGCACTGGCTGTGTTCTGTCTTCCGGTATTTCCACAGCATGAAGGTCAGATCTTATGGATTTATTGTTTTCTTCCCAGTCTACTGACATTTGTTATGACATACAGTACGCTTCAAACATTACAATGTTCATGATAACTTTCATTAACTCTACAATAAGTAAATCCACTTCACCAGCTAATTACTCTTCGACAGAGATGCTATAGAAATATACAGAGCTACCGCAAAAACGGAATTTAAAAAAAGACACAATTCTAAAGATGATTTCTCTGGCACATACCCTTAAAAAAATCCCTAAATCCTTAGAAAAGAGTAGAAATGGTAAGTCCAAGCAACCCCCATCCAAATCCAACAAGCCTGATGAGAATTCTCTGTGCCTTTGAGCTCACCAAGGCCGGACATGGGGTTTATGAGAAGCAAGGCTCTTAATCATGAGAGGTAATTCTTTAAGTCGAGGCTGCTTTGTCAAGGTGTTCAAATTAATTACACCTCACACTGCTTCCCTCAGCAAATAGGTCACAGATGCACATTCAAGTATACGCTTTGAGCTTCATATTCCCAAATTTGAGGAGCCTCTATATTTCATATTACATGCAAAACAAAATCATTAATAACAGGCAATAGTGAGGACAGAAATGTAAAAATATGTAAATAAATACTGTAAAACAGTACAGTGAAGGGGAGCATATATAAAGGATTTATTTTACCAATATTGGCCAAATGTCCTGCCTCTGAAAAAGTGTTGTATAATTGGCTTAAACAAAATTCAACTTGTTTGAGAAGGGAGGAGATTGGAGTAATATGCTAACATGCATGGTAATAACCTGTCAAAAATAATTGAGTTAATTTTGAAAAATAGTCTTTTACATTGTGGAGCATGTCATCATTTGGAGGTGTGGCAGTGCTGTGGCTCAGAAACACAGTGTCACGGCAGTGCTATCGATTAGATCAGTGGCATGGTTGTCCAACAATTCCTGTTCTCTATCAGGCCACAAGACCAAACAGAAGCACCGCACAGAAAAATAAGGGTTTGAAATTGTACCTTTAGGGGTACAACAGCTTGTCGCTGGGGCAGGACCTTTAAAGGGACATTTTTGTACCTTTTTTACTCCAAAAAGTCCAGGTTCAGAAAGTAAAAGTCTTCTTCAGTATTTTGTTCCAGTCACCTGGATTTGCACAGTTTTTCAACCAGAAGGTACACAGCAAAAGGCTTGTTCAAGATGCATCGGCGCTGCACAGACTGATCGGCGTATGACATCAAAGTACCACGAGAGCATTTGTGGAGAGCATACGACTCGTTATGCTTTTGAATCGCTCTCGCTGTACTTTGATGTCATACGCCGATCAGTCTGCACAGCACCGATGCATCTCGAACAAGCCTGTTAACTCCAGTGTTACATTAACTCTCCTGGCAGTATATGTGAGACCATACTCAAGAGTGTTAAAGTGGTAAAATAAGAGTGTTAAATCAACACTGAAGCAGTGTTAAAGTTGAGATAATTAAGTGATTAATTAAATGATGATTGACCGTTATTGAAGATACCTTATTTATACCTTAATTTTAAGTCACCATCGTGGAGATCAGGGTTTGCTTTAGTTGGGCTCTTGACCCTTGACTTTTTAATGTTAGATTTTGTTTAGACTGTTGTAGCAGCCTGACAAACAAAGAGAAAAGATGATCAGGTGGTGTTGGTTATGTTTTCACATACTCATTATTTGACTGAATCACTAAACTCATTTAGAACCCAATCTCTGAGTTAGATTTACATTATTGATTACTGCAACACTGATTCTACAGCAAAAGAGCCAGCTCTTTCAATACAATCCAAAGGATTTCTCAACAGCTGTTCTGACATATATAAGAGCTGTCTTTTAGGCACACACAGACATCAAGAATCGGCCTGTGAATCTCAACAACGGTGATAAGCAACATATTCTGATAAACAGAATAACTCTGAACATTAGAAAACAAGCTACTAAAAAAAGTCACATAAAAACAGCAAAAAATAAAATAGTGAGAATAAATTACTTTATTAATAATTTATTCATGCAACAATGCATGATGGGAGCCTTTGTGAATTTTGATTGGTGGCACCCAGAATGCACTGCAACGTGCTTTTTGACAGTCACTGATGTTCAGATTCACAGGCTGATTCTTGATGTCTGTGTGTGCCTAAAAGAAAGATGTTGGATTTTTTTTTTCTTTTCTTTTAATCAGAACAACTTTTGAGGAATCCGCTGGATTATATTGAAAAAGCTGATTTACTGCTGTAATCAATAATGTAAATCTAACTCAGAGATTGGGTTCTAAAAGAGTTCATGATTCATGTCAAATAGTGAGCATGTGAAAACATAACCAACACCACCTGACCATCTTTTCTTTTTGCTTGTCTGGCTGTTGCAACTTAGCAGCCCAAACAAAATCTAATATTAAAAAGTCAAGGGTCAAGAGCCCAACTAAAGCAAACCCTGATCTCCACGATGGTGACTTAAAATTAAGGTATAAATAAGGTATCTTTAATAACGGTCAATCATCATTCAATTAATCACTTAATTATCTCAACTTTAACACTGCTTCAGTGTTGATTTAACACTCTTATTTTACCACTTTAACACTCTTGAGTATGGTCTCACATATACTGCTAGGAGAGTTAATGTAACACTGGAGTTAACAGGCTTGTTCGAGATGCATCGGCGCTGTGCAGACTGATCGGCGTATGACATCAAAGTACAGCGAGAGCGATTCAAAAGCATAACGAGTCGTATGCTCTCCACAAATGCTCTCGTGGTACTTTGATGTCATACGCCGATCAGTCTGTGCAGCGTCGATGCATCTTGAACAAGCCTTTTGCTGTGTACCTTCTGGTTGAAAAACTGTGCAAATCCAGGTGACTGGAACAAAATACTGAAGAAGACTTTTACTTTCTGAACCTGGACTTTACACCTCTGATATTAGTACTTTTTTTAAGTAAAAAAGGTACAAAAATGTCCCTTTAAAGGTCCTGCCCCAGAGACAAGCTGTTGTACCCCTAAAGGTACAATTTTAAACCCTTATTTTTTCTGTGTTGGGAGCATGTCATCATTTGGAGGTGTGGCAGTGCTGTGGCTCAGAAACACAGTGTCACGGCAGTGCTATCGATTAGATCAGAGGCATGGTTGTCCAACGATTCCTGTTCTCTATCAGGCCACAAGACCTGAAAACAAAGTAAATAAAAGTAAAAACTTTTGCACTAATAAATATTTGAGAATTTCACCATTAAACTTAATTTAAATGTAAAAGTATAAACTAAATATTTATGAAAGTCTCCAAACAGAAGTACCAGCATGGGGTCAAGCTTATACTAAACCACCTTTTAGTTAAATGAACCATACTTGCATAATGCCTTAGCCGTTGAACGAGGATCTACATATGCAATTTCAGAAGAAAGTCTTGATGGTTCAGTAGTTTGATTGTGGTGAAGTTGCAACAGGTTCTTCCGGGTTGAGAGATGACGAACTTCAGCAATGTTAGTTTGACTAGGTTATGGTTGGGGAAGTTACAACAGGGTAGGTTGTAACTTTGAGGCCTCGCTAAGGCATAGGTCTCGCATCGTCACAGTCAGACCGTATGTCTGAGATAGTGCCCTTTTAACTTCTGTAGAGGTCACACCTCTCGAGTTTGGCTTAACCAATGAGAAATGTGTAATTTTCAAGCGGGGACAGTTTCTTTGTTTGGAAACCGAGTCATTTGCATGATCAGAGTGGGCTTGCAGTTTTGTGTCCCTTTATACTCTGATTAACATAACAAGCATACGCGTTATGAGAAGTGATACACCAATGAGTAGGAAACTAAACGAGGATTATTTTGATATTCAGCATGATAACATTAAGGTTATATTATCTAGTAGTTCTATCATAAAGCATGCATAAAACAGTATGCAATACAAAAAAACAATATACAAAACAACCATAATACATGCAATGTCCTGGGGATATGCATGTTCATTCATAGAAAGGTTTGCCTATGAATTAATGGAGAGAAGTCTGTTTTAATGGGCATAATATGACTGTTTCAATAGGGCATGCAGTTGGAGGCAAACTCTCCCAACATTCCTTTGGGTCATAAAACGGCTTATCTTTGCTGGTTTGCCTTTGTTGTCATGGTAACCATAGCCTGTTCTGCCTTTTTGGGGGGTTGTCACAGGCACCAAGGCAACTGGTTTTGTTGTTGGGTGAGGAGTCTGTTGGATTATTCATTAAATATAACAAATAACTGTCTGATTGGTCCAGCTGCTAAATGTTTCATGTGACAGGTGCATGTGATGTGATTTAGAGAATAGTATTATTATTGTATAATTGGATGAGGACAGCAGTATGTTGTCTTTTGCATTTTCTATCTAAATGCATCTACATCTCTCTCACACCTGCCTGGGCTCAAAATGATAATAGATTCCTCAGCTTTAAAAGCTATGCCCTAAACCATTTGTCATCGTTTCCCTGTTGTAGAAAGACACAGGCATTTGGAGACAGGTGGTTCTCTCATCGATGAAGACATGCACTGAGACTATATGATTCATGTGCAGCCTCATCTTTCAAATATATTTACCGAGCCCAAGTGAACGAAACATTTTAATAACAAATGCAGCATTTTCCTACTACCATATGTTCACAGGTATTCTCTAGACTGTCTGATCAGTCTCCTGTCTATCGGAGTGTAGAGCTTGAAATAGTAAATACAGAGGGTATACAAGGTAAAAGAGGTTTAAAAGCACAGATAGACATGCTGTTATACTCTTGAGCTGCACGGGCTTTAGTTTAGCCATCTGTAAGGCCGCAATGAGGATGAGATAGCAAAATGCAATCTGTCCTGCTGAGAAAGATGTACTTTTTTATCTTTGCAATTGGAGGGGGGCATATATAATATGCTTCTATCAAACGTGCATGGAATTAATAGTTTGTCTCTGGTGCATGTTAAACAATCTGTTATGCATGTTCACTACATATATCACAGCTGGAGTTTTCCATTTAATGTTTCTTTTAAATTGATAAATTGGACATTGGTTTGCTAACATATCATGTGTAATGCAAATTCACTGATATACAGGTGCTGGTCATATAATTAGGATATCATCAAAAAGTTGATTTATTTCACTAATTCCATTCATAAAGTGAAACTTGTATATTATATTCATTCATTATACACAGACTGATATATTTCAAATGTTTATTTCTTTTAATTTTAATGATTATAACTGACAACTAAGGAAAATCCCAAATTCAGTATCTCAGAAAATTAGAATATTGTGAAAAGGTTCAATATTGAAGACACCTGGTGCCACACTCTAATCAGCTAATTAACTCAAAACACCTGCAAAGGCCTTTAAATGGTCTCTCAGTCTAGTTCTGTAGGCTACACAATCATGGGGAAGACTGCTGACTTGACAGTTGTCCAAAATCAGGGTCCCAGAGTCTGGAGAAAGAGAGGAGAGGCACACAATCCACGCTGCTTGAGGTCCAGTGTAAAGTTTCCACAGTCAGTGATGGTTTGGGGTGCCATGTCATCTGCTGGTGTTGGTCCACTGTGTTTTCTGAGGTCCAAGGTCAACGCAGCCGCATACCAGGAAGTTTTAGAGCACTTCATGCTTCCTGCTGCTGACCAACTTTATGGAGATGCAGATTTCATTTTCCAACAGGACCTGGCACCTGCACACAGTGCCAAAGCTACCAGTACCTGGTTTAAGGACCATGGTATCCCTGTTCTTAATTGGCCAGTAAACTCACCAGACCTAGAAAATCTATGGGGTATTGTGAAGAGGAAGATGCGATATGCCAGACCCAACAATGCAGAAGAGCTGAAGGCCACTATCAGAGCAACCTGGGCTCTTATAACACCTGAGCAGTGCCACAGACTGATCGACTCCATGCCACACCGCATTGCTGCAGTAATTCAGGCAAAAGGAGCCCCAACTAAGTATTGAGTGCTGTACATGCTCATACTTTTCATGTTCATACTTTTCAGTTGGCCAAGATTTCTAAAAATCCTTTCTTTGTATTGGTATTAAGTAATATTCTAATTTTCTGAGATACTGAATTTGGGATTTTCCTTAGTTGTCAGTTATAATCATCAAAATTAAAAGAAATAAACATTTGAAATATATCAGTCTGTGTGTAATGAATGAATATAATATACAAGTTTCACTTTTTGAATGAAATTAGTGAAATAAATCAACTTTTTGATGATATTCTAATTATATGACCAGCACCTGTATAGAAATACTTTTATTTCAAAGGCAATAACCACCCCCTCCTGCACACACACATACACTTCTATATTAGGACCATAAAGCAACAATAGATTCATTTAAACAAATCTTTGTCCTAGTCACTAGTGTCCAGTGTTGTTTTGGATCCTAATTACTGTTTTAGTCTAAACGATGAAAGTCAATGGAATCCAAAACAGCATTATACCCCACTGACTACCCCACTGACTTTCAGATTATCTTTTTCAGTGTACGATAGAAGAATTAAAGTCATGCAGGTTTGGAACGACATGAGGGTGAGTAAATGACGACAGCATTTTTATTTTTGATTGAACGATCCCTTTATGAGCTGTGAGGGGAATCTGCTCTGAGGGTCTCAGAGAATAACAATGTTAAAATGGAACAATTTAAAACTTTGACTTGGTTAGACAAATGTTCTTCTTCTCTCACCCACCTCTATTTCCGTGCCTCTGTTAGAGTGATGCTCCGAGCCTGTGGGCTAGACACATTATTCCAAATTCTCCATTTCCCCTGCTGCTGGTGTCTAAACCTCACAGCCTCACATTAGGTGATCATTCACCCAAAGAAAGTAATGAATTGGTGAACTGTGTAATTACCTCATGCACAATACAGGTCACTTTAATTAGCAACCCATGTGATATGTGTGGTGGTCTGATGGCCCAGAGCGGCTGATGAATGCTACAAGATATAATTTATGAGATAATGTAGCATGATCACTTCTTTATGCATCCTTGACTGCAGGTTTTGACTTCATTACAGGCCCACTGTCTCTTTTATGTCAAGCTACGATTTGCAAATAAGCTGCTACATTTAGTTTAATGCAAATGACCCCCTCTAATGATCACATTAGGGATTTTTCAACTCCGTTTAGGAAATGATTAGTATAAATAGACATGCCCATGTTTGAATTTTAATGACACACATTGTCTTGTCGCTGCACAGAACATTGTTCAGACCATCCCGATGTTATGTTTCCATAACCGGAGAGATTCATTCCTCCATAATGACCTGACAATTAAGAAAAGTTCTGTGCAATGGCCGAGCAATTATTGTTTAGCTGCTTTGTCTCACAGACTTGGTGAAGGTTATTGTCATTGCATGCCTTTGCTTTCTCCATAGTCCATGTTTACTACTATTTACCAGTTGGTAAGTCTAAAATTGGGTCCATTAGGTTTTCTGCCCTGAATTTTGAATCTGTAATGGTCGTCAACTGCTTTTTGTTCCACAAACATATTACAACCCCAGTCAGTTTCTAGTTCATGGGTCTTAGTTAACCATTATGTTGTGCATGTGCATTATGTGCATTTTCTGTCATTTACTTATATTTGATGGAGTTGAAATAGACCTCAATGGCTTCTCCAGGCAGCTCTTTACAATCAAGACTGTTGAGTATACATTTATTGTATGAGATGTTTTTGTACTAGCACAAGAGGGAATAATGTTCCGTTTTGGAGGGAAAAATAGTAAAACAGCTGTTCAGCAAAATATCAAAACATTACTTAGCCAATGTGCTTTCCTAGCCTTCTCTCTTGCCACAGCCAAGGCCTGTCATTATGACCAGCTGGCCTGTAGAGTTGATTTATGACTGAATCTGTTTTGTGTTTTACTGTGGTCCACTTCTGCCAATACAACAACCTGTATGCAGGTGGTTTGAGCACATGAGATAAAGAAAAAGGAAAGTACTAGACAGCAGGTGTTTTATTAGCTGTTACATTGATAGAAATGTAACCTTATGTCCTGATATATTAATTTAGTACCCCACTGTTGGTGCCTGACAGTATAGTACTGCTCTCTACCAAATTTTTTGCTTAGTATTAGCAGGAAAAATAGTAGCTGTAAATGTCTAAATATAATATAATTTTGGATCGGGATGAATGACTGTATATTACGCCTAAAGCTGTACTGATACATTTGAGAAAATCACATGCGCTTAGTTCCATTTACCTTTTCCCCAGATGAATAGCTCCTCAGAGCCTGATGTGATTCTATAAGGTGGTTCTTAGTTCTTTTTCCTTTTTTTAAATCTCAAGTTGTTTTTCTCAGATTTCTTCACTTTTTCCTGAAAGCATTTTAGATAAGTTTCAGTCTGACTTTAGCGCTTAAATCACAGAATGCGGCCTTCTTGGGATTAGATGTGCAATCATAATTTTGCTCGAATACCTTGTTGATTTGGACACTGACAGTGATTCATACCATTCTTCTCAGCTTTTGAGTTTGTGTGATAGTTCTTTGTTTGTTGGTCATTTCAGGGGTTTTTCTTTGTTTGGTTATTCATCTTTGGTGTCTTTAGTTTATTCTGTTAATTGTATTATTGTCATATATAAGTAGCTACCTATTCAGAGAGTATTTCAGATGCAGCTATCGACTACATTCACAGTATAATAAGACAAAACACAGGTGCAAACAGTCGGGGGTTAACAAGGGGAACAGGAAACTGGAACATAATTACAAATGACAAGTCTATATTACAAAACAATGGCACGCAGAATACATTATTATATATATATTTTTAATTTTACATGTAATGCATGTGCTTTTAATGAATTTCAGTTTACTTTAGACCACCTTTGATCTGTCCACCTTGTACTCTTAGGGCAGGGATGCCCAATCCTGTTCCTTGAGATCTACCTACCTGCTTCAGTTCCAGTACACCTGTTTGTAATCATCAAGTGCCTCTGAAGGTCTTAATTAGCTGGTTCAGTTGCATTTGATCAAGATTGGAGCTGAACTTTGCAAGAAGGTAGATCACCAGGAATTAAGCAGCCCTGCCTTATGACATGTCGCTATTGGTGTGTGTGTGTGTGTGTGCGTGTGCGTGTGCTTGTGCGTGTACACGTAGTGCAGCGCAAAGGTCCAGCAACATCTCTAAATCGATGGACAGTGTCGTTATTGTAACTCATGAGAGATGACATGGCCAGTTTGTTATCTGTCCTTAGGTAGAGTTATATGCTTGGATGTGTCAAACACAGAGATAGGAAGACAAATTAATGGCCAATGATTGTTTGGACAGTGGAAGGTAAAACAGTAATAGAGGAAACTGATGTCATATTACCAAGCTTTCTGGGTCAGTGGAGACTGCTGACCCATTTAGCTCACAGTAATAATATTGCCTGCCTCATAAGAAAACTCTGCCAACAGAAAACTGAGTTGTGTATTAATGTTTATTGAGGGGAATTAGAAAATACATGAACTGCCAGTCATTCCTTCACTCCATTTTTGTAAAATTTCTTTTGTTCATATAATTTAATTGATCAGTTTACCTTGTTATTTTTCTGAGTCAAAATATATGTTGCTTTTAAGCTTTAAAGGTGCAATATAAAAGCATAGCTTGATGACGGCAAGTTTGAGTGCGGAATCTTGGGACATGTGGTCTTCACCTCACAGCCGGTGGAAAACAATTGGGATAGGACTCGGGAAGAAATCATGTTCATGGATGCGATTATTAACGTTACTGTAGTATGAAGCAGAGCAGGACCGAGTGTTGTGGGAGCTGAACGAGGCCGCTGAAACGATTGTGCAACACACGCCGCACGAGCAGCGGAACTTTTATTATGCCACAGTCGCCGGCGCTGCTTCCGCTTTTCCAGTCATGAGTATGAGGTAACGTAGCTCTATTTATCATATTAGATACATTTGAGTGTGTTATAACGTTACTCTGTGCGTTCGCTCGGTGACTGCTGTGAGACACTTGTTGCACACTGCAGTAAACTAGATCGATTTTAGAATATCATATTAAATGCTGGATGGCTTGTGTTGATGAATGGCATGCAATTAATTTTAAAACGTACTGTATGATGGAGAAAATACTGTATTACTGTTACTAAAAATAAAGCTGCATCTGATTATGCTATGTTAGTTACTTGACAAAATAGTGTTTTTCTCTGAGGCATGGTAAAGCAGTTAGATTTAAACAATAAGACTAAACGTGTTGAGTTATATAACAATGATTAGTTTTCTGTCTACAAATATATCAAAACAGTTGTTCCCCTGTCTATTAAAACATGTAAATATTAAAGCGTCTTTGGTGTTTCCATTGCTGCATCCCAATTCGCCTACTTATACTATGCCCTAAAAGTATGTAATGTTTTTTTGAAGAAAGTGTAGCACTTTTGAGTGTGTAGCAGAAGAGTATGCAAGCTTTGGGACATACTACATCGTCATAATTGCATCTTTAACGGATGTTCTGTCGCTTAGTTACGCAACCTGTAACCGTTTAAACTGCCCTGTCAATCATCTTGTCACAGTTAAAATCCTCCAAATTTAATTTCCTACCGTTTCGGAGAGAAATGTAGTCGCTTGTTGATCTGCCAGTCATGGGTCTTTCATGTGAAGAACTCTCCTCATCTTTGTATAATGATACATTTAAAAGTTAACAACCAAACACATTGTTATAAAAGTTCACAATGGTGTTGCACATGAAATATAATGTGGATAACATTTAATAAATATATTTTCGTCATGTTAGGTTATGATTATTAATCACTCAAACCCCTTCACCTTAACAGCTCTGCTTAACCGTCGGTCTCACACATCCGTCATGTTTGTAGTTTTTTTTTTAACACTTTTTATTCGTATTTGTAGTTCTAAACAAAAGTAGACCATCCGGGTATCTTTGGAATACTCATTTCAACATACTACGATTTGGGACACACTAATTCTAATTTCGAATACTATTTAGGATGGATAGTATGCGAATTGGGACGCAGCACATGGTTCCTACAAAATAAAACCGGAAATCGAGGGTAATGCGGGTATGACGCAATTGACAGGCAAACGCTCTCACACGTCCCGGAGCCTTGGTTAAAATTGCATTTTTCTCACAATTTACAAATAGTTGTAAACATTTGGGATATTGTAAGTACTCAAGTGAACACAATATATAACACTGGTCTAGTGGTTTTTGGATATTTTACTGCAAAATTCGTACATATTGTACCTTTAAGCTATATGTACTGTATCACATTTCTAAGAATTTCATAGTATGATTTTCACCCATGATAAAAGGAAAGAAAAAAACACCTACAACATGTGTGAGGAGAGAATCAGAAAACTATTTTTCTGTTCAGAGATCTTTGGTTTGAGATTAAACCACATGCCCAGCTAACAGAATTTTGTTATAAGAACGTTCTCCAAATATTCAGTGTTGGTTCTGGGAATGTTTTTTTTTTTTTTTTTTTTTTTTTTATGTTAGAGGAAAGTTTTTATAAGGTATGATGTTCCTCATGTTCTTTCAACTTAATTTTGATTGAAAATTCAACATTCTAGGAACGTTGATTTGTAACATTCCAAGGAACTGGAACATTTCCTTAATGTTAATAGAATGTTATTTAAAGGATAGTATGATGTTCCTGAAACATTCTGTCAAATATTCAAACACCTGCTGTGAACAAGCACTGAAAGAAAGAGAAGTAAGAACACAAACTACAACTTTCCTCAGCCACAGCCTTAGATGAAATCAACTTAAGATAAAAAAAAACAAACAATAAATCTCTGAAGATCTGAATAAACAACTCCACAAACAGCACTGCCAGCTTCACTTATTACTAACCAGACTAACTTTATTTCTGTCAGATGTCTATTGAAGTTCTCATTGAGAATTAACAGAGGTTTAGATGTATTATTGAAAATGTTTCATTTGAGGTCACTATCATTGTGATCAGCGAAAGCCCGATTCAGTGGGGCTTTTGACCCTTGATTTTTATTGAGTTGTTTCTTTTTCAAAAATTGTAAGTGTTTTCAAAAAACATTTCTGACAAATGATTGCTTTAAAGTAGCTTTAACAACTGTTTTTTTTTTTTTTTTTTGGTTAACTGCTGATTTAAAAAATTGAAAATTTATTGAAGAGTTTTTTGTATTTGTAATGCTGTTGTTGTGTATTAGATGTTGGTGTCTGGGAGTGTATAAATAACACTGTCATTATTAACTTTTTGTTTTGAACAGACATCAGCATTTGACATATGAAACACAAGTTACACAACAATGGTGACATGCTTTATGCCAGCATACAAAACACATTCATGGCTCCCAGCATGCATTGCGGTATGAATAAATTATGCAGTTGAATTATTTTTTTGATTGTCACCATTGTTGAAGTTTGTATGATGAGTGCTGATGTTTAAGTGTGCCATATTTAACTTTTAAGTATTTTTGAACAATCTTACATAAATCACATAATTTGGTGTATTATTTGCATATAACATTTATTTTCCAAAAGTAGTTGTTTGTCTGTTAGAACAGACAGGTTGATCAGCTTTAGCAATGCAGAAAAGTTTTCTAAAAATGCCTGCAATTGCTGAAAAAGAATTAATTCAACAAAAGCCAAGGGTCAAGAGCCCAACTAAAGCAAACACTGATGTCCATTGTGGTGAAACAAAACATCTTCAATAAGACATCAACATCTAAACCTCTGTTAATTCTCAATAAGAACTTCTGTAGACGTCTGACAGAAATAAAGTCAGTCTGGTTAGTAATAAGTGAAGCTGGTAATGCTGTTTGTGGAGTTGTTCAATCAGATCTTCAGAGATTTAATGTTTGTTTTTTGTTTTTGTTTTTGTTTTTTTGTCTTCAGTTGATTTTATCAAGAAAGTTGGAGGTGCTTGAATGTTTGACAGAATGTTTCAGGAACATCATACTAACCTTTAAATAACATTCTATTAACATTAAGGAAACAGGTTATTTTTAAGTTCCTGGAATGTTACAAATCAACGTTCCTAGAATGTTGAAAGAACATTTAAGGAACATCATACCTTATAAAAAACGTTCCTCTAACATCAAGAAAACTGGATGTTTTTTTCCGATCCCAGAACCAACACTGAATATTTGGAGAATGTCCTTATAACAAAATTCTGTTAGCTGGGCGTGTGTTTGTGAATGTTTCTAGTTTTTGCAGTCGGTTTAAAAATAACAAAAACACTAAGGACCGTTCTGACATTGACTCACTGTTTCTGCAGGGCACTGTTTCTACAGGCTGTTTTTGCCTGAAAATTCACCTGACTAAATAATATAATAATGAATATGAAGGACCATTAAAAAGCTTGACTTAAGGGATGTATATGGAAGATGCACAGGAGGCAGCAAACCTCTCCAGTACATAGACTCTGTGTCATCTCTGTACTGGTTTGGAAATGCATAAATATGTGCATTTACTTTAATGGACATGGCCATTCCATTTTTGCTGCTCCCAGAGCCCTGGATTTTAAGTTGAGAGTTTAGACCCTGCCCGTCATTTGGACTTCAAAACACAACGCTAATCTTCATTTGCTTTCCTGTTGCATCTGCATAGTGTTGTAGATTTTTTATTCTAAAAAAAACACTATTATCTGTCAGGATCTAATAAATTAACCATCACGCGCTTACATGTTGTTGTTTTTTAAGCACAACAACAACAACAACATGTAAACAAAACAAAAAAATGAAAAAAACTGTCTCATTTATATTCCCTCATGACATTAAAAGGAAGCTGTGCCATCTGTCCATTATTTCCATTTTTCCATTCTTCTGTGTTGAAAGAGAAGGAATAATTATTCCTAATTAAAAACAGATTTGTCATGTAATTTCAGTTGTTTTGTCAAAAAAAGCATGATATAAGAAAGTATTTAACTTTTTTTTTTTTCCTACAGTTAAATGTAAAACAATTTGTCAGTTGTCAATTTTGACACCACCTACTGGCGTAATGATGTAATTGATACAATATTTATTTGAATCATTTTTGAATGTTTGTATGTTTCAGCGATTTAATATACACTGCTGAACTGTTGTCATTTAGGAATAAGATTGCATGGGTGTTTGAATTGAGAATTTTTTTTTTTACTTTTATTTACTGATGAACCCTTTTTAATAAAACAGTATCTGTCCTGAGCAATAACTTGATATTAGATTATGCAGAGGAAGCTTTGTATATTTGATAAACACAATTATAAATTAAACAGTAAAAACTTCAGTTATCTTTATTTTAGTTCTCATATGTAATTAAAACTGATGGTATGGGCACAAAACTGATGACAGGACACACAAAGCAAATCTCCAGCCACATTATTACAGAACAATATTATTTTTGGCAACTCCATTTTCTCTCCAAAAAATACATGGGCAGCTGTATTTGGAAAATCGGCTTTACACAACAAGACTTTTGCATTTATCCCTCAATCTGATGTTACTCTGAACCTCCAGCATGATTGGCAGGGCAGTTTTAAAGCTACTATCCATGTCTCCAAATGAAGAAATACGGACCACTAATTAGATAAATTTAATTAGTGAACAGGAGGCAGAGCATTTCAGGGAGTGCAGTGGGATGGGCAAACGTGTGTCAGCAAGGAGGAAGCAGAGCAAGACGGTAGAACTGCATCACAAGGTGCAAGCCGAGATACTGACAGGAGAAGAGGGCGGAAAGGAGGAGAGAACGGTGACATGACAGAGGGCTTAATTACAAGCCTGTTTAAGCAGGGCACTACGCCTAAACAAACAGAGCTGCAGTCTAGAGAGAGAGAGAGAGAGAGAGAGAATGTGACAAAATACACAAAGCTTTGATAAGCACGAACCTACAACAGCTTCCACAAGTTAAATCTATTTTAGGGTTTCTAATTACTGAATCATATGGGAGGGCCAGGAGATGAACTTGACTCTTTCAACTACTGTGATGACTGGGCAATGTTAAAGACTGTCTATATACACAAAGACCGTTCAATATTACACTGAATAGGTGACAGTGCAACACACAATATGGCACACAATAAGTCCCGCCTTCTCAGTAATAGAGCCAATCACCAATTGGTAAAGTCACGTATCATGATGAGTTCGAGTCCTCCTGGGAAGTTTGTATAAGGGTACATTCACACGACAACGATATGGTTAAAATGGAGAAGTTTTTCGAGTTTTCCGCGTACAGACGACACCATTGTAAACGAATCTGTAAAAATTACTAAAAACGCTGTATTCTGCTGGGAGGCCATTAGATGGCGATGAAACACTACAGACCGAACATGTAATGCGCATGCGTATGACGTCAGCGTTTTTAAAGATGCACATTTTTGTTGTTTACACAGAGACTAAACTTGCACTTTGAAACCCGTTTTCAAAAGTTTGCGTTTTCAGGCCACCAAAATGCCGTTAAATGAACGGCCAAAACGCATTAAAAGTTTTCCATTTTTAGTTGAAAATGGTGTTGTGTAAACAGCCCCTTACTATTCTCTGTTTAACAAAATATTCAATAAAGCAAGCACATGAGAACTTTTTTATATTGTTGTTCAAGTTATGAATGTGCTGTAAACTGAATTGTTATATATTTTATGGTACACTGAAAAACAAAAGTGTAGAATTTATATGATTTGATAGAGTACATCAGTTTCATATGAATCAATTAAGATATACAAATATAATGTGTTAATGTAACTGCAATATGAGAAAATTAAATAACTTTTAAATGAACCAATTAAATAGTCTCAAAGTGAATTTTATGAGATTTGTTGACTCATTTGCTCAGAACATCCATCCTATATGTTTTTTCATTCACTTCAACTTCATATATGTGTTACATGATTGATTCATTAGATTGGATTAGACAGTCCACAGCCTAAGCATATGCCCCACTCTTCTCTACAATGGTAACCCAGTGAAATTTAAAACATTCTAATAATTGCAATATAAGTAAACACTGAACACTATTAAACACTATCAAGCATCCCCGTTTTCATCTTACTTCAAAACACATAAAATAACACCAAGTTTTTAAACATTTTCTCTTTATCCAGCCATGTGCAATGCATGATGGGAACTAACAAGCACCGCCCATTTTCAGTTAATGGAACAAAATTAATTCATATAATTCCAACACAAACGGATTAAGTAAACTTCAATACTAGATATATTTACGTGGATTAAATTCATTTAAACAAATTTACCATCAACACAGAGAGAGCATCCTTTCATCTGCCATGTTTTCTCATTGACACAACCCAACCTCAGAAATTTGAGTCTCAAAGAAAACCCCAAGATTTTCCACTTGTAACAACTTTGTTGTGATGTTCATGTTAATTCTTAAAATCTGATCTGAATGTAGTATCATTGCAGCTACAGATCCCATAGAAACAGCCAGTGTCCTGAGACTCACACTTAGGGCTGCACATCATTAAAACATTTTAATTTGTGTTTTGAAGATTAAACAGTCTTATGGGCTTGAAACGACAAGATGGTGTATACATTACCACATAATTATTATTTTAAGGTGAACTATCCCTTTAGAAAACAACATTTATGATAGGCTACAGTTCATGTTAGATTTTGTTGCTGATTTCCAATGTTATTTGAATGGGAGTTTGACAAGCAGTTTTTGAAATGTCAGCATTTCCCCATTCAAGCAGATATGAGTTGGTTTTGTATGCCCGAAACAGCAAATATGGCCACTGAGTGAACATTTTCCTTGAAAGGGACTTTAGCGATGTATTTATAAATGCTTTAATTCATGGTACATTACATCACAGTCACAAAGGGAAGCAAACATAACTGTGAGACTCTCACAGTACTTCCCAACACATCTTCAGGATACTTTGAGTTATTCTTGATGCAACTGTCAACCTTAGCAGCTAATGTCATTTTTTAAAATGAACATCATGTATTATAAGTTTTTAAATGTCAAACTCAGAAGAAAAAAAAAAAAATCATGCATTATGCTTTATTCCATGAATCTCTTCCACCCATTGATGCTTGGATCCCTGCATAATTCTTTAGTGCCGTAAAAGCAAACCTTTATTGTAGTGGCAAATGTCGTAATTGCGGATTAGGTCTAAAAGTCACCTCTGAAACAAGCC
Organism: Elopichthys bambusa; assembly: GCA_037101425.1. Classification (NCBI taxonomy): domain Eukaryota; kingdom Metazoa; phylum Chordata; class Actinopteri; order Cypriniformes; family Xenocyprididae; genus Elopichthys; species Elopichthys bambusa. The sequence goes on along the minus strand of CM074432.1, from coordinate 19,033,435 downwards.
AAGGTAAACTGAACAAAAATGTTTCAAATAAATCCCACCAAATATGCTGAAAACACTTATGAGCACTTAAAATGATTATGGTGCCTGCCTATTTTTCACGATATCCATTGAACAATGACCGTATTAACAACTGAACATCCTGTGCTCAGATTTTAACAGAGACCCAGGTGCACAATAAAACGGAGAACAGCACATGATCTGGTGAAAGAATATGTCCCTGAGCAAACTAATTACAACACTGTCACACCTTTCTATATTACATGGGACCTTTGGCACTATCCCCTTGGTATAGACCAATAAGCAGCAAGCGGAGCCCAAGGGCCACAGGCTTTGGCAGGACGATGAATTGCTGACACTTTCCTGCCCCTCTGAGCTGCCCCTCTGCCATCACATTAGAGGAGACACATCATTTCATCACCCCGACGGTGGCCCCTTTACCTCACGCTTTCAACTCCTAAACATTTAACCGAAGCCATTCTCATCTACATCTGGCCTTTGATCCCCAACACCAACCTGCTCGCTGAAGAAGAATCACACCATCTCATTGAGCATGCAGAGCTTCTAGAATCATTCCTTTGCTTCATCTTTGGCCTTTGACACTTCTTCAGCAGGTTTGTGCTAAGAAAGCTGATATGGAGGCCTGGTATGTACACTGGCTTACATTCTCATTTAACCAGTCATCAGCACTGATAGTCAGAGAGGTTAAGCACAAGAGTGGAAAGAGATGTTGGTCGCTAAAGGCCAAAAGCAGCAGTAAGCGTCTGCTGAAAGAGTGAGATCCACTGTGCCAAAGCTTGGAGATGCATTGATCTCTCCTTCAGGTCACATTACTGTCTGCTCACCTGAGGTTGATTTGCAGAGCCAGGGACTCAATGAGTTTGAACTCAATGGCTACAAAAGCACCCAAAGAGCCCCATCAGCTGCCTTTTGTCTTTTCTTCGGAGATACAGAACAATAAGAGCTGCCATAGCATCACCACACTCAAGATCTTCCAGCAATCATTGCATTACTTTTGATATTCAGATTCATCTTTAGATCTCTCCTCCAAAGACAAAGGCACATATAGTGTATGCATAAAGGACCCTTGTGGAATAAAGCACTCCTACAAAACACAACTTATCGATTGATGTCTGCTGGCAAGAGATGAGGGAATATATATACGAGGAAACATTACTCTAATGCACTGAAAGGACTGTCAACTGATTTAGCCTTAGGATCTGAACTTCATGTCAGGGCAGTTTACCATGTCTTTTTTTATTATTTCTTGTTTTCCTGTCTACTTAAAACAATTATTCGAATACAATTGTCGCATTTTGCCCCCTAGTGGCAGCTACACAGAACTGTCAAATTGAAGCATTCATACACTGTAAAAAAAACAACAACAACAACAACAAAACAGTGAAATGCATGGCAGCATGGGGCACCAAATGTTTACCATTAATCAAAATGATGGTTAAAGATCATTAAAAAATTGGTCAATGACAATGGCAGAAGTGTCTGACAGATAAAAACTGTAAAATGAAGGTAAAATATTCTAATTTTCCTTTGTGTCTTACAATAAACAGTTATTTCTTATTATTGTGAAATATTTTCTGTAAAATCTAAATCTTTTGCAGTTAACAATTAGCTAGCAACAGTACACACGCATGATCTGATATAACTATCACCACATCAGCAACTATACAGTTACTGCCTTTAAATAAAGCAACATCCAGCATAACATCAGTGTTTCTGGGCTCACCATTGACTAAAGCACAGGCTCTATTCTTCAGCACAATGATAACCTCTAAAAACTCAGAAAACAGAAACATTAAACACTAACAGATCTCTGTAGATCTCAGCATCTTCACTTATTACAAACCACTCTGACTTTATTTCTTTCATTCAAAGCTTCTTATTAAGAATTAACTGATGTTTAGAAAAATAATAAAGCTCACCGTTGTGGAGGTAAACATTTGCTTTGGTTGGGCTCTTGACCGTTAACTAATGAAGTAGCCAGAGTCACTGATCTCCCCCAGAGTCTTTTCTCTGAGAACATTGTTTAGGTTTAAAAACTTTTCATAACTGAAGCCCTAGAAAGCCTGTCCTGCTTTAATATTTTGAAAGTTTTTGAAGCATTATGCATAAATTATTTGGACCGTATCATGTGGACACACACAGACATAAAGAATCAGCGTATGAACTTTTCAAAATTTGAACATCAATAGTGAACATCACTAAACAAACTACTAAAGTCACAAAAGACACAGCTGGAAACACTTTCGATATAATGCATAAAACATCAGAATACCTGATTTTTTATCTGATAAACTCATAAAAAAACAAGACTAATGTACATAATACAAAACTAACAGCTAATATACTCAAAAAACAAACTCTGGATGAAATCAGTGAATAAGGCCACTACATGAAGACTGAATTCTCACCAATAAATAACCAACTTCTTCTTTGAAAAGCAGCCAAAGAAATACTAATGTTAAAAAGTCAAGGGTCAGGAGTCCAACTAAAGCAAAGGTTTGTCTCCATAATGGTGACTTCAACCTTTATTATTTTCAATGAAACATCAACATCTAAACCTCTGTTCATTCTCATTAAGAAGTTTTGTATGAAAGAAATAAACTGGACTGTAATAAGTGAAAATGCTGAGATCTAGAGAGATCTGTAAGTGTTTAATTTTCTGTTGCTGCCAGTCATGTGACAGTTTTCAGCTTATTTAAATAAGGAGTTTTTACTTTAATTTTAAAGTTTTTGTTTGGCACCCTGTGCTGCCAATTATTTGACCCTTTTTGTAATTATTCAGGAAATACCTGTAAAATAACACCACCATTGTGGTGATTGGTGTTTGCTTTAGTTGGGCTTTTGACCCTTAACTTTTAATGTTAGTTTTTCTTTGGCTACTATGACTGTGTTTTTGAGACAAATTTGTTATAGCAAAAAAAAAAAAAAAAAAAAAAAAAAAAGAGAATCAAGGAAAAAAATGGTCAGGTTATGTTCTGATAATAATAACATAAACCCGATGCATGATTTCATTGAATGCTTTTTTTTAACAAAAGTGTTAATAAACCTTAAATTTATTTTATGTTGCCACTACAGCAAAAAGTGAAAGACAAATCAGCAGTATAATTTATTCATGCTGCAATGTATGCTGGGAGTCATAAATCAGTCTTGTATTAACTTGTATTAACCAAAGCAAACACTAACCACCACAATGGTAACATCAAATAAAACTAAAACATCAATATCTAAACTTCTGTTAAATCTTAATGAGAACTTATGTTGATGTTTGACAAAAATAGTCAGTCTGGTTAATAATATGTGAAGCTGGTAATGCTGTTTGTGGAGTTGTTAAATCAGATCTTGAAACTTTTCATTTATTCTTTCATCTTCAGTTGATTTTATCCAAGACTGTGGCTGAAGTCAGCTGTAGTTCTTGTGTTTCTCTTCCATTCATTGATTCTGCTTGTTAACAGCAGGTGTTCATCAGTGTAATTCACTGTCTCAAGTGGACTTTATTAGTAAACTAATGTAAGGAATAGTGAATGAGGGTATAGGGTGTGACTGAGCACTGCTAATTCATGTTATAATGCTGTAGGCTACTTTCTCGAAAACAACAAATATTACCCAGAATGCATTGTGTTGTACGGTATACTACTGTTTATTTAAATTACAACAAATATATGTAAAACAACAGGTATTTTATTGTATAATGACCATTACCTTGATTTTGTGTTTTTTTTTTGTTTGGCAGCTGTTGCTGCCAGTCATTTGACCATTTTATCATCTAAATGTTTTGTTATTGTATTAATTACAGATTATTCTTTTTACAGACATTTGTATGTAATTTAAGAAAACAGAAAAATACTATATAAAAATACAGTAATTTTTCTGTATAAAAAATGTGAATTACTATTTGTCGTTAATGTCTTAATACTTAGAATAACAGCCGGGTTGTTAATTTAGAGATAATTTTTACAGAGTTTTGACTACAATTTAAAATAAAAGAAAACAACCTGAAAAAAAAAATCACAGTTATTTTCTGTAAAATTTGGATTTTTTTACAGTGTAGTTTTAATTAGAATACATCACATCTTGCCACAACAAAGTTCAAATATATCAACCCACTTGAAGCTCAAATTTTAGGTGTCTTTAACTACTATGTACTCACATTAAAAAAAGAAATGGGTGCGATATACTTGTTCATATCAATACACTATAATAGCGCTGCTGTTGAAGTGGGATACGGTTAAGGCTAGGACACGTTTGGTGGTATAGGTTTAAGGGTGGATTAAGGGGTAAGAGAAGAGTCAACAGTGTGATTATAGATGTCCTTACCATAATTAATTGCAGATGTTACAGATTTTAAAGTGCATTGTATCAAGTGATTAATTTAGCACTTGTATGATTATTTTTCTGTCTTTAAAAGTAAAATAAAATGCTAAAGATACTAAATACCTGGCCACTAGAATGCAATAATTATAAATGACTATGAATAAAATACACAACCTCAAAATAATAATGTGTTAGGCACTGTAGACACTCTAAGGGTTACTTTGCTAAGATTTCAGGGAATTCAGATTGATTGGGACGCTTTTTGCTATTGAAAAAGTGTCCTAATCAACCTAAATTCTATAGATAAAACAATTGAACAACTTGTTTGAATACACTGTTCCTAACTCAAAAATTTGCATTACATCAATTTTCAAAAGGTAAAAAAGACAGCAGATACATCCCTAGTTTTTCAGTATCAAAGTCAGTTCAACAACAGCACTGCTTAATGATCCTGAAAGCCAAAACACACTTATGTGTGTCATGAATGCATGTATGGAATCTCATTTCCAAAACAAATCTCTACCTTGGAATTATAAGATTCTATATGCATTCTTTTTAAATAAAACATTCCAAAATGTACATCAAATTAAAAAAAAAAAAAAACATCACATAATGTAAATAAGTTGTCACAGAATAAAAATATGTGAATAACTCAATTTTGACAAAAATGTCAGATACAACTTTATAATTCCAAGGTGAAGAAATTTCTTTGGCATCATTTATCATTCTGCATAGTGTTAAATGAAAAATCTTCACACTGTACAGCAACTGACGTTTATGCCAACTTGATTTCATGTATAACAAAACAGACTTAAAAAGATGAAGCACTCATGCTCTCTTAACACTTTTCTTTAGTCTAGTTGTTGTGCTCAAGTATATACAGTAAGAGTGTTTGCACATACATGTCTCCATAATGTTTTAACATCAACCTGCATTCCTTCTGCATAATCAAACCAGAGTAATGCATTGCTGAGGCTAAATGGCCATAACACATTTCAACCACTTAAGGGGCAAGCTGTGAAATTCCCCTATTTAGCTACCCTAAACAAAAGGTCATTGCCCCCTGCAATCTGTGCTAGTGATGAAAGCAATTTCCTTAGCCACTGATAAACAATTCTGATTAGATATGAATGCAAAAAAAAAAAAGAGAGAGAGAGAGAGACAGAGAGAGAGAGAAAGAGACGGTGAAAAGAGAAAAAAAGAAAAAATATTACTGCGTTTCAGTAGCCAAGCTTGAAAAGTGCTACATTGGATAATGCATCTGTATACCATATTTGTTTTTTTCAATATCACCATGGACTGCTGATAAATAATTTGAAAGTTACACTTTTTTTCTATTCGTAAAAGAATGACAAACCAAAAAAAAAAAAAAAAAGGAAAACCTTGATATTGCTAAAACCATTCTGTCATAGCACATAAAAATAAAACCAATAACAAAGAGAGTTATACTGTCTTGCTATTTGTAAAAATGTCTGCTTAATATGTACCAGATTTGAAAAGCACAGAAAATACACATAAAAACAGCATAAGAACAATGGCGTCCAACAGCCTGAAACACCCTCAGCAGAGGGACCACCATCACAATTAACCTTGAGGTTTGTATGAGGTCCGTACCGCTTTAAGATAATTTTGAAAGGAATGGAAACATTTACATTAACACTGAATGATATAACAAAGCCTTACCGCTGCAATTCGGTGGCACAGTCTCTCTGTACGATAAACGAATGAGCATATGATAAAATTTCATTATTTTTACATTTGCGATGTGGAATGCTTCAGAAAATGTACCGCAGAAATAAATTGTTGTTTTTCTAGATTTGATGGAAATGGCACTGTATTTAATGTGACAGGGTTCTGAGTAAGAACCCTGAGAGAGAGCATGATGAGCAAATAATGCTTGATTAGTTGCTGTACTGACAGACTCAAAACAAAGACTTCATACAAAACAAATATTCACTACTGCCTCATGCATTACTTAGACAGATTGCCTGCTATGTTTTCTCTTGCATAATTGGCAGGATATAAGCAACAATGATATTACAAAGGCATCCACGTCTTTCAATGTTTACTATAAAACTATAAAATGCATGAAAAAAAAAACTTAAATTGATGGAAGAAGCTATATCTGTGGATCAGAAGTATGAATTACTGTATAATTTATGGTAAAAAACAGTAAAATTACATTTGCAAAACTCACATGGCACATCACATATGATTACATTTTGTATATTAAATATAGTTTTAAATAGTTTTGTTTGTTCTTATTTCTTTATCACTTATCAGTAATGCACATCAGGGTGTTTTGGGTTACATTTCCTGTTACTGAGTTAATGATCATTGCATTGTTTTATTGTTATGTGTGTTGTTGCACTGTTGGCGTTTTGTCTGTGTGTGTATGACCCTATTCACATTTATGCACTAATATTTGCCAGGTCACTCACAAATCGCAGTGAACCAGTTATCATGTGTCTTTCTCTTTTACCACCTGTATTATTATCAGTGCATTAAAGTAAAAAGCAGATCTTTACTTTTTAAAAGCATGTATTTAAAATATATTGACATTATATCACTTAATGAAATGTACAGTTCTTGTAAAATATGCAGAAAAGTATGTAAGGTAGTACAACAAGCTTTCTTTTATTGAATCCAAAAGGTTTTGCTACATATACAGGTATTTTAAAGGTTTTGAAATGTCGAAAGGTCATTTGGTTTAACCGTCCAAAGGCCAATACAGCCATTTCATTTGTGATTAAAATATCTTAAAATGTAATAAATGTATATATATATATATATATATATATATATATATATATATATTATTCTGGCTTGATTTTATAATATCATATATCAAGAGAAGTCGTTGCTTTGTTATGAGAAAGAATGTCCAGAAAAATGAATTTCATTGATGTCATTTGGACTAACCAATATAAAGGGACCATTTTGGATCAAGTCATGGGGTCAATGTCATGTGACAGGATCATTCAGACACCTGCAAAGACTCTAGCAAAGTAACTAACTCTCTTTTAACTATTTGAAAAATTTATGTTTTCACTTGCTCATACGCATGTCCCGAAAAGGTCATTCGGTACTACCACCATAAAACATGGGAAATGTTGTAATATTTTAAAAACTTGTACTAAATATAAAATGTTTGATTGTCCTATAGCTAGCTAGCTAGATATCAGCCTGTTAGCCATGTTTGAAAATATCATTTGGTATAACCAAATGTGTCATTTGGTAAAACCGAAATTTTGGTTAAACCAAATTACTTTCTTGTAAAAAATGACACAAGCAGTGTTAATTGGTTATAAAAACCACATAATCTCATTATTAACACTTAATAAAACTTCAAAATCTCCATTATTCGTCAATGACCCGTTTACCATTTACTTTAAAAAGTTTTTTTTTTTTTTTTTTTACAGATTAGTAATGACCCAGAACAACCAAGAAGGCATTAACTACTCACAGCTCTCTAGCATAATGATAGCAAGTCTAACAAAATGTAAAAGTGAAGGCTCATGTAATGTCTTCAAACTTTTATCTTAATTATGTTTCTGAATTTAAAATATAAGTGTTGTTGTTAAACGATGTATTCCTGAGCACCATTTAAGAATATCCTAACACTACACACAGAAACAATAATTGGCTTCTAGGGTTGGGAATCGAAAATAAGGTCAGGAATCGGATACTTGTTATAAAATTAAAATTTTGATTCCTCTTATTGATTCCTTTGTGTGCATTTTAATATGTCCTTAAACCATTCAAGCGCAAGAAGACCCGCACACTTTTCTGTGCTGCACACACATCCATAGCGCACTAACAGAAAAAGTGATTTTAAAACTCAAACGCAAAAAAAGACTGTGCTGCACACAGAAAGCCACCTCTCATACTGAATAGTGCGCGATGCTAAACTGAGTTCTCTTCTGTGTCTTGTTGCACTAGAATAGACAAATACACACCAAAATGTCAAAATATCGGTTATATCTTAAGTGATCATAAAGAGTTGACAAAGAAAACGCATTTGTAACAGTATATTGGGATCCGTGAATCTCTTAAAGTGACAGCAGGCCATTATTCCTGCTGCTGTCTCCATAATAACATCAATCAAACAAAAAAAGACGAAGAGAAAATGCACTCGCTTTTCTTGACTGAATAACTTTTGTAACTATAATTGTAATGTATATTTTAGTTATAAAGTGCAGTGTTTACACAAAAGAAATGTGCCAAATGATGATCAAAGAGGAAAAAAGGCAGAGGGATAAACAGATTGTGTTGTCCAAGCCTGCTCCTCATCAGTCTCCTGTATTCCAGCGAGATCACGTGAGCATCAGTGTTGAGCCCTTGCAGTGACACTATCTTCCTGTAGGCAGAAACCAATTTCTGTTCAGAGCTCAGCAAACCCAGATGCAATTTGATGATGGGAAGATTTCTTCAAGCGGGCACGACCGAATACTTTCCATCTCTCAAATTACAAGTTTGACATTTGAGAGATTTACTAACATGGTGCGTTCACTCACTTTTCTCCTCCTGTTTTTATCAAACACTTTTTGACATGCCTAATGGATGCTGCCAGCAATTCCAAACAAGGGGGGGAAAAAAAACACCTCTCCTCCAAATACCGTCCATAACCTCTTGTCATCCTAGCTCAGTCTGTTCGCCCCCTGAATACGTGTATTAAAAAAAATTGTGTGAAAACACCTCTAAAGAAGCGGCTGAGAATGCATAAGCTGACAATATGAAAAAGAGAAGTCAGAGGCCTTGGGTTCTCATATTTGCTGAAAATGGGGCTGGATAGTGGTCCAACCCTTCACGCTACACTGGCATTTTGAAAAATGCATTGAAACCTGCAGGCCAAAGGCCCTTTTTTCCACTTTTGATGTATGATAAATGGATTCCACTAAGAAATGTTTGCGTCTATTTTCACATTACATCGCAACCTTTCCACAACACTCATCTCATCATCTTCACAGCCACTGGTGTACAAGACAATCAGAAAGTGCAGTGGAAAGAAAGCTTCCCTCGTTCTGATATGCAGAGGGTGAAACGCTTTTCGCCCTGACCTCTCTATGTTCTGCGTCTGCATGACCCCTTGTGACTACAAATGTAGGGGAATGTGCTGGCAGCCCAGTGATTTTCTGTGCTTGCCGTCTCACTGTAATTTATCTTTGCCCAGTGCAGAGGAGGCCTTCATTACGCAGAGTTCTCAGACGACCAACAGCATTGACCAGGACCTTTTTCTTTATCACTGCAGTCCAGGAGAAATGAACAGTGAACTTTCAAATGGCAGACCTAGCTATTCAGAACAAATGTACTGATGACAGCACAAAGGTCATTAAAGATTTTAAAGATTTTGTTGCTTATATACAACTTTGTGTACTTTATCTTGATATTTTCAGAGACTGGAAATAACTGATGTAAACAGAAAAAAACACAGTAACCTGAAATGACTTTGTTTTTCTACAGCAGTATCTATAACATCAAGCCATTTTAATGGGTTTTGCAGTCTAACTGATTATTGCTTTCTCTCTTTATTTTGTGGGTTCTAACAATTTACAAGCCCAGATGGGTGAGGAATTACCTGAAGTGCATAAAATGCAAAGTCTGCTTATCCCCGTCTAATGTTTAATTGAATGTGATTTTATATTCAACCAGAAAGTACAATAACACTAGTTTGGTTCTATCAAATTGCTTAATGACCTCTGCTTGTGTACCCTGTATAACCATGGAAATGATTTTTGACTGCATAATTGCTTCTCTTTTTCTTTCTTTTTTTTTTTTTTTGGTTCAAAAAATGTTCAGGGAGAAAAAGACAAAAGAGGTTCATGCGCCCTCCAGAAGCTTGCGTTCTGCAAGTGAACGGCATCTTGTGGTGCCATCCCAAAGGGGCACAAAATCACTCTCACGGACCCTCTCCTGGTCTGTTCCTGGTTGGTGGAATGACCTGCCACGCTCTATCCGAACTGCTGAGTCTTTAGCCATTTTCAAAAAACTGCTAAAGACATATCTTTTTCGTCAACACTTGACCCAGTAATATCGCACTTTGTATTTATATTTTACTCTTTCTTTTTCAACTTTCTATTCTTTCTCCATCTATTTGTGTATATATTTAAAAAAAAACAAAAAAAAAAAAACACCTTGCTATGAGCACTTTACTGATGAAACTGTGACTTGACACGGCACTTACGTACTGTTTTTGTATTGTACTCATGTTGATTCGACTGCTTCTACTACTCTCATTTGTAAGTCGCTTTGGAGAAAAGCATCAGCTAAATGACTAAATGTAAATGTAAGGTTCATGACCATATCCAAACATAAACAACGGGCAATCTCTATTTCTTTACTTCACATATGCCATTTGACATTGCTTGATTTTGGCTTACTGATATATGATGCCATTGCGTTTGTTGTAAAATGAATAATTTGATTTAAAAATGAAAAAGAAAAATATTTAATGGCACAATAATGTGCCTCATGCCATTATACACATATTTGCTACCTTGCTACCTAGATGACAGCTCAGCTTTCAAAACATTTTACATTAACCTGCCAACAAATCCAGTGTAACATGCACCAATTATAAGCACAACAAACTGACTGAAAGTGTACAAGCAATACACTTTATATTTCAACACAACGAAAAAAAAAAAAGGTTAATAGTGTTAAGCAGCTCTCTGCAGTGGTGAAATGTTGTGCCAAGCATTTTTTTTTGGAAACATTAACTACCTACACTATGGCTCTGGTAAGAGAGTAGCCAACATAGACACAAGAATAAGCTAATAATTTCTGCGCACACACAAAAAAATAAGACGTAACCAATATTTCTGAAACATTACTGAACATTTCTTGTATTTGAAATAAATAAACAAACAAATAAATAAATAGCCTAAAAATTTTCTTCATACTGTCCTCATTTAGCACACCCAGCAATACTGAAAAATAAACATACAAACTGCAATCATATGTAAATACTTTCTAGAACGTAATAGGCTAGTACACAAAACACACACTGTAGGGTAGGCGATATTAAACATAAGCTTTAAAAGTGCGCAGATAAACTTGTTAGCAGTTCTGATTAACACATTCAATCGCGTCTTTATGAGCTTACAAAACTCAAATAAATACACATACATGGCGTGTTGATAATATTATTAGCCGGATCCGCACAATAAAACAGAATGAATGACAATTACAACATTTTCGTACCTTGAATACCACGTAACGTTGAACACAATGCGAACTTGGGTAAACGGAAGCAATGACACGTGAGCTCAGACTGCTTAGCTTACACAGAATGCGTAACTTTCACACCAAACGCGATGAGAAAAAAAATACAAATTGCTAACGCCACTAAGGTAAATCGTTTGGCCTTATGTCTTTTTTTTCTTTTTCTTTTACAGTATTTGAAATGTTGTATTGTAATTGCATTGTTTGTTTTGTTATTTTCTTCAATTAAAAATGCCACTGAAGGAAATGTGTGTATAATCCCAGCTAACAGAATTTTGTTATAAGAACGTTCTCTAAATATTCAGTGTTGGTTCTGGGAATGTAAAAAATGTCCAGTTTTCTTGACGTTAGAGGAATGTTCCTCCATTCTTTCAACTTAGTTTTGATTAACAATTCAACATTTAGGAATGTTGATTTGTAACATTCCAAGAACAAAAAACTGTCCAGATTCCTTAATGTTAATAGAATGTAATTTAAAGGTTAGTATGATGTTCCTGAAACATTCTTTCAATCATTCAAATACCTGCTGTGAACAAGCACTGAAAGAAAGAGAAGTAAGAACACAAACTACAACTTTCTCCATCCACAGCCTTAGACCAAAGCAACTAAAGCAAACGCTGATCTCCATGATGTTGACCTCAAACGAAACATCTAAACCTGTTAATTCTCAATAAGAGCTTCTGAGTTCAACAGTTCATAAAGCAGCTGGTTTTAAATTCCATAAGTTTAATTTTTGCTTTTGTTTGACAAACTGCAAATAAATGCTAAGCCCAGCGTCTGGCTCAAGGCTGTGTAATTCAATCTTTGAGTTTGACTGTGGAAACTGTGAAACTGTTCTCAGGTTGATTCAATCAACCAGGGAGTAACAGAAACTCGATTTACTGTGGTGCTATTAAACTGCTGACGTGAGACAGGGGAATTGTCCTATCTGCTTTTACAGAATGAGATGTTTAACGGTGGGTAGTGGTTCTCCAACTTTCTCTAGTAAACATGACTGAGCAAAACAAATGATAGAGTATAAAAATCATGTAGGTGTTGTAGACAATAGATGGTACAATAAATAAACTTTTTTTTTTTTTTTTTTTTTTTTTTTTTACATTTGAAAAGAAAATACATACATTATACATGCATTTTCTTAACAAATTTTTTTTTTTTTTTACAGTCTAATGTATTAATAACTAATTACAGTATGTTATGCTGGCATGATTACAATTTGGCTGCCTATTTAACCAGCAATGTAAGGTCACAGAGAAATATGTCACATCCCTGTGTTGCTGAGTAACAGGAGTCCCACGGAGCTTCATAGTCCTGACTGTAAATGGAGCTGGAAAAATGGAAGTGTGGACACTGTATCAGTTTGCAGCCTGGACTTGAACCTCTTTGAATTCATGCTGGGCATGGGTGCTGTAACGTTTGGAATGGGACAACAGAGTTGGAGATCCATGTGCAGACTTTAATAGAATGAGCGTAGTCGTACAGGCAAGGGTCAAACACCAGCAAACAGAAACAGGAAGGCAAGGCAAAAGAGTAATCCAAAAACAGGCAAGGGTCAAGGCAGGCAGCAAACGATCATCAAACAAGGAAACAATGCAGGGTCAAAACACAGGCAATGCTAGGCAAAGACAAGGAACACAGCGAACAAGGTAGAACAAAGGCTAAACAATACTCAACAATGTGTGTGTGTGCTTGAGTGCAGCTTATAAAGTGTCACTGATGGAAAACAGGTGTGAGTGTGATTGGTTCCTAGCTGGGGAATTGTGGGAAATGGAGTCCATATGACAACAATAGAACACAGACCCAGGGCACATGTAACAGGAGCACAGGGATTACAGCTGTTATTAGAGCCTCCTTTATTATCTCATCGGGAACGTGGCAGGTGGGCCTTAATTTCTTAGTTCCCAGGCTGTGGCTCCTGTGTAGGGTGCACAATAGTGTTAAATGTGTTAAAATGTTTCAAAACCCGGTAAACTGTTTGCTGTCTTCTGCTGTTTGCATAAGGCAGAGATATAATTTATTTATTTTTATTTTTTAATTATGTCCCCTTTGAACCCCCACCCCTCCATCATAATCCAACTGTCTTTCTATGAAAGCTCATCTATGTTGTTGTCAAATGTTGCCACATAATAAAGTTATTTTAGGAATTTTTTATTGAATATTTTAATTGCATTTTCTCACTGATTCTGTTGAGTAGTAAAACAGAGTTTTACAAAAGTTTTACTTAAAAACAAAAAATGGATGGAAAAGTTAAAACAACCCATTCACTGGGTTTGTCCATTTTAAACCCAATTTGGGTTGTTTTTAACCCAGCATTTTTTAGATCGTATGTATATTGATTGATTGATTAATTTCTAAAAAAGGCACAATTTTATGCTGCATTCTATTTACCTCGGAAGAGGGATGTGGCTGGGGATTATTTCACATCCGTGACTGTGTTCCAATACACAGATCAGAAAACTAAGATGGAAGCATCCAAGCAATTTTTTGTTGTGCTTGCTCTTCCGGAATATAAACACATAGAAAAACAGTATTTTGCACAGATAATGCTGAAGCATCATGTCTACAAATAGAGGTTAAATAGTACTTTGTGCACCACTGTGTTTATTGAGACACAGACAAACAGAAGTGCCAGAAAAAACAATATATTATACTGTTTCACTACTGTTGATGCACTGTTGGATTCTGAAGTGAGGGTTGTAATGTTGTGGTTCCCCAGAGGTTTCCACCTTGAGGAGGCATTCCATTTAAAATATCCTACTGGGAACAAGGAATTTTCCACTTCTGAGGACAAATGGAACACACCATATTCAGTTTGGGTGAACCTTGACCCCACTGGTTTCACGTTGTGCCTTTTATCACAGTCTTTGAACAAATTTGGGGATGCATACTACTCGTACTATTTTTTACCATATCTTATATAGTACGAATAGTGTGTTAGTATGCTGTTCCGAATTCAACCTTTTTCTTCTGAGTCCTGATCCTTCCAAGTTTGACTTGTTAAACCATTAGTTCTACCAGAAAGACTCGGGAGGCAAGATAACGAAACAATGATATTTATTACCAATCAGCAAGCAAAATATCGCAAGATAAGGTTCTTTGGCGTAGGCCCCGTCCGTAGCTCACATCCTGAGGGTTGCGGACTTTGCGTTTCCTGCCTCATCGACACGACAGCTAGTGGCACAGTTCCTCAACAAACCGTCCATACCGGCGTCATGAATACGATCCTCAACTGGATGGAACTGGAATAAATACTTTGACTGTTGTGATGCCATTGGACTTATTATGATTCAGGCAGCTATCATAAAGCACTGTTCGCTGTTTGCCAAAGGAGAACTGGCCCCCCGACTAAGCCTGGTTTCTCCCAAGTTTTTTTTTTTTCCATTTTAACACCTGTTTGCCACCTGATGTCACCTGTTGGAGTTTGGGTTCCTTGCCGCTGTCGCCTTTGGCTTGCTTAGTTGGGGACACTTGACATTTGATATTCAACAGTGTTTTGATCTGCCTGCATTGACACCATTGTATGCCAACTGAACTGAGCTGGATGAAGACATCACTGTTTAGTCCAGTGCTGATATAGATAAATTAACTAAATTAATAATTATTGATTCTTACATCAGAATGAATCAATACTGAATTTACTTAAGATGGATAATGACACCATATTCTTTAAGAGCTGCTGTGCAGCCAAAATTATATACCAGTTATCACTGTAAAGCTGCTTTGACACAATCTGCATTGTTAAAAGCACTATATAAATAAAGGTGACTTGACTTGACTTGAAGATGAAGGCAGGGGCATAGCCGACCCCTGGGAAGTATGGACAGGGACCATGGAAAAAGATGGAGGTGAAGGTTGGCGTACCGATCTTTTATACTCCAAGTGATTGGTTAGATCTGAACTAATAAGTGACGTAACATTTGAGTCTTCCCGGCAGAACTTGCGCTAGAGCTTCAATTCTCATGTATTTATAGCCCTTGTGGTTTGTCTTTTATCTGGAGTGTTATTATTTACTTCTACTCACATGAAACCACACAGGGTCACATAGCAACATGAAGTAACAGAGCAGAAGCTGCCAATACTCCAAATGAGACCAGCAATAAGGTTGTATTTTTTTCTTTTTCTCAGCTCAAGTTAAATATGTACTGAAGAATTACCATATTCTGCAGGAACCTCAATATCCAGCATGGTTTCATCTCACAGGATTCTTTTAACAATGGCTTTGCAGAATTGCCAATTCCCCTGCTCTCGTCTTGCTTCCGATGAAATCCTACAGGTGCATCTGGTATTTCTGCTGCAGTCAAATCCAAAGGATTTATTTGGGACACTTGTAGTATTCCTCTGAACAGTATCAATTTCATGCAAGCTTTATGCTGGACATAAAAATATATACGGAATAAATGTATATACCTGAAATACAACATTCGGCTAATGGCCTTATATTGGCATATTCCAGATTTTCCAATTCTAAGCTGTACTTTAAGAGATAGCTCTACTAACTATTAATGGTAAAGGAATTTGACATGTAAACAAACAGTTTCAACTGTTTATTACCTATTAAGAAAATGGTGTAGCTGTCAACATAAATGAAACTCCAGCTTCTGCATCAGTAGTATTTTATTGTTTAGTGAAAATTACAGAAACTTTGTATCAACCCATCAGTTACTCAAATGGCGTCTCAAAATCCAAGTTTTTTGTTTGTTTTGTTTTACTTCTTTTTACTTCTGTATGTCTTAAAACAATTATTTATTATTTATTTTTGAATCCAGAGTGTCCCTATATTGATTATATGTGTTTATGAACAGAAGACCACAGTTAATTCAGGGTCACTTTCCTCCTCCTTTTACATCTTCAAACAGTCTGAACGGAAAATTAACGACAGAAGAAAACACTCTTGGCTAATAAAAGGATGTGCTTTGCCTGGTGAAACTCTTATCTAAATATGATTAACTTCGCTCTACTGCTGTAGCTGGCAATGAATGTCAGCCCACTGATTAAAGGAGGGACACATAAAACAAGCCTGCTACCTGGTAGGAAGTAGGCAGAGGCTGTTTTTCTCTTTTCCTTTTCATCTGTATGGTGGATGAGCTCTTCATTACTTCCCAGACCATGAAGACAGAGTGCTCACCTTTTAACAAGACCCTGTAAATGTCAAGCTTCAATTTGAGAGGAATACACTTCAGATAGGGGTGATTCTGCAAGGCACTCACAAAATCAGACTGCAAATCATTCTTTTAATGCTCTTCGTTTTAAATGTGAGGAGGAAAAAGCGTGAGAGCATTTCAAATTATAAAGAAGCCATCCACTGGCACAAACCCCATTGGTTGACCCTTCACAGACTGTTCTTAGAACACTGATCCAGACAGAGCATGTCATGCACTGCTACAGTGAGACACAGAAGATGTGGGATGATTGAAACCACAGGCCTAGGTATGTCACGCTTTATAATGTTACAGCCCAGACAGCTTTCCGGAGGGGATTAAAATGTCTTTCAAAGTCAAGTGTGCTTTTAAGTATTATTGGAATTTAGGCTGGGACTTGGCAATGTAGATCAAATACAGGTACAATTTTGGGCCTAGTAACATTTGCAAAAGAGAGGTTTATGAGAGAGCAGTCAAAAAAAAAAAAAAACTCTTAAACCCTCCCTTTGTTACAAACTTCTCCAGGTATCCCTGCTGTCCAATCAAAATGATTTATCCTGTCTCTCCATAAGTGTATGGTAACAAAATGAAGTTGTGTGTGTGAGAAAGATTGCATTAAATGTGTATCGACCTTTTTTAACATATGATTGGGCGTGGCTAATTTATTTATTTACCTATAGTGGCCAATGATTCAGAAGTCTTGTACATTCACAGATAATAGCTTACAGAAAAAGGTGGATATTGTACCAGATCTACAAAATAAAATTAATTTTAATTATGTATATGTACAATGTTTATACTTTATTGTTATTATTGTATGTGGAAGATATCCATAGATTTTGGACTTCTGTTGTAAAAACAAGAGATGGTTCTGGAGAAATCAACACCATAATTTCAACCTCTTGTCTGAATCCCACAAGGAAGCACAATAGCTTCAGAATGGAATACTAACATGCTGTTTACTGCATACTGTTTAAAACATACTTTACTGTGCTTGTTGTTTTAAAACAACATGTGAAACAGTATGCATTCTGCAAAGATGAACCATTCAAAATGTAGTACGCTACATTATTGTTGACACGTCTGTATTGAAGTTTTGTGCACTTTTAAGATAAATAAATGTGAGCTAAATTACTGATGATTTATGATTTATGTTGAGTAATATAGAGTTATTTATATTTTGAAACAGGGCTGTTGAATGCTTGAATCTGATTGGTTGATGAACGTTCTATGGTGTGCAGTTATTTACAGGGAAATGCACAGCTAAAGTAGTTCTAGGCAGGTCTTGACCTCATTACAGTTCTATATCACTTCGCCAAATGATTTCAGTTATTTCAACGACACTAACCAAGCAAATAAATACAGTAAACAATTACAACTTATTGTCTTGGTTTTTGCCACAAAATATGTTTTATGATGTCTTGAAAGCGCATACTCTCGCCATCTCTCTCTCTCACACACTCAAACACACACACAGTACAGACACACACCTGCACAGAAACGTGTTGTCTTTGCGTTAATAGTTCTGAAAAGACGTTTTGGAATTAGCAACAGAGGCTTGTGATGAGATACGTAAGAAATCAGTCCCACACACTAGTGTTTTAAGGACAAAAAATTGACAAATGTCTTGAAATACAACATCTGAACAGTGTTTTGAGGTGTGATAACCGTAGTATAAGTGGAATAATTGACTCCAGACTGTTGAATTATTACGCTTTCTCGTCGTGGCTGCATTACCACCTCTGGTGTGCATTATTTTCTAATGCAACAGCCCGTTATCAATTACTGCTTACTTTATGTTTTTGCTTCACCAATGACAACAGCTCCCAACAAAGCCAAAGCAGAACAGTTTCGACACAGAGCAAAACACAGTAGTGAATTCTAGTGAATTCTGAATGATTCAATTTTTTTAAATAAATTGGTTGAGTAAATGATTCACTGACTCAGTCATAAATGCATTCTTTTTTCTTCTTCTTTTTTTTCTTAAATGAATCAGCATTTTGAATGAATTAGTTGAGTCAATGATTTACTCATAAAGACAGTGACTTGTTGCCACTTACTGGTGTAATGATGCACCTGCAGAAAGCGGTAACCCATAGATTGACAGTTTGTCTTGATATATAACACGAATGATTTGCCAACAAACTATTTTAATCCGTTTGTTTCTAAATGTATAGTTACATCAATTTTCAAGGTTCCGGAATTGCTGCATTTCTCATGTCAAACCTACAAACAGTGTAAAATATCCACAATGCCATCGCTATTTTAAATTTGTAATCAATTTGTATAAAGTATTTTAGCTGTAGGAAAGAGAAACCGAATTCACTGATGGCTTCAGTTCAGACTGCATGGTTTAGAAGGCATGTATGGAGTTGTGCATCTTCGTGAAGTCATGAATATGCTGGGCAAGTGCTCCTCTGCTCAATTTCTGCAACACTTTTACCACATCATGTTATAAATAATACATAGCTGTATATTTAGGCGAAGAAGAAAATCCAGAAAAGCAAATCTGCAGGGAGAGGCACTATCGGTTTTTTCGTTGCAACAATTTATCATTGCACTGCTGACTGAGCATACTGGGAAAAAAATGGTTTTATGCATGTAAACAAATGAGGTGGCAAATATTAAATTATCACAATAAAATACCCTTTTATCATGATCAAAATTACTACATAAAGAATTTGTAACAGTCATGTGTAATGTAGGCCAGCTAGTAAGAGCTGTGTGAGTAAACCTCACTCCCCTGGCCTCAAGAGGCGCACTAGTGGCTACGGTTTTTAGCGTCCTTGTTAGCGCACCCACCTCCAATGCCAGAAATGCCAGTTCAAATCCTGCTCGGAGTGGGGCGAGTAGAACTGGAGGGGTTACACATGCAAAATAAACATTTTATTGACCACTAAACAACTTTTCATTAGGTATGCAGCTTGAAAGCACCGCATATGATAATACAAATTCTGTACAGACCAACATCTTTAGACACAGGAATTTATATTATGTGCACTGTCATACATTGGGGGGTCATGAGAAATATTTTATTTTATCGTTTGTGACAAAAATCAAATAGTGTTACATTCTGTTATGGTTTCGTTTTCATTCTGTTTCCTGATCTGGTTTGCCTGAGTTCTGCTAGCTTTTTTTGTTTCCATGGTTTCTGATTAGTTTACACACCTGTTTCTGTTCCAGTTAACATACCCTGTGTAAGCCTTTAGTTTCCTCTGTTCAGTTTATGTTTGCGTTATACAAGGTTGTGGTTTAGATTTGAATCTATTATTAAACACTTGTGTTTATACTCCTCGTACACTTATTACAGCCACCAGAAACGTTACAACTATAGTGAGTTTAGTATGTGTTAGAATGTGCATTTCTCAAACAACTGAGAGATGCAGACTTCCTGGAAAGCACTTGTGCTCTTAAAACAAGCTGTACTTTAGCATACTAACCATCAGCCTGTTAAAACTATGTCCAACAACTTTCATCTCTTTTTAAGCACCAGCAATACAGCCATCAAAGCAGAGCTTGTGTACAGATTCACTGCCTTCAATAATACATTTCAAGACAATCAGACTTTTGACTTCAAATCGACTGCTGTAAGCAATGTTCCCGTTACTATGTATAGTCCATAGGTTCATTTGTGAGGTGCTGTAGAATGATTAAAGGACAGTATTCTTCTGGGACTGTTGTTGAACCTTTATGTTGTGTTACTCTCAGGCATCTGTAAGAATGAAAATGACGAGTTTAAAAATAGCCTAGTTCCAATAAAAAGACTAAACACTAACTAGATGGTTGTGCACACACACATACACACACACACAAACGCATAATATTTCTTATTATCTAAGCACCCATATATTATTAAGAAGCAACCTAGGCTCATTGGACAAACGTGCATCTATCTACATTTTTGCAAAATTCAAAAAAAAAAAAAAAGCACCAACACATACTGCAGTTTCAAGCAAAAATGAACACTAGTGGTAGTAAAACACAAAACAACTTTTATTCCTCTTCATACAAATTATGAATACATTCTTTGCACAATACTATTTTATGATGTCAAAACACGTCATGATTTGTAAACTACTATATCGAGACATATGCATCACATAATCAGCTCCATATATATATATATTATATATATATTTCTAATATAGTAAACTTACTCGGTAGCTCACCTGGTACAATACTGAAGCATAAATCACGACACTCCACAAAAGAGCTTAAAGTAGAAGCAAGCTAAAGCAGTATGGTTGCTTCAGCAAGTGTTTTTATTTCACGTTTGCTTTTGCTCACACTATCGGTTAGCTTTAATGTAAGGTTTATCATAAGTGGTATGCTATTTTCAAACGCAATAGAGCATTAACCTTTTAGTGCCTTGTTTGTATAAGAAGCTTGTTTAAAAGCCTTTATTTCTTGAAATGTCTCCATGTCTTTATACTTCTTTAAAAGAACAAAACACCTATATTTTTCAAATGAACAACTAGCAGCAGAAATAGGCAGGTTCTTAATGTTTCAAAGCCCTTGATCTCATTATTCAAAAGGTTAATTCCTGTCTCATCCACAGACTGGAGTCAAACTCTTAAACAGTCCCTTGTTGTTTTTTTATTTTTGTCTGCCTCAGTATCCATTGAGCCTTTGTTTACAGAAGAGATTTCATTTTGTCTTGTTTCTCTGTTTATCTTGCCGTCTCCCTGTTTGCCTTTTTAGGCACGGACGTGACTATGAATTACCTTAAGGAGCAACAGAGAGAAATAAACAGCCATTTTTATGTTATGACATGAGATGTGAGCATTATGTGCGCTCTAGAAGCACTGGCATCGCACCAAAACCTCACACTCCCCAAACACATGCAAAACTAACTCCCATGAGGATGGTTTCTATGCAGAGACAAAGCAAAATACTGGCTCATACACAGCACAGCAGTCGAAGGTATGAGACATATGGCAATAAAATTTATGTCTTGTGTGTGCAGATACTATAACTGGCATGCATAATTCGTAGAATGGTTTTAATTTTTCCATGTTAGGATTAATGGGATGGAAAGAATGACTGAACTGGAGTTCTAAATCACAGAACATATGGTTTGTTGAGCACAAAAGTCTCTCTTAGACATTCTGTTATCATATTCACAATTAAGATTGACTGTCTGGCTAGGATGCTAATTGCTACACGCTATCACAGATTCCTATGGAACTAGTCACACAGTGCCAATTTTTTTTATAAAGTTTTTTTTTTATTATTATTATTTAGCTTTATATAGTTATTGTATAGTTATTTTTTGCTGTTAATTTAAGGTTTTTTTTAAGTAATTAAGTAATTTTAAGTAATTTAACTGCATGCGGTTTGCGGAAGACCATTGTTTTGGTTGTGCTTCGGGTTAGCATGACTAGCGGATGAATATGGTTATGCTACTGCTCATAAAAGATTACTAGGTTTAAGTGATATAACCAGTTTATATGAAAAGGATCTCAATCTGACTAGCTGAAGGCATTATCCCCATTAACAGACATGGTAGCCTACTTCCTTCACAATAAATTCCACCACAGCGCTACAACCACCATAATGAAATTAGTTTACAGTTTACAATAGATAATACTTTACTATGAAGTCTGGTAGTGAGCTACATATGGCAATTTATCTGTTCAATAAAATGCCTTACTCTTATCATGAGCTCTTTCGAATTCTCTTTTTGCCAGCAGACTCTCCTCTGTTTGGTGTTTTTTTAAACGGGTGATTCCCCGGAGGTTCGAGATTTAGCGAGCTCCATGTCAACCTTTCTCACTCATTATGACAACTAACCTATGCCACTCCTGCATCATACACACATCCGGAGCAACTTTTCTCCATTTACATATTTCACGAGTTCACATTTACATATAATTAAGTACAGTAAAAGTTATGCGTATTTGGCGTGCTGTCCGGGGGAGGGCTCCGAGCTCAGAAATGTTGGCATTTGGTCATTGGTTGCATTGATTAACTGAATGCTCTCCACCTGAGCTAATTAGGTTAATTATCTGCACCTGTTCCTCCCGAACATTGTTAATAAAACATCATATGATGAGACACGCACATGTACGCAGTTTTTAGCAAAAACGCCTCTAGGTCTAAAATATAAACACTTGTAATAGGTTTTTAGGATTTTGTCAGATTTTTAGGCTTACCATAGTGAGTTAAAACAAAAACACAATTTGGAAGAAGAATTAAAGATGTATTGACTCATTATTTAAATATTTGGATTTTGAATAAAAAAAGTTACATATATACTAGATATCCTAGTATATCTGTACAAACGTTTTCTAACACAAGAAAAAAAGACAATAACACAAAATATGTGCAAGACTTCAGGGTCATCTTGTATTCTTTGTTCATTTTGTCATGATTCATTTTGCTTTTTAGCACCACGTTTGAAGTGAAAGGGCCTTTACACTTTTTGGACAGGCTGCTTTAACATAATGCCGCATTGTTTAGCTGCAGTGGCACTTAGATATGGAATCCCAAGTCTGCCAAAATTAAAAATAAATAAATACATAAATAAATATACAAAAAAATGTAAAAAAGCAAAAATAAATAAATAAATATATAAATAAATATACATAGAAAAGCAAAAAAAAAAAAGAAATAATTATTTATACATTTATTTCCTTATTTATGTATATATTTTTTCCACATTTATTTATTTTTTCTTTTATTTATTTATACATTTATTCATTTCAATTTTTATTTTTTCCACATTTATTTATTTATTTATTTATTTCCATATTTGTTAATTTCCACATTTATTCATTTCTACATTTCTTTATTTTTACATTTCTTTGTCCGTAGGATAATGAGGAGGGCGTGATTTTCCTCAGACATAGCAATCGAGCTCAGAGTAGGCGAGGGCGAAACGTTGAGGCCACAGTGACACCTTGTGGTGTGCCCAAAATACGAGAAGTGTAGCCTACTGACGTTGATACTGGGATGAATAATTTGGATAGGTAGTATGGCCAATATTTTATATCACGGGTTAAGTAATATCTCCCTAACTGTACTGTGTGACATGGATAGGCTACTCTTTATTTCAGACAGGGGCCGTAGAACATCGTCTGGTCTGGATTTGTACAATGTCCTGCGCTGGCACACATGAACAGCAACATCTTCAGCAGATCTGATAACAGGGGCTCTGAATTGGAAGCGCTTGTTATTTCCCATTATTAATCATTTGAATGAATGGGCTTGCGTATGATTGAAATTCGGACACCGGTCAGAATACGGAAAGGATCAAAGCAGCGCACATATAGGCTACAGTGAAGTCGACGCAAGCATATTGATCAATGCATTTGAAACGAGACCACAAATTCACTTGACATTCATATTTCCTACTTTTACATACACAACATGTGACAAATGCTTAAAATACTATGCATATTTCAAAGATCCAAAATAGAACGAGGCATCAGTTACAGTAGAACATTTTGTCGTGTCTTCCCACATGGGGACATTCTAAAATGCTTACCGTGAAAAACGCTTAATGTGGCTGTTATCAGATCTGTTGAAGATGTTGCTGTGTTAATGTTTGCCAGCGCAGGACATTTTATAATGTGTTCTACGGCCATGTCCGGAATAAAGAGTAGCCTATCCATGTCACACAGTACAGTTAGGGTGATGTTACTTAACCCGTGATATAAGATTTTGACCATACTACCTATCCAAATCATTCATCCCAGTATCAACGTCAGTAGGTTACACTTCTTGTATTTCGGGCACACCACAAGGTGTCACTATGGCCTTCTAATGCTTCCACTAATGCTTCACTCTCACCTACTCTGAGCTCGATTGCTATGTCTGAGGTAAACCACGCCCTCCTCATTACCCTACAGACAAAGAAATGTAGAAATACATAAATGTAAAAATAAAGAAATGTAGAAATGAATAAATGTGGAAATGAACAAATATGGAAGTAAATAAATAAATGTGGAAATAAATAAACATCGAAATGAATAATTGTATAAATAAATAAAAGAAAAAATAAATAAATGTTGAAAAAAATTAATATATACATAAGTAAGGAAATAAATATATAAATAATTATTTATTTATTTGCTTTTCTATGTATATTTATTTATTTATTTTTGCTTTTTTTACATTTCTTTGTATATTTATTAACGTATTTATTTATTTTTAATTTTGGCAGACTTGGGATTCCATACCCTTTGAGAGCAGGGACCTAATACCTCATGTCAAAGGAGCCCGCCTTTTCCTATACTTTTCCCACCTCCACGCCCCAACACAGATGTGATTACAGCCCTTTGTGACCCCCGTGTCTGTAACATTCAGTCACTCACCTCCTCCCGGAGACAGTAGTTGTGGGGTTCAGAAGAGCACCCTCTGAACTCCAGCCTACATCATCTAATGACATTTTAATGACTATCTGCATCTTTGCATCCATTCGTAAATCTAGAGAACAGCGTATAGCGTATAGTATCACGGGTCAGCCCACTCATATCCACAATGTTGAATTTGCACTTCAAGCATGGTATACAAAGTGTGCTATTAAATAATACACACTACCAGTTTCATACTTGGCTGTGTTCTTGTGGAAGAGGTCTGCTGAAAATAAATGTTCTTCAAAACTGGGATGGGAAACAAGTGTGAGAAGCTAAAAGTCCATGAGAGAAGCTATATGTGGAGGTGGAATTTTAAGTGTCAGCGAAGCAGACATCTCTGGAGTATGCTGTTTCTGTCACCTTTCGGGTCAATGGCCTGGGGCACATTAACACGGCCAGAAACACTCTGAGAAAGCTCATCGATTTTCAGGTGATGTTTCAGGACATTGATCCAGTGCAGAGTGGGCTGAATTCTGTGTCCCTGCAGATTGTGAGGGGTGTAAAGACAAGCATACCATCTGTTGACGCTTATAAAAAAGACAGTATATAACAGTTAGTTCCAGTCCTCGGGTTGATTGGAAGAACTGCATTCCTTATATTATGTTATTTTATATTTCACTGTTTGTATCACTTCGCTTGTCTGCTTACTCATTCCAGTGGTAGAAATTTTTCATTGAGTGTCTCTGCAGTCTATACTGTTACTCCAGTAGGTGGTGAAAAGCAGTGTTATTTTAGTATCATTGATACACTATTATAGGTTTTGTTAATATTTTTAATATTAATTAATAATTATTTTATTATTTATATTTATATTTAAATTAACATTGTCATTGTTATTAGTATAGCGTCTTTTTTTTTTAATATAGCTATATATATAGAGAGAGAGAGAGAGAGAGAGAGAAAGAGAAATAACTGGCAATATTGTGTTTAAAACATAATTAATTGCTTGTTTATTGAAATATTGTATAAAATGCAATGTTTGAATGTCAACATAGCACATTTCTTGTGTAATATTACTTTTATGATGTCCTAGAAGTCTTAGGGAATTTCTCATGGATGAGTTATACTATGACTGTACCCGTTCACTACAAGGCTCTGGGTAATGTAGTTTCACCAAAAATGTACATGTGGGATGTGGTGAATGCTCTGAACTTCATTACCCATGTGCACTAAATAAAAAAAAAATTCACATACATATGTGAATCTTATGAATCACGAGAGCTCCATCCTCTTTGACATCAATATAAAAGCGGCACTACTTGCACCCCCACTTTGTTTGTATGTGCATTGTTGAGTGAGTGACCAAACCCTGCTTCATTACCTGTGGACCTTTAATCATATAGTATAAACCCCTGGCTTTGTTATTTATAAATAAACATATGTTGTGAACAAATGTAGTGTCTACTTATTTATTTTTATTCTAACAAAGACAGTACCTTTTTTTTCCCTTCAACAACAAGCACTAAATGCTTCTATAGACTAATTGGCGGAGTCACTTTTAGCTGATTCATATGAATGATTCTTCATATATTGTACATCATATTTACTTAATTGCCATAGCTACAAGGGACTTCAGAGTGGGCACAAACGTTAGGCCACATTTTATTATTACTATTTTTTTTTTTTTTTTTTTCATCCTCTACTAGGAATCCACGTCCTCTTAAAGTTTGGCCTTCGTGACACTATTTGCTGGAATGATGGTCTGTCCTCCTGCACAAGATGGAATTCTCAGCGGGACACTGGCAAAAAGAAAAATGTGAAAAATCACCTCATTTCCCCCATAATAGACACGCCCCTTATCATAAAAGTATCTCTCATGGAGAACAAAACGTATTACATTTGATTCTCTGAGTGCTGAGCTGGGAATGTTTGCATTATGGAGAAGAAGACTGCAGCAAGCCAAGTTGCCTCATTTGAACTCAGATCAGATTTAGGGGAGGACACTGAACCTGAGACCTAGAACATGAGGACAAAGGTGTAAGAGTGTAATCTTCAGATTGAATGCTCTTCTATTTCCCTAATGGATTTACAAGCAAATCTGAAAATCACATTTGTTGTTGGTTCAGAGTATGTATGACTAGATTTCTATGTGTGAGACCCTCTGGATTATAAGCAAATCCTTCTCTGCCCAGTTCATTCTGATGAGACCTCATGACTGGGCCGTGAACCTGAAAATGAATCATTCTAAAAGACTTAATATCACTGAGCCCACTGATTATTAAAAGACAGTGACACATTGCCTGTATGATCATGATGCAATTACAATGTGAGGCAGAAAACAAAACAAATAGATAATATAGATAATAAGCAGAATTAGCATTAGTTAATTTTAAGAATTAGCAGAAGTTAAAGGGTTAGGTCACCCAAAAATAAAAATGTCTGTCATTAATTACTCAAACGCGTAAGACCTTTGTTCATCTTCGGAACACAAATTAAGATAGTTTGGTTGTTTTCTGTGAGCTTCTGGCCTCCCTATACACAGCAACGTCATAACCTATTTCAAGGTCCAGAAAAGTAATAAACACATCATTAAAATAGTCCATGTGACTACAGTGGTTCAACCTTAATGTTATGAAGCTACAAGCTACGAATCTAGTCGCTTTATAACATCAAGGTTGAACCACTGTAAATGAGCCTTTTAATCACAATCAGATATATAGTTAAAGAACATATCTATACAAACAACAAAAAGGATATTTCACCTAAAAATGAACAATTTGTCTTTTCAAACCTGTATGACTTTCTTCTGTGGAGCATAAAAGACATTTTGAAGAAAGTTAAAACTATTTTGTCTATACAATAAAAGTCTGACTTTAAACACATTTCTTTCTAACAAATATATTTTAGAGATGCACCGATTGCAATTTTCTTGGCCCAATCTGATTTCCAGTTTTTTTTTGTTAGTGTGATCTGCCGATACCGACTTTTGCTGATTCCGATTTTCTTTCTAAGAACTATTATTAAACAAAAATCTACTTTTCTTCAATGCAAAATTTTATTTTTATTAAAAAAATACACACAAGTAAAAGCCAGTAATAAAATAAGAACAAATAAACAAATTGCAAACAACAGCACAAATAAATGCAATAGAATTAAGAGAGCTATGAAACTTAAGTTTTTCAGGTTGAGTAGGTTTTTATTCAGGTAAGAAATACTACAGAAATTAAAGTAATCAAATGTAAAATAACACTGGATAGTCTTCATTGTAAAAATGAAATACAGATTTTCTTTGTCTTTTGTTCTTTAACATGACAGACAGCAGCAGGAATATTAGACACTGTCACTTTAAGAGTTTATGCACGGACCCAATATATTGTTACACAACATGCGTTCTCTTTCTCAACTATTTAACGTTCCAAAACTTACTGTGTTTAACTGAGTCGCCGAAAAAATGGTCGCCAAAACGGCCATTTTGTGTGTATTTGACCGTTTAAGCGCAGTAAGCCACTCATTTTGGTACTTTTGACTCACAAGCAGTTTGAGACTGTTTTGAGGCTTGTGTGTGCCACTAATATAGATCAGTGGTGTAAGCATGAAACCTGCGGGAATGACTGAAATGATGCGAAATACAAGCACTATATAACTGGAGCGAATGAAACAAGTGAGAGAGAGGAGGCGCCCACGCGGGTGTGCGTCACTTCACTGATGTAGAGAAGAGAGCAAGAACACGCAGCTGACATTATTGCCTGTACTGCTGGTAACAAAACGGATCGGCTCGGAATCGGTAAGACGCAAGACTGACTGGCCGGTTACTGATCCGGGCCGATCGACCGGTGCATCTCTAAAATATTTATACTGGTTAAACTGTCAAAACCACAAATAATAACATTTAGAAACCACTCACTTCCTGTAGTAAAATCGCTGCAATGCTGTTGCATTGGTTCTTATTAGAGATTTAGTCTCAGCACTCCATAAAAATCTCAACACTCGCTGTACGAAATTGTCTGCAGAAAACATAAATGTGTATGTAAATGCAACATGCTCTTATTTTAGTCCTAACAAAATGGTAGTGCAGAACAGTCTTTTAGGATTTAAAAAATATGTCTCGCAGAGCTGTATTTATTCCACAAGCACAACAGGCAGAGGCAATTTAGTAAGCTTAGCCCTGAGGAGCATATGAAATCTCAAGGTGCAGCAGCATACTGTGTCAGATCTCTCATCCTAATGATGAGCAGTCCATTGAGGAGTGCACAGAGCAGAAGCTAGAAATATCCCTGCCTCACCCTGCCAGGGCTCAATATGTCACTGCCGAAAGGAGAGCAGAGCCTGAGCAGGGGGTGTAAAACTGACCACTTCCCTGCATGAGAAGTAGGCTGCTGCTCCACATCCCCTAAACACACGCTGATTAACGCTCGGACAATGGGAGGCCGTGGAGGCCATGAAAGGCTTAGCGAGACGTGTCGGCCGACGACTCTGTGACTTATGGCGTTATATTTTTAAATTGCCCTCTCCAGAGCGTCTGATAAATCAACACACAGGTCATTAAATGGTTCATTATCCTCCTAATGTGATTCATCGGTGGCAGCAGCACGGACCGCATTGACGGACCGGCAAGCAGTGTAGAGAGCGGCTCCGAGCCGAGCGAGAAGACAGGAGACGGCCCTCTCATGCTGATTTATGATGTTCAGAAGCAGAACACCGGTGGATAGGTCGGTCAGATGGCGCACAGGTCAGCAGATGAGTTAGTGGAAACACTTCTTGCTTTCTCAGCACACACACATACACAAGATTTTATCTGTTAAATATAGGCTTAGGAACAGTATATGTGTGTTGAAATGACAATTTGATACAGACAAGCAGACACATAAAAACTTTGCTTCTTCTAAAGATCTGACTCAAGCCTGTTCAACTGAACATGGTGGAATAGGACCTGATTTTAGTAGCTTTTGTACTGTTATAGATATGACAGAAAATGGTGACAGCTTTCTTCCATTTCTAAATGACCCATGGGGTCAGGGGCTCTGCTGTGTTCTGCTTGTACTGCAATTTAAACAGCTTGCCACACTGCTACACAGAGGACAGACTCTAAATATCTTGCTCTAAGGCAGTGGTTCCCAAACGTTTTAGAGTGGAGTATGCCCTGAGGCATTTACCATCCTTCTGCATACCCCCTCTCTTCCACTTAGACTACACCTTTTCCATTAAGGGACAATATTTGCCCCCTAAATTGATTTTCCAGTGCATTTATTATCTTTATAAATACCTTTAAAACATTAATAATGTTTTAAATAATAATAAAAAAAAAATGTTCAATAGAGAAACATGCAATGATGATAAAAATGTAAAAAAAAAAAAAAGAAGTGATTAATTTACATCCTAAAACCGCCAGTAGGTGGCGGTAAGTCTTAATGCGTGAGTCACCGAGTCATTCGTTCATTCAGTAACAAAGCAAGTGGCTGTATTTATGAATGACTTTCACAAACGATTCATTTAAACAAATTTGTTCATTTGGCTTTTGTTGGAACTATTATTTTGTTGCAAAATAGAGTAAATACTGACAATACTGTGAAGAACATCACTTAATATTACCTGTTTGTTTGTTCAACTGTTCTATAAAATCAATGTCACATTTGCAAACATGTGGATATTCGGATTTGCATTCTTGCTCGTATAATTTTAATCAACATTAAAAACAAGAACTCACAAAAGGTATGTTTTGTATCAAGAGTTTGAATCTTAAATTTATCTCTATCTGAGTGCCAGGCTATTTGTTCAAGTGCTAAATCTACAGGTACATTGTCGAGGTAGCACGATCTGCTAAGGCAGCAGACTCTGACGTAACCTGCACCTATATGCACGCTGCTTTTATAGAAATGGATTTAGTCAGTTTGACTGCAAAAGATGTGGTATTTTGATTGGATGTCATGTACAGGTGCTGGTCATATAATTAGAATATCATCAAAAAGTTGATTTATTTCACTAATTACATTCAGAAAGTGAAACTTGTATATTATATTCATTCATTACACACAGACTGATATATTTCAAATCTTTATTTCTTTTAATTTTGATGATTATAACTGACAACTAAGGAAAATCCCAAATTCAGTATCTCAGAAAATTAGAATATTACTTAAGACCAATACAAAGAAAGGATTTTTAGAAATCTTGGCCAACTGAAAAGTATGAACATAAAAAGTATGAGCATGTACAGCACTCAATACTTAGTTGGGGCCCCTTTTGCCTGAATTACTGCAGCAAGTCGATCAGTCGATCAGTCTGTGGCATTGCTCAGGTGTTATAAGAGCCCAGGTTGCTCTGATAGTGGCCTTCAGCTCTTCTGTATTGTTGGGTCTGGCATATCGCATCTTCCTCTTCACAATACCCCATAGATTTCCTATGGGGTTAAGGTCAGGCGAGTTTGCTGGCCAATTAAGAACAGGGATACCATGGTCCTTAAACCAGGTACTGGTAGCTTTGTCACTGTGTGCAGGTGCCAAGTCCTGTTGGAAAATGAAATCTGCATCTCCATAAAGTTGGTCAGCAGCAGGAAGCATGAAGTGCTCTAAAACTTCCTGGTATATGGCTGCGTTGACCATGGACCTCAGAAAACACAGTGGACCAACACCAGCAGATGACATGGCACCCCAAACCATCACTGACTGTGAAAACTTTACACTGGACCTCAAGCAACATGGATTGTGTGCCTCTCCTCTCTTCCTCCAGACTCTGGGACCCTGATTTCCAAAGAAAATGCAAAATTTACTTTCATCAGAGAACATAACTTTGGACCACTCAGCAGCAGTCCAGTCCTTTTTGTCTTTAGCCCAGGCGAGGCGCTTCTGACGCTGTCTGTTGTTCAAGAGTGGCTTGACACAAGAAATGCGACAGCTGAAACCCATGTCTTGCATACTCTGTGCGTAGTGGTTCTTGAAGCACTGACTCCAGCTGCAGTCCACTCTTTGTGAATCTCCCCCACATTTTTGAATGGGTTTTGTTTCACAATCCTCTCCAGGGTGCGGTTATCCCTATTGCTTGTACACTTTTTTCTACCACATCTTTTCCTTCCCTTCGCCTCTCTATTAATGTGCTTGGACACAGAGCTCTGTGAACAGCCAGCCTCTTTTGCAATGACCTTTTGTGTCTTGCCCCCTTGTGCAAGGTGTCAATGGTCGTCTTTTGGACAACTGTCAAGTCGACAGTCTTCCCCATGATTGTGTAGCCTACAGAACTAGACTGAGAGACCATTTAAAGGCCTTTGCAGGTGTTTTGAGTTTACTAGCTGATTAGAGTGTGGCACCAGGTGTCTTCAATATTAAACCTTTTCACAATATTCTAACAATATTCTAATAATGAATTTGGGATTTTCCTTAGTTGTCAGTTATAATCATCAAAATTAAAATAAATAAACATTTGAAATATATCAGTTTGTGTGTAATGAATGCATATAATATACAAGTTTCACTTTTTGAATGGAATTAGTGAAATAAATCAACTTTTTGATGATATTCTAATTATATGACCAGCACCTGTATTTACGGCATTGTGTCATGAAATACATGCTCGGTTTTAATGTTATTTAAAGCTGGGGAAGAATTAAATGAATGACAAAACTCAGCATTTTGTTCGCGTACCCCAGTTTGGGAACCACTGCTGTAGGAAGAAAACGTCTCAGGTTATGTATGTAACCATGGTTCCCTGAGAACAGGGAAGGAGACACTGCATTTGAACACGCTATGGGAAATGTCATCACATGAACCGGTGTCTGAAAGCAAATATCTAACCTCACCAATCCTATTGGCCGGCGACAGCCTATGACCCCATAATAGACGCAACCCGGAAGTATAAAAGGAGCGCCTAGAGAAGCAGTCAGTACCTTATTGTCTGAAGGGACTGTTCAGAAGGCAGCCCCGATGCATGGCAGGTAACGCAGTCTCTCGTTCCCTGTTCTCAGGAAACCATGGTTACATACATTTCAAAAGGGAACTCAACACTGCGTTTGAACACACTATGGGGAACGATATACCCATGCCGCCATGCTTGAGGGGAGTGCTTGCCAACAAATGGCTAGACAAACATCAGAACTAGCAGTTTCAACTGAAATGCCAGAACCACTCCCCCTACGGGTCATACATAGGCTGTCAGTGACAACATTCCCTATGGCCAACAGCCCAAACTATAAGCCTCAAAGAGGCCTTTCACAGAAGGCCTACCAAGGCTGCTCAAAGGCTTCTGAGACCAAACTTCCTTCCAAAGAAAGAGGGTACCTCTAAGGGAATGTAGCCAGGGGGCCCAAAGGAACTTTAGCCAGTCACTTGTCAGGGGAACAAAGTGGCAACCCTAATTGCCACCAGGGAGGCCGACCTGGTCAAGTTAAAGCAACCTAGTCTTGGCCAACACCTGTCTGCACACAGAATCTCAATTCACATTCTTCAGAGAAGATATCCAGTAAGAGGGACTGCAAAGAGGCAGTAACCAACTCGTAGACCAGATCGTAGAGACAAGCATCCTGGAGAGCAGGACTCAGCTTAGCGTTTTTTTACCCTTACCAATGAGGGGAGTAACATTCTGCTCAGTCCTAGGATCTACTTAGCGCTTGATTATTTGCACTGAGGAGGCTGTGCACTCTAAAGGAACCCAACACAGGGGAGTACATTTACCAGCCTAGGGGCTGATCCTCAACAGGGAGGCCACTCTCAACCACTGACCAGACTTAGGGAGCTAAGTACTATCTGCAGAACAACCGTCTAAACGAGGGGAGTACTAGACTCAACCTAACAGATAAACCATACTGTAGGCACAAAATCATGGAGGCTCCCAGAGAGCCTACAACATGAACTAATTCTACACAATGTAGAATATATCACCGCAGCCTTGCAAAGGCCAGCCATGTGAAAACTACATGCTTAATCTGCTAAAGACACCCAGATGTGGGGGTTTAATCGCTTACAGGGCGGCCTGTGAAGGCCGCACACCTAAAAGCAACTCAATTGCTGAAGAAGCAAGAGCCCACAACCACGGGAACCTGTTCTAACAGAAACTGAGTTTAACTAGCAGATGAGACTGTAGAGTGCCCACATAACAGTCTACCTCAACACATTCCAACAAGCAGAGTACTCAGTAAAAACACTTTTTACTCTTTAAGCAAGAGGAGTACAAACTTACGCCATCATGCTCTGAGGGAGGCCCAAACAGGGCCTGTGACTCCAGAATGACGCGTGGCGTCAGCTAGTGGCAGTGTCTAAGCTCTAAGGGAGCCTAATCTGAGAACCAAACTATCATGTGAGGTA
Source organism: Elopichthys bambusa (assembly GCA_037101425.1). Classification (NCBI taxonomy): domain Eukaryota; kingdom Metazoa; phylum Chordata; class Actinopteri; order Cypriniformes; family Xenocyprididae; genus Elopichthys; species Elopichthys bambusa. The sequence continues at coordinate 18,999,157 of CM074432.1, read as the reverse complement.
CCTAGCTTAACTCAACCTGAGCTTAAAATCTACACATTCCAACAGGCAATGTACTCAGTAAAAAACACTTTTTACCCTTACAGTAAGGGGAGCACAAAGAATATATGCTGCCATGCTCTGAAGGAGGCCAAAACCGGCCTTCAAATGATCACGGGCATAAAGCTGTGGCACATCATGAAAAATTTGTATAGGCCTATTATAGTTTAAATTACAGTACCAGTCAAAAGATTGGACGCATTGCTATTATGTTTTTAAAAGAAGTCTCAAACTCATCATGCTGTATATGAAACATACAGAAAAAAACAGCAATACTGTGAAATATTACAATTTAAAATAATGTTTTTCTATTTGAATATACTTTAAAATATAATGTATTTCTGTGATGCAAAGGGTCTGAACATTCATGTTACCTCTATGGCATTTCATATAGGCTTTTAGCTTAAAAGCATGCACATTTGGAGAAATATTGATGGATTCTCATATGTTTATGTCAATTTTCTATATAGAGGAGTAATATTTATTCAATATTTATTGTCATCACTATGAGTGCTGAATACTGTGTTTTCCATTCATACTTGCAGCCAGAGGGCGCTCTGTGCACATTTAGTCCACAAATTACTCCTAATGAACAGGCATACCATGTGACATTCCAGGAACTAACAGAGGTTTCCAGAGATCGCTAACCATGGCTATAACATGCAGATAAACACTTTTAAAGATAATAAATAAACAATTGCGACGGTGTATACATGTATTGCCTCAGATTTTGCGTCTGAATAGTGCTCGCTCCGTGGGTGTGGCCGAATTAGTGGATAATGAGCTGACTCACGGACGTCTGACATGTCTCTCTTTTCATACAGATTATATAAACAGAGAATTTTTGTTTTCGATTTAACTTACACGATTTAAAACCTGACATTTCAACATTTCTTTAGACATAAGTCTAATTTTTGTGTCATTAGTATTCAGTAAATTACACTTCATTTTCTGAGAACTATCAGACTGGACTTCGTTCAGAGGGAGATGAGAGATCACGCATCATGTTAGTTTTCTTGTGTTGAACTTCTCTCTGTGTTTGTTTGCCTGATAATATATTTAATAATAAAAAATATGAAACATGGATAAAATAAAAGTTAAATACAGACAGCAGAGTGCTTTCAAAAGACACAAAACATAAATTTTTGTTTAGAAAGGTACTGAAACGTACAATATTGACGTATTTATAGCACTAAAATGTTCAAATACTTACGTTTTTTCAGCGAAATAACGCAATTTTTCATGCCATAAAGGTATAATTTAATTTATCATTTTGTAGATAAATGTAAGATCCCTAAACCCCATCCCGAACCTAAACATACCCATTTTATACAGAATGTTAAAAGAATAAAACATAATGGACAGAAATGTGTAGAAAAATTACAGTTGTGACGAAACATTTTGTTTTTACCCTGAGTGTACACAAATAAAAGAAGACATTCTATAGTTCCAATTGATATATTACTTTTGTCTCTATGACAAAAAATGACGGAGTATTTTAAGTCTGTTTTGCTGCAATGTGAAAAAAATCCTGAAAAATGCGCCGGCGCGTTACCCGACTCCAGAGTGCTTACTGAGCTATGCATTTCAACAGAACCATATACTCAGTAAAAAACACTTTTTACCCTTATTAGCAAGGGGAGTACAACCTTAGTCACCATGCTCTGAAGGAGGCCAGCACAAAGACTACTACTACAGAAAACAGGTGCTAACCTGTGGCAGCAATAGAGTTAAAAGGCTCACATTGTGTAGGGCAAGATAGAACTAGAGCATTAACAACCCTGAGAAATAGGGGAATGCTTCACTTTTCATTCATACTACCCTGAAATTGTGAATTTCAAGGGTGGGCACTTTTCACCAAAGACAGAGACTTCTGTACTGAACCCTAGGGAACAGGAGCTTAAAGAAAGCTAACACTGTTTCACTCAAGCTTGAACCTTAATTCAAGTGGATCAGGGGAAAAGACTAAACAAAGTATAGAATGTCAAGTCAAGTCACCATTATTTATATAGCGCTTTTTACAATGTAGATTGTGTCAAAGCAGCTTTACAGTGATAACTGGTACATTATTTTGGCTGCACAGCAGCTCGTAAGGAATAGTGTCAATGCAGGCAGATCAAAGCACTGTTGAATATCAAATGTCAATTGTCAAGTGTCAAGTGTCCCCAACTAAGCAAGCCAAAGGCGACATGAGAATGAAAAGCTCTAGAAAAGTGGGGCCACAGCAACACTAGCATTTTTTTATTCACATAGTGATAAGGGGCCTACCACCTGAGACAACGGCACCAGGAGACTTAGTAATAGTCTGCTACCTTAGCTGCTATCTATCCTGCACCTACACCAAAGGGGTAATGGGCCTTGGTCTGACAACTCTGATAAGAGGAGGCCAGAACTAGGAAAAACTACACTCTCCTGACAGGGGTAGTAATAAAAGGGGTGAAATACTTTCAGTATATCACCTAAACCCTAGCTCTAGCCTAGGCCAGCTATAGCTGTGAACCTATAAGGCCACACATAAGCATAGATCTGCCTTGGGCTTAAACTCAGCCTCTAAAACTCTCAATAGAGAGGAGGCAACTCTTAAATAAACTCTAAAAACAAGAGCTCAGAGGAGCGAAACTCAACCCAAGTCAAACAATGTCAGGCAGCCCGAAGGCCGATGCTTAACATAGATCAATCCCAAGTAAAGATTGCCAATCTCGAATACAAACTCTAGCTATGACCAGAAGAGAAAAACTACTCTACCATATGGTGGCTGTAAAGATGGCCATATAGCCAACACAAAGATAACCAACCTAATGAGAACTTCAGCCCTAATTTTCTCCTATTTCTTTTTACACACCCAGGAAAAAACTATACAGGAAAACTAAGGTCAATATATTTAAATATATAAATATAGACCAAGCTTACTACCTGCGACTCGAAGAACGGAGACTTACCATCATAGAAGGATGGAATATATGGTTCTTTCAAGCCTGAAAGCCAAAAGGCGAGCCAACAGAAAATTTTTTTTAATGGGCCCAGCCCTCGGCTTGATTGTAAGAAGTGCCTGGGTAAAAAAATCATTACTCAGGAGGTGGAAGAAGAAAGGAGAGGGTAGATTTAAATACTCTGATGGAGAGGAAATCAATCACTGACACTGCTGGCGTCTGTAATTGATTACTTCCCTCAAATCTTTCTTCTTCCGAGAGTCCCGCCTTCTCTGGGACCTACTCTGAGGAGGAGGAGGTGCCCGAGAGGCGATACTGGACTTCTGGCCCTGTCTCCGATCCCCGGATCGGGACGGGCCAGAATCTCCTGTCTGTCTCGGCCCAGAATCGGATCTGAACGGTATGCAGGTTTAAAACGCTGCCGATGATCCAGATCCTTCAGCAGATCAGCCTAGTAAGCATATAACACTGCCATCGTGTCTAAGGCAGCACCAGTCTGACCCGCTGCCGCGTATGCCCTGCCATTCAAGCGAGATGTAATCTTAAGGAGCTTCGAAGGCAGGACCAGAGCTTTTAATGTCTGTGCCCGCCCTGTGACGAGATAGTTAGCACACATCTCATCCATAGGGGGCATCGACACATACCCATGCTGGCTCATTCCCTCAACATCAGCGAAATTAGCTTGCTGATGTCAGTGAATAGGAGCCGAGTACGGGTTCTTCCATGCCTTCTCGATCACCACATGTAGATCAGGAACGAATGGAAGGCTCATGGGGGCTGCCAGATTATGGTCGGAAAGGAGTCGTACGTTGAGCCGTCCATGTGTGGTCCCTTTCTTAACGCACTCTCATGGCAGCTGCAGCCTGCCAGAAGCGCGCTCCATAACCTCGAGCAGCTCCGCATACGCGGGGCAGGGAGGCTTTGAAGTTTCAGAGGCTCGCATTCTTCCTCTTCAGCAGCCATCTCTTACTCTCTTGGGCTTAAAGCCAGAAGAGCACTCACTGCTGGATCAGATAATGACAAAGAAAGAACATCATCATCCTTCAGCAGCTTACCTTCATCAGCCGCTGGGGGTTGCGAGAGATTTACACCTCTCTCTAACTCCTCAGCAAGCTCCATCTGTGAGCCCTATGATTTCAGTCACCGCTCCGCCTCAGCACGGGCGGGACCAGAACCCCCGGGCACAGACGCCGGCCGGTCTTCCCTCGAGAAGAGGGCCAAACGAGAGCGGTGCGTCCTAATAGGCAGACGCTCACAGTTTGCACAAACAGCGCCCTCAAGCACTGTCCGTGCATGTTCCTCTCCCAGACAGAAAACGCACAGATTGTGTGTGTCATCGGTTGTCAAAAACCTGGGACACAGATCCACACACTTCCTGAAACGTTTGTTAGACATAGTAAATTCCTTACCAGATTTGAAGAATCGCAATCAAACAAAACAGTCCCTGAAGACGATAAGATACTGACTGCTTCTCTAGGCACTCCTTTTATACTTCCGGGTCATAGGCTGTCGCCGGCCAATAGGATTGGTGAGGTTAGATATTTGCTTTCAGACACCGGTTCACGTGATGACGTTCCCCATAGCCTGTTCAAACGCAGTGCTGAGTTCCCTTTCGAAAGGGAACAGCTCTGTCAAGTTTTCAAACATTCTGGTGCCATTAGATCATTTGGCAAAAGCACAAATTAGTGGGTGTTTTACACAGAGATCATTCTGCATTCTCAATATCATAGAGATTATCAATATCAATATCAAGCCTGGTGATGATGCCAGAATTGTGTTAAACTTCTTTCTGTGTTTGTTTGCCTGATAATATATTTAATAATAAAAAATATGAAACATGGATAAAATGAAAGTTAAATACAGACAGAAGAGTGCCACTGCTCTGACAGCCTGGTCTCATTGTTACATAACTTTAAAAGACACAAAACATACATTTTTGTTTAGAAAGGTACTGAAACGTACAATATTGATGTATTTATAGCACTAAAATTTTCAAATACTTACGTTTTTTCAGCAAAATAACGCAATTTTTCATGCCATAAAGGTATAATTTCATTTATCATTTTGTAGATAAATGTAAGATCCCTAAACCCCACCCCGAACCTAAACATACCCATTTTATACAGAATGTTAAAAGAATAAAACATAATGGACAGAAATGTGTAGAAAAATGACAGTTTTAGTAAAAACATAACATTAAAACGATATTTTGAGCCACTAATCATACACCTACCCCTAACCCTACCCATAACCATTTCTTAAAACTCCGTACTGTTATAAATGAAAGAACAGACAAACAAGCACAATAATTTATTTATTGCGAAAATGTCAAAAGTGGTACCAAAAATAGTTCAAATGATGATGAGTTGCAGTCGCAGTCCTTTCTGGTAATAGTTTTTTATAGGGTACAGAGCAGAATTTAACTTATTAATCCATGAAAATCCATGAAGGCGGGGCACTTACTCATTTCAAATGTCAATCCACTGAAACACGGCATGTCGCAATCTGTGACAAAGCAGGTGAGAACCAATGGGCATTCGATATCAGTGCCGTAAACCATGTCGTAAAGGTTCTCAAGGGCGCAAGTTGCAACTTTCAAATTTGAATCATAAGGAGCGTGGGCTTTGACCGTGACAGTAGCTGCTGAGAGTGAAGATAAACATCGCCACATAAAGGGCTAAATTTGAATCCATATGCAAACATATGGATTCTAAAGATTTGGAGTACAGCGAACAAATAAAATTGATGTGATTTGTGAATTTATGTTGTGTTTTGGTTGTATTGTCAGTCGCTGTGTAGGAGAAAACGCCTTTTGTGTCTCACAGCAAACAATTACAACATTACAAAATGGTTAAGCAATTACAGAAGTGTTATTAATTTTAACGTTTTAAAGTAGTCTTGTTTAACATGTAATCCTCTGAAACATGCAGCACAAGCCACAAACAAATATCATTTCATATAAAGATGTATAAACTGCAATTGATAAATGCGACTAAAAACATGTATTGATATGACAATTGAATACAACAGAATCAAAACATTAATGCCACAATTTTAATATTAAAAGCTACATTGAAAATCATACACATTCAAACTTGGATACGTAAATAATTTACGTTTTATTGCTGTTAATATGTAAGTAGCCTATTTTTTGTATTAGTGCTATAAATGCATCAATATTGTACATATGGTAGAACCACACTTTACAAAAATACACACGTATTCTCATGAGATCACATTGAATATGAACAAATCCATTATGTTATATACATTATAAATGTAATCATATACAGTTGCAAGAAATTATTTAGTACTGTCCTGAGTAAGATATTTTACATAAAAGATGTTTACATATAATCCACAAGACAAAAAAAATAGCTGCATTTATTAAAATAACCCCATTCATAAGTATGTGAACCACTGATTCTTAATACTGTGTGGTTACCTGGATGATCTATGACTGTTTTTTTATTTTGTGATGGTTGTTCATGAGTCTCTTGTTTGTTATGAACAGTTAAACTGAGCTCTGTTCTTCAGAAAAATCCTCCAGGTCCTGCAGATTCTTAAGTTTTCCACTATCTTTTGCATATTTGAACCCTTTACAGCAGTGACTGAATGATTTTGAGATCCGTCTTTTCACGCTGAGGACAACTGAGGGACTCAAACACAACTATTAAAAAAGGTTCAAACATTCACTGATGCTCCAGAAGAAAACACGATGCTTTGAGAGTCGGGGGGTGAAAACTTTTGAACAGGAGGAAGATGTCCAAATTTTTCTTATTTTGTTTAATTTTTTTTTTTTCATTTTGTACTGCCCTTCGGAAGCAACAGAAGATGCTTTCATGTTTCCTGGAATCAATATTGAAAACAGTTGTGCTGCTACATAGTGGAAACATTGAAAGCATTTATTTAAAATAAAAATATTTTGCAACATTCAATACCACACTCAATACCTGTGATTGCTGATGAGATCTTGATGCCTGACCACAATTTCCCTGCTAAAGAAAACAAAATATACCCATAGTAATTGGTTTATGTTGTAGGAAATCGTTAAACAGCAAATAATGCATTGTTCTTCCAGCCCAAAACGAAATGATAATGATATAAATGTACTCACTATAAATTCCAAAGAAATGCAATTGAGACATTATCTCTTTCAGAGAACAAACAAGTGTGTTAAATTAGACCTGAATAGGGACACACATGCAAATCACTATTTACTTGCTTTGTACCACAAAACTAGTATTTCATATTGACTCTAAAACGCACAGACACAATGACAAATACTCTGCATTTAATCACCCTCTAAACCACCAAAGCAGGGAGTGCTACTCGATTCAGGAGGCATCCTTGAAAAAAAGCAGCACTCTTAAGAGCAGTCAAGCTTCAAAATCATATGGCCCTTTCCTGTCTGAGAGGCTGTGATAGAGGGTGGTCATTATTCAGTGCTACTCTGGATTTTTAAGTGAGTGGCTGGGCAGTGTAATTTGAAGAGGACAGACTAGTTATAGTGGGAGTAAAAAGGTGAATTAAGATGTTACCTGACAGCCATCTGCCAATTTCGCCCCCAGAAATATTACCTATTAGTATTTGGAAGCATTAGAATTGGCTTCTGAATACAAATGTTGGTGTGCTCGTTGTGACAGGGACACTTATAATCGATTTGCCTCTTAAAACTTCTAGCTAAAGTAATTGTCGCAGTAACATGCTATATGCTCTTGACAGCAATTCAATTTGTTAAGAAACCATCTGCCAAGGGTAATTCAACACTGCAAATAATATAACACTAGGTATTGCATTTTCAGTCAAACAGGTCACAAATGCTTGTTTACTCAAAAAAATAAAGATAATCCACAAGAGTTAATTTTGTCAAGAAAGCAACATCTTTATGTTGAAGCCAAAGCTTCTTACATTGCAATTTCTGAGCATCATAGATTAAGTTTGCCGATTAACATTATATATATTTTTTCCATCTTGCGATTTTAGGGGCACTCAAATTATAAGCAGTTCAACTTTTAAAACGCTGTCTCTAAATCTACCCCCAACAAATGATTAAAAACAGCCAAAAACAATGAGGGACACTGCGTCTTTGGCAGAGTAATTCAGTGTCAGATTACAAAATATTGAATTTTTTTGAATTTCCAGCAGGTTAACTGAATATAATGAACATAATATAGCACACAGTATTCCTTAGCTACAACTCTGATTTGGGCAACTGGCTTACCTTCCACGCCTCGATTATGTGCCTGCGCCCCATATATAATTCTTACTTACATGCTATTCCCACAAAGCAGATTTGAGGCCAATTCTCAGAGGTACACAAGTAAATGGTCCATGCAAATAATAAGGAAGCACTCACATCCATGCATTTAAAAGTTATATATTGCGTCTGTCACCTTGACTAGATGAGGCACATTATTCCAAAATGTCATGCAAATTCCTTTTATCCATTTTTCCTTTATAGAGTCAAATGAGAAGAGAGCTTTCCTACCGCTGTCACAATTTCTTTTCGTCCATGAGTGGGACATTTATTCAAAGCATGCCACATATTTCTTGCTCACTCTCAATTTTCATTATTTGCTCTATTTCAGATTGTGACTCAGAACATCATCCTGCATATTAAGAGGCTGCAAGTACTGCCTGCATTCTATGTAACAGTAAATTCCAATCAGCCAAGAGCCCTTATCTATAAGCCAACAACCTGAGGGATAATACACTCTTCCACGTCTCATCCCCCTACTCACTTTCTCTCATTTTCCTGTATTTACTTCACTCTGTCTCCAAGTATTCTTTTTGTAACTATTTGCATCTAAACAAGTGTAAATCCATTCTGAGTTTCAACATTGCCGCTTAGTGGTGGCACTTTATTTAACAGTTGAAAAGCACCATTTGAACATCGTGAATGTTTAAGATAATCTAATAAATATCTAACTGAAGGGCTCAACAATAAATATTGTCTGCTGGCCTGAGGGCAGTTTAAGAGGGTTTTTGGCCAGCTGATGAAGCTGTCACTAAAAATGTTACATTTATTAATCTTGTACTTCCTTTTTTATGCCTTGCAAATTTAAACTTTTCTGTGATGTACACTACCATTCATAAGCAAGTTTGATTTTTTAAAAAGAAATCAATACTTGTATTTAGCAAGGATGCACTAAATTGATCAAAAGTGACAGCAAATACATTTATAATGTTGCAAAAGATTTCTATTGCTTACACTAGGTTTAAACTATAATATTAAGCAGCACAACTGTTCAACATCAGAATGATTTCTAAAGGATCTTGTGACACTGAAGACTGGAGTATGATGCTGAAAATTAAGCTTTGCCATCACAGGAATTTGATTTTCAAATATTTTAAAATAGAAACAGTTATTTTTAATTTGCAATAATATTTCACAATACCAAATACTAATATACTGAGCCAGCGTTCGGACGTAAACACAGAAGATCTGCAATGTAAATAGCGTATGAGAATGACAGGAGAGAGACAAATTTGTTGAATAAAGTCATTATTTTTGCGCACAAAAAGTATTCTTGTCGCTTCATAACATTAAGGTTGAACCACTGTAGTCTTGCTGACTATTTAAACAATGTTTTTCTACTTTTCTGGACCTCGAATGACGGTTATTTTGTTGCTTTCAATGGAGAATAAAAAAACCTCTGGGATTTCATCAAAAATATCTTAATTTGTGTTCCGAAGATGAACAAAGGTCTTATAGGTGTGGAATGACATGAGGGTGAGTAATTAATGACAGAATTTTCATTTTTGGGTGAACTAACCCTTCAAATACCTTATTGACACCAGACTTTTGAACAGTAATGTATCTTGCATTGTTGCAAATTCTGTTTATTTGTTGCCAAAATTATCTAATGCAGTTGGTTAAAGATGAGGTTTTGTCTGTTTTGCAAAAAAATTAATGATAGTGCTGAAACACCAGTAAGAATGAGTTAGAAACTACAAACCAAATCAGTATGTTTTGCATCCTATGCCAATGTTTATGCCAAAAGTGCGTTGCATGTTTTTAATTTTTTAATAATAACTCACACACACACATATATATATATAGAAATATATAGAAATATTTTTAAAAAACGTATCGCCAGTGAAAAGTAAAGCCCAGAACTAAAAACTCTTTAATTAAATTTGTTAGTTTAGAATCTGTTCCAAAGTTTCCAAATAATAAAATATGTCACATGACATAAGCATTTTCAGCAGGAGTCATCAGACTCCACAACAGAAGAGTTATTTAGCAAAAGGTGCAGGCATCACAGGTCTTGCTGTAAAACTTCTGCTTAGGTTAGCCACTGTCACATTCTGGGACTGGAGGCAGAAAAATAATAGGATGAGCTAGTGGTAGTTGAGGATTGTAGATTGTGTGAGCAAAAACATGCCATTTTTTGTGTGTGTCCCATTAAATGCAAATGAGCTGCTGGTCCCGGCCCCCTTTTCAAGAAGAGGGCAGAACCTTTACAGCTCGTGTTTCGGCAATAACAAAACTGGAGAATCTCGCGCAGCCAAAATGTCAGAAATTGTCAGAGTGTTCAGCCTTACATTTTCGAACCGGAGTCTGACACTGATGGAGAAACTCAGGAAGAAGTTACAACTTTAAAAAATGCAACTGGATGTTTCTGAATGGTTAGTCGATAAATGTATGTAGTTGTTGTGGAGGTAAGTTGATTCAACTCATCGTTATGTACCGTCATGTTAATCTTTTGTGCAAATCCAGCATTGAACTGACCCTCATTTGTGAAGCAGTCCAGCATAAAATGATTTGCACAAATAGATAACACTTTACCAACTTTACCGGCACATTTCCTTCATAAATGAAATTGAACCACAGTGTCCTCAGTGGCTCAGATGGAGTGTATGGAGACTCTTATGTTCCTTGGTACATCCAGTAACAAAACATTTGCAATGTTTTTTTTGGCGCAGACGTTGTATATCTCCAGCTGTTACAGTGAGGAAACAGAAATGGTGGACTGCTGCGGCTCACTCAGGGTGGAATATATGCTAATAGGGCAGATTGTCACCAGTCATGGGCGGGGCTTCGCCCTACTCTTACGTAAGTGTAGGGGGGAATCTGGAACCGCTCGCTTGGAGAGATGATTTATGCCTTATGGGATTATAAAAAAAAAGGAGTGGGTGGATTCTTACCATTATAGGTGGTTGTTTACAGACACTGTGGACATACATCTGTGTTTAAACACCTTATAAAAGTGAATTTTGCATAATAGGTCCCCTTTAAGTAATAGAGTGTTCTAATGCAGCAGAGTCCTTGTCTGAGCCACTGGAAATGACTCCTCAGCAACAGAAAAGCCAATCTCTTTTAGAGCATTTTGCCACATTGTGCCAGAGGAAGTGATGGCATTCAGAGACAGCAGAATGCATTGTGGCAGGAGTGTGTCACTCACTCCCACTAGTTCACCTCTTAGTCTCACATCTCAATTTATCAAAGGAACTATGAGTAACCAGAGCACAGAGCAAAGGCAATGAGAATGTATCTAATGGCAAAAAAGCTGAGTCATAGAAATGGGGGGGGTAATGATGCAGGATGGGACTATGTGCTGCTCAGAGAGGTATGTTAAAAAGATAGTTTAATCCAAAAATAAGAATTCTGTCATTATTTACTCACCCTCGTTGTTAATGTCCCCTCTGTGGGAGAATTTTTTTTTTTTTTTTTTGTCCATACATTGAAATACTGACTTGCATTAAATACACAAAGATGTGTTCCTCAGAAGAAGAAAAAAAAGTCACACAGGTTTGGGACAACGTAAGGGTGAGTAAACAATGGCAGAATTTAAGGCCCCGTCCACACGGAGACGCGTTTCTGTGTATACGCACATATTTTGTATCGGATAGGCGTTTCATCCACACGGATCCGGCGTTCTCAGAAGGTGAAACCGCTATTTTTTGAAACCGCATTTAGCGTGGATAAATCTGAAAACGGCGCCTTTGCGTTTTTGTGTGTACAGCCAATCCGTATATTTTGTGAAACAATGATGATGTCACCCCACGTGTCGACCCTAGTCAGACACCGCTAACAGCACAAAGCAGCAACAACAACAACAATAGCGGACTCTAAATGTTTGTGTTTGTGAAGCTACTGAGCCAAAATAATGCGTCATTTCTAAGCTTTACTAAAGTTTGTATACAGCGCACAAGGTTTATGCGCATGCTCCAAGTCTTATTCTCTGTTATAAGTGTATCTCTGTGGCAGAATTACAGCACCACATACTGGTCTGGCATGTATACTACATCGTTTTGAGTCATTTCAGAGGTTTTGTGTGTACGCAGATATTTCTTGAGACGAGGAAAAAAAAAAGATCGGATAGGGAAAGATCTGGCTTCGTGTGGACAGGGCCTAAATTTTGGAGTGATCAATCCCTTTAATTACATTATACAGACCTAATTTAGACCTCATTTTAATTTCATCTCACTGCCTAGAGCTTTTACATTCAAAATGTTTGTTCGTGTTATTACAGTTAACATGCAACATTCATGTTTTTCCATTAAGCTCTGGGCCAAAATATAGCTGTGAGCTGGTTTGAAGAGGAAGATGGGGGCCTCAGCGGAGCTTGGAAACATTTACATGTCTCGTTCCTTTCAGACATTGTGACGCTCCTAGTCACTCTCCCAGGGACAGCGCAATGGAGGCTGAAAGAAATGACAAAACTCAGACAGACTGAGTGGTCGCTCTCTTGTGGCAGTGAGAAAAGCCACCCCTCCACAGGGACAGCTTAAAGCAGAGTCCCTCTGATCGGCCCTGTCTTTCTTACCACATATCTCATCCCTCAACTAAAGTGACACAAGCCACAATTTCCTGTACCAACAGGGCTGGAATTCCCTGAAATCATCTTACGAACCATCCAAAGCACCATCAGTTTGCTCTCTAAAATAGCATTATAATTTGCAATCAGAAATGCAATATAGCAGAGATTTTAGGAGAGCTGAATATACTTATATAATATATTGTATATTTTTTCTTTAAAAAAAACCCATCAGAAGTCAGTTCATATTCAGAATAAATTTACTCTAGACAAATCTAAACATAATAGCCTCATAACAGTTACAGATCTCCTTTAGGTGTGCGTACACTGCATGTTTCCGAATACATCTCCAGCAGGGATTAGTCATGTTGTCGCACTACTCTATCACAACCTCCAGACTTTTGTTCCCGCACAAGGGTCCAACATCGACCCCAAGCCGCTTGGACGTGCCAATTAAGAACCAAAGCAGAACCATCCAGAGGCCCATTAAGTAGCCACAAGGTGCCTTTGAAGGAATCCGCTTGTGAAGCTGTCTCTATGAGGATAGACCAAGCAGGGCCCATTACAGCAGACAGAGACTGAACTGATAGCAGAGATAAATGATGTGAGACCCGTAGCACCGGGCACTCTGACTCTGATAAATAAACATGGTGAGATCTCTGCCATTGTTTAGTGTGGCAGGAGCATCGATGGCTCTGAACCCACACACAGCTAACCACCAGCAGAACACAGGCTCATGAATAAGCCATGAGGGATGCAGCAGGGTTAGGCAAACATGTCCCTCTCTTAGAAAAAGAAGCACTCTGAGGGCAGAGATGAGGATTGTGTGTGCCAGAATATTCAGTGCGTAACATAATGCATAGTGTGACAGTGGATCCACAATCGTCAGTGCTAATGGTGCGTGCAATATGCCTATGTGTGTGTTGTATAGTTTATATGTGGCCAGAACTTTATCTCAGTTAATTCTAAAATTCTCCTAGTCACCTAGTCTCGAATGCATAACCTGGGGCCCGTTTCAATGAGGAGGTTCAATTAACTCGGAGTTAAAACTTGAAGAACAGCAGAATTGAGTTAGTTCAGCATGTGCACCACAACTATGAAAAGCCATGATCAATGGAGCTCTGAAATTACGATATGTTCACCATGGCAACAGCACCCAACAAAAAGACGTCTGCATACTTCTGAGTCAATGCGTAAGTTTAATTCTTAATCACTGTTATAATATCAGAGGTGAAAACTGGCAGAACGGTAAGTTATTGGACTAATATTAATTTTCATGGTATTCCACAGCCAAAAAAAAAAAATAAATAATAGAATGTGGCAGAAACTAAAAATGAAGTATAAAAACATAATTCAATCAGGTAAAGCTTTAAGCGTAAAAGGATCATGGGCATAGGCTACATGACTTTACAAACATATGACATATTAAATAAATATCTATTTCAACGTGCAGCAGCTTTTTCCACATAGTCTAATGCTCTTTTCACATAATTAAATGTTCTCTGATCCAACCTCTTACATTTCTTAATTAGGGTAATGAAATTAACATTTGACTTCTACTTAGCCAACAGCAACAAAGCAGAGGCTCGCAAAATGGAGGGGGATCTGCATCACCACCTTTGACAGATGCAGAGGACAGTATCGGAAGAATATTAAAATCCAACAGGAACAAGAATAACTCTTGCTTTTTTTATTTGTAGGAAATAAAGATTGGTGGTGGCGGTTACGGCATATACTATATCTCGGACTACCCTTTCTTCTGGCATCCTTCCATTCCATACAGTTATCTGTTTCATTTTCAGGAGGTGCAATGATGGGAATATGCGTGTCATCAATGCATCCAACCACATTGGAAATCCTAAATGAAATTCTAATTATTAGGTTACTTCCAGAGCCTCATTTAAACCAATTTCTATACCTCTGACTTTCAGTCCTGTGAAAGTCATCATTGATGGGTTTGTGCCCAGGAAACAACACAAAAATTCTCAGAAAGAGCATGAGAGCGAGGTACACTTTCATTACCGCTCTGCATACAGTGGCCTTACTCATGTGCTCTGCATCCCCTATGTTACAGAAAACTAGCATTTAAAAATGGGACCGTTCAAATAAATATGCATGTGGATATGGCAAAAAATGATGTACTAAAAATTTACTTAAATAAGGAAATAGAATAATAAATAATAATTTAAGTACACTTTTCTTACTTTGCAAATTATCTGCCAGTAGGGATAGAAAAATAATCTTGTTTTCGTTTGCATTAAGATTATTTTTCTTACCCACTGGCACATAATTTTACTTGTTTTAACCCATTTTAGCCCACCGGAAACTATAGTTGCTGCAGTGTATAGTTGTCATTTTCCTTTTGTAAGTATTTTTCTAGATGTTATCCATGTTTTATGTCTCAATGGCATGCAAGAAAACAACCAAATAAAGGATTTCAAGAACAAAAAAAAGGTATTCCCTTCTTTCCTGCCACATGAGGCTATCAACTTCCTACCCCTACTTCCAGGAAGCATGGCGACGGCAAACTCTCCCAAAGAAACGTAATTTTCATGTTACTAATAAATATTTTTTGTTGACATATACATATCTACATAATCATGAAGGTCTCTAGAATCATCCAAACAAAACAAATCTTACAAGAGATCTATAGTTTTTTTGTACACTGTAAGTACATATATCATTGAGAAATGGGGTATACTGTGTTAAAAGGTTAATAAATCAAGGTTATTGGTCTTGTTTAGTGCTTTTTTCTTTCATAATATCCCACCTAGAACATAACTTAACCCTTTAACTGACATCTCTGCTGTACAGCTTTGATAGTGATGGGCGCACTTCATTTGCATGTGAGAAATAAGTTGCATGTTGCCTTGCATGTTGAGTGCTTCAAGAAATTTCATGCAAACCACTAAAACTCTAGCCAAGAGAGAAAAGGGGAGCAGGGAGGACACATATGACATAACTTCCTATTCCGAATGTCTTTTGAAAGAAATTGTCTGCATACACTGTTATCTATTTATTTATTTATTTATTTGTTATATGTGACCCTGGATATATATATATATATATATATATATATATATATATATATATATATATATATATATATATATATTATCAATTTTTCTTTTATTCCCAAAATAAAAATCGATAATTTTGACCCATACAATGTATTGTTGGCTATTGCTACAAATATACCCGTGCGACTTATAACTGATTTTGTGGTCCAGGGTCACATATAGAAGTAAAATTTTCTTCATTATTTTTATTTATTTATTTTCATTTAACTTTTTGATTCACAACTTAATGTGCTGCACTTTTTTCTGCACTATATTCCACCACTTTAAAACAAATAGATTTGTTGTTTGTTTTTGCATATTCAAGAGATTATAAGCTAGGTGCAGCTTTTTTGGGTGTGCATCAAATATTCTTTGACTTTTAAACATAATAAATGTGTTTATGAATAGAGATTGATCTGTTGAAAGGAGTTATTTTGAGTTAGATGCCAAATGTCTCCTCCTATTCAAATTTGACAATGAAAGGGTGCTTACAACATATTTGCCCACCGGCAACTATAGTTGCCGCACATTCAAATGTGATTTTTAAGAAAAAAAGAAAAAGAAAAAAAAAAACCTGGGGAAAATAAAGAACATGAACATGTTCACATGGGACACTATTAACACAACTATGAAACCATTTAGAAAAATTTGGGCACAAATGGGTTAAGTAAAATGCACTGAATTTAGATCCCCCCTCCCCCAGGAAACAAGACTATATATTATATAATTTACCTTATATAGAAAATGCATCTTGATTTAAGAATCAAGATTTGTAATTGAAATAAGACTCAGCAAGAAAAGCATTTTTGCAGCGTGAATAAATGAATGAAATATTTAAACATTGCTTATACTTTTAAAGGGGGAGGAGACCAAAAAATACTTTGGTTTACCGAAGAGTACCGAAGGGTTTTCCAAAGAAAACCTGCTCCCGACCATGTTAGGTTCACAAAGTTACCATGACTCTAAGTGTAATTACCTCTCTTTCAGAAACGGGCTTGACTTACCCTGCCCTGGTTTGCAAAACCCAAAGTTTTACTCATTTCAGGGTTAATATACTCAGAGTTTTCACTTAACCTCCTTTCTGAAACAGGCATCTAATATTGTTGGGAAAAGAGGTGCTTTATTTCCCCTGGTGGTGGTAAAGGGAAAAGCACTTCCAATCTTGTTGTTCTCATACATCAATGGCTGTCCTTGAGCTCCTGCACCGATAATAATGCCAGTGGCATTTTATTGAGAATTTGATTCAATTTGACGCTTGATGCTGAACACAGACTTTAAAGCTGCGCTGTAAACCAACAGGAGACAAGATGGGAAGAATAATTGAGTGCACGTGATAAATCTCAAATGAATAGTTTAAAGGTCATTATTTGCACACCCTCATGTCGTTTCAAACCAAAATAAGCACAAAAGAAAATATTTTGAAGCATTTTTTTTTTTTTTTTTTTTGGTCCATATATGAAAGCCAATGTTGTTTGGACCCCAATGTTCTTCAAAATATATGTTGTGATCCACAGAAAAAGGAAATTCATGACGATATGGAAAGATATGAGGGTGAATAAATAGTGATAGAATTCTCATTTTTGGGTGACCTATCCCTTCAAGAAAAGTAAAGCATTATTGTGAGGAGCCTTCAGCACACTTTAAGATAAGCTACTGAGGTGGAACAGAGACAGGTCAATACTGTAGTGTTCCAACAGCAAGATGCTTTTGCCAAAATGTGGACAAGGTTACTCTATTTATGACACGGCTGGGAAGAAAACTTGGGAGGGGAAGTGGTAACACAAATAAAAAGGAAAGTGAGTGGTAAATGAGAGCTAAGAAAGAAGGACTGAGAGGTGAGAGACAGCAAGAGCGAACAAGATTGCATCCTCATTGCATTAGCTTCAGTTTGTTATAAGCAGAATCTGCCACTGCGGTGACTCAGTACCCAGCGTTGCTCCTTTATTCTGTCTTTAATTCTGGGAGCATGCTGTTCCTGTCAGAAAAAACTCCTACAATTCAATAGACCACCAACCCACAACAACAGTTATTTTACATTAATGATCATGATCATTAGTGGTAATGATCCATTGAAAAAGTAAAATAAGGGATTACTCAATATTTCTGTAATTTAATTACAGTTTCATGTCTATCCTTGTATTGTTCAACTGGTCAGGGCTGATATGGGATTCATAAAGTAATTAGTAATAAGTAATGCAATACTTTTTAGAAAGAATAAATAGTACAGTAATCTAACTACTCTGTTGAATATGTAGTAGCTAGTAATTGATTACTTTTTTAGAGTAACTTACCCAACACTAGCAAAATATGAGCTCAGTGTTCCTTTACATTGTCTTGTGTTTGTTTACAAGATATAAACTATAATATCACATAGCTCTATATATATAATGCTGGATATACAGTATAGTCTATCCGATTTGACCTGTACAGTATACAGTATATACTGTAGTATAGCAAAATCTGAACTGCTTGATTCAATTTGACCACACCTTAAAGGGATAGTTCACCCAAAAATGAAAATGTTGTCATCATTTACTCACACTGAATGTTTGTAACCAAGCATATATTTCCCCCCGTTGACTACCATAGCATTTGTTTTTTTTTTCCTATGGTAGTCAATGGGTGGCGAGATGTGCTTGGTTACAAACATTCTTCCAAATATCTTTCTTTGTGTACAGCAGAACAAAGAAATGTATACAGGTTTGGAACAACTTGAGGGTGAGTAAATGACGACAGAATTTTCATTTTTGGGTGAACTATCCCTTTAATGCATGAACACTCTAAAAAATGCTGGGTTAAATATGGACAAACCCAGGGATTGGGTTGTTTTCACCCAGCCATTTTTTTTTTTTTTTTCAACCAATTTTGGGTTTGTTTTAAGCCAGCCATATAGTAATATAGTAAACGGCATGTTTTTGCTCACCCCTATATTTTTAGCTGAAACTTCACAGACACTTGACCAGACCAGAGACTTATATTACATCTTGTAAAAGAGGGCATAATAGGTGCCCTTTAACCCAACCTGCTGGATTTGTCCATATTTAACCCAGCTTGGGTTGTTTTTAACCCAGCATTTTTTAGAGTGAATGTATTAAGATATTATAAAAATTAACATCACGATTTTCTGTAAAGCTGTTTTGAAACAATGCCTAATGTGCAAAGTATTATACGAATAAAATTGACTTGAAACTGACTTGTTTGAACAAAAGTAATTATTTTAAATGGTCATTTCAAATTTGTGCTACTGTAAAATAAGAAACAAATATACTGATACAATTCAAAAAGATGCTCTGAACTAAATTAGTTCGTGTTTAGTTCGTGTTCTGAACTAAACTAATTCGTGTTTTAAAAGTCCCACATGGTTTTATGCTTATGAAAAAGGTTTTGAAATGTCCCTTGCTTCCAGATCAGTAGCATCACTGCAGCTACATTTAAAGGTATTTGGAGCCTCCCTCTTTCTGCACTGAAAGAGATTGGTAGCCAGTGTCTGATCTGCGTTCATTGATCAAGCCTAAAACAGGGGCATTAGTATGCAGGTCCTGCCCCCATACACAATCCAGGGGAGAGAGCGTCTGTGAGTAGCCGCTGCGGATGCTACCGCTGGTTCTATAGCACACACTTTTCTCCAGAGCAACGAGTCTTTGCTAATGAAAGCTGACTGCACTTTTATAAATGCTCACGCTCAACAGCTTTACGCCTCTACAGACACACGCTGAAGCAGACAGTTATACACGCCCAGAGACTTAAATACACAGCAAATTGCTCTCCTCTCGATCTCTCCGACAGATATGCATACATACATTAATCCACAGAAGGAGGGTTGAAGGAGACAGTTTGCCAGGCATAAGTGGAGGAAGCTATTCTACAGTGCTTGATAAAAAAGGTTCAATTTCCTTCCATTTAATCTTTAACCCAAATATAGAAATGGGAGGCACTTTATCACCTTACCTCTTCACTGCAATCAGATCAGCCACAATTAATGCTTATCGCTGTCTGCCTGATAGAAACATTTTTTCGCTTGTCTTTCATTCTCCTTTCCTTCCTTTTTCTCTCTCCCAGTTGAGGACAGCAGGCTTCTTTTATTACACTAACCTTTTCATTCTCTAAGGTTTAATCTTTAAACAGTTTGTCTTCTCCCTAGATTCATTTCAAATGCAAAATGGACGGCTTGAAACCGGTTGCCTCAATGACAACCTCACTGTGCCTGCAATTTATCCACAATGACAAGGAAGCCATCAAAAAGACAGATATATAAGCACAGAGAACAAGTGCATTTATCTAAGATAATGTGTGCACAAAAAATTATACAAGAGGCAGAGGCACAGAGCCTCAAGGAAAATGCAGTCATACAAGACGGTCCTCATTTCTTACAGCCTATTTTTTTACAAATATAATATGTGTCTGTTGAACCTTCTGTGAATGAATTATTAATTTACAATTTAAAAAAAAAAAATAATAATATTAATGTCAAAAAAAAAAAATTAAATCATTTCCAATCTTATTATATTTCCAAAATCATGCATTTTAGTTTTACACATATGTATAAGTTTGTTACACATATGTATAATTTTGCCTCAATGATGGTTTGGCTGTAACATCACGAACATCATGAATGGTTAAAATGTCTTTTGAGAATCCACTGTAATGAATATGCATGAGGCGCACAACTCAAGCAATACCAATCAAGTATTATTATGAAGAAAAATGAGTAATTTGTTGATTTGCTAATTTAATGATTTTAATGTACCATGCATGCTTGTTCCGTTCCGTAATTGTTTAGCTCATGGAAATACATATCTTGGCTTTACACAGAGCAGTGTGGTTAGTATTATTGATATATTATTTGTGTCACGATCACCAACTGGAGTGCCCTTGGGAGCCACCAGGAGGCACTCCATCACAGACTTTTGCCATTCCACGAAAGACTACATCACCCATAATCCTCTGCCCTGTTTCATCATCACTGGTTGTCTACAGCTGTTACTCATTAGCCTCATTAGGCTTCATACCCTTTATAAGCCTGGTCAATTCAGTCATTCTTTGCAAAGTCTTGTATGTGTCTGCACTGCATTTCTGAGCATTCTCCTTGGTTTCATGTGTTACACCCTGTCTAGAGGTAAAGGACGCAACATGAAATAAGAGAGTGGAAGCAGAGGATCTTTTGAGGGTTTTAATAACATAAACAAAAAATAAAAATGAAAAATACAGCAATCAAACAAATAAATAGGGAAATTTTCTTCAGGAGCTGAACTGGCTGAAATAACAAGCAAAACTTTCTAATTTTAAAACCTCTTACCTAAACCCTAACCAAAAGAAAATAAAATAAATGTACAATATATTAACCTAACTCCCTAGCCAAAAACAGAGGTCAAAAAGGTCTACAATAAACAATAACGGTGTCATGCTCTTTACTTTCCCAAATTCTCAAAATGTATAATGAGTACAAACTATTTACAAGCCCAAGCAAACAGACTCCAAAGGGGAATACAAATCAGTGTCAGTAAACAGGCAATAGGGTCAAAACGGCAAACAGTTTTCTACTTACAATTTGTGAATCTTTTTCAGAGAACAAACAATGTTCACTGTACTTTTAACAGTCAAAATGTGTCTAAACACACAGACATAAGCCTGGAATCAAATGCACCAATCCAGATGGGCCAGACATTAGCTTGCTGGAGTCAATCAACATCATCCCCGGAGACAAACACTTCCAAAACAAAACAAAAGAAAGAAACAAGAGAATACAAAACAACGGATTGTAACATCATGTCTCTTGGTTTTTTTTTTTTTGTTTGTTTTTTTTTGTATTATCTGCCTGTTCCCCTGGATTTCTCTGTTTTTGCCTGCTCCTTAGACTTAATCATTGTTTGGGCTGTTTGCTTGTGTGTGACCTGTGCCTGATTTTGGATTACGATTGTGGATTATTCTTCTTTAAAAGGTGATTAAAAGGTGCTCCTCGCATTCTACTCATACAGTAGTTATTTATAGGCCTCCAAAATACTCTCCAGCCTTTGTTGAGGACTTTACAGAACTGTTATCAGCAATTTTCTCAGAGTTGGACTGTTTTGCTATTACTGGGGACTTTAACATCCACATAGATAATGCAGAATTCAATATGACAAAAGAAATCATAACCGTTTCGAATACTTTTGATCTGAGTCAGCATGTACATGGACCCACACACAATCGTGGACACACTCTAGATTTACTTATCAGTAAGGGTCTAAACATTTCATCCATTGTCATTAAGGATGTAGTGCTATCTGATAATTTCTGTATTTTCTTTGATATATTGATCTCTCCTACTGTTGAAGCTAGATCTATCTCGGTCAAAAACCGATGCTTAAATCAGAACACTAGTGTACTGTTTATGAAGGCTATATCTTTAACACCAAGCAGACTGTTGATTTTCTCCTTGATTCTTTTAACTCAAAAGTAAAGAATGTTATTGATAACATTGCTCCTGTGAAAGTCAAGAAGAAGAGTGGCAGACAAAAAGCACCTTGGAGAAACTCAACAGCAGTGCAAAATATGAAAAGACAATGCAGAAAAGCTGAGCGCATGTGGCGAAAGACAAAACTTGAAATCCACTATAACATCTATAAAGATATCCTTCATGCTTTCAATGTGGAACTAAGCAAAGCTAGACAGACCTTCTTCTCAAATATCATAAACAGCAACTTAAACAACACCCGCACTCTTTTTGCTACTAGAGAGACTAACAAACCACCCAAGTCAGATTCCCAGTAAAATGCTCTCAGACAGCAAATGCTGTGAGTTTGCTTCTTTCTTCTCTGAGAAAATCAATAATATCAGAAAGGCGATCAGCACATCCTTGAGCTGCACTGGGGTAAAACAGATCAGATCACAACCTCAGAAAGTAGCTATTATGTCTGATTTTGAAGCAATTGATGGTAAAATTTTGGAAGAAACAGTACAGCACCTTAAAACACCAACCTGCGCCCTTGACACACTTCCCACATCTCCACATCGAAAGCGTGTTTAACCATTTAAAATCCCTGAAAACTGCAGTTGTCAAGCCCCTCCTGAAAAAGTACAGGTAAATTATCAGTGCTGGTACTACTCGACCTCAGTGCTGCGTTTGACACTGTCGATCACAACATACTTCTTGACAGGCTCGAAAACTAGGTTGGGCTTTCTGGGATGGTCCTTAAATGGTTCAGGTCATAATTAGAAAGGAGAGGTTATTTTGTGAGTATCGGTGACCATAAGTCTGAGTGGACATCCATGACATGCAGAGTCCCTCAAGGTTCAATACTTACACCCCTCCTGTTCAACCTATATATGCTGCCACTGAGCCAAATAATGAGAAAGAACCAAATTGCATATCACAGCTATGCAGATGACACCCAGATTTACCTTGCCCTATCACCTAACGACTACAGCTCCATTGACTCCTTGTGCCAATGCACTGATGAAATTAAAAATTGGATGTGCCTAAACTTCCTTCAGTTAAACAAAGACAAAACTGAAGTCATTGCGTTTGGAAACAAAGATGAAGTTCTCAAAGTGAACACACACCACTCTAGGGGTCAAACAACTAAAAATCAAGTCAGGAATCTTGGTGTGATTTTGGAGTCAGACCGGAGTTTCAGTAGCCATGTAAAGACAATAACAAAATCAGCATATTATCATCTCAAAAATATTGCAAGAATTAGATGCTTTGTCTCCAGTCAAGACTTAGAGAAACTTGTTCATGCTTTCATCACCAGTAGGGTGGGTTATTGTAATGGACTCCTCACTGGCCTTCCCAACAAAAAAAAAAAAAAAACAAAAAAAAAATAAGACAGCTGCAGCTCGTACAGAACGCTGCTGCCAGGATTCTGAGCAGAACCAGAAAATATGAACACATCACACCAGTCCTCAGGTCCTTGCACTGCTTTCCAGTTGCATTTAGAATTGATTTTAAAGTACTTTTACTTGTTTATAAATCACTCAATGATTGAGCACTGTGCTATGTCTGAACTGTTTATTTCATTTCTAATGCATTTTATATAAATCTTTTATGTATCATCTTTTTATTTCTGGCTTTTTATGCATTTTAAATCTTGCTGTCTGGCTGAAAGAGCTGGGAGAATTAGGAAGTAAGCATTTGTTATCCCTAAATGGAGCTCTGGATAGAGTTAGTCCAGGAAGATTTGTCTGTAAGGGTACTGTTTAAACGCACAGCTACCTGACATAGTTATCCCTCTGCGTCAGGAAGATCCATTTAGATCCGCTTTGATGGATAGATCCGTTTAGATCCGCTCTGACGGACAACAAAAAACTCCCTGAAACTCCCAACTTTTCCATCCAGATAGCAGAATTCTCTGTTTCTACTGTTATTTCTATTTCTTAGGCGTTCCATTTTTATTATTATGTATTTGGTTTTTCTTTATGTAAAGCACTTTGGATTACCATTGTGTATGAAATGTGCTATACAAATAAAATTGCCTTGCCTTCTAATAAATACTATGTTTGGATCCTCAACTTTTGTGTCTCTGTGCAGTTTCATGATAATTACAGTTGTTAACATTTTTAATTAAATTTTATTTTTTTGTTTTTACTTTATTTTACTTAAAGTTGTATATACTATATATATGTATATATATATAAAAAATGACTGTAAAAACTAAACAAATTTACACTGTAAAATACAGTTTTCCATTGAAACAGTAACATACAGGTACTATAAAAACAATGCATTCTGTTATATATATATATATATATATATATCAGTGGCGTCTGGTCCATATAAGCTGCGAATTCTCTGCATACCCAAGCCAATTACTATTAAATCCCTTGTTTGAGGTGTACCATAAAGCCTACATGATTGGCAATGCATATGTAACTGTCCGTAATTAATTTATTTGCCAAACGACGGTAATTTTCTTTAAATCTGCCAGTTACGCAGACTTCTGGGTAAGCTGATCTACAGCAGCTTTTGCGCCTTCGCGTTTTTGTTATGGAGCGTCATCATTGTAGCGCGTTCTCATTGGTTTGCTGGCCTATGGCGAATTTCATAAGCAGGATAAGCTGTGAGCTGATAGCTTGCCCAAGAGGAAAAATGAGCTAGATCTTGATCACCGAAAATCACATTGTATTTGATACAAAACTAACTATACTTAACCAAATGGGGTAAAAAATCATAACTAAAACTATTTTCATAGTATTTCATTTTCTCCATAGGGATTTTTTTTTAATGAAAACTTACTACTGTAACCAAAGAGTATATAAGTATAAGTTCTTTGCTGTAACTAGGCCCATCAGAGAATGTTAATCGATAGTCTGTGCATTTGTTAAAGTCATCAGTTTGCATGATTTCATTTATTTTTTAAAGAATACTGATATTTTTATTTATTATAGCCTACTTATATTAATTATAATTACATTTTATTTTTTATATATAATAGGCTGCTAATACTAATTATGTTATACTTATTTTTGATTTTTAATTTAAAAAGTACTGGCATACATTTAAAATGACAGAATGCCGTTTTTTATTTGTCGTGTCTGATTTAGATCTCTTTAAAGGTGAAGTATGTTGTTTCTGTGACACTAGCGGCACCTAGCGGATTACAAAAATACAGCATATTTTGCAAACGCACCTTTTGCATGCTGCGCCTCCGTCGACTCAAACATCACTAAAGCTCTTACGGTTGCTTGTGAAGGCACGTCTCAGGTAAATGTAGACTACTCTCGATAAAAGGTCCAACATTTTATAAATACTTTTCGCTGTGTTGCTATAAGTTATGAGCAAGCAAGGGTAAACTAACAATGTCTAGAGAGAACGCGAGAGTCTCGCTTATTAGCTATAAACCCATTCAACGTAACTGAATCGGCTACATTTTTTACATGACGCACCACCCAGCATACCCAGTTAAAAAAAGTCACCGCTCGCCACTGATATATATATATATATATATATATATATATATATATATATAGTTTTAAAGATAATAACCCTGACATGGAGGTATATTCAGTATAATCCCACCACCTAAATTCATGTTCAATATACAAGGGCTAATAATAGGCGTATATCGTCAGGAAATAGACAAAGGCAGCAGTGACCAATCAACCAATCAGATGGAACAACATTCCCTGCTATTAAGGGTTCAACAGGCATGCAGGCAGCGGCAGATATTCACCTCACATCCCAAATGCTCCGCAACCCTGGCATAATGGCTTTTACAAGAGCAATATTGCCAAACATGACCTGCACATCATTGTGTTTGACCCACCTAATAGTGCAATTAAAGCAATTTCAACACACAAATGCACTCATGAAAGACGGTATATAAAAAAAAAGGAAAAAAAAAACGACGTCTAATATTGCTAATTCACTTTGCCTACTGCATGACAGAAATAATTACTAGCCCTGTTCTCACCTATGGGTATTTAAAAGACTTTGTTATTACTATTCACATAGATCACATAGCGTATGTTGTGGGATGCAGGAGGAGTGTTTATTTAAGTGCTGAGGCTTTTTTAACACCTCTACAGAGACAGATTAACACTTGTTAAATGAACAAGGCTGCCGGTACCCCCTGCTGCAAGAATGGAGCCCCGAGGTTCCACTACTGTTCAAATGTGTCTAATCTCACCTCCTTAACTGCTTACTTTATATGACGCTTCTGCTCACTGACTTTAATTTATGTCTTGCTTTTTTTTTTTTTTTGCTACCTGGTTTGATTAATACAGCTTCATGCATCTGAAAATGGGTTCCAGTGAAAAGCGAGTGACACTTATTGAGTGAGATGGGAGGCCTGCCATCTGTAGATCCACTACATTTCCCTGATATATATATATATATATAATGAATTAAGTAATGGATATTGTATAGACAAACAGTCATTATAGCAAAATAAACCCAGACAGGGTGATCAGGATCTCACATGGAGCAGATGACTGTACACTATTCCACTTAAGGACTGACCAAATAAATAAATACTTTAAATTGATCTGTAATCATTTTAGTTCTATAGCTATAGCCTATGCCCTCTATGTGTCACGGAGTCACAACCATCACAAACACCCATCATCACAAGATCCGCCCACTCGTTCACTTTCCCCAGAATTCTGATACGTCACTCCTGCACCTCCTCATCAAGTCACCCCATATAATCCGTCACATCCCGCAGTCCATTGTGTGGTCTCTTCTCTCCAACGTACAGACTCCTTACCTGCTACTCACCTGAGAACTTACCTTATCCTATGTGTCCCGTCTTCAGTCATCCGTCTTCTGTCTTCAACTCCCCGTCTGCTGTGTGTCCGTCTCCTCTGCCAGTGTGCACCTGCAAAGACATTTCTGTTAATTGGCAGCTAAGTGACCAGTTGATATTCATATGCAACTATACTCACCGTTTGCTGCATCCAGTTCCTGTGTTTCCTATAACCTATTAAATAAACTGCTTATACTCTACTTACCTGTCTGCAATCTTCTGTTCGGTGACACTATGAAATTCTAAAAAATAAAGACTGTAAAACATACAGTATATAAAGATGTACAGATGTAGTATTTTACTACAATCAATAACTACTGCAAGATGATGCTAATTGCGTTTGTATGAAACGAAAGACAGGAAAGTAGCCGATTCATTTAGAGGTTGTTCACACAGAATGCAACTGTTTTGCCATTGTTTTTCTATGTAGACATGCACTAGAAGGACATGTTTGCCGTATATATGTGCTGTTGCACTCGTGTGTATTGTGTCCCAGAGGTTTCATTCCCCTACCCTTTGTCATTTTTAATGCAAAAATACGTAATGTTTTAACAGCCCCTTATGTTATGAGTGGTCTGATATGCAGCATTGCAGTGGACAACAGCAAATGTTCCGACCACCGAATGTTGCATTTGACAAATCAAAATCAAGTATTCCAGAGAGCCATGTGATAAAAATGTGTTAATAAAGATGCTATTAATAATTTGAAAAATTCTCAAGAGTCAAGAGATGCATATTAACAGTTTTTTGCCATTTGAATGTAATTCATTTTTCCAGGAGCTCATTGCTTCTACCTTCAATTAAATTCCTAACAGTGACTGTAAATAAATTGCCTAAATTGTTACATTATTAGCTAATTGCATTCTCTAAATTGTAATGTTGACATGCATTCTCTGTAAAGCTGCTTTGAAACGATGTGTATTGTGAAAAGCGCTATACAAATAAATGTGAATTGCATTGCATTGAATTGAATTGAATTGAATGGCTTGGTGGTTAAGAAAAGCATGCTTTTATGATAATGCTTTGTGTTGAATCTGTTATTAGAGAGAAGCAGTCAAGCAACAGGAGGATCTACATACTGTAAGTGTTTTTGTGTCTTTTCTAGTTTGATTTTAGAGCTGTGTTGTTTCTAGGAAAGTTTGTTTACTGTGTTCACGTGGCAAGTCCTGTTTGCTCTCGTTCAGATTAAATCGTAAAGGCAGATGTTAGGGTTTGATGTGGGACTACATAAAAGAAAAAGTGACTCTGAACATTTAGTATAGTAGTAGGGCATCCTACAATGCACTGCGCTGAGGGACTCTACTTACTTTTCTGTTG
This sequence comes from Elopichthys bambusa, assembly GCA_037101425.1. Taxonomy (NCBI): domain Eukaryota; kingdom Metazoa; phylum Chordata; class Actinopteri; order Cypriniformes; family Xenocyprididae; genus Elopichthys; species Elopichthys bambusa. The sequence goes on along the minus strand of CM074432.1, from coordinate 18,970,823 downwards.
TGTTTTGCTCTAGTTCTCTTTTCTTTTTAATGCACCGCTGCAGAATCAAACTGTATCATGCCATGTGTTTCTTGTGTTTTCAAGGATTTTGGCAAAAATATATCACAGAGCCTGTGCTACACTATTAAAATGGGTATCAGCAAGAGGCTTGCTGTGGGATTATGTGAGAAAAATATTTGAGTAGATTTTTCTTGTCTTAGTGCAGTGGGCTTTTTATCTGCTATAATAGTTGTATCAATACTTATTTGATAGGTGTGTTGACAGCTGTAGATGATGAGAAGAAAATGCTCCTGTTTTAAACATCTAGTACTCTTCTCAAATACTTCACTAGGTAGTCTAAGAACAGATAAGGACAATTCAACCCACTCAAACTGACTATTGTTTTTTGTGTGTTCACAATGTCTCTTAGAATGGCATTGCGGAACAAACTGTCAATATCTATTTTAGCTGAAGTTGTTCTCCAACTGCTGTTTGTCTTATATGTCATGCCGCCTTTGATAGAATTGATTCATATTATGTAGAACATTCTACCCATAATGTCTTCCAAATAAGCATAAAATAATGCTGGGTAGGTGGCTTCTTTTTCATGCCCCACATTCCCATTGAAGGCTGAATGACAGAGGCTGTTCACAGATAAAAGAAAAAAGCATCTTAAATTCTTTGTCAATTTGACACACAAAAGCGAACTGGGAGTTGGGATCTGTGCTGGCTCACCACCGCGCTGATATGACAACTCTCCATAACACCGTGTAAGATGCCCTTGTTTAGCACATTGTGTGTTTACATCCATCCCTTCAGCTCGACTCCCACTGACAGCTGACAGCGGCACAACGCGCCACATTAGAAAGTGTACTATGCACTGCAGCTGTAGCATATTCCCTCTTCTCTTTCAGGCTCTTTAAAATGTTATCTCTCCTGCAATGAGGCCAGGTGGACCGCTGACTTATCCCTTTTAATGGAGGGGAGAAAGCTTCTTCTTGTGCCTGTATTGAAAGGATGAATTTTAATGATAGCATCAGTGATGTGGGCATGTCTTTTGGCACTCATTTCTTACCGTGATGATGAGGTTCATCTGCAGTATCAAGGCATATGCCAGGAAGTCAGAAGCATTGTAAAAGACAGGTCACTGCGGTCTTTGCTTCATTAATAGTTTCCACAAACATTTTTTTTTTTTTTTTTTTTGTACAGAAATAGCTCAACGTGCCTCCATCCATAAGAAACGAACCCAGTAAAGTTAAAGTTGCAGTGTGTGCTCTATAACCCCTTTGTCGTCACATTAACAATGAAAAGCTGGTCATATCATCTCTTCTCCCTCAGAAGAACAATCTAGTAGTACAGTTATTAAACACAAAAGACAGGAAAAGAGCAAGGATGACCTTTAAGTGTTATGAAGTGTCAAAGATGAATGCTTCAGCCTTGGTCATTTAAAAAATAAAACGGTTTCTATAGCAGGTACTATGAACAACTCTGAATCAATGACAATGACATACGGAGGACAAGAGAAAAGGAAAGCTGCTCCAGCCACTTTGGACCTGTCAATAAGACCCGTCCATGTCGAAAGCATCCTGTTCCACACGCAGAATTTCTCTGAGAGAAACATAATAACAAGGAAACATCACCTGTGGTAACTCAGAAAACCCCTTGCACATCCACCAAAATGTGTTCTACAGATGGTGTCTAGAATAATGTTTAACAATATTACTCTTTTTACTGTATTTTCAATCAAATAAGTGCAGCCCTGGTGAGACTTCATTCAAAAACATAAAAAAAAAAAAAAAAATCCAACCCAAACTTTTGAACGGTAGTACAAAGAAAAAGAAAATAAATAAAATCCTGTAAAGTTAAAAGAAATCTATATGACTACATAACTAAAAATGCAGAGTTTGTCAAAACAGACTTTGAATGTTGGCTTGTTTCAAAGTTTTTAACATTTATAGGCCTTACAGATTTCTCACAACCCTGGTGTCTGAACATACAAGTGACACACCAGGGATGTAATTGTTATGAATGGGCAGAGGTGAGGGGAGGAAGAAAAGAGCATCTGTGGAAAACAAACCCCAATATGCTGTATGACAACAGGAATTAATGTGAGCCCTTAAAGAGGCTGAAGAACGGCTGACACTAAGAAGCTTGATTGACTGGTTAACCAGCTGTAAATCACATTCATTAATGCACAGGACCTCAGGGATCCTTGCGGGCTTCTGCCGTGCAAATACAACCTGGTCAGTCAACAGGCTGAGAAGGGACAAAACCCTCTTATGGAAGAATGAACTGGTCTCTCATTCTCTGAGTTGAACTGTCACACAGATGGTTGAGTGTGTCATAGCACAATGAGTTTATAGTATACTAAATATGGTTTTCCCGTGTAGTGAGAGACACAGAGAGGGAGAAAACAGATGGCGTTAAACAACTGTCACTGCTTACTCTGTGGCTCTACTGAAGGCTGGACACTGGAACATGTGCAAGCACAGACCCATCTATCCTCTGCCAAAATAAACGTATTCATCCCCAGTTGGAGACTAAGACAACGAAAGGAGCCAGTTTCCTCGAATTTCATTGAAAATTCTTCACGTACAGTCTGTCAAACGTACCACGTGGTGTCTATTTATGAATGATAAAGCAAAGTCGGGGAACTGACCAATATCTGTAGGTCAGGGAATATTATTTACAGCCAAAAAACAGTATTTCCATATAAAGTGGAAAAATTAAACTAAAAAACTAAGAATAAAAAGATAAAAATGCAAACATACCATCATTTTTTCAGTAACTGTAAAAATACTGTACTACCGAGTACACTTGATTGATAGGCGGCTGTTGTGAAGTGTTCACATCTCAAGGTTATGCGGCTGTGCTCCTTATAATGGGATATTAATGTAAACATCGTCTTAAATGACCAAACAGATGTATTAGATTGTGCAGTGCAAATGCAGCCTATTGACTTACCGCTGTGACTCTCTATTTCATTAATAATCAAATCACAATTGACAAGAAGAAGAAGTAAGTACTAAATACTGGTAAATACTTAAAAAGCTCATATTCATTTGCCTCCGTTTTTGTGAGCAACGCCACATCTCACAATACAATCAACAATCAATGCATAGAACCAAGGCCTCACCCTGTTTGTTTTTTGTTTTTTTCTTTCTTTCTTTTTTTCAATAATCTGTTAAACTCAGATGTGCATTACAATACAGAAGAAAAGTTGTCACTAATTCTGTTTCATCATGACATTAAAAGTCAAAATTGGTTTTGAGAATCATGCACTTTCACTGGCATTGGTTCTGACAAGTAAAATTTTGGTATCGTGACAACATTAAATCCTGCCAGATGATTAGCAAGCACCCTTTTTCATATTTGCATATTTCATAAGCAGATGGCATAAGCAGACACGCAAAAGGAAGACCTTCAGCTGCACTTGTGAAATGACAGCATCTCAAGTGAGAACTGATTGTTAACATTTATTCAAATGTCCTTGACAATCTAAAGAATGTCAGACTGATGGTTGAGAGCCAGTGGGCGACAAAAACAAACAGCGGCTCGGAATGTGGCTTTCGGTCATCTCACAGGCTCCAGTGTCGCTCAACCATGTTCAAATACCGCTGTGGGCCTACAGAGACATGCAGACTGATAGGTAAAGAGATAGAGAGTGACACATAATGTGTATGGCATATTCATCATGCCAGAGTCCCATCCATCTCTGCCCATATCCCCCTGTCGAGTGTGAATAAGTGACTTTGCTAAAAATAGACCGCGTGAGAAATAACAATCTGAAACAACAATGAAACAACAGCCACCTTAGTCACTGTCTATTCACCAGGACGATTTGTCTCACTTCCAGCTGCTAGGCCTCAAACATATGAGAAGTGGCCAAAGTCCTTTTTTCTGCTGACTCAGAAATATGTCTCATTATTTACTTGCTTCGGATTACGAGGAGACTAGAGACTTCAGTTTGAATACTCCTTGTGATGCTGCTGGTCGCTGATGTCCAAAAGCTGACAAAAGCGTTCCTGAACTTAATACATTACACTTTCTTTTTAAAGGGGGGGGGGGGGGGGGATAAAATTTTGCTGCAGCCTTCTGAACTAACTGCAGACATTATGTTAAAATATTATATGGATACTTCAAAAAGACCACAAAATGGCATCCAGAATGATTGTGGATGTTAAAATGCAAATGAAATTTAAGCTATATTGGATCAGACAAAAAGAAAAAAAGGCAAAATCATGTGCATCTTTACCAGCCTTGCCTCACATACATTCAAATCCAGCCCTCGACATGCAGCGACATGATCTTTGAAGTCCTCTGCCTCGATTCGCTTCTTCTCTGTAATTCCTATTAACATTGCAGTGAGTAATGAGTCTTAGAAGATTAAACATCTTTATCCCCCCTCACACTCACAGAAGAGTAATTATCTGAGCAGTACAGTGATATGTTATCTTCAGCAGTGACAAGAAAACAAATAAGCCCATGTATGGTTGTGCGGTTGCACACGCAGACTGGAGATATTGGCGAATGGTCTCTTGCTCGTTTCTGAATGGACTTCCCCTTGAATCATCAGGGACCTGGTGACCGGAGAGCGTCTCGTTGAGCCTTCTGAAGGATGGCTTCGGCCGGCAGTATCTAATGAATTCATTAAGGAAATAGGACTGTGCAGTTCTATGCATATGGAGATCTGTACACTTTGAATAATAATTTACTTTCTAAAGAAAATGGATGGAGGCGAATAACTGTTATTAACAGCACTTTGCAGATGCAAGAACCTTACAACTGTTCTCACAGACAAATCTCTCACCATTTCAGCTTTGTCAATAATATTACACTGCTATTTGACCATGATTTGAGGAGCTGATCTGAATTCAAGCCTTTTTGCCTCCTCTGCTATACCAAAAAAAGGCTATAAAATCTATTTTAGTTTTTTTCTGGGTAAACAAGAAAATGGAGGGAAAGAGAAAAGGCAGCTTTCATTTTAAATCAGCTTGCTCTTAGCCTTGCGCTATTTTTCAACAGGCAAAAAAGGTTTTTGAGGCATATTAAAGTTGGATGCTTGGAGCTTGGATAATGGATTTCACTTTTATGCTTCCACTATCCTACTGTTTTGGAGCACTGTGGTCATTTTTCTTGGTTATCTTTCATTGGCAGAGTTTGTCAAAGGATAGTGACGACAAAGACTCTTACATGGTCTTGTCACACACTTTCATCTAATGCAGTGCATTCAAGGTATACATTTATCAGTATGTGTGTTCCCTGTGAACCCATTGCCTTGGCAAAAAAATCTGTAAAATCTGTAAAAATAGGACACAATGAACTGTATTAATTTAATGGAATTTTCTGTATTTATTTTTTACAGGTATTTTACCTGTATTTTGACAGTTGTGTTTTAGGGTTAATGGAAATATCCGTGGAATTACTGGATAATGTCAGAGTAATGAGCTGCCAGTACTTTTTCTGTACTATTTTTACAGTGAGCAGAAACACACAATGCATAATTCAAATGTGAAATTTTGTGCTGTTCCCTTTTGAGGGAACTTGTACTGCGTCGAAGATGACACTATGGGGAATGCCTCTGTATGATCGCATCTGAAGCACATGTGAAACTAGACCAATCCTGATCCATGACATTCAAAATGCCGTGATGTATAGCGTGTGACGGTGTACAAGGAAGCTTACAAAGGCACGCTGGAACACAACAGCGTTAGCTTCTGTTCTTCAGCAAGCGCTCTGCATGTGAAAGTGTCTTCTCATATTTATTGTTGTCTGTCCTGATATATATTAGTAGTCATGGTGAACAAAAGGTAATTCAAGCAGTGTGTGCCTCCCTGCCCAAGATTCATCACACAAGCTTTGTGTGCATTGCCTGGGAGTAGAGAATGCACAGGCAGCTCTTGAGGGGGCTGCCTGTTCACACTATAAGCAGCTGCCCCTCAAAATGCTCCACTCTCGCCTGGTCCTGTTTGATGAGGCAGGCCAGGCTCGCACTCCCCGCGGTTCAGGTCCCACTTGGCTCAGATCATGGGGGTCGCAGATGGAGCAGGTAGAGGAGCTTGAGATGACGAAGCGGGGGATTCAGCCAAGCGGAAGTGGATCTGTTTGGGTCTCAAGAGACAACCCACTGCCCGCTATGGTTCTCCCTCATGGTACAGGCATGGCCGAGGCCTGTATGCATTTCCCCCGATCACTCTGTTCCCGGGAGTTCTAGAGGGGGTCAGGCGGGACAGGATCAGTCTACTTCTGTTAGCCTCATTCTGGCCGGCCTGAGTAGGGTTTTCAGATCTCATAGAAGGTCAGCCTTGGGAGATTCCGTTCAGAAGGGACCTTCTCTTACAGGCCGGGGGCACAATCTATCACCCCGACCAGAGCTGTGTAAGCTATGGGTTTGGCTCCTGAGGGGGACCTTCAGTGTTGGTCTCGCAGCTGAGGTTGTTGAGAACATCCTAAACTCTAGAGCTCCCTCAACGAGAAAACTGTATGCCATAAATCCAGTTAACTGCCCAGTGGCTTCAGTGCTGGAATTCCTTCAAGACCGCTTCTCTGGTGGTCTTTTCCCGTCCACACTTATGGTCTACGTGGTGGCTGCCTTCCACGCACCATTAAGTGATGGACATTTGGGGAGGCACCACTTGGTTGTACGTTTCCTTCGCGATGCCTTGAGGATGAGGCCCACGGTTCATTTCAGGGTTCCAGCTTGGGACCCTGCTGTGGTTCTAGAAGGGTTATTGAACCCAGAGTGTGTATCGGAGAAGTTTCTAACTTTCAAGATAGCTTTCTTGTGGGCCATTACGTTCCTTAAGAGAGTGGGAGACTTACAGGCCCTTTCTGTCTCTCCCTCCTGCGCCTCAGCTTTACCCCCCATAGATGCAACGGGAGGATGCAAGAAAAGAAAACGAGAACAGGGTTATCAAAGGAAATCTTATTTGTATATTGGAATATTCTTGATCTCTCGAGCGTCACTTCAAAGCATCAATAGCTGTGCTCGACCCTTATGTTATTAAATTTTGACATCTACTACTATTAGTATTAATCTATTAACAATATTAATAATTAATATAACAGAAACTAATGTCTATGCACCTGTGCATCCTCGCTCATAGCTCTTCAGGAAGCTTTCTCACTCCTCGTTCCTCACTTCCTCGCAGTGCATTTATAGAATTAAAATGGCCTTCGAAATTTTCAGTTTCCAGGTCACAGGCTGGAGGATGGAGGAACGAAGAAATGAGGAAGCATCTATTGGAGTATTGAGAAGCACCCAGGGAAGCATATATGAGGGAGAAGGGCTTCCAGAAGCCATGGCAAACATTATGCTCCAAATAAAGCTCCCAGAAAGAAGTATCTTTTGGAAAATGACTTATCGCAGAGAGTATTAGTCGCATAACATCTATTAATGGAAACGGCGTCATTTCGCAATAGTTTTTTATCAACATTTAGAAAATATCTTTAATGGAAACCTGGCTACCGTTGTGTTCCAGCATGCCTTTGTAAGCTTCCTCGTACGCTGTCACATGCTGCGTCTATTTTCACACAAACTTCAAATGCTATCATGTAGAGGCATTCCCCATAGTGTCGTCTTCGACACAGCGTCTCTTTCCCCTCTCAGGGAACAAGGTTTACAGTCATAACTTGAGAAGTTTTCTTGTCTATGTATTATAATTAGGTTTGGGCTTCCTGAACTTAACGACATCCAAATAATGAAAGAACACAACATAATTTCAGTAATATTTACCTTTATTTCCTTAAAATGTAATTTAATTTTTTATTACTTTTTCAATATACATTGTGAATACTTTGCCAATCCAATTTTTAGAAAAAAGTAAGCATGAAGGTTCACCCATAATCCCTAAACATAACTGTCAGTGGGGCGTATTGCAGATCATACAAAAAATGATATTTTAGCCGCCAGTTCACCAAATTGTATAAAGTTATAAATTGAGAGTGTTGTATTGCATTTTTCACACCATCATAAAAACACAATTTTGTGCTTCACATCCTCTTGTGTCCTCACATCATGTGTCTCCAACCTCTAGGCCACTCAACAGAATGGCCTCCATTCTAAAATAAACACACCTTTCCTACTGCCTTTAAGAGTAGTTTCAAAGTCTTCTTCCCATTCTGCAACCTTAACACACTGTCTACATTTGCATCTCTGAAATGGAAACCTCTCTCACTCATCCCTTTCCTTCTGCATGTGTTCCTTTCTAAGCTTTCTTTACAAACCTGGCATCTCAGCTGGAGCTTTCCTCCATGCATACAGAGTCTGATGCTCCTGCAGGGAAAGAGAATTCTCCTCTCTGCCGCTTCAACAGAGGAGCCACATCAAATGGCAAACACCACCACAGGCTGCCTCAGCTTCAGAAAGAGAGATAGAGAGCAGGAAAAAAAAAGAGAGAGCGAGACAGAGGGAGAAGGAGAGCAGGAAGCATGTTTTTGTGATAAACTGTGCCCCAGTGCCAGCTTGTTTCTGCTAACTGTTTGTGCACTATAGAGAGATGTGAAAACAGATGCATATGGTTTAGCACTAGAAGGATGTATGTGACCTGCTCCATCATTTTGAGACCCAGAAATATATTTGAGTTTTCTGCACTGAATAGTTTATGCTTTATGTTTCTCCAAGCTGTTGTTGAAATATTATCATTTAAATCTAAGATTTCAAATAATTTTAACATTTTCAACAGAATTAGATTTATGCAAACAAACTACAATCAAGACAGCATTTAATTCAATTCAATTCACAAATTCATTCATATCTGTATAGCGCTTTTCACAATACATATCGTTTCAAAGCTGCTTTACAGAAAATGCATGTCAACAATACAATTTAGAGTAATCTGTTATCACTGTGTCCAAATTATGTAATTTCAGAAATGTACATATACAAATTATGCAGTTAGATAATGTATTAATTTAAGCAATATATTAATTTAAGGTGGAAACAATGAGCTCATGAAAGTAATGAATACATGATGATAACGGTTTGTTATATAGCAAAAATCTAAAGATTGCAAACAATTTACAGATTTATGTTTTTGTTGACAGAATTTTTTATTATTATTATTATTCAGTCAAACTAAGACTAGTGTTGTTGTCATAATACTAGAATTTCTAACTTTTGTACAAAACCTTGCAAAAAAATGTTATTCGATATTATCAGGATATTACAAGGGATAGTAGTAGTAATAATAATAATAATAATAATATTATCAATATGTACTTGGTGTCTAAGCACCAATGGCCCATTTGGATGATTATGTGATACAATTGAAATTGCCACATGGCTGGACAATGCTGTGGCATTTTCTCACTAAATAATCATTGATTTGTTAGCGTGAGTGATGAACAGCATCATGTTAACCATTTCAACATAGTGGACGCATCAAATGCGGAATCTACGTATAGGCCTACATATCGATGCTTGAAACCCTAATAAATCCATTCGTTTTTTTTAAAGCGGATAACTGCAGAGAAGCCTTTTAAGTTTATAAATGTTTCTCATTACAAATCTAGTGAAATTATGTAATCATCTGTCCACAAAAAATGTTGAAAATAAAGTGGAATTGGCACATGTAGCTATTTATATATTTCATTCATTATATACAGTATATTTCAAATATTTCAGTATTAATATGCAAAAAAAAACTGTGTTTGATTAAGTCGATAATAACTAAAGTAATACAATACAATGCATTTATAATACAGTACATGTTTAACCACATTAAAGAATGTCAAAAGGACATTTTTGTGTGAATTTCGTAAATAAAGTGACAATCTGAAAGCTGACACTTTGTTCTATTAAAAAAAATTTTTGCATATCTAATTTCTTGCTAAATAACAGAGTGCATCACAAAGTATGTGCCCCATCAATTTTGGCTCTGTTATCTCAAGTCAAAATTATCTCATGTGAGCTGGAGAAGCTATTTCTACAAAGATATGCCTGGCATCTCTGGTTATTATTAGATCTGTTATAAGAAGTTTGTCATAGACAATAGCTGACAGAGCAAACCACCCTGTGTGTTTTACACTTGTGACCTTAAAACGCTGATGTAATTAGCCAGCAGCATCAAAAAACTCATCTTAAGTAGAGCAGTATACTTCTTGCCTGCCGCCTGATTTCTGACATCCAACAGCACTGCACGTGTCAAAGAGATCTCTTTATTGGCAGATATATATTATATATTATATAACACGGCCACCATTTGAAAATGCCAAGAAAACAAATATATTTATTTAATGATGTAATGGCAAAAAGTCTGGACCATTACGCTGAATGACAATTTTACACTTTAGAGCATTTCCCAGCGTGAATTCTAGCATCATAAAGTGCAAGATAAGATGTAAGTAGCTAGACTAAACATTTTATATTTGACTGCTGTTTTAGGATAGAAATGTTTAACAAAAATAATCAGGCAAACTAACAAACTTTTGTCTAATTTCGCTATTTTGAACTGAAAATAAGCCTATATAATTTACCTACATGATTCATGTAATGTAATAATTAACTGTCAATGTTAATATTAGCCATAAGATTAGTAACAAATGTGCACAACTAGTTTTCTTGGTAGCCTTAAGTAAATTAACTTCTAATAAAATGATTCATAAAACAAATATCAGTTGACCCTATGTTTACTTTCTTCACTGACAATAAAAAGACTATCAGTCAAAGCTCAGCTTTAGGAGGGGAAGAGACAGGGCAAGATAAGGAGAAAGAAAAATAAAGAGTGATGGAGATGAGGGAAGAGCAGGTATTGACAAATAATCTACTGCTCACTTACACTCTTCTGGCTACACTGGTTTTAAAGCAATGTTATCAACATTTTTGGCCTTCAAACGTCTTGAAATGCACATATGTAGATCAGAGAAATCAACATTTCCCAGAGAATCTGCACACCACAAATAGTTACAGTACAAAATGCAGGTCAAAATAGACAATGAGAAGCATTGTGGAAAATAATATGTGGTGCCATACAGTCATATAGTCAGATGACAAATTCCAGTGCTCTATGTTTGTACCTTCTGATTTTTTTTTTTTACTTGTGCTCTTAAATTTCCTTTCTTTTTTACTTTATGTGTAATGTATTTAAACAATAATCTGATTTCTGTTGTTGTTTCAAATTGCAGACATGGAGTAATGAGGAGGGGAAAAACAAAAATAATGCAATTAAAATGACAGGAAGCTCTGCAGTGGCCATGACTGGAACTTGATGCTGCCCCCATAGTTTAATTTAGAAAAAAATAGCACCCAAGGACTGGTTGAGCTGGCTTGTCATCCTGCCATTTCACTGGCTCTTGCCTGCAACATGATTCAACTGAAATATATACAGTACACGCCAGAAGTTGTAGCCCAAGACTGGTAGCCCACTTAATCTAAGCAGGGTTGAGCCTTGGTCAGTACCTGGATGGGAGACTACGTTGCTGCTGGAAGAGGTGTTAGTGAGGCCAGCAGAAGGGGGATGCTCACCCTGTGGTCTGTGTGGGTCCTAATGCCCCAGTATAGTGATGGGGACACAATACTGTCAAAAAAGCATCGTCCTTTGGATGAGACAATTTGCCATAACAATTTGGCCCTTGACATAGCTGCTCAGATCTTTATTCCTGCCCATTTCTCCTGCATCCAACACATTGATTATGTGCTTAAAGTTGCTTACCATCTAATCTACCCAGACCTTAAAGGGATAGTTCACCCAAAAATTAAAATTACCCAATAATGTACTCACCCTCAAGCCATCCTAGGTGTATATGAATTTCTTCTTTCAGCCAAACACAATCGTAGTTATATTAAAAAATATCCTGGCTCTTCAAGCTTTATAATGGGAGTGAATGGAGGATGAGACTTTGAGGCACAAAAAAGTGCATCCATCAATCATAAAATGTACTCCACGTGGCTCCGGGGGGTTAATAAAGGCCGTTAGCGTTAACTTCCGAGACGTAGTACACAATGACATGATGTACTCTGCGTTATAATGTAGTACATCATGGCGTAGAACGTCATGGCATTGTGTACTACGCTGCGGAAGTTAAACGCTTTTTAGACGCAAGTTCAATGCATATGGCTGTCGCGCTGGAAGCTCATTATTTTACTTTATAAAGTTTTAAATAAGGATATTTTTCTACCTTATTTTTCTTTTCCTTTTTTTCTACCAGCCAATGATAATTCAGAGAGAAATAGCGCCAAAAGCCTACTGTTGCTATGAACACAACTTTCACATGCATCTGATTGACAGAAAAGGAAGAAAAGGAAAAAAAGAAATTGAAAAAGAACCACAACAACAGTGAGGAATTGATTCTTGGAATTGAGTCCATTGATTCCAGAAGCAGGAATCAGAATCGAACAGGCCTACTGAAATGTATCTTATGATGTGGTTTTTACAGAAAAGTTCAACTTGAATCATCACTGAAATTAGGGTTTGATGAAACAGCAACACAAGTGTGAAAAAGGGCAACTAACTTCAAAAAGAAATCACTTAATGTTAGTGTCAGATTAAATAAATCAAACATACACCTCTAAAAAATGTTTACTGTCGTGAGGCAAGTGTGGACTCATATTCAACATTTAAACATGAATCACGTCTCTCAGATCAATTTCAAATTAATGTAAAGCTATCATTTGCACCTCAAAACTTTATCTGAAGCATTTATCTTAAGTTTACATTTAAGTTTACATGTACTTACATTTTTTCATTTATTTCTATAATATGTGTAGCTTGCAGTTTAAGTGTTTGTTTTATTATTCATACCACAATAAAAAAAAATAAGTGCCACAACACTGTGAGGACAGCAGTGTCAGGCCAGCAGTCTCAGATGAATGTTGGGGTGGGGTTAGTTTACCCAAAAATTAAAATTCTGTCATTATATACTCAACCTCATGTCGTTCCAAACCCGTAAGACTTCCGTTCATCTTTGGAAGACAAATTAAGATCTTTTTAATTAAATCGGACAAATTTATGTCCCTCCATTGACAGTTTACACTTTCTAGCAACGTCGCTTCATAAAATTGAGGGTAAGCCACTGGAGTCACATGGATTACTTTAAGGATGTCCTTTCTGGGGCATAAAAGAGGTACTTGCCTATAGGTTGTCAAATGGAGGGGCAGAAAGCTCTCAGATTTAATTAAAAAGATCTTCCTTTGTGTTCTGAAGATGAACGAATGTGTTATGGGTTTGAAACAACATGAAGACGAGTAATAAACAGGGTTCCCACTCTTTCATGAACACCAGATTCAAGGACTTTCAAGGACTTTTTAAAGCACTGTTTATTTTATATCAAGCACCTATCAAATTCAAATCCCAGCATATGGAGCGTCGTGTAAGACCTCTTACAGTATACTTAACATGTTAACCCTCCTATTGCATTTGCATCCAGGTACAGAATCATTTGTACATTCATTTTGGAAATATATTAAAACCGTTTGCAGCTTCCTTATCTCTAATGTTAACAATCTTTCCACACTAGTTTTGGCTTTCATTTTTTATGAATCATTACTTGAGTAAAAACATTATAATATAGAGAGAATATTGTAAAAATAAATGTTACAATTGATGGAAAAAATTATATGGGTTATAAGGATTATATGGATCGTAATTGTGGCTTATAAAGTCAGAATCAGTATATTATAGATAAAAGCTTGCAATTCCGAGAGAAAAAAAAAAGTCAGAATTGAGAGATATAAATGAGCACTTCTGAGGAAAAAAAATCAGAATTGCAATTTATATATCACAATTCTGACTTTATAAGACACAGTTGCGGCTTTATAATCACGCAATTTTGACTTTTTAACTCGCAATTGTGAATTTAGGGTAGAGTGGGGGAAAACGCCCCCTTGGGGGAAACTAACTCTACATAATATGCATAATATTCTAATTAATAATTAGGGGTGAGCGAATTGGCAACCATATCACAATTCATGTTTTGATCACAAATCTTGATTTTACTATTTACCAGTGACTGAGCCTTACAAGGTAACAAAAAATAAAAGAAAAAAAAAGAATGACAGCCCAAAGTGGATGAAAATAAAAATAATAATTGGGTTTCTTGTTAAAGCTATTGTATTAAAGAAAAAAAGGAAATTTACTTACCTTAGAAGTTGTTTTAAACCCGAATAAATTTCTTCTGTTGAACATACAAGTTTTTTGAAGAATGTGGGTAACCAAACAGTTGCTGGTCCCCAGTGAGTTCCATAGCAGGAAAGAAATCCTATGGATGTCAATGGGTACTAGCAAATGTTCCCACGTTCTTCAGAATATGTTCTTTTGTGTTCAGCACAAGACAAATTAATACAGGTTTGGATCAACTTGACAGAATTTTCATTTTTGGTTGAACTACCTCTTTAAGGACAAGTCACAGCATGTGTTGTCTGTCCCTTTAAGGCTCGCATCTAATATATTGACACGCATTCGATTTTCTTTCAACTGCTTACTTTCATTTTACAGTTAACCGATGGTGTAAACCTTGTGTGTATGTGACAGTGTTAACAGAGTAAGATGCGAATTATAACTTCGTCCAGCAAATGCAGTGTTTGACAGGCTTTTAGAGTGTGTGCGCTTCGGGTGTATCCGCTCCGGAAAGCACGTGTCACTGTCAGACCAGCACACGGATAAAATGTTTAACCGGCAAGGCTTTAAAACGCATGCAAATAATAAACTTTTGTGATTGTGAATAACTGCAGTGTTCCGTGAGTATAACCCTACCGTTGTGTTAACATGTTATGTGAATGTATATCGCTTTGTATTACACAGTATGTTGAGACAGAGGCGCCAGGACTGCAACTGACAGAAAGCACTATAGCACAATGATATTTCTTCAAAAGCAGATTGTGGAGACCTTTTAATCGTCCATGATCAAAATCGCACAGACATATAAGAATGTTCATTTCGGACACAGCAAGTGTCACAGCTCAAATGTCCAAACCCCACCTAATAACAAGCAAGGGGACGTACGCAATGAAAAACACTCGGTAACTGATTGTAAAATAATATTCCAAAACAAATATACTAGGACTAAAGGGCACATGTTATAATTTTCACAAAATGTATTTCAAATTTAATTCAAGCACTTTCAAGGACCAATATTTGTTTTCAAGTTCTTTCCAGGCCTTGAATTCATGTGTCTGAGATCCAAGTACTTTCAAGGCGCGTGGGAACCCTGAAATATACTAGGACTAAGGGGGGCGTGTTATAATTTTCACAAAATGTATTTCAGATTTAATTCAAGCACTTTCAAGGACCAATATTTGTTTTCATGTACTCTCCAGGCCTTGAATTCATGTGTCTGAAATCCAAGTACTTTCAAGTACTTTTTTAAGGGGGAACCCTGAATAAATGACAGAATTTTAATTTTTGGGTGAACTAACCCTTTCATCTTTCAGTTAAAATGGCTGATAGTTTAGAATTTGCAGTTAGCATCATAAATTCGGTAACACTTTAGTGTAGGGAACATGTATTCACTATTAACTACGACTTTTCCCTCAATAAACTCGTAATTCACTGCTTATTAATAGTTAGTAAGGTAGTTGTTAAGTTTAGGTATTGGGTAGGATTAAGAATATAGAATAAGGTCATGCAGAATAAGGCATTAATATGTGCTTAATAAGTACTAATAAACAGCTAATATTCTTGTAATACGCATGCTAATAAGCAACTAGTTAAAAAAACCTAAAATAAAGTGTTACCATAAATTCATTAGGAGTCCAATTCACCTTCTGTGCTTGAACCCCTAATAACAAAATATCAATATCCAGGGCACCAAGACACTGTCTATTAAACACCAAGTCTTTCAAGAAAAAAAAAACTGGCAAACTGAATGTTATTTGTTGCTGCTTGCATTACTCCTACATGCTTCCCTTTTCATTCTGGACACTATGTAGGCTACTACACAGCAGTTGGCTGAGTTGGCTGTGATGCCACACTGTTCTATGCCTGGCAAACAAACATCCAGGTAAAAGTCAACATTAATAAGACACAGTGATTTTTCATGGTCAGTCTGTCATATGCACTGATACTAACAGATACTCAGCTTAAAAAAAAAATAAATAAATAAAATAGAGTGCACACATACACAACTAGAACAGCAATAGAAATGCCTCTGGTACAAAAAGTCTTCAGGACTTAGGCCTGTTTTACACCATACACTTAAGCAGTGGATAATCGAAGGAACAGCATTACAGCAACAGCTTTCACACTGACAGCACTTCTATGTGTAACTAAACATCTCTGTATAGAAAATCTATATTCACACTATAATATCTATAATCACGGCCAAAACATAATAAAATATATTTTTTAGAGTTAACCATAGGCATTTATAACACAACTTGATAACAGTGAAATGTAAAGGTATGTTTGCACGACAACGATGCACTAAAAAAGAAATGAAGATTTATGTATAAATGAACGGCCAAAACGCATACCGTTTTCCGGTAACACTTTATTTTAGGGTCTTTTAACTAGTTCCTTATTAGCATGCATATTACTAGAATATTAGCTGTTTATTAGTACTTATTAAGCACATATTAATGCCTTATTCTCCATGACCTTATTCTACATTCTTAATCCTACCCAATACCTAAACTTTACAACTATCTTACTAACTATTAATAAGCAGTAAATTAGAAGTTTATTGAGGGAAAAGGTGTAGTTAATAGTACATATGTGTTCCCTACACTAAAGTGTTACCCGTTTTCCGTTTTTAGTTGGAAACGGTGCCGTGTAAATGACCCCTAATTTACATGAAGAATGGAGCACATTTACACTAAATACAGTAAAACAGTAATATTGTTTAATACCATTGCAATTTAAATCAAATATTTTTTATTTTAGTATATTTAAAATATACATTTCATTAAGTTCACAAGAACAGCATTTCTTTAAAATCTAAATCTTTTGGAACATTATAAATGTCTTTAGTTTCACTTTTGATCAACTGAATGCATCCTTGCTGGATAAGTTTTTTTTTGTTTGTTTTTTTTTCTTACTGACCCCAAATGTTTGGACAGTAGCAAACACCCACATGGTAATTAATCTACAGAGAACATAACATCAAACCCCAAAGTAAATGGCTTGAATAGAAAGTGTTTACATGCCTGTGAGCATGTTGAATTTGCAACAGGCTGCTGTCCTCTTTAAAAAATGGATAAGTAATTCACTCTAGTATTCTTTGTTACTTTATAATACTAAAGCTAATTTGCAAAAGAGTAGGCTGATAAATAGGTTTATAGTGCTTTTTCACCATATTTTCTGCTGTGTTCAGTGCACTATGGCTTAGTGCTGAAACTCTACTTGGACCTGCTATGCAGCACCACTCTGCTTGTTAATGTGTACCAAAATAAATATGCTCTGCTTTCACAGATATGCTCTGCGTGCCTCACTTTTAAGTAGCACAAAATGTGTTGGAATGGAACAAAAGGTTGAGCGCATTCATGTTGGTAGCATTTTTAATTTCTCTTAAGGCTCATATTTCACTGTTGTGTCTGAGAGCATGTCCAAACAGAAGGTGATATTTTTCTGACCTCGGAAAGTGACTGTGGCTGTTGTCCACCTCAGGCCTTTGAGTCTAGATCCAGCATATGGTGAAGGACTCAGGGTGTTGACACCTTAATGAGGGCAAATGGAGGAAAATATCAGTGGGAACAGAAAACCCTGCCAGGAGACAATCTGTAGCAATCAGAACCGAAAGAGCCTGGAATAAAGTGTTTGTGCCACAATGGTCCTTGCTTGAGGGCAATTTGTAGAAAAAAACAATAGCTGGAGGGTTTGAAAGAATAGCACATTGCTTATTCAAGAAATAGAAACTAAGAAACTTTACAATTAAAGAGTTTTATGAGTTTATCATGTTGTTTTAGATTGATTAGAGAAGATTAAATAACAGCAATGCAATAACACTTTGAAAAAGGAACACAGTCCTGAGGTTATTGTATAATATTGCTGAATACCAGTGGAGACAAAGAGGCCTGCAATAAGTTGCACATAATAAGAATCCCATGGCTTACAGCTTCCCCGCACAACATGAGTTGTGGACAAAGTCCAAACACACAAACACCAATCCAGCAAACTTGGATTTTTATCAGCAGCTCTGCAGGCCTAGAGATATTCAATGTCCTTTTTGGTGGTAAAGCAAATGTTTTACTATAATTGCCACCAGGGCTGGTCCAGAGGTATGTAGGACCCTAGGTGAGATCATGAAAATGGGTCCCACTTATATACTGATTATAACTGTGCATAAAAGTTTATTCAGCATAACACATTCAATGTAAACAAACAATAATTGAGGAATATATAGAAAAAGAGAATAAAGGCCTCAATGAAAACCAATTTTTGTCCCAAGTAAACAAAATATGCAGTTAAATCTGGTAAAATGACAAAATGAGTCTGAATACAAAAACCTCCTAAAGAGCAGGTCTTTGCACAAAGGTTAATTGCTCATATTTTAAACAGTGTGACTTCTTTACATCTCTACATCGAAAGTTTTATTTTCCCCCTGTATTATTCTTGAGAAAAGTTTTTGACAAGCTGTTTTTCTTCCATGCAAAAGTGCCATTAAAGTACCATTAAAAATAAGAACAGCAAAGACTAAAATAACCACAAAGTAAGTTTTTCCCTTTTTTTCTGCATTTCTGTTGAATGTGAACACTGAGCAATTTTGAGCAAGGCGTCAATTAATAAATTATACAGATTACTGTGTTACTATTGTTGTTTCACAGTTTGCTGCTTTCATTTATGCTGTTATTATACTTGCTGTCACTATATATTCAAATAATGCGTTTACTGGTTGTCACTAATATTGTGGGTTATGTGTGAAATGTGTCCAAGCCATTCTGTTGGGTGTGATATCACCTCTAAAGAAAACATGCAAACACACAGCATGCAGAACAAAAAAGTTAAGCAAAATATATTTTTAAATTATTGTAAACCCTAAAGGTCACATCATACACACTTTAATATCAGCTACAGCAAATGTATTTTGGTTACCTTCTACGTTTTCCTAATAATATTAAGCGTGATATTTATACAGGTTCTCCACCTCCTGTTCTTAACAGCTTCCAGACTCACCTATGTAAAGAAATAGATTGTGGGAAAAATATACTGTATATATAAATGTCCATGTGGCAAGCAAGGCGAGGCCGAGAGCCGGGGGAACGGAGCGAGGCCGGCGGGCACGAGTGCTAATGTCTCGAGTCTCATGGAGGAGCTCCAGAATGATAAAAGGAGGAGTGATGACAGTGCAAGACGAGAGAGTACCAGGCCTGGACTTTATGTTTTTATTATGTTTATCTTTACTTTCGTTCTTTGTTTATTTTTTTTAGTTTTAATTAAAGTTTTCCGGTACCCGCCTCTTCTTCCCTGAATTTTAAACCTTACTACAGTCCATAAATGTCTTTTTTCTTGATTTTGTTTCTTGGTATGAAAACCATACCAAATTTTGTGTGTGCTTGTGCACATTTGGCGAATAAAGTGCATTCTGATTCTGATGTTGAATCGTCTGCCATTGCTTCCTTTCACTGATAGTCATTGATATAGCTGTGAGAAAAAGGTCAAGAGGCTGAATAAAAATAAATAGACCAGGTCCCCTGAATGTTGGGAGCCCTAGGTGACAACCAATAAAATGGGCCGGTCCTGATTGCCACAAATAATACTACATGGAATACTAATACCTTTCAGTACTCATGTCTATGGCATTTAGGTCTGTGCTGACCTTTTTCTATGCAGGCAAACATTTAGTAAAAGAGGAATCATTACTTCTCATATACACGTCTCATGCAAAGGCTGTTAATTATTAATGAGCTTAAATTCTGCAATCATGCAAAAGTATGAATTAATCTTGGTAAAGCATCTCATAAGACCAAGCAATTTTGGTCTTACACACTGCCATTATGTCTTGGACAGTTTGACAAAATTTAGCTTTTTGTACTAGTCATCCTAGATGTGTTAAAGGCACCAAATTAGTTTTGTGGCACCATTACATAAAAAGAAGCTAGACAAAAACGAAGACCATTATTACATGAAATGAATCTGCACAGTGTGTTTTAACTGTAGAATTCTTGCAAAACACGCAGGGGCTACAGAATAAAACTGGTAAAATTGGTGCAACAGTGAGAAGCCAGATCTTCAAAGAGCATGAGACATAACATCGATTTCTGCTATTTGATATGTGTCAAAAATCATATTTGCGTTTTTCAGACAGACGACAAGGCATAGATGAGAATGAAATAATTTCTTAAAGCTATGAGATGAATGATAAAGGACAAGTGATTCGGTTTGGTTAGGTCTACAACATCCAAAATCCAACATAAAGATTGCGTTTTCACATCTTCCTCACCTGTTACGCAAGATTCTTCTTGTATTCCAATGCAGAATTGATTAATTATTTGACCTTTAAGTCAAACATCTTTTTGAAACACTGAACAATGTGAGTGCAACACTGGTTAGCAAGTAAAAAAAAAAAAAAGCCTGGATACAGAGATCTGTGTATCTTTGTATGCAGTGATGTTTTTATTTGTTAAATCACAACTTTGGGGGGGGGGGGTTCTTTAACCAAGCCTGGTCTCCTAACTTACATTTTCTTTCAAACATTAAGTTATTACATCATATTTGCAGAACCTCTCACAAAAGGAGAGCCCTTCTATATTCTTGTCAAATTTTCACCTGACACTGATTTGACAGAAAATCTGTAAAAGATAACTTATACAAGTCTTCATTACCAAATATTAGGACCCAGTAATTGACAGACAAAGTCATCTAACTAAAAAAAAAAAAAAAAAAAAAAAAACCTTTAAAAGGGGTCAGCTTGAAGAAATTGAGAACTTTATAGCACTCAAGACAGCTTTTGAAGGGGGAAAAAACAGTAATTTATGGCAGGATGGGTACTGTAGATTCCAGAGCCAAACTCATTGAACTCACAGCGTGAGCAGTAATGGAAGTATACACATTTTTCCGCCATCCCAGGCTGCTGTCCCTCCACGGAGATGATGAAGAAAGGGCTGGTGGAGAGAATGGTCAGGGAGGTGGTGCTGAGGGGGTGTGCATGTCGATTGCATCCAAAACACACTGGCAAGAAACACAGAATATGAGCTGACAATTACAGCCTTTAATCCTGAACAACAGAATCGGACCTCCCGCCTCGTCCCGCGCAGAGTGACAGATGGTGTGGGATATTGCAGTCATTAAAGCTCGGAAACTCTGGCAAAGCGATCCTCCAAGTGTGCGCAGACTTCATTGATCTGAGCGCGTGCAACAAGCTCAGCCTCTACACCTTACACCTGACCCCCGTGATCTAATAATAGAGAGCGAGCGGTGATGGAGGGCATGAAAAGAGCAGCTTGAGCTTCTCATGAAGCCATCAATTTAGTATTCTTTCTGTTCACATTTCTCTAGCTGGAAATGTATTATATTCAGATTTGTACCAGTGATGTCTGGTGGATTAGGGTGGCGAAGAAAGGTTTTCTTTTTTAAGACCTTCAATGGTGGTTTTTGCTTTGTCTTGTACTTTGAAAATACTCATAATGACTCATAATGGAGTGAAGTCACTCATCTTGAGTGCCTCCTTTACAGATTTGGCAATAACAGTCTGCTGACTGGATGCTTGAGCCAATATGGAGATTTAAATGGAGGAGTCCATAGAGGACTCAAACCACTCATCCACTTTGGCCTTGAGATAATCGGTCACCATCTGTGAGGTTTTCTCAGAGCTCAAAGCTGATCGCACCACACGTTACATGAGGAACTGATGGCCCATTTTATTTCAGGCATATTCAACATGTTTGTGCCACTTCCAACAACAGGACAAATGGATTTGGAACTTTTGCTTTGACCAGTGTAAACAGCCTTAATCTGTTGCAGTGACCACACACCCTGGCTGCATCCGAAAGCTGAAAAATGCTGCATCTGCAGGCAGCATACAGAGGTAAAGGCAACAAGGCACGTCCAAATCCATTGATCATGTCACATCCTGTCTACTGAGATATCTTCATCTGATGAATTTCCGAAGGCAGCATAGATGTATCCTTTTCTGCGTTTGATATCCCACAATCATGTGTGTTCCATTCTGTGACAGTTCAGCTAAAAGAGAAATTATTATAGTAGGCCTAATTAAATATTTGCTTAGTTGCCACCAAAGCTTTCTCTATAGATCATTAAAGCGTCATGCTGCCACAGTGACAGAAGTTTGTTCGAAATCCGTTATGAAGTACCTTTATGCACAAATGCTGCATAAGCTTCCGCCGAGAAAAAAAAAAAAAAAAAAGAGAGTCCCTGACTGTGAACATTATTACGGGATTAGATGGCGGCAAAGACTGTCTTTATGAGTGTGTCAGTCAGTAGCGAAGACTTTTACATTGAAAAGACTGAATTGTTGTGAACACAGAACAAGACGCAACTGACTAATGCTTTGACTAGCGCTGTCAGTCACGGGAAAACCCCTTAACTGTTAAAAGGACAAGATGATACATCAGACATTTAAACAGATTTTTTGCTATGAACATAGGACTGACCTGAAGGAAAATGCTAAATCTGAATGCAGATAATAAACTCGCTCACTCAATCTTTTTCTCACAATACTCTTCTACATAATATAATAAGCTTCAATGATCAATATCAATTGAGAACATACAGTTTACATTGCTAAGAGTGGTTGCTAAGGGTGTTGTGTAGTGATACACAGAACTGTTGGGTGAAACGGTCATAGCCGTGTTTTATCGTGAATAAAACAGCTATTGGCCAATCAGAATCAAGGACAGGAACTAACCGTTTTATAAGACATGTTATAAGCCATAATATGACAGCGCTACTGCAACACGCATTGCCGCAGATGAGTAAGGGGGCGTTTACACAACACCGTTTTCAACTAAAA
Source organism: Elopichthys bambusa (assembly GCA_037101425.1). Classification (NCBI taxonomy): domain Eukaryota; kingdom Metazoa; phylum Chordata; class Actinopteri; order Cypriniformes; family Xenocyprididae; genus Elopichthys; species Elopichthys bambusa. The sequence goes on along the minus strand of CM074432.1, from coordinate 18,948,002 downwards.
ATGGAAAACTTTTTATCCGTTTTGGCCATTCATTTAAACAACAACGGCGTTTTGGTGGTCTGAAAACACAAACTTTTGAAAACGGGTTTCAAAGTGCAAGTTTTTGAAAACGGTCTCTGTGTAAACAAAAACTCGAAACTGTGAAAACGATGTCATGCACATGCGCATTACACGTTCAGTCTATAGTGTTTTATCGCCATCTAATGGCAGAATAAAGCATTTTTAGTCATTTTCACGGATTCGTATGAATGAGGGTCGTTTTGACAATGGTGTCCTCTGTACGCAGAAAACTCAAAGGAAAAACTTCTCCATTTTAAGAATATCGTTGTCATGTAAACGTACCCTAACTGAATAGCTCTTCAGCAAGCCAACGTGCAAACTGCCGAAAATGTCGTAGATGCTCAACACACAATCATCTTCATTAAAGTAGTGAGATGATCTATTTTATCATTGCTGATGCCACTCTGCATTCTATTGCGGTCTTTGATCTTGAAATTAGCTGATGATAAATAAAATGCAGCTCACAGGATAGGTTGTGTCCTACTTACAAATAGCCTGCTTCATTAAATAGTGAGACTATTAATTTTTCAAATTTCAGACTTTTTTTTAGATCTGTCACCCATATCTACACATCTTATATCTCTCTAGCCCGTTCAATACGTATGCCAATTAATAGAGTTCAACACAGAGATAGTCAAGATGAGATCAAACCTTTATTTCTATCAAAACTTTATATAACACGGCTTCTCTCAACCGTCCTGAGTTTTTAAACAAGAGCGTAACCTAGAAAACTCCAACCTCAAGAGAAGGACAATACTCCTTGACATTTAATTAACAGACAACACCGCTAATTAACAAGGCTGTATTCACCACTATCTTGTATTTAAAGTGTACACAAGCAGCTTGTTACTCTAGTATTCAAATGCAGCATCACAAACTTTGGAAGGTGAAACGCTCATTGTCATAAATTAATGAGCAACTGGTAGATGTTGTAGGTCACCTTAGCATTTAAGGAGAAGACTAGGGAGAAAAACAAGGAGAGTGTGGTGGTTTACAGTCATAGGGGACACTCAAACTTACTGCACATTCAGTGGCTTTGACAGTCGCCCTTACCCCGAACAATGGATGCTGCCATTGTTCCCCAGACCGCTCGCTGGTCTGAAGGACACAGCTTCAAAATGGGATACTTTCTAGAGTCCTCAATGGCTGCAAGCTCTTGCTTTAGTCTGTCCAGACTGACACCTCATTTGAAGATAAAACAATCGCCACAAAAGAATCCTGTCACTTCTTTTCCCCTCCATTTCTGTTGCATCTGAAGTATGCCAGAGGAAACCGTAAAAGGAAAAAAGAAATCAATAACCCCCAGGTCTTTTTTTCCTCTTCAAAAAAGAGGTATATATTTATCATCGATTTCGCTCAAAGACTTTGACCCATACAACAAACAGACATCTTGTGAAACTAAGAAAAACTTATGAATGTGTAATAAACAGGAAGAGAATTCTTTCCCAAAAGTCTCCTTAAAAAGAGAATAGGCCTTCCCTACAAATGCTTGTGAGTTGCAGTTTAAAGCAACAGTTAAGTATAAAAAGGAACAATTAATTAAGATTCATAAATGAATTTGGTGTAACACTAAATTTGACATGGCGCTAGAGGTGGGTATATGGCTGGATAACTGAACAGACAAACCATTAACATTATTTAATTGTCCTCCACCTCATTTTCTTCAATTAATTTGTATTGTTATATTTCACATTAATGCACTTCAAAGATCTCATAATGCTTTTTTTGCGGTTCATTTATTTTCCCATTTAAAATTAATTAGCATCACTGCTAGTTTGAGGAACAAGTTTGGCTGATGCAGGTCAAACTGTGGCTCCTTATTTCAGACTTGAAACATGTATTATCCAATTAAACAAACTGTCACCATTGTAATGAGGCTCACCTTTAATTTTCTGAGAATTAATAAAAGTTTTTTTTTTTTTTTTTTTTTTTTAATTAATGGGAACTAAATTTTGAGTCACAAAAGGAACCGCTATACACCAGCAAAATCAGTAACTCTTATACTTCTATGGTTTTTTATTATTATTATTATTTAATAAAGTAGACTACATAAAGCAGATGTTTGCCATTTGGAACAATAAAACTTTATTTCTACAAAAAATTGAGAATTAAGAAAGAAAATACTGCTTTTGTCCTTTATTTTTCAGACTAAATGCTTTTTAGAGCTTATTAGTAACAATAGTAACCATTAAACTAGTGTGCGGACAAAACATGAACTGTGTGAACTCTCAAGAAAAAAAAAAACACTAAATTTCGTCTATGAACATGTTTGTTCTAAAACATGAGATTGTGTGAACAGAATATTTCCAAAGTGCTGCTCTTTTTGTGTCATTATATATACAAGTGTTTCGAAGTTTAAAAACTTTGATAAACAAATTAAATCCAAAAAGGCATAGGTTAAAAAGAGACATTTATAAAAGCCTACACATTTTAGCACACATTTAATTCATTTAGCATTTCACTCACACAATGAAATAAATGAAAAGCTCACAAAGTAGACTTGAAATTGAAGAAGTACAGAATAAATAGTTAAACCGTAAAGTGTGCCTTGTGCATGCCTGCCGTAGAGAAGCCTTCAGTACAGGAAGGTACCAAAGCTGCCTTTTCCATTGTGCTTGAATTGATTTCCATGAATGGAAATGAACATTTCCTGTGAGAGTAGATTCTCATCAGCCCGCATGGCCCCTAGTGCTTTCATCCGGCTCTTCTGAAGCCCATGTTTCTTGGCTGACGTGGCAACCAACTCTTGCTTGATGGCATCATTTCCCTCAGTGAAGTCTGGAGGGACGGAGCGGCTTTGTTTGATGGCTGGGCACTCTTCCTCCACAACAATGATGGGCACATCATCACCATCATCGTCGTCATCATCCTCATCATCCATATCAGCCTCTGGTTTTACTCCTGTGTCCTCAGATTCTTCCTCTTTCTCATCTGACAAAACAGAAGAGACAGGCTACAGAATAGATTTGGTTTTCAAATTTTTTTGGTGATAGCATTTTTAATATAAAACCTCAAAGAAAATGTGAAGTATGTACAGGTTTGAAACAACATGAGTGACAGCAAATGATAGAATATTCATTTTTGAGCAAATGATTCCTGACCAAAAAGCAGGCAGCGCAGACTGATGCATCAACACATGCTCTCATTCATCCTTACAGCAGAAAGTAATATGAATGGTTATAGTCAGCCTGAAAATTATAGGGTACAATAAAAGGATGTGTTTGAAACATCTACGACTCTCCCCTAAATGGAAGGCTTTTGCACTAAAACTAAACCCTGCTGTTCCTGGAAAAACAAGTGACGCACGGAACAATTTCACTGTAATACTACTAGACAGGATTTAATTTCCTATATTCTAGGAGAAAAGAGAAAGCATCTTTAGGAAAGCCAGTTGTTATACTGCAAGCAGTGTAGAAATACCTCTCTAACATAAAAAGGAGGGCTATGCCAATGCATACATTAGACCAAGCAGAGTTTCTGCAGGTATTATCAAATCTAATTTAATGCTTTTTAATGCCATTTTTTTAATGAGATATATATATATATATATATATATATATATGACACAAACACAAATTGTGGAACTTGTATTTAATAAATTCAATGCACACAGACTGAAGTACTTTAAGTCTTTGGTTCTTTTAATTGTGATGATTTTGGCTCACATTTAACAAAAACCCACCAATTCACTATCTCAAAAAATTAGAATAAATCATAAGATCAATAAAAAAAAGGATATTTTAAACAGAAATGTCAGGCTTCTGAAAAGCATGTTCATTTCTATGCACTCAATACTCGGTTGGGACTCCTTTTGCATGAATTACTGCATCAATGCGGCGTGGCATGGAGGCAATCAGTCTGTGGCACTGCTCAAGTGTAATGGAAGCCCAGGTTGCTTTGATAGCGGCCTTCAGCTCATCTGCACTGTTGGGTCTGGTGTCTTTCATCTCCCTTTTGACAATACCCCATAGATTCTCTATGGGGTTCAGGTCAGGCGAGTTTGCTGACCAATCAAGCACAGTAACACCATGGTCATTGAACCAGCTTTTGGTACCTTTGGCAGTGTGGGCAGGTGCCAAATCCTGCTGGAAAATGAAATCAGCATCTCCATAAAGCTTGTCAGCAGAAGGAAGCATGATTTCCTGGTAGATGGCTGTGTTGACTGTGGACTTCAGAAAACACAGTGGACCAACACCAGCAGATGACATGGCAGCCCAAATCATCACCGACTGTGAAAACTTCACACTGGACTTCAAGCAACATGGTTTCTGTGCCTCTCCACTCTTCCTCCAGACTCTGGGACCTTGATTTCTAAATGAAATGCAAAATTTACTTTCATCTGAAAAGAGCACTTTGGACCACTGAGCAACAGTCCAGTTCTTCTTCTCTTTAGCCCAGGTAAGACACTTCTGACGTTGTCTTTGGTTCAGAAGTGGCTTGGTACATGGAATGTGACAGTTGTAGCCCATTTCCTGAAGATGTCTGTGCGTAGTGGTTCTTGAAGCACTGACTTCAGCTTCAGTCCACTCTTTGTGAATCTCCCCCACATTTTTGAATGGGTTTTGTTTCACAATCCTCTCCAGGGTGCGGTTATCCCTATTGCTTGTACACTTTTTTCTACCACATCTTTTTCTTCAAAAGTTTCACTTTTTGAATGGAATTAGTGAAATAAAATCAACTTTTTGATGATATTCTAATTATATGACCAGCACCTGTATATATATTTCTGTTTTTTAGATGAACTGTTGTATGAAATGTGACGTTTTCAATTGTGATGGTATTCAGGAAGTCGTGTGTTATAAAACTCAACATTTCGAATTTTTACCGCTGTATATTTAATTTTTTTTTTTTTTTTTTTTTTTTTTTTTTTTTTTTTAAATCACCATACACAAAGACAGTTGTTGTGATTTTAGGTATATATACACGTAAAATGATCACTCAGGTTAGAAGCAACGTTTATTTTATTTGTTCTCTGACAGACCGTACATTCTCAAATGAATGCGCTGCTCCTCTCAGCCGCTCACTGAACAGAACAGACGCAGAGAGAGCTGCGCTCGTGCGGCAGGAAAGCAAGACTTTGCGCTCGTGCGGCAGGAAAGCAAGACTTTGCGCTCGTGCGGCAGGAAAGCAAGACTTTGCGCTCGTGCGGCAGGAAAGCAAGACTTTGCGCTCGTGCGGCAGGAAAGCAAGACTTTGCGCTCGTGCGGCAGGAAAGCAAGACTTTGCGCTCGTGCGGCAGGAAAGCAAGACTTTGCGCTCGTGCGGCAGGAAAGCAAGACTTTGCGCTCGTGCGGCAGGAAAGCAAGACTTTGCGCTCGTGCGGCAGGAAAGCAAGACTTTGCGCTCGTGCGGCAGGAAAGCAAGACTTTGCGCTCGTGCGGCAGGAAAGCAAGACTTTGCGCTCGTGCGGCAGGAAAGCAAGACTTTGCGCTCGTGCGGCAGGAAAGCAAGACTTTGCGCTCGTGCGGCAGGAAAGCAAGACTTTGCGCTCGTGCGGCAGGAAAGCAAGACTTTGCGCTCGTGCGGCAGGAAAGCAAGACTTTGCGCTCGTGCGGCAGGAAAGCAAGACTTTGCGCTCGTGCGGCAGGAAAGCAAGACTTTGCGCTCGTGCGGCAGGAAAGCAAGACTTTGCGCTCGTGCGGCAGGAAAGCAAGACTTTGCGCTCGTGCGGCAGGAAAGCAAGACTTTGCGCTCGTGCGGCAGGAAAGCAAGACTTTGCGCTCGTGCGGCAGGAAAGCAAGACTTTGCGCTCGTGCGGCAGGAAAGCAAGACTTTGCGCTCGTGCGGCAGGAAAGCAAGACTTTGCGCTCGTGCGGCAGGAAAGCAAGACTTTGCGCTCGTGCGGCAGGAAAGCAAGACTTTGCGCTCGTGCGGCAGGAAAGCAAGACTTTGCGCTCGTGCGGCAGGAAAGCAAGACTTTGCGCTCGTGCGGCAGGAAAGCAAGACTTTGCGCTCGTGCGGCAGGAAAGCAAGACTTTGCGCTCGTGCGGCAGGAAAGCAAGACTTTGCGCTCGTGCGGCAGGAAAGCAAGACTTTGCGCTCGTGCGGCAGGAAAGCAAGACTTTGCGCTCGTGCGGCAGGAAAGCAAGACTTTGCGCTCGTGCGGCAGGAAAGCAAGACTTTGCGCTCGTGCGGCAGGAAAGCAAGACTTTGCGCTCGTGCGGCAGTCTCGGAAGCTAGATAATGTTTCAAGACATCTCTAGATTTGTCACAAGGCACTTTCTGGTGAAAAGAAAGGTCCAAGCCCGCCGCTGTCCAAACCGGTGCTATGGCAATTTTGCACTGGCCGGAGGCAATTACCAAACTGGTTCAGCGTGTGTATCACACCAATGTACATATTTTGCAACAGCAAATCAAAGTTATTAATTATGAAGGCTATATTCAAAATAAACGTAGTATTATTTTTTTCTATCAAAACTACCTAAAAAATGTTAATGCCTGTAGGAATCAAATTTAATGATTTAAGGCCTTAAATGGCATTTAAATTTTCACAAAATCCATTTAATGAGTTTTAATGCTTTTTAATGCCCTGCAGAAACCCTGACCAAGGTAGATGGTTAGAGGTGAAAACATAAAAGGAGCCAGAGAGAGAAGTAGGTTCTACTTGTAGTTTGAAGCAGAGACGCCTTCTGCTGAGCATAATTCAGAAATTAAGCACACTGCATTCACAGCTGCCCTTCACTGAATGTCAAGCGTTATTTCCGTTCTTTCCTTTTCTCAAAATGGAGCTGGCTGAGAGAGAGGAAAAAAGCCAATCCTGCTGAAGAAATGTGCCATGGGGATGGCAGTCATTACGGACAGGGCTTCCAACAGCCCCAGGGGGGCATTTTTAACAAAAATTTTATGCAAGCGAATACATTTTCACAGATATTACCACAGGAGAAAGTAGAGCACTTTTCGCATAGTCGGACTGAGTCCTGCGGGTTTCTTCATGAGCTATATAGGCATGTGGCTTATGCAGGCACACACAGAACCATTTACAGTAATGGGGAGAGTGGTCGTGGCCTATTTAATTTGTGGCAAAGCAGATGTGTGAAAGTTAAAAAATATTCAAGGTTACTGTATTCCCATACAAAACACCAAGGACATGAAGCTGAAAAAAAAAATGTCTATGGACTGACCCTGGACAAATGAATGTATTATTTATGTACTGTATTATTTGCAAGCTGAATTCCATATATTTCCTAACAAATTCCAATTACTGTATTTCAAAATTTAACATAAATGTGAATGAATAGTGCCCCTATTATGCTATTAAAAAGTTCCTATTTTTGGTCTACCACTGTCAGAAACAAAACACTCATTACCATATCTGAATTTCAGCTCTGGAGGCCTCCAACAGTAATGATAGCATTGGTTTTACCTTATCAATTAAAGCCAGAGTCATCATCTTTTGGAAGTGCATGCAAAGTCGATTTGCTTTCACAGAGCAGGATCAGCATCTTCTTGACATGTCAACAACACAAATTAAACTCTTCCAGGCCTCAGCTACAACCAGTGTTTGAGAGCAGGTCAGAGTAGGCGTTGTTTGGGGGCAGCCAATGAAGACCATAAAGTGGCATTATGCAAACTTATTACAAAAATACATAGGTTCTTGCAGGAAGTAAGACTGGAATTACTGACAACTCATTTCAGTTAGTTCAGAACCGGTTCTTTCATTTGAGAGACAACAGCTCCATTTATAGTGCATTTGACCTTTGAAACTTTACAGACATTTTTACTTTATCTGCCAGACGAGGTGCTGATGATAACCTTAACAAAGGGTGACAGCTATAAACAGCTATATTACACACTACATGAAGGGTCAAATCCAAAAAAAGACATAATAGGGGCACTTTAACAGAATAATTCACTCATGTCACCTCATGTTGTTTCAAAATCAAATGCAGTTATATTTTCTCTCTGTGGAACCAAACATAAGAAAAATTATCTATACAATGACAATTCATGCTGACCACTTTCTGTCAAGATCCAAAAAGAACAAAAAACAAAATCATAAAAGTAGTCTATTCAAGTCATACGAGTTATCTCTGAAGCCATGCAGTTGATATGGTTCATAAATTGGACTGATACAATCCTCGATTGGACCCAATGACCTGGTTGCAGTGATTTGCAGATGTGTTGTTAAATTATTTAAATATTAACTTAAAATTTCAGGAGGTACTTCAAGTCAATAGTTTAGGTCAGAGGGGTTACAGCTGACAAAAAGAATTTCTTATGTAGAGTTTGAAAACTGGATGTATTTTTATATTTGCTAAAGATTCAACATTTATTATCTATTAGTGTTTTTAAAGATTAACTGTTAAGTGAGCTTTTGATAATGGCAAAAGTAATCCAAATGTAAAATATAGCGGAAATTTGAGTTTTTTTAGTAAAATAGCGGAAAAAGTAGTTCATAGAACCAAAAAAGGGGGAAATTTTCATTTAATGCCTAGAGTAAAACTTAAAGCATATGTTAGGGTTTCTACTTCAGGTGTTGCTAGGTACTTCAAGATACCTGTTCTTAAAGAGTTAGTTCACCCAAAAATGAAAATTCTGTCATTGATTACTCACCCTCATGTTGTTCCACACCCGTAAGACCTTCGTTCATCTTCAGAACACAAATTAAGATATTTTTGATGAAATCCCAAGAGGTATATGACTCCATAGACAGCAATATAATCAACACTTTCAAGGTTCAGAAAGGTACTAAAGACATGGTTAAAACAGTCGACATGACTGCAGTGTTTCAACCTTAATTTTACGAAGCGACGAAAATTTTTTTTTTTTTGCACAAAAAGTAAATGACTTTATTCAACAATCTCTTCTCTTCTTATGCAGGTGACAGTAAGCACAGTGAAGGCTTCTGTGTTTACATCCTAAAGCCGTCTCTGTATTGGCCAAAGCTGATCACGTGAGCAGCACAACGCATGCGTATGATGCTGACGCAGGAACCAGCCAATAATAAGTCGGTGTTCTGACGTAGAAGCCGGAAGCACTGGACGTAAAGAACATATGAGAATGACACAGAAGAGAAGATATTGTTGAATAAAGACGTTATTTTTGTTTTGTTTTTGCACACAAAAAGTATTCTCGTCGCTTCATAAAATTAAGATTGAACCACGAAGGTCTTACGGGTGTGGAACGACGAGTAATAATGACAAAATTTTAACTTATGGGTGAACTAACACTTTAATAAACTAGCTGGTGTTAATTTGAGAATATGCCCTGCTGCTGATGAACTGAGGTGGCAGGAACAGAGAGAAGAAGAGAGGGGCACCTGCGGCATTGGGCTCTGCGGGCAGATCCTCCACGGTAGCGTCACCTGGCTTGACCAAGATAACGCCGTAGCCCTGATTGTTGTGGATCACGTTATTCACCATGGTGATTTTAGGCATGACGTCCAACTCATCTGCAAAATCCTGCCAAAGGGGAAGCAGGAGGTGGTAAACACACAGCATGCCTACACAAACGAACATGCACACACACTCTCACATCTCTTTTTGGCCTAAGCAACGTGAGGAAGAATGAAAGACAGGCACAGCTTGTACACAAATGCACAAAGCTTTAGGAAGGTAGATAAAATCCAATTATTCTGCTAGAGTTATTTACGGAAAAATCCTTTTGGGATGCTGCTACCTGTGTGTGAATCTAATTTGCTCTCAGGTGAAACACTAACACTGACTTGAGAAAGCCATCACATAATATTTCAGCCCATGAAACGCTCTCAGTTGAAGCCGATCTGCAAAATTTTCCACAAAGATTTATGTCTACAACTGCGGGGTTCTCATTTGCTTTTCTGAGCTTTCCTCTGAACTGTGTGAGTGTACTGACCTCTGGTGACACAGCTTAGAGGCAGTACCATCAAAGACGCCCCATGGCGGCCAGTGAAGTCCCACTCCACTAACGCACTAAAGGGGCTAACTTCCCTGGAGGTCTTCTAAATGCAATAATCCACTAAGGTCATTAATGCGATACCAAGACAGCTCTACATTGTGCCTCTGTTGGGTCAGGTAAGACACTTGCTGTTGCCTGGGCAACGATTAGCAGTAACCAGAAGCTAGACGGGCTAATCTATAGGCGTTTAGAAGAGCAGAAGCTCATCCATCTTGCTCACCTTAATCAGGATCCCCTCCTTGCAGTGATGGATGCCGTTGCCCACCAGACTGCATACACTCCCAGGGTAGATCTCCACACCGGCGCCCTGAAGCAAGCACACAGTGACCATCAGAACAAACGATAATGATATTGCTGAATGAAGAAGAGGCTCTTTAGTAAAGCGGTTGGTGGTAAATCAGTCAAAGAATGCGGCTGTTGAGATCTTTCACACCTGTGTCTCATACTGTAATAACTATCGTAAAGAACCGATGATGGAGTAAAACATTCAAATGATAATACCCTTTTCATAAGTGAAGAAGTCATTTTATAATTTATGTGAAGTACCATGTGCTAGTGCAGCTTACCTTGGAGCCGTACAGGTCACACATGTTCATAGAGAGCTGGGCCGCCGATCGCACAATCACACCTGTGGTCTCACACTGCATCACACAATTTTCCATTTCCAGCTTCCCCTGGCGAACACCTGATGAAAGAAAGGGTGACAAATCGAAAAAATATTGGAGGACGGTGACAGGACATGCAAGGAGGAGGAAAGGTTTCCGGTCACACATAAAGATTGAAAATAGTTCTGGGCTATATTGAATATACACAATATAATATTAAACAACACTGACAACATCACAATGATTTATAAGACGCAATTAGATTAGATCCGTGATCTTGAGTTGTGAGTATGAAAGTGTTTAAATTGCATCTTTTATTTACACTTTAGCTGCAAGAATACTAAGTTTTATTCATATCCGTGAATCAGTTCAAAATGTTTGTTTCAAATGATTCAGTAATACTGTAAAATAAATATCATTACAAAGCATATATTATATTTTGAAATGTAATTAATTACTGTGATGCAAAGCTGAATTTTCAGCATCATTACTCCAGTCTTCAGTCGATCCAGTCGAAATCATTTTAATATGCTGATTTGGTTCTCAAGAAACATTTCTTATTATTATCAATGTTGAAAACAATTAATATTTTTGTAGAAAACATGGGATGTGTATTATGTGTATAATGACGTGTATTAATTTCTTTTTTTCTTTCAAAAAAAACCCCAAAACAAATCTGACCCCAAACTTATAGTGTAAATAAATTAAATATAATTTTCCTTGTGTTCATTCACTTAAAGACAGTATTAAAAAAAAACATTAAAACATCTTGCATTAAATATTTTAAATCTAATTTAGCTACAATGGCTGTTTGATCAAAATAATTAAAAGTCCCTTTTAAGTCATCAAGATATAGATTTTATATACAAGTCTGAATAGTGTGAGACTTTTTTTTAGCTGTTGCCCAGCCTTAATACAGCAGGGAACATAGTGTGTTGGAAGCAAGCAGGATATCTAGTGGATAATAAACAGACCTGCTCTGACCAGATCAGAAATCCCACAGGAAGCAAACCTTTAGTGTAGCTGCACACAGGGACACAGATTTAAAAGCTCCCTAGGCTAGAAATGCCAGAATGGCTCACCAATGAAATGACAAGGAAAAAATAAGATGACTCTCGTTACGGTGTTGCTGTAGAGACCGAATGAATGCAAGTCAGGTCTCGGGTGGATATGCTGCTGCCCATTCAACAGCAGCAGTCCCTTAAGACTCTTCGACAAACAGCTGGAAAAGGGGGAAAGAAACGGGACAATTTTCTTTGAGACTCACACAGGATGCCTTCAATGGCGTCGCGCTGTATGAACTTCAGATTTGAGAGTTTGACGTTTGCCCCCGTTGACTCCACAAAAGAGTCACCCTTGTTACGCTTCTCAATCACCACCTCGTCCGGCAGACCGTATCCTGAGAGAAGACAGGGAGAGAAATGTTTTTGCAAAAAGTGCTTTTTATAACCAACTCTTACATTTTTGACTGCAACTTAAAAAAAAAAAAAAAGAAGAAAAAAAAAGAAAAAAAAAAAACTTATTTGGTTCTATTTTATTTTGTAAAATACTTTGTGATTTTTGTAAGTCACTGCAGGGATACTTTAATGTTGTTTATGCCTATTTAAATAAAATAAAATCTAAAATACCCTTGTTATAAAACAGACCAGTGATGGCATATTTTCGACAGTAACAAGAACCTGTTAAAATTGCACTCTTTGAATAAAACATTTACTGAACCTGCATGACAAAAACGCAGAAGGGGAAATTGACAGGCCCTTAACCCTGATGGATCACTGTCATTTACCACTATGCCTACCATCCAGCAAAGAACATCTCATTATAGCAAAGCCTCTCCACAAAGGACCTAATTCTCTATGGAAATTAGATCGTCTCTCAGTCTAGACGAGTAACAATGTGCCTAAATGACCATCAACAAGCGTGTTGAGTCTATAGCAGACTGATGACTGAGAGGTCAGCTTAGCACCATCTTAGTTTGAGATAGTGGTGACAGGTCAGCAAGAGCAGCGGTTCAAAGTTTGACAGCCCGGCTTCATTACACACTGCTCTTTGACAGATGGTCCTGAAGCAGGTTTCTTCCAGAGTTTTCTAACAATGCTCAGATGAACTTCAGCACTCTGGTCAGCTCTCAGACACTTCTTTCAAATGCCAAAGGCTGAATATAGACCAATAAGGTCACAGCACCATCCTCACTTCTACGCCTGCAGGTAACAAGAGTGGATTTGCTGGAAGATCTCACCGTAATTGACAGCAGTGGGTCGCTTTGAATGGGGATAACACAGAGAATCACACATCGTACTTCCTGCTCTCCAAAATGCAACACTGTTGTAGGTCTCAAAATGGAGCCTTTTCATATTTCCAGGGTTCTAAGAAGCGGAAGTTGTCATTGTTGGATAAACCTCTATAGTGTTGAATGGAAACTACAAGAAACATAATTTCTGTTTTCCCATTTGCTCCAATAGCAAAAGAAAATCCACAATGGCATTTCTACGACTTGCCAAAACTGGCAGAAAATACAGGGAGATTTTGCTGACCAGAAGAGAGAAAGATGTTACATTTTCCATCACTCCATCAGCTGTTGTCTTAGAAACATTCATGCAGCATGCAGCAGGGTTAAATAATTTTCTCTAAAACATGCAAAACTATTTACAGCTCCTTCAAATTATCTTGGTGATAAAGCCATAGCCTGAGACAGAGGCATGTGTGACATTCTCTCTAAATACCAAAGACCTTTAGTGCAGGGAGCGGAGTTCTTTTATGGTAATCTGGCAGTGGTCTAATTGAGTTGCTCTTCTCCTATAGTAGAGCCAGCAGCCCCCTGTGTGTTATCTCCTCTTTCAGGGCTTCCCTGACGCTGCAGGAGGGACTGCCAAGCACACAAAGCCTCCATATTTAAACGGCGGCCTCCAGGCCTTCTTTGCTTCTTTACTCAACTTCATCCCTATCTGACTTTGCAGGTCATCCATTTGCATAAAGAGACTCGACCCTGACCCCGTGCTCTCTCTGCTCGCTTGCCTCCACATTCCTCATGCATTAATTTCCACCCCCATCACTGGAAGATGGTTATTGTGCTATCGAGCTCAATTACCTCAGAAGGCTTCCTAATATCACGCACCAATTGTGATGTTCGTTTTATACACGTCCAGGGAACCATTTTGACAAACAAGGCATAGTACCAGACTACTGACTTACTGTTATGAAGCATGCTGTTTCACAAAGCTTTATTAAAAGGAAAAGAATAGTACAAAATACAGGTGAGTTATTAAAAAAAAAAAAAAAAAAAAAAAAAGTACCACCTTCAAATCAGTCAGATGATAAAGGTCAGTGTCTCTACTACATCACTGCAGTTAAAACTCGCCAAACGATTTAGAGATCACTAAATTTTAAAGTGATAGTTCACCAATGAATTCAGGGTTTCTGCAGATATTATCAAATGTAATTTAATGCTTTTTATTGCCATATTTTTTTTTTATATATATATATATATATATATATATATATATATATATATATATATATATATATATATATATATATATATACACACACACACACACACACTATCAGGATTACAATGTTTTAACTTAAAACTAAAATCATTATTTTGCTTTTTTCATTTGCTATTTTCGCTTGATTATAGCATTTCCTGGTTCTGTTGGCAGTGATGACTCACGCGAGCCACCCGCTGGTGCATGCGCAAATAACACCCGTCTACAATCTCCTCAGACGCAGATAATTGCTGCTGCTAGTTGAAACTATGCTTCCCGCGGGGATAAACGCTTTCAATTCATGGAAATTTCGCTGCTATTTGGTTTTCAAAGAAGAAAATGCAAACAACATGGTTGCCTTCCAACTACGAAAACACTTTCTTTATCAAAGGACTAAAAAATAATCTGTAATACCATAATGTAGCCACTAGATGTATGTATAGCCCTTTACATATATTCAGGGATGTGTATTCCCAAGTTGTGGAAATAAGACAATTGCTTAGTTTTAATAGGTTTTTAAAAAGTAACCAAAATGCTAAACATTAAAATTAAAGCAGAACAAACATGAACAGAAATGTTTGATCCGAGCTTGTTCAGTTTGGTTATTATCTGATGTCACATATTTTTAAGCTCTAAACAACGATAATAATATTGCAATAGATAATTTATCAGATTTTTAAAATATTTTTATTGTTGAGACCCATTCAAAAGTATGGAACGTGTGACATTTAAAAACTTGCAGAAATTGAGAAGAAATAATTAAAATTAAATTTAAAAATGCAATTTATCTAGTTCTTACTTTTTTTCTTTTTTCTTTCTTTATATAGGCCTATGTGACCTTGAAGTAATCCAAAAGTAATCAGATTACATTACTTTTATATTGTGGTACTTTGATTACATTACTAAATACTGTATGAAGTAATTTGTAACTGTAACGGAATATATTTTTAAAGTAAGTTAAGTATGCTAAATGTCTCTAGTTGACGTCAGATGCCAATTGTAATATTCATTACGTCGCATTAACATTCTGTCAAGTGTCAGCCGTTTACATTTGTATGCTTCTCTACTGCTACTCTGCTCACATAATTTATTTTAATACAGTCAAATTCGCAAAAAAGCTGTATCATCTATATATATATTTTTTTTTTGTCAGACAATATGAAAAAGTGACTGAAATGCAGCCCATTAAGATTACATGCAGGGCTCGACGTTAAGTCTTGTCATGCATGTGCTTATCCTTCGGACAAGTAAATCGGTCATTCACTTGTCAGAGTAAAAAAAAGTTGATATTTTGAGATAGTTTAATTTTTTTTTTTTTTAAATACAAATAAGAAATGTCGGGGGGGGGGGGGGGGGGGGGGGGGGTTTCAGTATCATTCTTAAAATGATACTTTTAAAAATGAAACAACCGCCAATAGGTAGCGGCAAGTGACGTCTTAAGTGAGTCATTGAGTCATTCATTTAAACGATTCGTTCTAACGGCTGATTCATTCAAGAATGAGGCAGTTGTTTATGAATGGATCATTGAATCTTTGACTCAACCGATTTGTTCAAAATGCTGAACTATTCAGTAATGAAAACAAGGCTGAGTGTTGTAAATGACAATATTAACTAGGCTAACGTTACTTTTTTAATGAACTGTTGTATGAAATGTGACATGTTTTCAATCGTGATGGTATTCAGGAAGTCATGTGATATTGCTTAACTGTATCATGTGTTATAAAACTCAACATTTCGAATTTTTACCACGTTATTTTAACTGAGTTTCTTTTTGTGTGCTGCCCCTTTAAAAAACCCACCTATCCTGGACTAATGGACAAGCGTTAATGTCGAGCCCTGACATGTTAAACAGCTGCTCAGCAACTAAAATCCTGATTTATAATCGAGATGTTTGACAAAAAAAAAAAAAAAAAAAAAATTCACCATACACATAAGATAAAGACAGTTGTTGTGATTTTAGGTATATAATGAACACATGCGCTCGTGCGGCAGTCTCAGAAGCTAGATAATGTTTCAAGACATCGCTAGATTTGTCACAAGGCACTTTCTGGTGAAAAGAATGGTCCACCGCTGTCCAAACCGCTTCTATGGCAATTTTGCACCGGCCGGAAGCAATTACCAAACTGGTTCAGCGTGTGTATCACACCAATGTACATATTTTGCGACAGCAAATCAAAGTTATTTATTATGAAGGCTATATTCAAAATAAACTGGTAGTATTTTTTTTTTTTTTTTTATCAAAACTACCTAAAAAATGTTAATGCCTGTAGGAATCAAATTTAATGATTTTTAATGCCATTTAAGGTCTTAATTTTCACAAAATCCATTGAATGACTTTTAATGCTTTTTAATGCCCCGCAGAAACCCTGGAATTTAAATTTTCTTTGTAATTGTCCTCACACAAAGCTATCAGTCTTAATTAGTCTTAATTAATTTTAACTTTTTTTAACTTGATTTTTTAAATTTAATTTAATTATATAATGATTTTTTTTTTGTTCCACAGAAGAAAGAAGGTTTGGAAGAACATAAATGTGAGCGGTCAAATTAACCTCTTTTAGTTGAAATTTATGAAAAACTATGAAAAAAAGAAACTAGAAAGATGACTAGAGAAGTCTTGCATTCATCACCGGAGAAGTCTGTAGTTTTCACCAAAAGGTCCAGTTATGACATTTTGATTAAACATTACAAGATCAAAAACATTTTTAAAAATTCATCTGTGAATACGTTTCAAAAAGATCTATAACATGGCGAGTCATGTGATTACCTTCAACCTCGATAGAGTCGACGAGACTGATGGAGCTGGTGATGCTGTAAAGACCCGGGCATATGATAACCACATCCCCCTCATAGCACGCATTGACTGCAAGCACCGGGTCACTGTGAAACTGGGATCAAAGCACACCACATTAAGTCCAACTCATCTTATCTCGAAGAAAAAGCAATAAAAACTGAATTTCAAATCACACAGAGTAAAAACAGTCTGACACACACACGCACAAACTGAAGTGAATCTGTCTCAGTGCGGTTGAACAGAGACATGCGAGCACACACAACTTCTGCACAATTTTAACAAGTTCTTGAGGGATAAACTGGTTCACAAAACAAGAGAGATCAAACATGAGCTAGTACGTGAACACGGTGCTTTACAAATCCTACATTACAGCACCTTGACACGTTAGTGATCATACCGTCTTAATAACTTTTTGGCACAAAACACGCTTTAATCTTACTATTCGAACAGAAGATGGAGAAGAGAGCACATGCAAGATTTCACTGTCCAAATTATTCACTGAGACCTAGCAGTCATAAAATTATACTAGCATGAGTGAAATCGATGATTTGATTTTTTCTAAGAGCTCTGAGGCAGCCAGCGCTCTCGGCCAGATATTAACCTTTAAGAGGTAAACCCAGGAAATTAAAAGACAGTGATCAGAGGCGACGGGAGAGAGGGGCATTAATATCAGCATTTGGGCAGGATTTGCGCTCAACCTGCCTTGTCTGAAACTACTTTATTTAAAATGATGAGACCATCCCCCATCCAGATTCAGCTCTCAGAATAGGGGAAGTGACCTTTTCCAATTCAAATACCATATTTCCCACCTAAATGTCTTGTCATGGCTTAAAACTAAGAGATTCTCCCATTCTTTCACAGTCTAGATGTCATAAACCTCTCCCAAAATCTCCATTTACAAAGCCAGTACAGCTGGAAACAACACCATTATCCTGAAAGGTTGAGTACTATAAGGTCTTCTGGCCAGCATGCAGCTGAGCCATGAAAAAGAGAAAGGGTTATACACACCTGTACTTCAAACTCTTCACTCGAATAGTGGGGCATCAGTTTGTCAGTTATCAAGCTTTGAAGCTGGTGAACTGTGGCCGAGGCAGATACCAAGTGGACCACACGGCCGCCGGCAGAACGTGGCCCCTTTGCCCTGCATGACTGCTGACCAGAGTTCACCTTGTAGCCCAGAACGTACCTGCAATAGACACGCAGGTGGTGTGGGTGAGCAAACCAAAGAACTAACAGGCACACTTGCTCAAACACAGCTGTTCAGATTAACACGTCTTTGATCCCAGTGGATCTGAAATCTGGTAACTAGGAAAGACTGATGATTAATTATGGAGCGGTGCGTATTGATCCAGAGGTTTGAAAAAACGTAAATAAGCCAATACTTCAAAAAAAAACCATGAATGCCTGATATCAATATTAATCACATTTATACTCGTTACGTTACTCTCCTGATTAACTTGGGAAAGCCACGTTGTGGGCACACATATACATGACACCTCTCAATCTCAAACACACACAGCAGTGATAATAACCTGAGCAGTGGGTTTTCAATAATACGCAGCTTGCGCTTAAGTGCTTCCAGCTGCTCGTACATGCGCAGCCCTTCCACCATGGACACGTTGTCTTGTTCAGACTCGGAGTCGCTGTTCAGGTCACTTCTCAGGCTGGAGAACTCCTGAAACTTCTCAGAGCAGAGTGCCAGCACTGAGTGATACTCAGCGACAAGACCAGCTGGAACACGATCCTCCAAGATATCATAGTAACTGTGGAAAATATATAAAATGGTTAGTTCGCCCAAAAATGAAATTTCTGTCATTAAGTACTCGCCCTCATGCCATCCCAAACCTGTAAGAAACTTCGTTTGGCTTCAGAACACAAATTAAGATATTTTTTGATGAAATCCGAGGGCATCTGTTCCACACATAGGCAGCGACGTCATTGCACCTTTTGAGGTCCCGAAAGGTATTAAAGACATTGATAAAATAATCAATGTGACTACAGTGATTCAACCTTAATGTTATGAAGCAATGAGAATACTTTTTGTGTGCCAAAAAAAAAAAAAAAAGACTTTTCATTGCAGAGCTACCATGTTTACATCCACAGGCTTGGTACTGGCCAGGTCCTAAACACGGAAGCTCTGCAACGAAATTAGCAAAGCAGTATGACAGGAGACCGATGGATTTGTTGAATAAAAAGGTTATTTTTGTTTTGTTTTTGTGCACAAAATGTATTTTTGTCGCTTCATTACATTAAGGTTGAATCTCTGTAGTCATATTGACTATTTTATTGTCTTTAATACCTTTCTGGGCCTCAAAAGATGCAATGACACTGCTGCCTATGTGTGGATCAGAAACCATCAGATTTCATCAAAAATATCTTAATTTGTGTTCTGAAGACAAACGAAGGTCTTACGGGTTTAGGGCGACATGAGGGTGAATACTTAATTGACAGCAATTTCATTTTTGGGTGAAATAACCCTTGAAGGGACAGAAAAAAAAAAAATCTGAGAGAAAACAGAAAATCCTGTACTTATTAAAGTTGATGACGAATTTCTGCATCACTAGTCGCACCAAAAATAATTGCTTCAAACTTGAGAAGTTCAGTAAGAAAAGAAAAAAAAAGTCACAACGGTTAGACTCATTTAATTTGTCTGACATCATCTCCACTGTTGCTTATGTTAAAGTGAGTTTAAAACTAGATATCCCATGCATAAATTAAACATCTCATTTCATAACGACTCTAAAAATTGCAAAGTAAATCTATTTGGATAACTCAAAGCAATTTATAGTGTTGCCGTGTAACAAACAACTGTTCATTACTGAGTACACACTGCCACCTGGTGGTCGGAGCTCATTTATAACTAACACAGTGCTGCTGGGATACAAACAGACTTCTATGAACTCAGTGTTGGTTCATGCTTCAGGGTAAGAGACAGGACACACAGAGGACACTTACAGCCTAAGACGAGGCTCCACACACCGAACAAAGTAATCAAAGTCATCATCCTCATCTTCCTCATCCCACTTCCTCCAGATATGCTTATAAAAAAACCTGTAGGGATTAGACAGAAACATGCAAGGGTGAATGATGGGGGAAGACCGTGTGGGGGGAGATGTGAATAACAATGACAGGAAAACCTGCTTAACCAGTCAGTTCAGTATAACAGAGGAACCTCATCAGAATCACAAACCAAACTCGTATACAACTGCATCACTGTTTTGAAGGAGAAAATATGGCAGGTCTGAAAATCAAATGGAACATTCCATTAAATATTCAAATCTTGCCTTATGGCTAGAGTACCTCACCCACTCATGATCACTAAACTACACATGTATTTGAAACATTTCAAGCTGAATAACTGAAATTAGTTAATGTATTATGAACAATGCTGGGTAGTAACTGATTACATGTAATCTGGATTACATAATCAGATTCCAACAATAAAGTACTTGGATTATATTACATTTTACAATACTTGTAATCATACTACAGTTACTTTTCTATAGATTACATGTTATTCACACAATGGCAGAAAGTTATTCATAATTCTTAGTTTGTTATATTTTCAGTTTTCTTTTCTAAAAAGGCTGACTGCTTATAAATTCAGAAGGTCTTCCAGGTTTGTGGAATTGCACACACAGACCAGTTAATATTGATGAGCCCATCACTGAAAACTGAGACCTACACAGCATTTGATCACTGGATTTACAGAAATCATTTCACTTTTAAAAAGGATAGTTCGTTAAAAAAAAAAATGAAAAATGTATCATCATTCACTCACCCTCAAGTTGTTTCAATTCTGCATGAGTTTCTTCTGCTGAACACAAGATATTTTGAAGAATGTTGGTAACCAAACAGTTGATGGGCCCCATTGACTTCCATAGTAGGAAAAAATACTATGGAAGTCAATGACTACCAACAACCGTCTGTTTACCAACATTCTTCAAAATATCTTTTTGTGTTAAGAAGAAAAACACATACAGGATTAGAACAACATGATGGTGAGTAGGCTAAATGATGACAGTATTTTCATTTTTGGGTGAACTATCCCTTTAAGAAGTGTTTTCTCAACATTGCATATCTAATCAGCTACTGACGAACACATTAATTATTATTTGAATTATCACTCACTGAATCTTTTAACTTGAACTTTTTCTGCATTCTGTCACCTAATGGAGTTCGGGTTCCTTGTCACTGTCGCCTCTGGCTTACTTGCACTTAATATGACTCTTAATATTCAACAATAATATTGATTTGACTGCACTGACGCTAGCTGCGTCTCATTTCGGAGGCTGCGTCCTCCGGAGGTCGCAATTGAAGGCTGAAAGCTTTCGAAATTAGACGCACAGCTACTGCTGGATGAGAACTGAACCAAGCTGGATGATGACTTTTTTTTTTTTTTCTTTTTTTTTGCAGAACTGCTTTATGATGAAATGAACTAATTTAATAATTGATGATCTTTACAACAGAACTGAATCAACTGACATCAGCTGAACAACAGCCAAAATGCATAATTTTCCTGTTATCACTGTAAAGCTGCTTTGAAACCATTTGTATTGTATAAAGCACTATATAAATAAAGGTGAATTGACTTGACTTAACCATGTATTACTTTCTCTGGGAGGCTTTTGTCTTTCAAACACATGGTATACAAATTTACAAATTCACATCATTTCATGTGTGCGTGCAATGCAGAGGCTACCAACTTTTTGGTCAGCTGAACCTCTTTGCCCTAATATATTTACTTGAAGTAAGCACTCACATTTTAAGTTAATAATTTAGGTCAAAGAATAAAAAATAAAATTAAGTCAATAATAATAATAAAATTAAGTTCAAGGTTCTCTGGTGTCAGTTAATGGGCACCTGACATAAAGGTAAACACTTTTTTTTTTTAAATCTTTTTTCATTAATCAAAGTTTTCATTATTCAGATTCAAACACAAGAAGACACTAAAGAGAACCGAATTGAGTGCTCGTTATTGTCAAACCCTGAAAAAGAAAAGAAAAAAAGTACCTTTAATGGGTTAACTAACCTAAGGTGTTCCAGGGCCAAAGCAGTCTGATCAAAGTCCCCGGACTCATCGTAGACAACTGAGAGCTCCAGAAGAGGTACTTTATGAAGTGTAGCTTCCAGCAGGGCCTTCATGGACTCTTCAGTAAGATCACAGCTTCTGGTCTCAGACTTCATTGGTAGCACCAGCTCCACCTTTGCCTTTAGCTCCTTACAATCAACGTCAACAACCTGCAAAAACAATCCTCAGCTTTCTAAACATCCTTTTGTGTGAATGCTGCAATCATAAGTATTGTATCTACTACTCTCATTTAAGTCGCTTTGGAGAAAAGCGTCAGCTAAAATGACTAAATGAAGTATTGACTGTTTGTGTTTAACAGTAAATACCAAAAAAACACTTGCCAGCATACGCTTCAATAAACTTACCTCAACCAGCACGTCAAACACATTAGTATGCCATATGGCCTGCCAATCACATGGCTCCACTATCTTCTCCAGGTATTCAGCAGTGAAGGCTTCTACTTCTGATGTTTTACAGTCACCTGTCAAACATTTCAGGTTTATACATTTATTAACTCACGTATTGTTGTGGATGACTTTCAAAAGTGTTTGAATGGTTACCCAGCATGTAATCTTGATATGCCTTGAATCTCTCATAGTACAGAAGATGATCTGTCTGGAAGGTGTCCGGCAGTTTTCCATTTCCTGGCCTCTCTGCTCGCCGTAGATGGGTACAGGGTCTTTCATCACTGTTTAGATAATCGGTGCCGCTGTCGTCGTCATCATCATCATCATCATCATCATCTTCTTCTTCTTCTACTTCTTCTGTCTGAAATAACTCTGAAAACATCAGCACTGGCAGTTCAGTAAAGTGCCCTATAGACCCACACAGCCAAATGTGTTTTGGCCTATGTGATATTGTTAAAACAGCAGTGTCTTTTTTTTGGGGGGGTAACTTAAATGACACAAGAGTTCAACGGAAATCACAACAAATCACATAGTCAGTCACATGGCGTATAAACATCACGAACCTTTAGAAACCCGATTGTGGTTTGGTCTGATGTCATTACAGATAGCCTCCGTCTCTCTTTCTGTCTCTTGGTTAACATTATGATCATGATTATTCAGTTCATCTTCGCTGGTCAGTTTGATGATGATTTCAACGGCGTTTTCAGTCTCAGCGTCTCTCACCTCCTCCGGCTTTGCACACACAAGCTCCTCTGACATCACTAAAGCTTGAAACTTTAATCTAGCTACAGTAAACGAGGTATAGATATCAATAAAATGTATTTAGTTAACTAGGTTAGCAACCAACTGAATGTCGGTCTCCTCCCTTTACTTGTATTTTCAAACGCTACCCGGGCGCAGCAAAAGAGCCCAATAAACGTACAGGGCGGAGCAAACCGACACATTCTTAAAGGGACACTGCGCACTTAAACCATTTTAAAGGGATAGTTCACCCAAAAAAATGAATATTCTGTCATTATTTACTCATTCTCAAGTTGTTTCAAACCTGTATGAATTTCTTTTTTTTCTGCTGAACACAAAAAGAAGATATTTTGAAGAATATATGAGTAACCAAACGGTTGATGAGCCCCACTGACTTCAATAGTATGGAAAAAAATACTATTAAAGTCAATGGGGCTCATCAACTGGTTACTGACAGGATTAACAATCGTTTTATAGGCTAATGTACTAATGTATGCTTTTCTGAAATGAGACATATATGTGGCCATATGCGACCTCCTGAAGGCACAGCCTTTGTTGGATTTTCTCTCCAATTACATATTATCCAACACTTTTATCTCCACTTGTCTCCATTTTTTGTAATGCAACGATCAAATCTCAAAATCAAATCAACATCCGATGCATAGAACCAATGCATTCAAGTCAAATAGGAAAGATCATATTCAGGAGTTGAACGCACACGAACATCAACTAGGCTATATCTTTCTCATTTTTCTCTCTTTTTTTATTGAATAACAAGTAGTCTACACGGACAATACAACCATGTATAAGCACTTTTTGCATTTTTTTCATTTTCAGTAATCCACCTACACTCAGAGGAAGCCTACATCACAATACAGAAGTAAAGAGCTCCATGTTTCAAGGACCACTTGGTGGATAAAGACAGAGAAGTACAAAAAAAAAAAAAAAAAAAAAAATACATATATATATATATATATAATTTTATTTTATTATTTATTTATTTATTTTTAAATATAGAATTTTAATGATTTTGAGTGCTTATTTAGCCCTGGCCTAACATGCATTTAGTACATTTGCATACTTTATTATTACGCTCACATAGGAAGTCATTAAAATAATAATTAATGATATACAGTCTAATGTATTTGTACATTACATTTAAATGCATTTTAATATACAGCAGGCCGGTGAAATGGCTGAAATGTAGCTTCTTAAAGGGATAGAAGCTAAAGGAAGATATTTGGAAGAATGTTTGTAACCAAGCAGATCTCGTATACAGGTTTGGAACAACTTGAGATTGAGTAAATGATGACAGAATTTTCATTTTTGGGTGAACTATCCCTTTAACATTCTCTTAGGTTGTTAGCTAAATTATTATTATTTTTTTAATTCTACATTAACATTTTTTTCCTAAATTAAATGGTCATAAATAATCTTTAATAACCCTTAAAGAGAAATAGAGAAATAAATCCTCCTTTTCACAGTATTATTTTTTGTTATTTTGGACTGTAATTCTGTGATGAATGATGCGTGCTCGATTTCTTCGGTCTGAATCGGTGATCAGCTCGTCTGTCCTGTTAGCACGTGTGATTCTAGCAGCAGCAGCATTTTTTTTAGATCCTGTGTGTTTTGAACTATGGAATGTAAGTTTGATGGTGGTATTATATTGATCATGGTCCTATTAATCTAATATTGCTGGTAGTGAAACCAGAGGAGATTAAGCTGGTTAAGCTTTTGGTTCTTATATTGCCGGGGAAAATGATGAGGAGAAAGTAGAGTTTCTGGTGTGTAAACAATAGATGGCAGTAATGCAATGTTAAGTGCGATTTGCCAATAAAAAGAAAAAAGAAAGAAACTTATATTGTTTAATGTATTATGTTGTGACCATCTTGGATCGTGTTACATTTAACATTAGGGTCATTTATCAAAGAAAACAAAATGAAGGACAAGTGTATTAATAAATGTTATATTTGATCTGTTTCCACGTTCACAGATGTGCTGGAGTCCCGGATCTCATCAAAGGAAAGCGCTCTTTTGGGAATTGAGGTGACTCATGTTCATTAACATTAACATTTTTTTAATTCAAGCTGTTCCGTGGATTAAAGCCAGGGTTTTAAACTGTCTAATTAATGATCTGTTAGGCATTTCATAATGTAGAAATGCTAGTTATTATGTTAATTCTGGGAACATTACAGACTAGTCAAATAAGATTCTGAATGTCACTTTTCACAGTCTTCAAATGGTACGAAAGCAGAGGCTTTCACCCAAGCGTTCCTGAGAAATAGCCTTCCACAAATGAAAGATGCAGCCATTGAGGAGATTATGTTGCACAAGGCGATAGTACTGGATTTTAAAAGGCCGATAAAGAAGGGAAAGAAAAGAAGGGCCAAGGGACTGAATGCCAAAGAAAGAAGACGGCTAAAAATATTCCAGCTCAAACCTGAACATCAAAAGTCTGTATTAGAGGTTTCATTATATCTTTATACTCTCTTTCACCTTATAGTGTTGTATCATGCACGATATTATATCAGTAAAACTTCTGCTTATTACTAAAATCACTTGTCTTTGTCTATGGATGTGATTTTAGATATGAACTCTTCTTGCCTCTGCATGAGCTATGGAAACAGTACATCGAGGACCTATGCAATGGATTGAAACCAGGAAGGTAAGATACATGTCATAATTTTAGGAAGATGCTCTTCAGAATTTTCCACTTATGGGTAGCTATAATTTCAATTCCAGTCTTGCTAACGCTCCGTGAATGTGCTGCCTGTTTCTTTTGAATACAGCAACCCACAGATGATCCAGCAGAAGCTCTTGAAAGCTGATTTCCATGGTGCAATCTTAACAGGTACAACATCATGCACATTTGAAAATATCTGCACACAAAGGCACATATTTTTGGTTTAGTGGCAGTATATCCAGATTTTCATTTTAATGGTGATATTTTGAGTGTATAGTGGAATGTCATGTTCTCTTTCTCATCTTTTTTCCTTATAGTTGTCAGATCAAAATGCCCCTCGTATGTGGGTCTCACTGGCATCTTGGTACAGGAAATGAAGCACATATTCAAAATCATCACAAAAGAGGACAAATTAAAAGGTATATGTGTAAATAAATTGTGACCGGTTTAACAACCTTTCACTATTGTGAGTGAGCATGTCGGTACTCAAAGATGCTAAACCAAGCTTCTGTTCTGATAAAGAAAGGAGGAGCCTGTGAAAGCAAAAAAAAGTAAAAGCCTATTTTTGTGTGCATTTTGGGATATCTCATTGAAAAATGCTGGACAGAAACACCAAAATGCACTTGAGATGGATCTTCTTTATTATCCGATAAGAAGACAAGCACGTAAACTATGATGGAAATGCATTTAGAGAATAAATTCCTCGATGCGCTACAACAACAAAAAAAACTCACATGAATTTGCATCAACAGAGAACGTGATTGGATAACTGGAATAACCAGTAGACCAATTTCACTGCACAGCATCTAAAATGTTGATGTAGTTATTCTGAAATGTCATCTAAATGGTTGGGTATAATGACCTCCCAGAACGGTCTCATTTTCATTCCAAACACCAAATATCTAAATGCAAGATAACGCGACAGTGTGTATTGTTTCGTCTGTGCACTCTGATGCACATGACATTTATGATGTACCAAAAAAGGTCCGCAGTGCCTTCACCAATTGCAGCAACTTAGATTTTTTTTTACAGATATTTTGTGGCAATTTCCCAAGAAGTGATGATTTTGGATGGAAACACTGCTTTATTTGCAAATGTTTTATGCGATATATTCCAATTTTGCGTTAAATTCACAACTTTAAATAGAAACATATGTGATGTTTAAAAAATAAAATATTGATATCATGTTATGTTATACATAAATAATCCAGCGCCAGCAACAATCTAATATCGTAAATAATCCAGCGCCAGCAACTATCTGGTTGACACTCCAACATAGTAGAGGTCATGTCCAACATAGTACCCATCATCATACAACAGAAAAAAGATGCAGCAAAAAGATACTGCAGCAAAAAATTATGTTTGAGGAAATGAGGCTCAACCCACACAAGCGAAAAGTCCGTGTGGGAGTTTTTTAATTTTGTAAAAGGATGTTGTGTTAGACAACCCAGTCTGCAAAAAAAAAAAAAAAAAAAAAGGTCAAGTTTATATAGCGATTTTTATATAATACAAATTGTTTCAAAGCAGCTTTACAGTGATAACAGAAATGATTCAGTGACGCAGAGTTCATTTCGGCTGTACAGCAGCTCTAAAAGTAAATAGTCATTGTTCAATTTAAGTCAGTTCCGTGTTGATTCAGTTCTGTTGTCAAGATCATTAGATATTAAATTAGCTCTATTCATCTGTTAAAAAAGTTCTGCATAAAACAGTGACGTCCTCGTCCAGCTCAGTTAGTTCTGTCAGATCAGTATTATTGTTAAATATTTTTTCAACAATATTAAAAAAAGGCTGATCAGCTGTAGGTTTTTGTTTTTGCTTGTTTGTACAGTTATCATTACAAATGTTCTCATTCTCCCTACACTCATGTTTAGAGTGATTCATTGGCTAAAAAAAAAAAAAAAAAAAAAAAAGACCTTAAAGTTAAAGATGAATTTGACTTATAGCATTATTATTTTTTTCAACATTTCTATAGATATCGCTGTAATACTATTTTGAATTATTTTGGCCACGATAATCGTGTTGTGAAAACAGCCCTAGTCCAGACTGAAGTCAAATCTTTACTGTGTCACGAACACATTTCCTCACATCAGTCATTAGCTGCCTCTCAGAACCCCTTTTACCAAATGAACGGACATGTTTGAAAGTTCCTAACAGGGGCCACTTTAACCTCTCAAACAGTGTTGCTTATTCATTGTAGAAATATGCTATTCAATAATTCCCTCTGGATACTGACTTTTTTTGTTGTTGTTGTTGCCTCTTCTCTCTTTCTCTCTCTACAGTAATACCAAAGCGGAATAGTGTGTTCAGTGTGGAAATTGGTGATTTTGTAACTCACATCTATGGCAGCACATTTGAGCTGCGCTCCAGTGAGCGGTCAGCAAAGAAATTCAAAGTAAAAGGAACTATTGACTTGTAATGGAAAGTCTTTAACATTGTGTCATTTATTTTTAACTGTGGGCTGGTACTGGAGCCTGGGAGACTATAAAGAACAGACTGATGCTCAATCATTATGGGTTTGTTTTTACTTTATAATTATTAATGCTCCTTTTGTACACATTTTTGAAAAGATTGTTATGTGACCATAAGGATATATTTTTAATATATACCTTGTATCTGGTCAAGCATGAAAATCTATTGGGCATTTAGGAAAAGTAATTTGACTGTCCACCAGGGGGAGACTCTTTTTTTTTTTTTTTTTTTTTTTTTTATAAATAAACTATCCCTGGTACCTGCCGCTTCCTTATATTATACAAAACTCTTTGGTTATGACCTCATTTAGTCAACAAGGGTAGTCAGCACTGCAAATGCACTACAAATAAAAAAGAAACTAATAATTCATAAATACCAGATCCCATTACTTACATAAGACAATGGTATGACAATAGATCCATAAATATTTATATTGCACAATTATTTTGGTGGGAGGTATTAAAGTAGGTTCTAAACTGTTAAAGTTGTATAAAATAAGCAAAGTATTGTTAGATGCAGTATCTTCAGTGTACTTGAATGAGCACAATCTCCAGTTCAAAGTGTATACTGAATTGGTGTGATTTGGAAGTTATGTGGTTATGTTTCAGTGGTATATATGTTGTAACCTTTGCCTGCTTACAAAACAAGGAATGTTTTTTTTTTTTTTCTTTCCTTCTCCCCTTCCTCTCTTCCCCTTCCCCTTTGTGAAACTAGACCTGATTCTTTGAGACTTCATCATGTTTTTTTTTTTGTTTTTTTTTTCCCTTTAAGTGGTCGTCAATGCCTCTTCTGGTAATGCCAGGGAATCTCCACATTCCTTGACTCGGAACAGGTTTTGCAGTTAAACGGATAGTTCATCCAACAATGAAAATTGTGTCATTCACTCACACTCTAATTGTTCTAAACCTGTTGAGTTTCTTCTGCTGAACACAAAAGAAGATATTTTGAAGAATGTAGGTAACCAAACAGTTTCTGGTCCCCACTGACTTCCATAGTATGAAAAATAAATATTATGGAAGTCAATGGGGACCAGAAACTGTTTGGTTACCTACATTCTTCAAAATATCATCTTTTGCTTTCAGACGAAAAAAGAACTTCATTATAACAAATTAAGGGTGAGTAAATGACAGATTTGTTTTTGTTTGTTTCTTTGTTTTGGGTGAACTATTCCTTTAAGTATGTAAGAGTTTGGTTGGTACTGTGTTATCTTAGAGAGAAAAAAAAAACCTGGATTATGTGACATTCAGTGTGGAGAGCATAGTACAGATTTTGGCAACAGTGTTTCAATTAAAGGAAGCTGAAAACATCAACTGAACGCCATTCGCGCAAATACACAAGAAGTCCACTCATCGTTCTCATGTGCAATGTCTTTTATGAGAAAAGAGGTTCCTTACACTATATCTCCTTCTCTGATGTCATGATGTTGCATCATAAGTGTGCACACTTCCTGTAAATCACATTTTATATTTTTACAAAAAATATTTAGCCTGACATATACAATTTTTAGGTTGTTATATGTATTAAACAGATGTGCCCTATAACAAGCCTGTTCTTTGCAGTCACTTTTCATATTTTTCTCCTTAAAAGAAAAAAAAAAAAAAAAAAAAAACTTGCTAGACTTGCTATGCCACCCGAATGGTTTAAGGGACAAAGTTCTGTTGTTGTTTTTTTGACACTTGCTCAATGAATCAGATATGGATTTCTGTTATCTAAGCCAATACTGTTAAATCAGATAAACAACAAATATTGTACACAGTTCAGCCCACATATGATTATTTAAAATATGATTATATGATTATTTTAAAATTACTCAATAATATCTGTCTATCTATCACTACTAATACAGTAGTGTCCAAAAGTGATATTCGCCCTAGGACATAACCCTTTATTCAAATATAAGATTTTGTAAACGTTGTGTAGTTGCCTGGAGTCCATTTTTATATGTGATAATGCAATAAAACATGCCACACTGCAAAATATTAACTTTATTTAATATTATTAAGTTGTATAAAAGTGTTTGTTTTTTCATGAGTTTTTTTTTTCCAATGCATTTTTACATTTACATTTTTTACCAAATAATTTTGACAGCTAAATACCTTAAACAAGTTTAGTATTTTGCTCTTTTCCTTCATATTTAAAATATTTTTTACATATTTTGCTTTTGATTTTTTTGATCTTGATTTTTATTATATTTTATAGAAAACAACTATACAGTAACTTCATGCAAAATGTAATAATTTCTCTTGGTTTTGACGTGTTAAGTGTTAATTTGATAGTCTCTATTCAGTTTTCACACAATATTAGTTGTTTTCACACCTTTTGCAAGACATTCCATGCTTTTTTTATTTTCAGAAAGATCTTTCTTCCTTCCCATATTGCACGAGAGCTGTGACTTTCTTAATAATGTGAAACAACCTCTTTCAGAAGGTTTTCCATTTATCCAAGAAGACCTGGCAAACTTGAACAAACCTGTCTGAGATTGATACCAGTCATCTAAAAAGATGAGAAATAAAACAAATTTTCTTTGAAAAACTAAAATCTGAATGTTTATTGTACTGAAAGTCACTTGCATGATAATTTGGAATACAGTGTCTAGAGTTCCCATTTTAGTTTCATTTTAGTCAACAATAACAACATATGCATTAATGCATGCATTTTTTTAATCACATACACTGAAATAAATTATGCAGGTGAGCAAAAAGCACACCACCAAAAATACCAGTATTATCATAAATGTTCCATTCTATTTTATAAACACAAGGTCTATAAAATGTCGTGACAGCATACATTTCACTCAGGTCTTGAATCTGACGTCATTCATTCAAAACATTTTATTTTGTGTCAGTATGTTTTGAATGTGTCTGAGTTTCTTCCAGTCAAGAGCAAGGAAGTGAACACTTCTAAAATAGTAGAAGCACTACTGAGCAGTTCTGGAATTTCCCCTTTTCAAACAGGAAAGACAAGCTTATGACACTGTATAAAAGGTCTGTCTCAACCAGCCTGCAAATTAAAGGAGTGACTTGTAGTGCTGAACACAGAGGAGTATTTTCATTACATTTTTTATTGGAGCTCAAAGGACTAAGAAACTTCGAACAGATACAGCATCTGTTTACCCAACGTTAATTCACTGCTTTCCACGACAATCAGGTATTTGGTAGCTCCTTTGTGGATTAATATTTTTAAATATTTGAAAGATTTGTTGATTTGAAAGTACTGCCAAAAAATATAAAAAAAAAAAAAAAAAAATCATCCAGCAGTAAATTGAAATGAATTTGACCTTGTCAATACTTTGACATTTCACAGGCAGCACCGATGGCAGAACATCCGACCTTTACTATTCAGAACCGTGAGCGAATCCAGGCGGTGGAGAGCTCTTTCGGCCGCACTGGAAAGATGCTTCTAAAACCCGGGCGTCTTCTTGTGGGAGAGGGCTGCTTGCTGAAGCTGTGCAGGCGTGGACCCAAATCCAAAATGTTCTTCCTCTTCAACGACATCTTGGTCTATGGTAGTGTCGTGGTGCCCGGTCACTGGTACAACAAGCAGAGGATCATTCCTTTGGAGGAGGTCCAGCAGGAAGATCTGGAAGACGGAATGGCCAACCAATGGCTCATCCGCATGCCACGCAAGTCTTTCTACGTGTCGGCAGCCTCGCCTGAAGAAAAAAAAGCCTGGATGGAGCACATTGAGAGGTGCAGGGCCCTCCATGTGCAAAATAAGGGCCTCCCCACTGACAATGATGCAGAGAAGTTTGCTGCCACCTGGATCCCTGACATGGCTTCAGCCACCTGCATGCGCTGCTCAAAGCGCTTCAACGTTGCTATTCGGAGAAGGCACCACTGCCGGAGATGCGGTTATATAGTATGTCATGCTTGCTCAAAGAGCCGGGCCTTGCTACCCAACATCTCTTCCAAGCCAGTGAGAGTTTGCTGGAACTGCGTGAGCAGCACACAAGACGGAAAGGAGCAGAAACAGAAGAGAAAACATGTGAAGCACTGGAAAAAGAACTCTGTAGAGGACTCACCAACGCTACCTGAGTTTGAGACGTCCAGCGACGAGGAGCTCGAAGATGAGAGCGAGTACCAGGTGCCCACCAAGTGGTTCAACAACCAGGTGGAGAAAGCAGATTACTCCCCATACTGCTACATAAAGCCCAAGCACAGGAGTCCTCCCATCATTGGACTCTGAGCGTGATGTAAGCAACTACTATTATGAACTATACTGAAATTGAACATGTTTTACTGTTGAACGGATGCACAGAGACGAATACCAGCAGTTATTAAGTATTTTGCACTAAAGTATGTGAGTCACTTCTACTACTTCTGTTTTGCACTATTGTATTTATTTGAATGTATATTCTATTTTAATAGTATAACAAATGTTTTGTATTATGTATAAAGTAAACAATGTGAATTTTGTAATCACTATAATAAAAAAAGCATTATTATGAAATACTTTGGTGATTGCATTAAATACTTGGTGAGAAACACACACAAACACACACCAGTTTTTGTAAATGTTTGTTTATAAACCGAAGAAATAATTCAAACAATATTTTCAATAGAAGCATCCTAGAAACTAGAAAGACAGCTGCTTACTGCAGACCTATTACGTTTAAGGGAGGGATAGTGAACGGTGACTCAAATGAATACCTGCGATTGACATTGACAAAACATTACATTCTATTTTTGGGATGTGATTTCATTATAGATATTTTTGATGAAATCTGAGAGCTTTCTGTCCCTCCAAAAACAGCTACACATATACTACTTTGATGCTTCAAAAGAGATCGTACATCTAATCCATATGTGGTTTAGTCCAAATTTTCTGAAGAGAATCGATCGCTTTATATGATGAACAGATTTAATTGAGGCTTTTATTCACACATAAACATTGATCAGCGCGCCTAAACAGAAGCTCAACCCGAACCTGCTTGATGCGCAAGAACAAACCTCTTCCGGAAGCTGAAACGTGCTGCGTAACACACGAGAATGAACCTCACTGGTTCTCGCATGTCAAGCAAACATGCTTGAGCTTCTGTTTAATGTCTATTGAGCTGATTAATGTTTATATGTGAATAAAAGCCTAAATTCAATCGGTTCATCATATAAAATGATCAAGTCTCTTCAGAAAATTTGGATTCAGTTCATATGGGTTAGTTTCACGAGCTCTATATGAACTTTTTGAAGCATCAAAGTGTCAGTTGCTGTCTATGGAGAAGATCTTCATTTGTGTTCCGAAGGTCTTACGGGTGTGAAATGACATGAGGGTGAATAATTAATGACAGAATTTTCATTTTGGGGTGAACTAACCCTTTAACCCTTAACTGTGCAGCTGTTATATGGTAACATTTTTAAAGATAAGACTGTACAGAATGATTGAGACATCATCCAAATTATTATTAGTGGAAATATAAATAGTGCCAATTTATTTGCTATAGCACAACAGAAAATCATGAAATGAGGCCACCAGTTGAATGGCATGTAATATAAAACTTATAGCAAGACTTGTGTAAATTATTTTCTTTTTACACTGAGGAATCGTAGAAAAAATACAGTGCTCCAGCAGCATTTGTTGACTAAACACATGAATAAATTATTATAACCCTTAAAGACCTAGATAATTTTTAGGGCTCCTGACTCGCCTGCACTTTTCTCTGGTTTTCTAACCCATTCTAGCAGTCAGCATCAAGTGCCATATATCATTTTAAACAGGACAACTTGAAGGTTCAGTTTAGCTCATTTCATTTTTACATTTATTTTGTCTGAGAATGGATAAAATTCCCAGAATTTAAAAAAAAAAAAAAAACGCCAGCTAAAATCTAGTGTTTTTCACTGTAAACTCACACATATTTTAATAAGTTATATTTGAATGTTTTAAACATTCAGATGAAATTTTGTATAAATTTAACAATCTCTAAGCAAGTTATAGCCATTTGTTACAATATTACTCTAGATAAAACTACAATATTACTCTTTAGGGATAAACAGGTGTACTTTATTTATTGATAATGTGTGTCCAAAAAAAGACCAGGGAGTAAAATAAATACAAAAAAAAAAAAAAAAAAGTTATACAACAGAACACTAAAGAAAAAGTGACTTATTAGAGAAATATATTTTCAATCTGAACATAAATAAAAAGAAATAGTGTTGCAAGTAATAAAAACAATTATGAAAATTGTCTTGCGCAAAGGTTTTTTCACAAAATACACACAAAATGAGAGAGATAAATAAGTAGTTCAACTGAACTACTAATGTTAATGATCTTCACGAACTATAAAATAAGTATTTAGATAATATAACAGCCAAACAGAGCAGTCCTGTGGCTGTACTCCTCACTGAACGCGTCACATTTGATTGCACCGGTCCACTGCGTAGAGACACGTTTGAAAACATAAATTGCAATAACTTATCCGATGTGAAACTGTTTTATCCTCATTTTTGGTTCATGTTATGTCAAAGTCATGCTTTGTAACATGAGTGTTCTCATTCAAATCTGTTACTTTTGTGTTTGTTTTACTACACGCAGATACACGCATCTTTCTCTTTCTGTCTGTTTTTCTTTTTCTTTGTCTAGTATATCTTTCTTTCTCTTACTATATCTATCTCTTTCTTTTTTCTTTCTAATATATCTTTCTTTTCTTTCTAATGTCTTTCTTTCTTTCTAATAAACCCATCTCTCTTTCTGTCTGTTATTCTTTTTCTTTCTGTCTAATATATCTTTCTTTCTTTCTTTCTTTCTTTCTAATATTTCTTTATTTTTTCTTTCTAATACTGTATATCTATCTCTTTTTTTCTTTCTAATGTATCGATCTCTTTTTTCTAATGTATTTTCTTTCTTTTCTTTCTTTCTTTCTTACTATATCTATATCAGTCTCTTTTCATCTTTCTTTCTTTCTTCTTTCTAATGTTTCTCGTTCTTTCTTTCTAATATATCATTCTAATATATCTCTCTTTCTGTCTGTCTGTTTTTCTTTCTTTCTATCTGTTGTTATTTGCCTATAATTATAAGAGACGTTATAAGAAGATGCCATGTTTTTTGTTTTTTTGTTGTTGTTTTTTTGGGGGGGGGGGGTGCTTTACTCTGTCTTTTTTTACACTCACATTGTCTTTGATAGTTGTGTATATCTATATATACAGCATATGTATATATACAGCATGTTTATTTGCAAAAGGCAGATAAAATACAGTTTACACTCTTTCTAAATACCTCTTTTGGTTGTACAGTATTAAAATGACAATTACTCTAGAATTGAATTGTGTTACTGTCTTACTGCATATGGATTACTGTCTCAGCTTCTCTTGAATTCAGTGTTCCATACAGTATGCCTCACATGAAAACATTTTATTGCTGTGTTTCAGAAATAGATCACATTTTACTACCTCTTAAAGCCTATAAACACATTTCAAATAAGGAGAAAAAAACAATGGTCTGTTTCTATATAGGGGACGTCCCAAACAGTATACACAACTCATTTCTAACAATTTTACTGCAGCATTTTGGAAATATGCCACATTATTCGACTTCAAAGGCCTATCAACACCTCATTTCAAATAAGGAGAAAAAAACAATAGTCTGTTTTCATAGAGAACATCCCACACAGTATGTATACCTCATATCTATCCATTTTACTGCAGTGTTACGTCCAGTGGACGTATTTGTAATATGTGTGATTTTGGGGAGAGTTTTTAGTATTTGTTGAGCATGTCATGTGTTGTGTGCGTGCTCTCCTCTCTCTCTCTCTCTCCTGTCTGTCTCCTTTGCAGGTTGCTAATTGAGTTCCAACTGATGCTCATCAATTAAGTGCATGTTGCAGATCCCAAACACTATAACACAGTGAAATAATGCTGGAGTGCTGACGGAATGCGCTTCTTTTCCCTGATCTAGAATTGTTATTGTGTATTTTCTCTTGTGTGAGTTCATGTGTGGAACTAAATGCAGTCTTGCTCTGCTCTCAACTTTTTTGAATGAGTTGTGTAACCGCTTGCTGTGAGAGAGCGTGTGAACGCTGTTTTTTTTTTTGCTGTTGTTTTGTTTTTTCTTATGTTAACAATATTTTGTTGTCACTCTTAATTTGTGTATATACTTTGTTTTCAATTTGGAAGCTGTAGGGAGAGGGTGCCATTTTCTTTAAACTTGAATTTTGCTTATGTTTATGTTAGACAGGGAGCAAGGTAAGACTTGTATAGGTTAGTTAATGCTACCCTTGTCAGTTAGAAAGTTTTGTTTATGTTGGCCTGGCCCTCTCCTGAAGATTTGCTTCCTTTATTTCTTTCTTTCTTTTTGTTAAGATTATTTTTTAATTGTTATTAAATAAATAAAGTTATTTTTGCTTAATTTGGGTGTTTGTGGCTTTTCTGGATCAGGGGATTTAAGTGACCGTCAGTCATTTTCATTTTTATTTATTATTTTTATTTGTTACATCCTCCTACCCCTAGACAAACTGTGAGGTTCGTAACAGCAGCATTTTGGAGATATGCCACATTATTCGACTTCAGAGGCCTATAAACACCTCATTTCAAATAAGTAGAAAATATCAATGGTCTGTTTCTATAGGGGACGTCCCATACAATATGCATATGGAACCATTTTTCTGCAGCATTTTGGAGAAATGTCACATTAATTTACTTCACAGGCCTATAAAAAACCATGGCATCTTTTTATATCATCTCTAACAATTATAGGCAAATAACAACAGACAGACAGACAGAAAGAGAGATATATTAGAAAGAAGGAAAGAAAGAAAATACATTAGAAAAAAGAGAGTTAGAAAGAAAAAAAGAAGGAGATATACAGTATTAGAAAGAAAAAAAGAAAGAAAAATATTAGACAGGAAGAAAAAGAAAAACAGACAGAGATTGGTATATTAGAAAGAAAGAAAAAAGAAAGAAAGATATATTAGAAAGAAAAAAGAAAGATAGATATAGTAAGAGAAAGAAAGAAAAATATATTAGACAGAAAGAAAAGGAAAAACAGACAGAAAGAGAGAGAGATGGTATATTAGAAAGAAAGAAAGAGATAGATACATATATATAATCAAAAGAAAAAATAAAGAAAAAGAAACATTAGAAATAAGAAAGAAAGATAGATAGATATATTAGAAAGAAAAAAGAAAAGAGATTCATTATTTTGGGTTTATTGTTTGCAATATAATTATTTTGTTTTGTTTAGCTTACTTCCATGTTATGTTTCTAGGTAGCAATTTATTTTACAGTGTCTTTTTTTACACGTTACATGTAGTTACTATAGTAATAACTATAAAATATGCATAATCACATGATTCTAACCCTAAACCAAAATCTTATCCTAACTCTAATCCTATATTAAGTACATGTAGTTAATTAACATTACTGAGTACTTAATTACACTTTAACAAGGACACCCTAAAATAAAGTGCAACCTGTTTCTCGCTTGAATGTG
The DNA here is from genome assembly GCA_037101425.1 of Elopichthys bambusa. NCBI lineage: Eukaryota > Metazoa > Chordata > Actinopteri > Cypriniformes > Xenocyprididae > Elopichthys > Elopichthys bambusa. The sequence goes on along the minus strand of CM074432.1, from coordinate 18,910,394 downwards.
TGACGTTTCTTTATATGTTTCACAAGAAGCATGATTCCCAACACAAAGAACCATTTCGGCATAAAAGGTTTCTTCGAGAGGATACAGTTCTAAATAGAAGTTTTATATGACGCTCTACAGAACCATCTATTTTTAGAGTGTACTAACAACTGATTAGTAGAACAAGTCAAATTGTGTGGCTTACAAAAACAAAACAAAAACAACAACAAAAAAACAGCCATTTTGTATAAGCAATTACTCTTAAAGTGTTATGTGCACATACAAGCTGAGAAAGCTTTCTGCTCTTATAAAAACTGTACACACTGGTGGGAGGAAGAGAGTAAACAGTTCTTTAAAAAACACCTTTTTCCTTTTGCTAAATGCCCAAAGTAATTTTCATAACAGACTTTTTGGCACACTGTGTGGAAAAATACACTGTAACTAGCAAAACCAGCTCAGCAGATAAGATCAACTTTCACACTCATTACTGTTATTTACTACCAATGGACAGATATAAATAGAACAAGAAACCCACAAACCTTGTTTAAATGGAAACAACCTGAACCACTCATTACCAAAGAAACACTGTCATTGTGCTTTCTTACTATACAGAAACTCCAACACATTACTTACAGTCTCAGAGCTTTGTTCTGGGAACTGGTGAAGCAAAGTTCATACTAAAGTTCAAAGAAAAGTTGTCTTACTACAAGCTCCATTTCTTTGCAAGTTTGCATTACAAAAAAAGACTGTCTTCAGTAGAGCTGCTTATAGCAGAACTGAACCCTTTTCAAAACTGATGAAATTTACAGTCAACACTGAACTGAGTTCAAGCAGAATAATGGCATCATTGCCTTTTTTCAGTGATGCATTACAGCAGAATTGAATTGTTTGTATCACTGATCATTAGAAACAATCTGTTTTGTAAGTGCTATATAAATAAAAGTGACTTGACTTGACAAAGGGCAGTAGGACAGGCACAACATTAAATGCACAATAAATGTTACTATAAATATCAGGTCAAGTCACCTTTATTCATATAGCACTTTTTACAATGTAGATTGTTTTAGGAGAACAGGAAAATAATGTAACAAAGTTTGTTTTGGCTGTATCTGACTTCTGTGACATGAGACAGCTAGCAGACGGGTGGTTTAACCAGTCTGTCTGCTTCCTGACCTGGGCCCCAGTTTGTCATGTTTGAGCTCTAAGAATATCTGCCATATTTTTTTTATTTTTTTTTTTTTATTACGTTTTAACTATACTCATGTACATACACATTTCCATGTAACATTAACAATGAGGGGAAAAAAAAGAAAGCTTCTCAGTATTTTACATTGATATTCCATACCACCTCTTTTCTTAGTCTTCTATTAACACCTTTCCAACTCCACCACGTTTTAAGAATGATCTGAAAGGTCCCTAAACTCCATCAAAAACTGTATATTTATTCCTTAAAATATAAGTTATCTTTTCCATTGACATATTGTTACCATTTCTTTTAGCCAACGTCGTATACTTGGAGCACAAATACGTTTCCATTTGAAAGAAATAAGCCGTTTTGCTTGAAGAATACCTATATTTATAAATATATATAATCTTTAAATGATATAAATGAAAAAAAAAAATAAAGGTGACAGTGGGATGTTAACATCTAGGATCTTCTCTAACATTTCTTTCACACCTTTCCAAAAATTCGTAACTTCTTCGCACTCCCATATGCAATGATATAATGTACCTTTAAACTTGCTACATCTTAAGCAAGTGTCAGGGACATTTACATTATATTTATGCAATACCACTGGAGTTATATAAATCCGCATCAACCACTTATATTGTAGCAGTTTCAGACGTGTGTTCATTGTTTGTGAATGAGCTTTTTGACATGCTTCCATCCAGTCCTCCATCTGAATATCATCATTGATATCCAATCTCCAGGCTTCCAGTTTATAGATTGAAGAGTCCTTTGATCCTGACACCAGCATATTGTATAATGATGAAATTAAACCTTGACTAGAACAATTTCTTTTTCTAAGATAGACAATGTTGACATATCCAAAGAATTATTTTGTGATTTGAGTATGACATTTCTTATTTGTAAATACTTAAAGAAATGTTTTTTAGGAATATTGTATGTATTGACTATTTCCTCAAATGTCGTAAGAGTATTGTTAACATATAGATCTGCTATCTTTCGGATGTCATTGTTGGCCCAAATCTTGAAACCTGCGTCCAACCTGCCTGGTTTAAACTTTCTATCTGCCATATTACTAGAGAGAATACCTGCACCATCCCAGGAGGTATGAATACCATCTCTTTTCATCAGGTCAGTTCTGCCCCAAAAACATTTTCAATTGTCTATGAACCCTATATTATTCTGCGAACACCACTTAGCCTGCCAGCCATTAAGTGAGGACAGTCTGCTAAGTATCTTATCACTCCAACGACCAGGGAGGGGGCCAGAGCAAATTACCGTGTCTGACATCGTACTTGCGAGTTCACACACCTCTTTAATGTTAATTGTAGTGATCTCCGACCTGGCAAAGTCGGACATCATTAGTGCCAACATAAATAATAATCTTAAAGTATTAACGATTAGCATTATTTAGCACTTTCAAAATTTCCTTTGATGTCAGGTGCTCTGGCTCCCGGCAAACATGTGACTATGGTGGCTATGATGACTCACCATGTTTCTTGACTGATTCCAGCTTACCACAGTAGTTTGATGGACTCATAGAAAAAAAAAAGGAGAGCACGAGAGAATAAAAGACGGTAAGCAAGGATGACAAGTTAACAGGCTAGCCAAATGCTAACACGTTCTGCTAGCGATTTAGATTAAAAGCTGGCGATGTCAGATTAATGTGATAGGCAATATTAGACAATATCAGATATATGGTGATGAGTAAGTTATATTTAGCAATATAAACAACAATGAATCATAGTAAATAAAGATTCAAAACAAAGCTATATGGAGCTACAGATGCAAACCACTCAGCAGCGAGGCAGACAGGAGCAATCGAGCTCAAGATAGGATAGTAATGACATTATGAACTGTACTGAAATTGAAAATAAACTAAAATAATCATAATCTTAATCATAATAAAGGATGTCAAATCTTATCCTTAATAGTGCAAGCCTCATAATTGAATGCTGTCAAAACAGTTAACACAGGCATTAAAACAGAGTGACATACAGAATCGCAAAATGCCCACCACTTTGTATATTGTTGTTAAAAAAAATTACATTTAGAATGTTTTGTTGGTCTTAAAGAGATTCACCCAAAAGAAAGATTCTGTCATAATTTACTCACCCTCATGTTGTTCTGTATGACATTCTTTGTTTTATGCAACACAAAAGAAGATATTTTGAGGAATGTTTACTTCCACTGTATGAGGATAAATAAACAACAACAACAACAAAAAACACTGAGACATTTCTAAAAATATCCACAGAAGAAAGTAAGTCATTCAAGTTTGAAATGACATGAGGGTGAGTAAACTTGACAGAATTGTAATTTTTTGATGAACTATTTTTTAAGGTGCAGTCGTCATTGAGTGCACTTATGGGTTTAATGTGTCTTTTCATGTCTGCTGTCTTTTCATGTTGTGCCTGAAAAATTCTATGTTGTTCTATTTACAGTTTACAATTTCCAAAATGTTGACAAGTTTTATATAATATCTGTTTAACTTATAACATGAAAGTAAGGTTAATAATATAACTTAGAGAACAAAATTCAGTTTTACTCAAATTAGGGTGATGCAAAAATGAGTACACCCCACTGAAAGTCTCTGGAGCAAAGCTACATTTTAGACTACCAATGTCTAATTTAACAAAAATTCAACCACAGGTGAGTCTAAATTTTCATTACACAGGTGTCCAACAGACAGCTGACTATAAAAGGGTGTTAAAACCCCTTCCCATTTCATGCTGTCAGCAATGGCACCACATGGAAGATAAATGTCACAAGAAAAGAAAGAAAATAATTTCTTTTCACCAGAAAGGTGAAGGCTACAAGAAGATCAGCAAAGCTTTACTTATCAGTCAGAATACTGTAGCAAAAGTGGTACAAAATTTTAAAAGGATGGAACTGCAACCATCTCACAGAGACGTCCAGGTCGTCCACGGAAGTTAACACTTCGACAGGAGCGTCTTCTGATGAGAAGGGTTGAAGAAAATCGGCATGCAAGTTCACTGCAGTTACCTAAGGAAGTAGAAAGCCATACTGGGATGACTATTTCTCGTGACACAATACGGCGTACATTGCAGAAGAATGGCATGCATGGGTGCTGTCCACGAAAGAAGCCTCTCCTAAAGCCCAGGCACAAAAAAGCCCGCCTAGAGTTTGCCAGGGCCCATGCTGACAAAGATGAAGACTACTGGGACTCTGGAGTGATGAGACCAAGATAAATATTTTTGGAACTAATGGCTTTAAAACTGTATGGCGTCGCAAAGGTGAGGAATACAAAGGAAAATGCATGGTGCCTACAGTGAATCATGGTGGTGGCAGTGTCTTATGTGGGGCTGCATGAGTGCCGCTGGTGTCGGGAAGCTGCATTTCATTGATGGCATCATTAATTCACAGATGTACTGCTCTATACTGAAAGAGAAGATGATACCATCACTCCTTGCCCTTGGTCGTCATGTACTTTTCCAACATGACAATGATCCTAAACACCCATCTAAGGCCACTGTTGGGTTTCTGAAGAAGAACAGGGTGAAAGTGATTCAGTGGCTCCTGATTTGAATCCATTCAAACACCTATGGGGAAGAGACAAGTTGAGCATCACTCCCCATCCAGCATCCAGTCTCTAAAAGAGGTAATTCTTGAAGAATGGAAAAATATAGATGTTGCAAAATGTCGCCAACTTGTTCATTCCATGCCTAGAAGACTTGGTGCTGTCATTAAAAATCATGAAGGCCATACAAACTACTAGATGTAGTAGTTTTTGTTGTGGGGTGTACTCATTTTTGCAGCACCCTAATTTGAGTAAAACTGAAAAATGTGTAATCTAAGTTCTATTATTAACCTTACTTTCATGTTATAAGTTAAACAGATGTTATATAAAACTTAGTCTTGTCAACATTTTGGAAATTGTTTTTGTGTTCATTGAGATATTGTTTAAAATGTTACTTTTCAAAGAGGGTGTACTCATTTACACTGAGCACTGTAGATGACAGACAGTGAATGCATACACACCTTAATATGAGGAAGTATTAGTATAGTGATTAGTGTTCTCTTAGCATAGACCCTGCTCGGTTCAACCAAATTCTCTATAATACATAGCAAACAAATTGATCTTGCCAGACCCACTTGACTGGTAGTGTATATGAGGTACCAGGTAAAAACAAATGGAAAAATAAAGTTCTTAAAAAGAGTAAGTGTAAATGGGTTATTCCTACAGTTATGAAAGAACACTGTGTTAAGTACGTTACAATTAGTTTTACATATTGCACAGGGTGTAGCCTTAAAATAACATTTAACGATTATATTTCACCATTTTTGTGAAAATAGTTGGGAAAATAGCTGTTATTGAATCAATAAAGACTAGAGTCATTTGAGTCACTGTTACAGTGATCACTGTTTTCTTAGGTAGACCCTGCTCGGTTTAACCAAATTCTCTATACCAATGCTAATACATAGCAAATAAATAGATTTTAAATGATAACAAAAATGCTGACTCTGATTCAAGTCATAACTTCCCAAATTTCCCTATCCCATGTTTTTAGAAAATAGATTTTGAAATGATTAGCGAAACAACACTATACTAAAAGATTGTTCACCAAAAAATAAAATAAAATAAAATAAACGCCGTCATCATTTACTTACTCTCATGTCATTCCAAATGGCTTTCTTACTTCTTCAGAACACAAAAGAAGATATTTCATGAAATGGCTCAGTGTTTTCTGTCCATACAATACAAATCAATGGTAAATAAAACTGTTGGCTTACCAACATTATGCAAAAATGTATTCTTTTATGTTCCACAGAAGGAAGTCATACAGGTTTGCAACAACATGAGGGTGAGCAAACAATGTATTATTCTTTTAACTGTACTGTAGTACCTCATCAGGTGGCCTTGATTTCACATGTTGGAAAAGATTACCGTTTAATTACTCAGAAGCAATTTACTCAATTTATTTGAGTATTTTAAACATTTTAAGATTTACAGTGAAACTGTGAACTGGATTAAAATATTAAAACAAAACAATGCGATAACACCTACAAGCATGTTTATAATAAGGAAAAATAAAAGTAAAAACAGATTTCAGAAACAGCACCTAGGCTACACTAAAAAAGCTCCAGGTACTGTAGACAAACTTTGCTTAGACTAAGCAGGTAACATTAACCCACTAATTTTGTCCATACTGCACTTTGGCTCCAAGCTCGTTTGTGGCAAAAGAGATTAAAGTAGTAAGCACTCGCATCTGTAGGGAGGAATTACCCATTACTAGAAAAATGAGTTGAGCCAGGTCAACCCAATCCAGATTGCCCAGTACTACCATGACCTCAGAGTACAGTTTCTTCTTCTGTTGAGGAGACATCTCCATTATGATCTGAGGGAGAGGCTGGAATTTGTCATTAGTCATCCACCATCCCATAGCACCTCCCAGAGCACCACCTACAAAACACAATAGAAGATGAAGCAGGAGAAAAAAAAACCCAAAATGCTAAAGATGCACTGTGTTCACTAAATGAATGAACCATCCATAATTATTAACTAATAAAATCAACTCTTGCTCTATTTTCTTCACTTGAAATTTTAATGTACTGTATTTACTAAATGTTTATTTTTGATGTCTACACCGTTTTATTTCAGTTTTAGTTTAAGTAGCCTATTATAAAACGGATAGTTCCGGTCCTTGATTCTGATTGGTTGGGCCGCATTCGAAGGCGTTGTACTCTAGCCTACACTACAAATGTGCATGGGTGAATATTCAAATAAATATTTTATGGACTAACCGTTTTTATAAAAAGCCCAGAGAAAGCCATGGTTTACAGTGAATTAAGAACAGCTAATGGGGTTATTGCTTTATTTTAGTACATAAAGTTAAACTAAATAAACATTAGAAATATTGACTTGGCAACTAGCTGAAGTAAAATAAGTTTAAGTTTCGTTTATATTTAATTTTATTTAACGCTGAAATAACGGTTCAGTAAACTCAGCAACAAAGGAACTTCAGAGAAACACAATTGTTTATAAATGATATTATACCACCACTCTGTGGTTAAGAAATGCAGTAGGTCAAAACAGTGGTGAAGCCAGAAATCTGTGGGTGGACCTTGGTGAAATAGGGTGGGTCTCTATTTTTTGTCTAATATATATATATATGTGTGTGTGTGTGTGTGTGTGTGTGTGTGTGTGTGTGTGTGTGTCTGTCTGTCTATTCGCGGCACCCGAGAGCTGTTCAAAATCATGCCGGGCCACAGTTTGCCATTCAGTTTTCTAAAATAGCCTACAACGATTTGGACTCAATTCCTGGAGGGCCACAGCTCTGCACTCACACCTCCTTGGAAGTTTCTAGCAATCCTAAAGACCTTGATTAGCTGGATCAGGTGTGTTTGATTAGGGTTGGAGTAAAACTGTGCAGATCTGTGGCCCTCCAGGAATTGAGTTTGAGACCACTGCTATGTTCTGACAAAATGTTAATCACTGCAGTCTATTTGATTCAATGATTCACACACACACTATATATATATATATATATATATAGATAGATAGATAGATAGATAGATAGATACAATCTTTATTCGAAGGATCTAGTTACTTTCAAAAAGATTTAGTCAATTTTGATCGCTACTGTTGACATCAGTTTATATCTGAAATATAAACTTTTTTCCAAGTATATTGTTCTAAATTATATCCAATAATTCGAATGTGTGTTAGATAGAAATAATGTTAAAAAAAAAAAAAAAAATTTATTTATTTATATTTTGAATAAATGAAAAGACACATTTATAGTAAATATAAATAATAATAACTCTGCTATAATATTTAGAATATTTAACTGGAATATTTAATTAGGTATGATAAACTAAAAAAAAAAAAAAAAAAAAAAAATGCCATATGGGACTCGAATCGGTCAATCTGTTTATGAACCTTTCGAATGAAGTGATTCACTAGAATTAATCAGATTTTCCTAAGCTACATATAAAAGAGAAAGGACCGTTAAGATGAACCGATTCGCTAGAATGAATCTGATTTTCCAAAGCTGCACATGAGAGGAGGACCGTTTAAGACGAACCGATTCAATAGAATAACCAGCGCTATACGAGATGGAGCCGACAGTTTGGTTGTTTACTCGCTCGTCAAATGTGACATTAAAAAAAGAGACTTCCTAAGTAAAGGATATGGACCAGAAGACATTGCAATTACTAAATATTTAGACAGATTTAAAGAAGTTCCAGATCTATACTTGTGCTCTTATTAAGTTATTTTGCCATTAATGTAAATAAACATGCGCAAACAATATACTTCTTGTGAATTTATTTTCATGTTAATTACATTTACGAGCTGTTTCTTTAATACCGCGTGGTTTATATGCATGTTGATGATGATTGGGCTGACATTTTTGACACACCCATCAAACAAGAGAAAACGTATCTCAAACCCCTTGCACACCGTTTCCAGGAAACATGTCGTTCAACTCGGAAACCGTAGCAAAACGCACTGGTTTGAGCTTGAACGTGCCCATGCTGTCGCGATTCTGGAAAGCTGATTTACCGGCGTGAAATAAAAACATATTATGTTATGTATTATTAACAATACATTTTCAAATTATATATAGGCCTTCACAACAGATATGATTATTTCCAGACCAAAGTAGTGTCTGCAAATTAAACGAAATATTCTGGCACCTTTGATTGGGTGTGCCAGTGCCACCCTGGCCCTTCTGTAGCCTCGCCACTGGGTCAAAGTTTGTGGATGACAAGAAATCAAACACACAAGCCAGTACATACCAATAAATATACCGGGTGGACCTCCGAGTAGCCCCCCTAAAAAAGCCCCTCCGCCCGCGGCAGCAGCTCCTTGGGCTGAGTGTTGTACTGCTGCTTTAATCTGCCTGCTCTCTGATATCTTACAGCAGAGCCCCATTATATCGTCTATTTGACGCTTCATTGTGTTGTGTTCAAAAACACTGCCTGGGGAGGAGAAACTTTAATCAAAGAGCTATCTATTCTCAAATGTATGAAGATATAAAATGTCGTAGCCCTATATAAACTATGGTTTGTATCAAACAAACAGCCTGTAACTGCAACTGCCATAAAAAGTGATAAAGCTAAACAACTTAGGCTACATAAAATCTGTAGGCTACATTTTCATTGCACACATCTGCTTTTGAGAATATTTAACACTAGGCAAGTTTTGTAAACTACGTACAGCTTTCATAAAACTTTAAGGCATTACCTCTGTTTCTTCTGTTAAGATTGAGAAAGTGAAAGTGACATCGAGTGACATCATACGTACACTCTCTGCTCTGCTTCTGTGTCCTGTCCCTTTAATTAGTGATATGCGTATCCACCTTATTCCTGACTAGCCTACTGCGTTTCGAATTATGGGTTGCACTTCCGGTTTGGGGAACTTCCATTTTAAAAGACTATAACGAATCGTTTCAAATCATAAGGTTGCCCTACAAATAAAGCTTATCCATCAGTTTGACTGAATGAGCTGTCAATTTTTCTTTCATGTTTTATTTTCAGACATCACGAGAATAACGTAACACTTGGTATTTTAAAGTAACATGTTATAAGAATTTCAATGGCAAAAGCTCTTTTCAGCCGCTGCTTTGTCCTCGTGATTATTTTCTTTTGTCCCTTTGCATACCGCTGTAATAGTATGGAAAAGGACAACATATATACATATATATTTCACAGGTAAATACAATTTATTATCTGTAAAAATGATGGAAATCACTTTGAAATAGTATCACACTGAAGTTCATGAACATGTTTTATTAAGGCAACATATATTACATAATACAGATATCACTAATGTTTAACCCGTCCGTTATTGCTGTGGAAAGAATCGCGCTTTTTCATGGCCTGTTGAAAGTACATTGTTGATGCTTTTACACTTTTAAATGTCCTTTTAGTGTTCGTTGGTTGGTTGAATGGTGAGTAGAATAATGTCATCTCATTGTACCCAGTTTTTAAAAAAATAACGTTAATGCGTTCATAGAGCGAGCCTTTCACTGACTGTTTACAGTTTAACGGAAGTTACACCCATAAAAGGCGTCAAGGGGCGTAGGAATATGGCGGATAGCCTACATTTTGTCCCCTTCGAACTTATTTACATTATGTGATTTTTTTTTTATTTTTTTTTTTAAGTTGTGTACATTTTGGGGCTTTTTTAATTTAGAAAACAAAAAGGTTCTATCTACAATGTTGAACTTTAACTTTGTTCTATAATGTTCTATATGTGAGCCAATCAGCACTTCGAATGCACACGAGGACCAATGAGCCAAGACTGTTCAGACTCCAGCTGTAACAATTCAAATGTAAACATCCAGAAGAAGCCCATAATAGACTAATTTAGGCTTCCATTCTATCTATCTATCTATCTATCTATCTATCTATCTATCTATCTATCTATCTATCTATCTATCTATCTATCTATCTATCTATCTATCAAGTTTTTAATGTTGTTCATATGTCTATGTGGTGTTTTGAATATGCTTTAAGACAAACCATGCGCAAATTCATAAGTCAACACCATTGCTGAGTATTTTCTCTTTAAAACTGCAGTAAAAAAAAAAGAGACAGTCTCAAACCCGCGGTTTGAAATCGCTGGTGTCTGTGACGTCACAAATTACCTTAACCAATCACATCAACGTGCTGGCGGGATTAAGCATATCATTAACTGATCGCGCAAGGGAGTCTCAAAAGAAGGTTATCCCTGTAGGTTATATTTTTCTGTTGATATGAAAAATTAGATTTAGCAATATGGCAGGTGCGATGCATATTACGATGTTACGATGAACTATATGCCTTTCTCCGCTGATGTTCTGAGTTCAAAGCGTTTGTAAGGATACTGATTGTTAGAAGGCAGCTGTCTGATTGGTGAATGTAAACATGGTTTGTGTAACATTAGCAACACATTATTAGCTGTTTGATAACATAGTCAAGCAAAACGCTAATCATATTAATTAGCGTTATGTGTCTGACATTGTAAAAAGCAATACCATTGTGCAGCGTTTACCTCAGTAAGTTGACCGAGTGGATCTGGTCTGAGCTTGTATGAGTGAGTGGAGGTGGGGCTAATTATCATATTTATAGATCAGTATATAGGCTATTCAGTGAGGCAAGGGTGTAGAGTTACATTCAAGCTAATTTAATGCATTCCTTTTTTCACAGGAAAAAAACGTTTAAATATGTAATTTTGGTGATCGAAGACTAGTTTTAAGGGATAAAATTATTAACTACACAGGGGCTTTAAAACCTTTTTAACTCTCTGGCTAACTTTTCAATCCATACTGATCTTTAGAGAAAAAGCCATTTTACTATACGGGAATACAGTCCCCGTATTACAGTAGCTGCTTTCTGTTTACACCAAAAGAAAATTAAACTAATGGTTCCTGCAATAATGTGTTTAATCGCCCAACATATTCCTACCTAAAATGAACATCTGCACTGGAAAATATATAGCACTGCCTTTATGCCTTTTAACTTGAACAAAATATGAAATAGATGTCATAGAAAGCATTAAATGTAACTTTCTCATGCATGTCAACACATTGCTATATGTAATGTATATGAATGCAAAAAACTTTAAAGCTCGATATCTCAAAACTGCTCAGAATGCAGATAGAGCCTAATAATTCCAAGGGGGCATTTTCACAATACTTTTATATAGGAGCATCACTTCAACTTAATTAAACAATTGGTAAAACAACCAGCAATAGGCCCACCTGTTGGACTGAATAGAAAAAAATAAAAATAGGCTATGGAAAGTTTTCTGTAATGGGTAGGTTTAGGGTTAGGGGATACAATAAACAGTTTGTAAAGTATAAAAATCATGTGTTGCCATGATGTATCTATCCATCAATCCATCCATTCCCCAAACCACTTATCCTCAATAAGGTTGCAGGCAATGAAAGACATTTAGCATTTAAATGGGGAATATGGGGGGAAATGTCATGTTAAATGTTCTAAAAAATTACAGATTGACCAAATGTTACACTTCATCTAAAAAAGACTGACTTCTTTCTTGTTTGTTTTTGCTCAGAATGGATTACTTTAGGAATTGTGCACTTTAATGGTACATTCTGGTGTTTCTATATGTTGTTTTGTAGTCTATTATCTCACATTTGAACAAAAATCCACCCACCACCTATTACAACTATCAGTCTATTCAAGAGATCATAAACTGATTTTGATTACATTGGTTTTCCACTGTTATAGTATATATTTTTAGATTTAGTATAGTTGTGAACATTTGTATCAGTAGGCCAAAAGAAACAAATATTAAGCACTGTCTGATCTGATTTTTTATGGAATTTGTTTCCATATTTTGCACCTATATTTGGCTTGGGATAAAAAGATATTCACATGTACACAATCACCATATTTTATTATACATTTATGTCCATTCAACATGCAATGACACCTAAATTATACATTTTGCATTGTGACAACTTATCTACATGGTCATGTGTGTATTTATTTACGTGATTGCATATTGTGTGTTAGTAGCCTATAATATGACATTTGTCAAAAAAATGTAAACTGTCTGACCAAAACATGTAGAACTGGGCCTATAATATTTTTGCAAGTTCTACTTTGTCACAGTGACATCCTTTATAGTGTTTTATTAAAATTTCACATGTGACATAAAGAATGTAAACACTGGAACTAGTTCTGTAACAAATAGCCCAGTGTTTGAACCAATCGTTGTCTCTCACATTATCCCATCCTATAGTCTCTGACATCAGATGATATTTTGAACTAGTCAACTTAAGCATACTTTTGCTAACAAAATGCCAACAGTCATTAGTTTATTAATAATTAACTTAAAAGGGTAAGTAAATGATGTGAAATTCACCCTATGGTCAATCTTCATACCGCACTTCAGCTTTGAGCTGGGTTTTAGTATAACTGAGTATAGCAGCCAGAACCTGCTCATGTAGAGAGGCATTCCCATTAACTTGAGCAATTAAGTTAGTGAGGTCAGTCCATTTCAGTGTACCCACTACGGTCATGATATCAGAGTACAGTTTCTCTTGCTGTGTAGGAGCCAGCTCCATGATGATCTCAGGAAGTGGTTTGAACTGGCCACTTGTCATCCATCCTCCCAGCGCACCCCCCAAAGCAGCACCTTTAATCAATATAAATAAATAAAATTATACTATAGCACCATCTTGTGGTTAATAAGTTAACTAGACGTTTGTGGATTGCAAAAAAAAAAAAAAAAAAAAAATCACAGATAAACATACCAACAGCTATACCAGCTGGACCTCCGATCAGACCTCCTACAAAAGCACCTCCACCAGCAACTGCAGCTCCTTTCGCTGAGCTTCTGAATGCTGCTTTTATCTTCTTATTTGCGGAGATTTCACAGCAAAGTTTCATAATATCATCTCTTCGATTTGTCATTTTGACGTGCTGAAAACTAAAATAAACAACGATGCACACATGTATAAAGGAAGAGGAAAAACGGCCAATGACACACACAAATCTTTAATCATTACGCGTTTTTAAGGCCTCGCCACTTTTCATGTTTGAGAAAATAAGTTCGACGATTTGTAATTTAAAAAATCACCAGTAGGTCTACTTGATAAACTGCATCTCTGATTTTACTAAACAAAGTTTTACAGTTCTTACCCGAGTGTCTTTTGAGCAGGAGTTTAACGTAGTTACTTTCGGTATCACATTCATGAGTGTAATATAGACTATTTCCATGCACTTCCGTGCTTTTACAAGCTTGTCTCTGCGCTTAACCATTTGAATTTAGTCAGGTGGAGACTATATATAGATATTTTTGATCAACTTTTATCAAGCATAAATTAACATGGCATGAAAAGTAGCTTTACAAAAACGTAGCTGGGGATTTTAAAGAAAAAAAAAAAACACTTAAAAACATAGCCTACAACATATGAATTATATATATATATATATATATATATATATATATATATGCTTAGTAAAACATAAAACACTACTAATCCATCCCAGAGATAAGAGATATTTATTAGAGAATATATAGCCACAGAAACAACATGTGCTTTATTAGAGTTTAACCTGCATTATGCACAGAAATAGCTCATTTTCTTTATACTGTTTAAATGGCATTAGTAGCTATAAAAATATATAGAAACATAACCGTGGGTACAAAAGCAACAGCAGTATCTAATGTAACCAAACAGGACCAGGACTTAGTAACACTGGCTGGTGACATTAACCCTCTAGTGGTAATTTTTCATACTGCACTTCGGCCTTGAGCTCTTTCGTGGCATAAGTGAGTATAGCAGCAAGCACTTGTTCTTGCAGAGTGGCACTGCCCATAACCAGAGCAATGAGGCTAGCGACGTCTGTCCAGTCCAGAGTGCCCAATGCAGCCATGACATCAGAGTACAGTTTCTCCTTATATTTAGGAGGCAACTCCATGATGATCTCAGGAAGAGGTTTGAAATAGCCACTGGTCATCCAAGTTCCCAAGAGACTTCCCAAAGTACCACCTAGTGATATATCAAGAGATTCATACGCAGAATATGATTAATTTAGAGCTCTGTTTGTAAAGGTATTAAAGCTCCACTTAGCTTAAAGTTTAATAATAGTGTTAAACCTAAAAAAGTTATAACTTTAATGTAAAAATATCAGGGCTAAAAGATTAAAATAATTAAAATAACCTTATGATGTGTGTGTGTGTGTGTATATAGATAGATAGATAGATAGATAGATAGATACTGTATATAAACTGCTCTATTAAAGATAATAACACCACCCTACACCCTATGATGAAAGTAGATGAAAGTTCATGAATTGCATGGGAAACAGAGGCATGATCCTACCAACAGCTATACCGGCTGGGCCTCCAACCATTCCCCCAACAAAAGCACCTCCACCCGCCGCTGCAGCGCCCTTTCCAGAGCTCTTCACTGCTGCTTTCATCTTCCTGCTGGCCGAGACCTCACAGCAAAGCTGCATCACATCATCCACGCGCCCGCTCATTGTGATGTCAAGAGAAACCTAGAAATGAACACTAATAGATAATTTACCCTTTTACACACAAAACTGAAACAAATGTTGATACGTAAAGAAGTTGCCAGTTCGTGCATAATTTTAGAAGAACTAGGCTACTATTTTAAATGAATTAATGATAGCAAATTTGATTATGGACAGTAATAGGTCTATATTTAGGTATATTTCACATTCTGCAATAGAGGTCGAACAATGGAAAAATAGAAACTAGATTAATAGGCCTACTAGGGACAATTGTGAGATATTCGACATTATAGATTACACAATATTACCTTTAAAAACTAAAATAATTATTAAAATAGACTATACAGCCTAATTTTAAAACATAAAACAATTGATAGCAACTAGTTTTTAAGGAGCTTACCTTTTGTTCTTTAAAGAGGAACTAGCAGGCGCCTGTTACAGTCACTCTGGGTGAAGTCAGTGTGGGATTGCTCAAGTTAACCTACTTGCACAATTTTGCAGTCTGCTCATTTAATGTGGAGCCGATTGACTTGTAGGTCGCCTTGCTTTAATTTGTGTTGTCTCTATGACAATATTAATATGAACACATGACACATGAGGCATCTCACATGAAACTAATTCATACAATAGCCTATATAGCTTAGTTTATGCATCTACTCTTTAAGATCCAGTCAGTTCTAAGCAACATTAATTTTAACGTTCCCAGAATGTTAGTTTTTGGTTTGTATAACGTTATTCTAACATTAATCTAACGTTCCCAGAAAGTTATTCTAACGTTAATCTAACGTTCCCAGAACGTTAGTTTTTGGTTTGTATAACGTTATTCTAACATTAATCTAACGTTCCCAGAACGCTATTTTAATGTTAAACTAACATTTCCAGAACGTTAGTTTTTGATTTGCATAACGTCATTCTAACATTAATCTAATGTTCCCAGAACGTTATTCTAATGTTAATCTAACGTTCCCAGAATGTTAGTATTTGGTTCCCAGAACATTATTCTAACGTTAATCTAACATTCCCAAAATGTTAGTTTTTGGTTCCCATAACATTATTCTAACGTTACCAACACGTTTGTTTTTGGTTTGTATAACGTTATTCTAAAATGAACGTTCTAATAACGTTATTCTAATGTTAATCTAACATTCCCAGAACGTTAGTTTTTGGTTTGCATAATGTTATTCTAACATTAATCTAACGTTCCGAGAACGTTATTCTAACGTTAATCTAATGTTCCCAGAATGTTAGTTTTTGGTTCCCAGAACATTATTCTAACGTTGATCTAACATTCCCAGAACGTTAGTTTTTGGTTTGTATAACGTTATTCTAACATTAACCTAATGTTCCCAGAATGTCATTCTTATGTTAATCTAACATTCCCAGAACGTTCGTTTTTGGTTTGTATAATGTTATTCTAACATTAATCTAACGTTCCCAGAATGTTATTCTAATGTTAATCTAACGTTCCTAGTACGTTAGTATTTGGTTTGCATAACATTATTCTAACATTAATCTAACATTCCCAGAACGTTAGTTTTTGGTTTGTATAACGTTATTCTAACATTAACCTAATGTTCCCAGAATGTCATTCTTATGTTAATCTAACATTCCCAGAACGTTCATTTTTGGTTTGTATAATGTTATTCTAACATTAATCTAACGTTCCCAGAACGTTATTCTAATGTTAATCTAACGTTCCTAGTACGTTAGTATTTGGTTTGCATAACATTATTCTAACATTAATCTATCATTCCCAGAATGTTATTCGAACATTATTCTAACGTTAATCTAATGTTCCCAGCGTGTTAGTTTTTGGTTTGTATAACGTTATTCTAACATTAATCTAACATTCCCAGAATGTTATTCGAACATTATTCTAACGTTAATCTAATGTTCCCAGCGTGTTAGTTTTTGGTTTGTATAACGTTATTCTAACATTAATCTAACATTCCCAGAACGTTATTCTAACATTAATCTAACATTCCCAAAACTTTAGTTTTTGGTTTGTATAACGTTATTCTAACATTAATCTAACATTCCCAGAACGTTATTCTATTGTTAGTGTAACATTACCAGAATGTTAGTTTTTGGTTTGTATAATGCTATTCTAACATTAATCTAACGTTCCCAGAACGTTATTCTATTGTTAATCAGTTTTTGGTTTGTATAACGTTAGCAGACATCCAAATGATTACTCTATAGCCTAAATTTCATTTTAAAATGTAATCATGCCGAGATGTTTATCATAAGATGGGTCTTTTCTGACATTTTGAGATTACAGATAGGCTAAACTAGTAAAAGAAAAAAACTGAAATTGGCTCAGGTTATTCAAAAGACTGTCCCACGCTGTTTTAACCTCTAGAGGGCCACATTGTCACACCACCCTTCAAGGTGACAGAAATTGTGTTAAGATATTAAGATTAGATAGATAGTTGAGACAGTGCAAAGAAAAAGAGTTACAGACTTTGAAAATGTGTCTTTCACACTCTGAGTGTTATAAATGTGCATTATTTAGCACCATGGTCAGTCAATTTGACTTCCAATCAGCGTCTGCGGCTTTGAAGATCAATGTTTTTCTTTAGTATTTAGTGGGTGGAGCTTGTTGACGTCAGGTAAAGTACAGTCAAGAACAAAGGGGAGGAGCCTCGAGAACATAAACAAGTCCAGACTGTACACAGACCGGAGCGACTGCGACACAAGGAATTAAGCTGCAAAAACTACTTTTCTGACAGCTAATAAGGTGGGCAAGTCTAAACGTTGTTATACAGATTTTACCGCATCTTTCTGAAATGTCCAATTTATGAATGTGTTTTGTTTCTTCGTATAGAGAACTTCAGCTACGTTGATTGTTTTGTATTTAAACGCTCAATTTTGAACACTGTTTATTAGTTTATCCCTTTTTAAAGGAGAATAGTATAGCTTAGGCTACACAAAAACCGAAAGTAGTTTGGCTATTATTATTTTGTCCTTAATATCATTAATTTCTTCGATAATCCGAAGAAACAATTTTATTATTGTTGTGTGAACTACTTAAGTAGCCGTAAAGAAATGTACATTCAGCGCTTGACTGTAAACAAGTCTAGAATGCTTTACATGGTCAGGGGCCAGAGCTGCAGCTGATCACTCCTTCCTGTCCCACTTCCCTGACGTACTGGGGATAATTTTAGGATATTCAAAAATAAACACAACCGTTTTGAAAATAGTTTTGACTGAAATGATTAATAAAAACGTCAAAACTATCAAGAAGCATCGTAAAATCATAAAAATATGAACATTAGAAACCAGCAAAAAAAAAAAAAAAAAAAAAAAACAGTTGAACTGTAAAACAAATATCATCACCACTAATATTTCAAATAGCCTTTTGTATTTAATGTAATTGTATTTAAAAGGGTCTTAAGCATTACAATTAACCATTTATGAAATGTTATGCTGGTTTAAGTAAGTCATCTGGAGTGTGTGTACAAATAAGTTATCTTTGTAGAGGGGAGCTTATTCAAACCTGTAAAAATGTCAGTTCTGCATCTGTACAGTGGGCTCATAGAATTCAGTTTGCAAAAACTCCTTTGCCTTTAGCAGGGTAGGCCGACATGCCTGCACATATCTGATCTTGTACAGGAGTCTATTGATGATCTGACTCGTATATGAATTTAATCTAAAATAAAGCTAACATTAGAAAGGTGTTCTAGACAATGTTAAAAATAAGTGATCTGTGGAAAGGAACACTATGTCTCAGTTCAACCAGCTGGTACATGCCAAGTGCTGAACAAGAACATGACCTTATATTTAATGTCACGCAGGGCTACAGTGTCTAATGTGACACCTGAAACATTCTGCACATTACTTCCCATCAACAACTTATATTTAAACAGCAAGAGCAGATATTCACATGCTAAATATGCTCATTACAATATCTTTTGAATTGCAAAGGAAAATATTGCAATGGAGGTCGATTCCTCTAGAGGGCAACATAACTCTTCATTGATATTTTTTCAACAGATAGCATTCTGGCTAAGCCATAACAGAACATGATCAGCAGAATCCTTGCACAGCTGGTGGGAAGAGAAGAGAAGGACAGTGATGTTGCAGAAGAAACTGATAACTGTGCAAACCTCCTCGAGTTCGATGATGGAGAATGGGTTATCATAAAGATACACGGTGAGTTATTTTGGTTATAATCTGCAGTTACTGATAAAAGTTAACTGATTTTTACAGTTCAATAATTCTTATGTTTATGAATGTAAATAGTAATCACATCTTATTACACAAGTGTGAGAGTCATTACTTCCATTTCTTGCATCTAGGTGTGTTATAGTAGCTATATAGGGGAGACTGGGGCACTTCACTGAACATAAAAGCATGGCATGTTGACACACTGTATGGGACAATCTGTCAAAACTTAATATGCCATTATTTCAACTTATTTGAAATGTTTGGCAAAAATAAAACAGTAAAACAATTCATGAAAAATGCAAAAGTTAACATACAAAATATCAAACCATTAGTCAAGACATATTGTAATACATAAGTTATATAAACCTGTATCGTTTTTAAAAATATATGACAAAAATAACCTTGTCCTGAGCAGTTAAAATAAGTTTTAGTTCAAATCAACCAAACTATCTTGAATGTATGTTAGTGTGGTTTTGTGTTCAGTTGTTTATCCAACAGCTATAGCAAAACTGTATAGAAATTTTCTTAAAAATTCCACTGATAGAGAAACCACACGTGTAATTTTGATTTTAAAACTTATGCCCTCGGTTTCACAGACGAGGCTTAAGCATAGTCCCAGACTAAAATGCATGTTTGAGCTTTTTTAAAGGGTTAGTCCACCCAAAAATGAAAATTCTGTCATTAATTGCTCACCCCCCTGTCGTTCCACACCCGTAAGAACACAAATTAAGATATTTTTCATCAAATCCTAGAGTTTTTTTCCCACATAGAAAGCAACGTAATTACCGTCATTCAAAGTCCAGAAAAGTAGTAAAAAAAGTTAAAATAGTCAACGTGACTACAGTGGTTCAACCTTAATGTTAGGAAGTGAATACTTTTTTTTGCGCAAAAACAGGACAAAAATAACGACTTTATTCAACAATATCTTCTCTCCCATCTTTCTGCTACACTGTTACGCCCAGCGCTTCCAGGTTCTACGTTAGAACGTCAGGAGATATTGTTGAATTTTTATATTTAAAATATATCAGTGCCAGTGTTTTGTCTCAATATGCACACTAGTAATGTTTTATAAACAGCTACTTAAATGTCCTAATTGAACTAAGGTCTAATCCTGGCTTAATCTAAGCCCTGTCTGTGAAACCAGGCCATAGTTACTGAGATATTAGTCTCGCGTAGCCAGACCTTCAGACTGACGGCAGAAGGTCTGGACTCCATAGCAGCTTTCATTGGCCAAGGACTGCCCAAGAGGACGTTTGACTGACACGTAATGCAACCAGTCACACATGTTTAGGGGCGTGGAAATGTAAAGATGTCCCTACAATAACAGACCGGCGTGCATCTAATAAATTATTAATTCAAGAACATTGCGCAAGTTTACTGCAACAACGAAGTCTCGAACTTCACATACATTTGAAAACAGTGGTGTTCTTCTTCCACGAGGTGGTTTGGAGCATTTGTATCCAGGCGGACCGTTAAAGAACGTGACACGCACGTCTCCCAGACATCCTGTTGAATTCAACCAGATGACAACTTAGAAAATCCTGAAGTGTTTCCAGTTAAGTGTGCCATATGCATCAGATGTTCAGCCAGCGGTCCGTGGGCGTGACGTCTGAGGCTACTGAGATATCATCTTTGTGGCAAACACCCCTGTGTGACCACCAGAGGCGTATTAGGGGATCATGTGATCAGGGTTTTTGCAAATATTTTCGGATTAATCTGTTTGTACAGTATTAGCAATTACTAGTGTTACTGGATGGAGGTTTTAAAATGACAAGCAATTGTCAAGCGCACAGCGAACATAACGGATTAATGTTACACCACCCCTCCCTATGTCAGCGGTCACCAATGCTAGTAGGGAGCACTCGTTTTCTAAACTGTCAAGTACAGGTACTGTTATTCTGACAATGCCCAACACCAGTGGATCAGAGTGCTTTCAATCACTGCCTTATTGAGGCCTGTAGACCTTAATCTGCCCCTGGTGACAACTGTAGCCTCAGTATCCATTATTGTATAGCTTACTCATTGGGCCTGTGGAAGAATAGGAATAAAAAAAATTGTCCTATGAATTTAAGTGTAGACTCTGTTCTGAATTATGCCTAATTGGATAATTAGTAATGTTGTTGACTTGAAGTAATTTATGCTTCCTGTGCAGAGAATCAGTCACTTGGCTCAGCTGACACAAACATTCTTGAGAACCTGTTAATTGAGCACCCCAGCATGTCTGTATACCAGATGAGGCCAGATCAGGGAGACCTTGGTTCGGATGAAGAAACAGAGGACATGGCTAGGTAAGTTTGCAGACAATTCTACATTTTCAGCTAGAATAGAGATAATATTCATTATTTAAGTAACTTAAAATGGCATGTTAGATATGTAACCTATATTTCCATGTTGTCACTGTGGTTATGTTGGCTTGTGGTGTCAATCTACCCCTTTAGGCCCGGGCCAATCAGACGCCACGTTTCTTGGCGGTTAGCAGCATGGGGCAGCCCCTTGCCCTGCAGCACCATTCTGCTCTCAGTGCAGCGTGCCAGAGTCTATAATGAGCACAAAAAGCTGACCCGCGGCGCCCTCAACAGGCAAAACCTCGCAAGAACACGCTATTCACCTTCTGAGCGCCATTACGGCTACTTCAAACAGCCCACTCAGCGCCTGTACAACTATTAAGAAAAATCAAATGCTTCTGAAAGCACTGAATATACAGAATTTGATAAGAGAATAGTCGTTTTAAGGGGGTATATTTGCAAATGATGACATGAAACCATTCCCCTGTAAGACTAGTATGGACTAAGAAAAATGTTTCTTTAAATGCAGTGTAGTATTATTATCTTCAGGAAGAAGTCTCACTGACAGTCTGACACTGAAATAAGCATTTGTTACAAAAGTAACAAGTAATTTGCATTATTAGTCCTTTAGTACTTAAAAGTTTTTAAGCAATGTAATGTTTGTGTGCTTCTATTTTAGCTTAGCTTTGACTGGTGCATGTATAATAAGTGAAAGAAAAAAAAAAAAAACATTGTTTGAAAATAATTCAGTATTGAAGACTGTACTGTACAAGGCATTTTTTTCATCAAGTATTAAAGTAAAATTGTATCTCAATGATACTCGCATGACAAAGCAATATGCTGCGTTTAACGCCGAGAAACTAAGTCTGATGATGTATGTCGTAATTCATATTGTTACAACTGTTATTATTTGACTTTGTATATTTAAATGGCTTTAAATGGTGTTGCTTTTTTATCCTCATGAATATATTTGATAAAACTTTTTAAAAAGTGAAAAATAAATATTTTGTCTTTACATTGCTCATTTATTTTTTATTTTTGTGCAATTTTAGTTACAACAGTCATTCCAGAAGTGTGTGCATCTTCCCCATGAACCTTTTGACTCTCTCAGCATCCACACCATTTGCCCAGTAGCCTCCTTTCTTAAAATGGGAGCCGATAATCATGGCGTTTGCTTGAAGGTATTGGTCCACGTTATCATGTGTTACTCCAGAACCAATGAGGACAGGAATCCGTACAGACTGGGTAACCTCTGTTAAACAAACAGGACTTAAAACATGAGTATGAGGACATCTTTCTGATACATGCATGCATAAAAATACAAAAACATGTTGTTCCTTCATTGTAATGAGGATTTTGGCAGACTGTGCCTCATCCTCCATCTGACAGCTTCCCCAGTCCAATGGATCAGAACTAAGGAAGGCAATAGGCACAAGTCCAAAGTAGGCAGCAGGGCAGTGGCAGACTAGACTGGGCCTGGTTTTCATGCCTATGTTTACAGCCTTCCATGATCACCAGCCATCTGGAAGTGGGATTTAAAATAGCTGGCAGTGTGGTATCTATGTTAGCTCATACAAGGCCATTGGTTTTGAGGAAGGGCAGGAAGCAGGCCATCTGCCCACACAGGGCAGTCACCAGGGCCAGGAGACTGTTCAGCATCCTCTCTTTCCAAAGGACACTACTGTCTTGGCTGATGGCTCCGTTAGATACTAGAAGGAGATTAACCTCTAAATTAGCAGATCAACCTTTGAGTGGGACTGAACACTGAGAGTGTCACAAAAGTGTACAGTTTTAACACTAATGATTCCTGGACTTTGCACAAACATACAACTTTGGACAATTGGGGTCTGTAAGATTTTGTTTCTTAAGTCATTTATGCAAACCAAGGCTACGCAAAAATACCGTAAAAACAGTAATACTGTGAAATATTATTACAATTCAAAATAACACTTTTCTGTTTTAATATATTGTAAAGTTTTATTTATTCCTGTGATGGTGAAACTGAATGTTCAGCAGCTATTACTCCATTCTTCAATGTCACGTGACCCTTCAGAAATCAACGTAATGTGCTGATTTTCTGTTCAAGAAACATTTATTATTATTATCAATGATGGAAACAGTTGTGCTGCTTAATATCGTTGGGGAATCTGTGATCTTTTTCAGGATTCTTTGATGAATTGAAAGTTCAATAAATAGCCTTTGTTTGAAATAGAAATTGTATAAATGTGAAAGTAACTTCTGTGTAAACGTATGAATAAAAGTATTACTTTTCTTTAAAATAATATTTAAAGGGCAGTGTAGTAGTGTAAAGGGACACATAAAAACAAAAGTCCTGTTAACTCAAACGTCATGCTGGTCACATGAAAGCCCTGGAAAATTGTTTGTGCATGTGTGACACTGCACACATGTTGTTAAGCATATATCCAATTTAATTTAATGTGTTTTCCTGTATGATAAAGTTATGACTATAAGATACCCTATTTACATCAGTACATTTCTAGTTAGCAACAATGATTTCACTTTGTGATATGTTAGGAAGCTGCAGACATATGTCAGGATGACCCATGAGATAGGTTGATTTGTTCTGAAGCAGATCAAAGTTGAGTGATTCAAACATGCATAGCATACTAGGAATTGATAGACATTCATAATGTTACAAAAGATTTCTATTTTAAATAAACACTTTTCTTTTGAGCTTTCTATTCATCAAATAATAATAATAAAAAAATAGATCACAGTTTTCACTAATATATTAAGCAGCACAACTATTTTCAACAGTGATAATAAGAAGAAATGTTTCTTGAGCAGTGAATCAGAATACTAGAATGATTTCTGAAGGATCACGTGACACTGAAGACTGGCGTAATGGCTGATTAAAATTCAGCTTTGCGTCACAGGAATAAACAACATTTAAAATATATTAAATATTTTAGCTATAATAGTTATTTTAAATTGTAATAATATTTCACATTATTACTGTTTTTACTGTATCTTTGATTTTTTTTTTAAAAATAGCCTTGGTGAGCATAAGAGACTTTAACATTTAAGAATCTTACCAACAAACAGGACATGTCTTGATAGCATAATATCTTAAAAATTGACTTAATAATACATTGAAGACAAAGTATGGACATTAAAAAATACACACAGCACTTTTACACAGTCAAACTAAAGTGTATTATGGCATCAGGCTGCCAGATTCACCCCTCAGTTCCTTTGGATCAGCCTGTGCTCCAGTGGCAGTTCCGGTGACGATGACTCCATCAGAGAGGAAGAACTCAGCTGCTTGGGCTGTTTCAGCTATGCTCACATCTGAAGTCATGGCATGAGCACTGTAACATTATCAAGTATCACACAATGAAGCAGAAACCACCACACTGTGTTGTGCCTCAGTTAGAGCTCTGTGGTCAGCCAGCACGTAATGCAGATCTGATTATACCTGTGCTTCTTTTTGATGTCTGTGAAGATCTGAACGTGCTCTGCTCCAATGTGTCTACGGTAGCGCAGCAGCTCACCAGCGCAAGCATTTAACAGACCTTCGTCTGCAACATGTGAGAACACAAACCCCTCTGCGCGGATAAAATCCAGGTCTGTGGAGAGGCAGAAGTTAATATTAATTAAATATCTTGTCAGAGAATACCTTTGTTTAAAAAGGCATTCGTGATGATACCTGATACCTGAGGCCAGGGCAACAGCCAGTGCTGATTGGTTTGCAGCTGAGAGAATCTGAACACCAAGCGGCCAAGATGGATAAAGGCCCCTGACTGCTGCACACACAGCTGTCATTGATGCACACACTTCTGGTCCCACCTCAAGGGTGTATGGAATATCATGCATGTTTTCAATGATCAGCCCATCCTGTCAGAGAGAATTGTCTGAAATTAGCATAAATTGACCCGGTCGAAAACATAATTTAAAAAAAATCTGATAACATTTAGGCTATCAGAAAGACTGGTTTGATGTAATTTCTTTGACACATTTAAAAGAAAATGGAAAAATATATCTTACTGAATGCTAGTTATGACATTTGCAGGCAAGAAGAGATGAGAAATCCAAAGACTGCTCTGACTTGTTTCCACAAATCGGTTCTTTTGAACTGTTCATTTTAAGGAGCCGGTTTAAGAATTTTTTTTTTATTTTTTTATTTATTATTATTATTATTATTCAAGAAACATAAAAAATATACAAACACCTTCAGGAGAACATTAGAATTAAAAAAATAAAAAGACATTTGTATGTAGAGTCAAATATCTAAAGGAAGTATTAAGAATCATTTACACACATAAGAAGAGGACACATAAAAGACAAGGAAATAAAGGGGTAAGTACCATACATTTTATGGGGAAACAATACTAAGAGATAGATAATCAGGGGAAAAAAAGGTCAATACATGAGAAAGCTGGTAAAACTTGAACATCAGAGCCATTACAAAAGAATCGTTCATATCGTTTTAGGAATTTTGTATTGCTAGTTAAACTGAAAGATTTAAGCAGCGAGTCCACCTCAATCAAAAAATGTGAGAGAGTAAGAAGTGAGCTCATAAATTTCTGTTTATGGATGAAAAATTTGGCAAACAAAATAAAACAATTGAAAATATATTCTTTAGATTTGTTGGAGTCAGTGTAATAACAAATAATATCTTTCAAATTAAAAGATTGTGTATTAATGGGGGTTTTATTTAAATGGGAATATAAGTTGGACAAAAACTTTTGCACCAGTTCACAAGAATAGAATAAATGTATCAATGTTTCGTCTTCGTGACCACAAAACGAGCAAGTACTAAGAATATCAACATATTTGGATATTGTTGAATTAACCGGGTATATCTTATGCAGTATTTTAAAGTGGACTTCTTTGGTCTTATTAGGAATATAATATTTATAGGCTAACAAGCATGCTCTTCTCCAGTTGATATTGTCAATTAGGGCAGCCCAATGGGATCTGCCTCTAGGGCGAATTTGGTCTCTTTTCTGAAAAATCTGTCGGATATGTTTATTATTACATTTCTTGTCATAAATGGCATCCAATAACAAAGCCGACTCCTTTGTATCTTTCTGGTTGTACAATATGTGGCTCTTAACCAGCTGCACTAGACCTGTGGGAATAGCTTTAATCACGGTATTATATTCTTTAAAAGGAATAGGGAAGTCATGAACAGTCATAAAGCATTCATAGGATAAGATATTACCAGAATTGTCAAATAAATTAAACCTCTATTAAACCAGTTAGGGAAAAAGAGAGATATGTTCCTAACAGTTATATTCATATTATTCCACAGAAGAGTTTTGTGTGGTGAGAAATTGTGGATGTAACACAATTTCCATGCAAGAAGAGCCTGCTGATGGAAATTAGATAGTTTAACCGGAGCCGGTTTAAGAATCTGATTCAGCTCTTTACGTCAGTTCCGTCACTTTACGTCATGGGGTGATATTACATGCCCTAAATGAAATGTTACAACAAAGCCATGTGTCCTTTTCGACTACGCTTTTAAGATGTTTATTGTCATTTCATGTTCGGTCCTTTTTTCAGTTCGTTGCCGCTAAGGGCCGTTCACACCCAGAACTATAACGATAGATAACTATACTACACCAACGAATGTTAACGCTCTGTTTATTATAAGTGCCCACTGCAGTTATGTTTTCTGCACTTTAAATGTTCGAGCTCTGATTAGCCGTCATTTTTATCTTTCAAGTAGTCTGCGCTGCAGTTCCATTTTTCACCACAAATTTACATAGTAAAACTGTGGGGCGCTGTAGAGCTAGGGAGGGCGCACTCTCTGCCCCGATTAGTACCATTAAATATGCCTGCCGAAGCCTATCGTTAAATTTTAATATTTCCTGCTCACTTTAGGGGCTAAAAAAAAATAGTCTAAAATATCCGAAAAAAATATTTGTTGCAGAATGATAAAAACATTTACAATTCATTATTCAGTTTATATAGAGGTCTATGTTTGGATGAATATTTTGCTAGGGCTCTGCCCCA
The DNA here is from genome assembly GCA_037101425.1 of Elopichthys bambusa. Taxonomy (NCBI): domain Eukaryota; kingdom Metazoa; phylum Chordata; class Actinopteri; order Cypriniformes; family Xenocyprididae; genus Elopichthys; species Elopichthys bambusa. Next base: position 18,882,824 of record CM074432.1, on the reverse strand, counting down.
TCTGCCATTACAGACGAGCCGCGGCTGCTCGGTTGTCCTCGGGTTATACGAATCAGGAATGCGTTTCCCAAAGCGAACTATGGTCGCAAGTTCATAGTTGGCTAACGATGCTTTCGGGAAACGCACCCCAGACTGTCGGAGATGACTCTCGGTTCAGTGATTCAGATCAAATAGAATCGTTCAAACCGATGCCATACAAGATTCGACACCGGTTGTTCAGTGAAAAGATCCGACTTAAATTAATTATGTATTCGTGAATCAAGCACCGCTAACAATTATTATTATTATTACTTCAGAATGTTAGAAAGCGCGCGATGATTATAATTCTAAACATGTATGATAATGTTAACGTTTTACTTGTACTGAGCACATACAAGTCCTGCGTGGTGGTAAATGTCCGCCTCTCGACAAGCCTCCTGTGTGATCTCTGCGATAGTCGCGCGGTTCAGGGGAGTTCCTGCAAAAGAAAATAATTTAAAAGTTCAGTCTTTCCTCAATGTTAATTTTGTTCTCCCTTGAAATGCCTTACCTGGCAAGGCTCGGACGTGAATCATGCCAATGACATTTGATTTTAAGCGTCCGAAAAGATTAAAAAACTTCATTCCTTAAGCCAACAAAAACCAGATTTGTGTGCGTTTTGCTGATCATGTGACTGGTCAAAGGTTATATACTGACAGAAGTGTGGATCTAATGACAACAACCGCGCTATATCCTCTGTCTATCGGAATCCTCTGATAATATTTTAAAACGCTATATTGTAGTATATTGTGTATTTCTAAGGGGGCGCCAGTCAATATAGTGAAACTGATTTGCCTGGGTAACCCAATAGCAGCAACTGTAACAAAATAATGCGCTATATCAGCTTGACAAGACTTGCCATCTCAAACGGCCAACAGAACGCAAGCAAAACATTACATTTCATGTATAACTAACATTATAGCGCGATTAAATCCATCTATTCAACGTGATCACTCTGATTGTTTACTTCTCGAGCCTGCTAGCCATGTGCTCAACGTACTTCCGCTGTGCCTCAATGCCGCCCCCCCAAGTGACGTCACCAAACACAAGCCTCATTTTGCCGGCAAAATTTTCATGTTTCTAAACTTTGTTTTATTGACCATTAAAAGTTTAACATATAACGTCGGCATTTCGCGTGCTCGCTCCGTGCCGGTGTCAATCGCACATGCGGCATTGATTGCATCGCTTCGCGGTCATTATTAACAGAGCGGGGATTTTAAATGACCCGCGTTCACGGCCCCTTTTAACGACTGCTGGCGGGTTATAAGACAAGGCGCAAAATTACTGGCGCCAGCTCAGAGCGAGCGGACTGCGGAACACATCACAGCCTAGCCATATGCTGCCTGCTTACAGACTGTTTGATCAGTTTTCCTAAATAATGCCTTGTGTCACGCCATCCTAACTTTTGCACTTGAGGATATCCGTGGAGAGAAGGCATTTTCAGAGAGCATCACATTAAGGTACGTGCATTACACAATCATGGGGTTATTATTAAGATCGGCAAAAGTGACATTAAACAAGTAAGGTGTAGTAAATAGGTTTGTGGAAGCAAACTCTGAATTGTTGGATTGCTGAGACTTTAGTTTCTTACTTTTAGCTGTTGCGAGAACGGGTTCAATGAAATGAGGAATAATGATTGGCTCGGCCATTTTCTGACTCCCTTGGGTAGAGCAATGCAAACGTGTAGTTTTATTAAACGATAGTATAAATATCGGCGTGAATTGGCTTTACTTTGAAAATATAGACTTTAAAGTGCATATATCTGTGGTCTTGAAGCGTTCGGTTGTGTTTTTCGTGTAGTTTTGACCTCTTGAACATTGTGCCCAGTTCTACTTCCCCGCGCCCAAACCGCTTTGTGAAGACTTACATGAGGGGGGTTGGGATTAAAAGCCACAAAACGGACTTTTTTATAAAGTAACACTTTTATCTTTTAGGCTCTCGACACTCAAAAAGGTCACAAGCGTGGATATCATGCCAAGCAAGAAAGTGTAAGTTTCGATTTTGTGTCTTTTTAAGGCAGTTTTGACCATCAGTGTGCATGCATGGAAAAGTTACAGCAACGAGTTGGCCTAGTTAGTCACAGAGTTTCAGGCCAATGTGGAAATGTAACAATATCATTTTCGATGCAGACTACGAACAGAGCAGACCAACACTACAAATGAAGCTCCTAAAACCAATTCAGTGCGTCCCAGGAAGAGGAAAGCAGACGTAGCTATTGTAAGGAAACTATTCTTAAACTCTTTATAATACTCATATATAAAACAAAACATAATGAGAGATGAGTCTCTAACTGTTTTGTTTTTGAATTCACAGCATTTACAAGATCCAGATGAGGAGATCACAGAGATGACAAGAAAGAAACCATGTGCATCCCAGGTATGGACGAGTCATGACCAGTGTGTGTATCCATAGGCCTCACTGGGCATCTCATATCAGTGATGCTAAACCAATTTTTCTGTAGATTGCAAAATTACAGAAACATTTCCCCAGTTTCACAATCAAGGCTTAAGCCTAGTCCCAGACTGCATGTTTGAGCTGAAAACAACTTATATTTGACCTATATTAAAATATGCCAGTGCCATTTGGCTCTCAATGGCATTGTCTCAAGATGCACATCAGTAATATTTTTCCTAAGACATGTTTTTAAAAGCTACTATCCTAATCTAAGCCCTGTCTGTGAAACGGGCCACTGAATCTAATATTAAGGCCATAAATATGTCTTGATCATTAACTATTTCCAAATAATATTTTTATTTTGCACACATTTACTCTTATTTGCCTAACATGTTGAAAATGCATATTTGTTAAGAATTACATGAGTCGCATAAAGGCTTCAGCCTATATTTTCAGTTCAAAGTGAAATTTGACAAAAGTAGGTTGCGGCTCAGGATATTACAGTTGGTGGTTTAAAATTTCTATCATTGAACAGCTGTTAAATATGGTCTGGTCTTTCAATGTCTAAAGTGGTAATGGTTGCCTAAATGATGATCATTGCTGCCTATGCCACCTTGGTATTGTGAGTGGTTAGGGTTAATGTCATGGCTTGAAGTTATTTAGGGAGCTTTTTTTTGTGCCATGGAAGGTCCTTTTCAAAATGCCTTTGAATCCTGTCCTAGTTGCAGAGGGCGGGCTTTCATATTTGTTTATATCCGTTAGAGTTTACCTCTCTCTCTCTCTCTCTCTCTTTCTTTCTTTTCACATCTTGTCCTCTTGCTCAGGCCTGCTGGAATCCTGACACAGGTTACACAAGCCCATGCAGGCGGATCCCCACACCTGATGAAGTAGAGGAACCGGTTGCTGTTGGCAGCATGGGATTCACACAGTACGCCTCAGAAAACATTTTCGTCACCCCCACGCGTTCTACCCCTCTGCCGGCCCTCTGGTGAGAGATTTATCTCTTTTTAAACTGCTTTTAGCTACCTTAGATTGGCGTGACTAAATGTTTGCCAATAGAATATCTTGTATGACAAGACACCTTTGTTGACATTCTTTGATATACATTAATGTACATGGGGGGGAAAAAGTGAAACTTTTCTCCATAATTTCTCATAGCTGGGCAAGCAAAGAGGATGTGTGGAACAACCTGCTTCGAAAAGACAAACTCTACTCGCGAGATACTCACGTCATGGAGAGACATCCAAATCTCCAACCCAAAATGAGAGCGATTCTGCTGGATTGGCTAATGGAGGTTTGTGATCATTGTTTAACCATTCACACGTCTTAATCTAATCTGTATAAGAAGGGTGGGGACACTGCAAGTCCCTTCATTTGTCTTAACCTCAAGTTGTTTACAAAGGCTGTTCCTCAAGTTCCCTTAAGTTTTCTTATAATTAAAAGCTAACTGTAGTTAGAGCCCAAAGTACACTTGAATTTTTATGTGAATGCTTCATCCATTTGATAGCTTGCATGAACACATGCAATCGACAACTAGAATGTTTCATCTCTGTACAGTGTCTGTGCCATTTCTCTCCAGAAGTTACAGCAAAAAATATATATTTTCCATTAAAACTACATTTGCGCGCATCTCTCTCATGCAAGCACTCATCAATGTGGCTGCGTCTTGTTGTTGCTGTTTCTAGAAGTTTGTTTCTACTTGATTTGATGCTCCAGAGTAGGATGGGAAATTACCGTCAATATCGATATACTTAATGCTTTATTGTGAAATCTGACAAAATAATGGCGACAATACAGATACCCCTTTTCCACCGACATGGTTCCGGTGTGGGTTCCCAGCCTTTGTCCATTCTCGAACTGTTCTGTGAATTTCCACTGCAGAAAATGGGGTTCCAGGCCAGAAAGATTGTTTCAACTCGGAGCCTAAAAACTTGCTGGTCTTGAATGGAGCGGGGGGCGGAGAAATGCTGTCGCTCTCTGACATTGATCAATGTGATAACGTTGCACTACATTGCTCTATATCTAAATATATAGACTCTGAGTAAATCAACTCTTTCAGTTTAAGTATATCTCCAAAAAGGACGGATAATAGTACCGGGAGTTTATGCGAGCTGCCGGTTCACTGGAATCGTTTCCGGTACTGTGAACGGCAAAACGCATGTGTCGCTCTGTCTGCGCCAACACCGGGACAGTTTGGTTTTTAGACGGTTTATAGTCAGGTAAACAACATGTAACGGCGTTACATCACTGTTCGTTCCTAAAGTCTGTGGAAACACGTGGTCGGTTCACGACCGGTTCCAGTTTGCCTGGCCGAGAACAGGCTCTGGCTCCAGAACGCAAACTATTCTGGTGGAAAAGAGCGAGCTGCTGTGGGAAAAGTACACTATGCAATTTGTCCTAAACATGTTTACATTATGGTGGGAGTGTGTGTGTTCTAGATGTAGGTGTTACAGAAAGTTGCTTGCGTGCATCACGTATGACGTATATGATTTTTAATTGATTACTTACTGAACTTTTATTAAAACCCTATTTAAATAAACTACCTATGTCTGAGTTTATAGAAGTGTCTGTTTATAATAAAACCACACGTGCGCAGGGACATCTAGACAAGTATCTTACCAGACACTGATATTAAAATGGGCTGTTTCTGCAGGCGTTTTTTTTTTTTTTTTTTTGTGCGTCTAATACCATACATATTGAAATGAAATGATAGCCTGCAAAATATTGCTGCAGAAATGGTAGCTCCAGTAGGTCAATCTTATGTCTTCCACCCCCAGCTGCCATACCAAAAACACACAAACCCTGACTTCAAAATGGAAGTACCCCTACGTAACAACCGACTGAACGCATACCCTAGCGTACAAATACATATTGAAGTGATCTTTGGGTTTAGAAATGAGTCTGTTTTCATAGAACAGTTGACTATAAATGAAATTTAAAAACGAGTAGTTTTTCTGTAAGGATTAATGTTTTTTTGTTTTTTTTTTCATAAGCACTGAAATGTTGAATGGTGCTCTTTGACACTGACATCTACTGTCTTTTAGGTTTGTGAGGTATACAAGTTACACAGAGAAACATTTTACTTGGGTCAGGACTACTTTGATCGCTTCATGGCCACACAAGAGAATGTTCTTAAAACAACACTACAGCTTATAGGAATCTCCTGTCTCTTCATTGCTGCCAAAATGGAGGTAAGTTTTACTTTCAGATGCCCTTGTACTTCAGCCTGATCTTCTGATAGGGGCTATTATGGTATCTTATCAGTATAATTTCATGTTTTAAGAACTTTTCAAAGTGCAACTGCAGCACTTGGCAGAATAACGTGAACCTGAAATGTAATTAGACTTATGTTCTTTCCAAAGGAAATTTACCCTCCTAAGGTGCATCAGTTTGCTTACGTTACTGATGGGGCCTGCACTGAGGATGACATTCTTAGCATGGAGGTTATCATCATGAAGGTGGACTATCATAGTTTAACCTCAGTACTGTGCCTAAACCTGCAGCCCTGCTCCTTGTATGGTGTAATGGACTACTTCATTTCTTTTTTTTTTTTTTTTTCTTTTTCTTCAGGAGTTGAATTGGAGTTTGAGTCCTTTAACCCCAGTGGCTTGGCTCAACATCTACATGCAGATGGCCTATCTAAAGGAGACTGCTGAAGTTCTTATAGCCCAGTACCCACAGGCTACATTTGTGCAGATTGCAGAGGTAAGGCGGCACAATTAATCGTGTTAAAATCACAATATGGTGTGAGACTATATTTACCACAAAAAGCTGTGATTCAATTTATATTCTGCACGTGTCGTGTCCTGCAGTGTGAAGGCCTGGCACGGTTTTGTTTTCTACTACACATACTGCAGGTGTCCTTGGGGCTTCTGGTTTTAGCTTTCTCAAAGTTGTTTCCAATATATGAATGCATGAGTCCATTTCAATATGCTTTAAAGGCATAGTCTGCCCAAAAATGGAAATTTACTCACCCTCACAACTAGGGCTGCACAATTAATCGAATTTCTAATTGTGATTACGATTACGGATGCCACGATTTTGTAATTGTTTAAAAGCGCGATTACAAAAAAAACCCACTTGCGTTATTCTGTGTATTTACTTTATGAACTAACTAACAACTAACAAACATGGAAAACAGTGATGGATAGACCTCTCAACCTTATGCTAAGAAGAAAATCCAGCGCGACTTTGAGCGGACCAAGCGAGACATGATTGTTTTTCTGCTCCGCTAGTGACACTGGGCATCAACCACATGGCAAAAGCCAATACTTTTTCATTTACTGTCTACTTTGTATAACTCTTAAACATTTAAAAGGAACCTGATGGAGGACATGCTCAGTCAGTTTTTAAATTCATTCCTATGGAAGTTCAGCGTCATGCTTAACTTGCGTGTGAGTGTGAGGCTCAACTTCCATAGGAATGAACCGAGAACACTCATTCTTCACTTGCTCCGCGCCAACGGACACAGTCAGTCTCTCTCTTGCGCGCTCACTCGCTGTTTAGTGCTGTTTACCGTCCTTGTCATCCTCAATAAATAAAGTTCTTACAGTAACGTGAGGGTGCTTGCAGCGAGTCCGGTGGAGAGAAATCCCCACAACTGACTGCAAACAGGCATTCAGATCTGCCTCCATTTTGTTAGCAACGCCCAACTTCCAACGATCCAATCAATTCCCGAAGGACGAAATCAAGTCTCGCCCTCTCTTTTGAGAAGAGACTAGACGTCACAGTACAGAAGAAAAGACAATCACAACTTCCGCTTCATGCTGACTTTAATGCTATAGAAAAGCAATAAATATTTTTTTTAGGAAGAGTTTTTTCAGCTTTTTTTTTTTTTTTTACATAAAAATATGGCATGCAGTTGCTTCAAACAATGGTATAAAGCTATTCAAAACATCATTCAATTTAATTGTGATAATCATAATTAATAATCGGAATTACAATTTCAAGAGAATAATTGACAATTATGGTTTGTCATCATTGTGCGGCCCTACTCACAAAACTAGGTATTTCTTTCTTACATATTTTGACTTTTTTTTTTTTTTTTTTTTTTTTTTTTTTTTTTAATAATTTTTTTACCTTTGTTCTTTTACCCACATTCTTCAAAATATCATCTTATCTTCCACACAAGAAGGTAAATCATACAGGTTTGTAATGACAAATGCAAATAAATGACAGAATTTTTAAATTCATGTAATTTGAAACTTTTACTATAAGTTAGTATGTGAATGTAGTATATTGAAACAAAACCTGGGTTTTGTGGATAGAAAAGTTTGAAGTAGAACTGGGCGATATAATGATAATTATTGTGATTATAATTTTCCTTGATAAAATTATAAGTTTTACATAACGTTTATGCACCATGCAAATGATGCTGCATATGCGTGTTGCAGACTGTCACACTGGTGCCAGTACCCAGGCTTGGCGTCAAGGGGGGGCTTGAGGGGGCTTAGCCCCCCATGATGATCTCAAGCGCACCCTGCAATGATTGGAACGCAATTTTAAACCAGAACTCCATATCAACCACAAGCTCCTCTGACAATTATAACCGCCCCAAGTCTTGTGTCCTGAATCCAGGACTGCCAGTACCAATTTGCCTAACTGATAAGCGCTGCTGTTTGATGCATATTAGAAGCATTAAACCGCAAACGCACTAAAAGCAGAACGAAGCGGAACTGCTCGTTTGAACAGTGCGCCACACAACATCTATCAGCTCTGCTAAAAACACTGCAGCGTGAGCTTTGAGCAAATGCATTTACTTGCTGTCCATCTCAATCACATGACTGCTAAACAGCGCTGTGAGATCCAGTGAAAAGCGCTCAAGTTCGGTGCAGAGTTCTCCTATACAAACCACAAAACAAATGCTTTGTGACTTAAGGTGGTTTCACACTTTCTTTGATTGCTTGGTCCGAACCAGAGTTTGATTGCTCCCCCCTGCCCCCGCTAGACTGTGTTCAGATTGTGTTATTTGGGAGAAGGCGGCAAAATGCATTGCGTTGCTCATCTCACGTATGTTTTAAACCGTTGGTTTTGCTTTCAAAGCTTCAGTGCACAACTGCACTTGGGTCTATCTGCCGCGTATGTACTGCAAAGAATGCTGAAGGCAAGCAGAAATTGGATATACAGCTCTCTGCTTGCAGTGCATCAGTCATGCTCGTCAGAAAAGTGAGTGAAATGCACAAACGCGCATTTTTATCAAATCATACGTCATTAATAGCGGTTCACTTCCGCTATTTAGTGCATTCGTATCAGCAGCGAACCATGCGAGTTCACATGAACCATACCACAGACCGCCTTTTTTTTTTAAGCTGACTCAGGTACGGTTCGAGGGTGCGCACCAGAGTTCGGAAGACAGCGTTCACATCATCCAAACGAATCAGACTCTGACGTAAGTCAAACCCAGGTGCGCACCATAAGTGTTATTGAGAAGGCAACCTTAAAGCCAGATGAAACAGCGCTGACATTCTCAACAATGTGGAAAACAGGAGAAACAAACCACACATACAATTGAAACAATGCAGTTACCATGGTAATGAGGTAACTTTTTACCATGGTAATGAGGTGCAATGTGTAGTTTTACCTGTGGTTAACAATATATAATATAATATATAACATATATTTTATACAGATGTTATCGTTTTTGTTAATGAACATTTACATCTGCATCCCAACTAAAGCTACTGTCAAATGTGCATTTTTAAAAGACAAAACATGTAACATTAACTTGTGATATGTTCACCTGTTTGGCAAGTGTTTGTCATGTCCTAATGATAAAACCACAATTAACTGTCTGGTTCCTACAACAACAAATCTGCTGATGTTGACTGATGCCCAGCCCTAGTTTGTAGCTTTTTACCAGAATTGGAATGAGGAACATTCAAATGACATGGTCTTTCTTTAGTTTTTCTTTAGTGTTAAGGGTTGAATGTTAAGAATCTACAGCAGAAATATTATTTGTATGGTAATTTAAAAAAAAATTAAGTATATAAAACCAAAAGTTGTCTGGGTTTTAAAAAGTGGTTTGAGACTAAAGGTTTCTCTGGTGATACTTAATGTGTTGGTTTTTTTTTTTTTTTTTTTTTTTTTTTTTTTTTTCTCTCCTCTCTTCTCCTTCCTCTTCTTCATACGTTGAACTTGAGCTGTTGTTTCAGTGTATGAGCCCCTCTTTCGAAGCAGATGTCTCTTTTTACTCACGTGGTTTAGTTACTTATTTTGGCTTTGTCTTTTTGTATAGCTCTTGGATCTGTGTATACTGGATGTAAGAAGTCTGGAGTTCTCTTACGGCCTCCTTGCAGCTTCTGCACTCTTCCACTTCTCTTCTCTAGAGCTAGTCATGAAAGTTTCTGGTATGATTTTTAACTCTTTGAGTGAATTTCTTCTAGTTGGCTCTATTAAATAGAGCGTGTATATTACAAAATGGACCTAGGTGGTTGGAAGTGACCTTTTTATTCATGTTGTACTTTTGGTTCCAGGGCTGAAGTGGTGTGATTTGGAGGAGTGCGTGAGATGGATGGTCCCTTTTGCCATGTCGATTCGTGAAGCAGGCAGCTCAGCCCTCAAGACATTCAAAGGAATTGCAGCAGATGACATGCACAATATACAGACCCATGTACAGTACTTGGAATGGCTGGTAAGTTTTTGCTCAGGCCAGTTTTATATATGCGCACACACTGCCAAAACTTGGGCTTCAGCACTATTATCTGTCTTGTTCTGACAAAAATTTTGCATACATTTGCCCCAGCCACATCTGTTTCTTTCACTTCCTCTTGCCTAAAGTTTTGTTGTTTCTTTTCTTGTTCTTCAGGGAAAGGTGCACTCCTATCAGCTAGCGGACATTGAGAGCAGTCAGAGGTCTCCAGTTCCATCTGGAGTGCTCACACCACCACCCAGCAGTGAGAAGCCAGAGAGCACAGTCTCCTGACTTCCTTTTATGTATGGAATAGGACACAGCCTTGACTGATAAATTTAAGTGAAAATCAACAAATGAATGGCATTACAGGACCAACCCAACCATCACTTCACATGCATTGACATAAGACCAAAAATGTCTTATGCTTATTTGTATTTTTTCATATGAGACTTGAAAGATTGAAAAGTGTTTTTTTTTTTTTTTTTTTTTTTTTTTTTTTTTTTAAATGGTCCAAAGGTTTGGTGTTTTTATTTTTATCTTACAAATGTAGACTACCTGCCAAAATCTCAGAGCTGTCACTGGCTCTGATTGCTGCTAAAAGAGGGTGGGACTGGAGCAGATGGAAAGATGACCACAGAGATCCTCACACAAATATGGGCATGGGTTTCTGTTGCTCAGGTTGCCATTTGGACCAGCAAAACCCTGACAGGTTGTCACGGGGACTCAAGTCTCCACTGCCAGAAAGGACCAGAGAAATCACCAGCTTCAGAAGCTAGGACTCTCCCCCCTTTTTTTTTTTTTTTTTTTTTTTTTTTTAAATATATATTTAAGATTTTCTTTTGGTCGCTTCCCATGTATTTGTAACCAAACTTGACCATTCACTTTTTATAGGTTTGTTTTTTAAATGAGATGCTGCTACATTTCTCTATATCATATGTTTAAATAAAGCCACTGTCTCAGACAGTTTTTATGATTACCATGCTTATTTGTTTCTTGATGTTTATAAAATACTAAATTTTTTTTTTTTTATACATATTTCTATTATATATATGGATCATTTTATATTCCGTTCTAATTAACTTTGTATTTTAAAATAAGTTTTTTTTTTTTTTTTTTTTTTAAATCTGTTTACGATTAAGTTTTATCTGAGAGGAATGAGAGATGAATTTGCAATGCATTCATCTCTTTGGTTGCTCAAAGAAAAAAGTGCTTTAGATGGCAACCATTTAATTTACTAACAAGGCTACATCCTGTAGTGCAGCACCTTTAACTTCATTGGAAAAAAAACTCCAGCATATGTAATTTGACATTGATGTACAGAGGCAGCCTAATTTGTCTTTCTAATGGAACTGGAATGGTTGCATTATGAGTGGCCTTTTATTAAGTTGTCTAATTATCAAAAAACAATCCATGCAGATTTGGCAAAATGTGCACTTGCAGACTGTTTTCCAATATGAGTCAAAAATAGCAGTGTAGCATCATGTGTGAGATCTATGAAACAAAATGGTGAACAGGGCCTGTAATGGCTGTCTTGCTCGTGTATTTACATACACAGTGCCCTCTGCTTGCAGTCTGAGAACGAGTGTTACAGAGAGACCTAGGACATGATCCACTAGATGTCAGTGTGATGCTTTGTCTGTCACGATCAGAAGGCTGGACTTGAGGTCTGTGAGCTCCTCAACAGCTGCTGCTGAGACAAGGGTAATTCATTACATTGCACAGTGACAATCGCTCTGCTGCCTTGGTCTGGCAGTGTTTGGGTGCCGTGTTGGTGACTGGAATCTGCTTAAGGCAATTTAGGTTTGGGCTTTATTATTTCAGTTATTGAAAATGGCAAACTGCTGAATATGCTTTGTGTTATTTCAGTGAAACATTACACACGTGCATTGTTATTCTACAACAATGACCGTTATGCAACATACAGTGCAGATCAGGGTAATTAAAAAACACGTGTTTTGTGGCAGATTAAGCAGTTAATAAAAAAAGGGTTTGGAGATTAGATAGATGAAAGCTTCTCAACCTCAACGATCAATTCATGCAGCTTTGTGTCCCTCATGCTAAGCTCTTAACCTTACTGAGGTTGACAGTGAATTGAGTGCCACGTCGACGTCACTGTTCTGTATTTAACAATGTTGCAGCAGGATGGCTAGCATGCAGTCTCTTAAAAGAGCTGTATGGAGGTCAACATTGAAAAGGAGGAGGGGGCTTCCCCCAGCAGACAGACCCTGGGGGCCGGGGGCCCTCAGGCAGGCAACAGCGCAACAGCTGTTATGTGCTCAATGGCCCCTTTTGTTCTCTCGGCACAGACGCTGGTGGCAGCAGCAGCAGGTGCCCATTGGATGATCTCCCAGCCATCACCGCCAAAAGTCACACCTAGTCGGAGCTCTGTGTCCCCTGTCTGCCACTAATATTCATAATGCCGTGGACTACTATGACATGATCCAATAAAAGAGTTCTCAACAAAGTTCTGGTTAAAATATGTGAGAAATGCTGATTATATTGTTTAACATCGATGCAGAACGTTATGAAGCAATTTTATCCTCAAGAAGAAGCTGTTATTTGTTTAATGTTGGATTTCAGAGTATTGGTTCTGGTTAATGTCTAAAATCTGTTGTTTAAGATCCAAATCTACAGTCTGTAAGCCACTCCATGCAATACTATAGCTAGCAGATGCAAGAACAGGTTTCTTTTCAGACAAACAAAGGGTCAGATTTTCAGTCCTTGAGTGAATTGCTTGTTTGTAATTGTTAATTGAGTAGTTCAGGTGCTGTCAGAGTTGAAATGTATAATCAGCCTACATGCATTAATGAGTTTGTGTTGTGTTGTTCTGTCTCCTGTACGACACCGGGTGGGGAGTAAATTGTTTTAGATAATTCATTTAGATGACTCAGTTTTAAGCAAAATAAACAGGCTTTTCTCGTGTTGTTAGCGAGCCATCTTCATCAAAAGCCCCCTACGGTTCTTAGAGGTGGCGGGGGATAAAAAGCTATATTTACACACAACTTTTCTTCATTTCAAATGAGAACATTCAGTCTTCATTGTCTCATTTTTCACCTAGAACAGTTCAACTAATGGGGTGATTGTGTGTTTTTAATACAATATTGTTAGAATAAAAAGAAGAACATGATTAAGTGAGTCTCTTTATATCATAGAGCAGTCACAAAACAGTCTAATATATATATATATATATATATATATATATATATATATATATATATATATATATATATATATAAATATAAATATAAATCTTTTTTTTATTGCAAAAATAAAACTTTTTTTGTCCCAATATGCAAATTTGGTTTCAACACCATGCTACTACAAAGACACAACATTAAGTAATTTATACCATAAATACATTGAAATATTGTTATTATTGTATTTTTTTAGATGGCTGTTTAGAGCCATTTCCCATCACCTTTTGCTGTGTAACAATCTAGTAAACAATGAACAGGCAGTGGCTAATGCTTAGGACAGTTTATGTTTTAACTCTATTATTGTTGTTCTTTGCTTTCTTGGCTCCAAAGTTTCTCGTCACCTTAATTCTCAATACGATATCATTTTTTAAAAACCGCTATATTGTTTAAAACAATACTAAAGTTCTTACTCTTGTGGTAAAGACTGTGTCCTATGAGCTGTCAAACCCAACTGTCACGGAAGCTTTCCCGCCTAACCACGTGGCAGCAAGTTTGTTTACACACGTGACTCGCTGAGTGGCGCCCACTTCGACGTCATCAACAAAGTCGAGCTAGGCGCGGAAATGCTCAAATCACATCAGCGTGTCATGCGCAGAAACGCAAGTCATTCACAGTTGGAAGACATTTAGCGGTTTATTCAAATCCATCAGGTTAGTTCTCCCCTATCTATTGTCATCAAATGATATTCATAGTGTTTTAATGCAGTGACACACCCGTGGGTCAGTACGATACAAAATATTCAATACTTTTCTCTTCAGGTTTTATGTACCATAAACACATATGTGACCCTGGACCACAAAACCAGTCATATGGGTCTTTTTTTTTTTTAAATTGAGATTTATACATCATCTGAAAGCTGAATAAATATGTTTTCCAGTGATGTATAGTTTGTTAGGATAGGACAATATTTGGCTGAGGGTGCAAAAAAATCAAAATATTGAGAAAGTCACCTTTAAAGTTGTCCAGATGAAGTCCTTAGCAATGCATATCCACTCACAAAAATACATTTTTGATATATTTACGGTAAGAAATTTACAAAATATCTTCACGGAACATAATCTTTACTTAATATCCCAATGATTTTTGGCATAAAAGAAAAATTTTGACCCATACAATGTATTGTTGGCTATTGCTACAGATATACCCGTGTGATTTATGACTGGTTTTGTGCTCCAGGGTCACATATTTCAAACATTTAGGGGAACTTTGGAAGAAAAAACTGCAATCCAGCAATTTACCTGCAATGACTGGGTGAACATTCAGTCATTCTTTTGTTTCTAATCAGGATTTCTTAATTTAATAACCGCCTTCCTTTTAATTCATGAGCACGTTTCAGTTGTTTTTGCCAGGCCTCACAGGAAGTTGAATCTGAATTTTCACCGGAATGATAGGAATAGGAATTTACTGAATTGCAGTTCTAAGTTATTCAGCAAAAGTAACTGCATTCTGGCAAATGAAATTCTCTTTCAACCTGGTCTGTAAAATGAAATTAGCCCTATCTCCATTTGATATTAATATACCAACGCTCGAAACGCCATGCAGTAGGCCTATTGTCTATAAGCATCTAGAAATAATTAACTCATATATTGTCTTTAGTTTATGACCATAATATGTAGATTTCTTTTAACTTCATGCAGTTCTGAAATTCCAAATCCTCTGTGCTCAATTCAGATGCAGCACAACTCTGATTATGCGAAAATGTCTGAATGTGTAATTTCTGTGAAATATTTTCTTGTACTGTGAAAGGATGATGTTACAGCATCTACAGCAACATGGCTTCAAAGTCATAACTTTTGTCTTGGCATATGCAAAGCTCCTGTACAGACTAGTTTGACATATATTAGCATATACCAGAACCCAAAATACATTCATAACTTTTTTTTTTTTTAAAGCGGCCTTTCTGTATACTAAATGGTTAAAGTCTGTTTTGCTTTATGCTTGTTTGATTTTGCCTGCCCCCTCCTTCTAATACTCCCCCTCCTGTTCAGTACAGAAAATACACCCACGGGCTGCAGTGATGTAGAGGTGTTTGTGATAAAATGGTCAAATATTATCTGGAAATGATGTTTTGTTAGTCACTAGAACCAATTATGTCGTCTTCTTTAGTCTGTCAAGATCAACTTAACTTTTCATGTGCATTTCCACAAGAGTTTGTCACATTTGTTCTCAATCTCTATTTTCCCTCTGAACAATGGCACATTCTCGTGAAGCTTATGAGCCAGAGAACAACTGTTAAGCCTGTTTTTAAACATGTGCAGTCCTTCTGTACTGAATACAGAAGAGAGTTATGTATGTGTTGTGTCACATTTCTTCATTTGCATGTTATTTGCTTGTGAATGGATCGCATATGTCCGGGTGAGTTTGTGTTTGCCGCCCCCTTATGGTTGAATAGACAAACTGCTCCACTGATCCGGCATCAGCTGGGCTGAGCTTACTCCAGCTGTCTCTGGGCACTGCTCCCAGTCTATTTAAAACAAGAAGAGGAGGGTGGATATAATCAGGGCTCATCTTTGTTGTATATCAGATTAAGAGGAACCCTTCGTCTGTTCTATGGGGGTGGACAGTAATTTTGCTGTTTTGTTTGCTTGCAAGACAGCATGATATTTCAAAAGTATACAGACAATTGAAAATCTTTCTGCCGCAGAATGAACAAATTTGCGGTTCGGTGTTCAGCATCCTTATGCTGATTTCTTTTTATGCTTAAGCGTTTAGAGTAAAAAGATTTGCGTGGTCTGTGGAAGTCTGAAAATAAATGATCTGATGTCTGAACGGCAATTAAATTTCATAAGAACGCAAAGGCCCACCCCAAAGGCCCACCCCAGATTACCTGATAATAAAGAACATCAGGAAAGATCTGTGTAATGTAATTATGTATGTTTTACTGTAATTGTTGTGCTTGATAGCCTCAGAAAGAAGCTGCAGGCTTTTCGTTTTATTTGTGTTTAGATCATTTGGGACCTCTGTTCCTTTTAGGTATTATGCCGCTGTGTGTGTGTGTGTGTCAAGTGTGAGGGCCGTTTCCTGTCGACTCTGCCGTGTGTATTCTCTGTTCATTGTAATGCCTTTAATTAAAGTGATTTTATTCACAGGCACACAGCTGGCATCGGCGACTTTCCATTAGGCATCTGAGTGGCCGCCTCGCTGGTGGGAGGACCCGCACTGGGGCCGCTTCCTGGGGAACACAATACTAGTTTCATCTCCCCTCTGAGTTTGTTGTGTGTTTTGAATTTATTAATCATTGATTTTAATGCGTGCCTCTTGACAGTGGCAGCTACCCATGCATTAATTAATTCCTGAGATCCTCTTTTACAAAATGGCATTTAGAAACAATGCAGGGTCAGCCAGGGTTGCTTCTGACCTATAAAGAGATGTGCTGAATGCGAAATGTCAAAATTTGCTTTTATTTGTTCGTCGTTGTGGCGCTTCTTCACAGGTTTTATTGGCTCTTTTTCATGTTGATGGCATGGTGATATAATGGCCTATTTTTGTAGCCATTAAAATAGCAGTAAATAAAGTTCTTTATGATTCTGTTGCTCAGGCGTTTTGCTGAAAGCGATTCTTAAACTCACCTGCTTTGCATGTGCTGGCAAGCAGTCAATCGTCGAGCGAATTGTTGGTCTTAAGTTGTGAAGAAAGGTGCTTTGCCACTGACAATAGCTAGACTGTGTTTATCCGTTCAGGTCTCAAGGAAGTATGTTAAAAAATTGCCCTCAGTGAATTGTGTGGATTAAAAAGACAGATTAGATCTCAAAGGATGCATAAGGGAGCCGAATTTGAATGTGGAGCGGGATTTGAATGTATTCAAAGTCGCTTCATTTTTTTTTATTTATCGAAGAAGGGGGGAAAACACTTATTCATCCATTTAAATGAGTAAATAGTCTGTGCGCTTGAAAAGATAAAAGCTATGCTCATAATCCGTATTGACACTCAGAGATGCGGAAAGGAAGAATCCTAAGACCCATCCGCACCCTGCCCCGCTGAAAGGGCCTGATCCTCATTCAGGAGGCAGACCTAATGCTAAAGATTTCCTGACAGATTTCTTTCACTGGATTGATCAGGACATGTTGCTAGTAAGCGAGCGCGCCCAGAGAGACGTTTAAGGGGGTGTTCGGTTAGCAGGTGCTTATCACTTGTCTCAAGGAGCTTCTACCAGCCACAGAGAGCCTGATTGTGTCTGAAGTCGTTTGTTGTGCTTATGGGGCAGAACAGTTGGAGACGCTCGCTCGGTTGTCCTGAAGCGAAAGCCCTGCAGATGTCTTCTTCATTCTGGAGAACTTAAAGGGACAGTTTGCCCCAAAATTAAAATTCGGTCATCATTTACTCATCCTCATGTCCTTCCAAACTTTTTTCTGTGGAAGAAGATATTTTGAAGAGCCGTTTCAAGTTTCAGCTGTTTGTGCTTATACCATAAAAATCAATGTGGTCCAAAACAACTCTACTGGATCCCATAGAAAGTATTATTCCCATAGGGATAAAAAAAAAAAAAAAAAAAGAGAGAGAGAGAGAGAGAGAGAGAGAGAGAGAGAAAAAGTCTTAGTTTAAGAGTTGTGAGTCACAACATTCCAAACTTTGATTTGAAGCATAAAAGTAAAAAGGACAAAGGTGCAAGACTGGTTACCTAACAGCTTTAATAATGGAAAGAACTACTATTCAAAGAAGTATTGTAAATGACAAAGTTGAATTAAAAATAATGGAGAAATACATCAAAACAATAAATTTAGCATAGGGAAACTGACTCTGACAGTGTTTCTTTGGTTCTTTTGGTTCGCTAATGGGGTTATTTTGGTATGATTTGCTTGTTGCCATTCTCTAATTGGTGGATTCATGTGTAATGTTTTTTTTCACCAGGAATTTTGCTATTTAAAAAAAAAAAATAATAATAATAATAATAATAACGAGGACTGAGGGCTTCAACAGAGCATAATGTTATCAATGAGCACAGCAGGTCTGTCTTTAAAAGTTTATTATTAGTTATCATTCAACATCAGTTCTCCTATGGAGAACATGAATGGGGTTTTTAATTCCGGAACCCGACTGTTGCACTCTATT
The DNA here is from genome assembly GCA_037101425.1 of Elopichthys bambusa. NCBI lineage: Eukaryota > Metazoa > Chordata > Actinopteri > Cypriniformes > Xenocyprididae > Elopichthys > Elopichthys bambusa. The sequence continues at coordinate 18,864,536 of CM074432.1, read as the reverse complement.
GACTTTCAGTGTATAGACAAAAGAAAGAAATACATTGAAACATTTCCCGAAATATCTTCTTCAGTGTTCCATAGAAGAAAGAATGTCATACAGGTTTGGAACAATTCACTGTAAATGGTGATGGACTAGACTTTTAATAGCAAATGTGTGAAGGATTCTCTCAGGATCTTTTCAGTATCTCACCGATTGATATCATCACAGTCAGCCATTTTCTCAGTGTGCCTGTCCTCGCCATTTTTCCCACTTTTGTGTGTTTAAGGACCTCCTAAGCTCTGCTAGCCACAAAGCCTAAACGATGCTGCCCTTTCTTTTTCCCTCCATCTCTAAAGAGGGAAGAACAGAGGCAGAGTAAGAGAGAGAAAGAGTGAGCCATCGATCAGTGCCGATCGTTACACGGCCCCGCACCCTGCCTCTCATTGTTTTTTATCTTGTCTCTCAAGCAGGGTGAACCCTTGTTGCCATGGCATCCCCCACACATTGGCGATGGCACTTCAACCCTTTAGCTTAATGATCTCTTGGCTGATAGCCTACTTGTCAGGCTGACTCGCTCTGTCAAGAAGCAAGGAGGATATTTGAATCGCTAGCATAACCATAACATCTCCTTACAAGCTATTTCCACTTTACTTTCACAAAAGCGGGGCAGCTTTTCCCCCCTTCGCCCCAATCACACACGTATATTGGCCCACATTGATTTTTTTATTTCAGACTCCTTGTACTTCAGCATTGTACAAGTCTCCCGATGCCGAGCGAAATCTTATTTTACATGGAATGAAGCCAATTTCCATTCATTCGGTGTCTTTTTTGTTTTTTAGTCATTACTTTAAACCATCACAGTGCTAGCAGATGAGAGCTGAGTGAAGGATTACCGTTCATATAAATAGCTGGCATTGATTCGGCAAAAAGAGAGACTTCTCTGTCATTATGGAGACAGAAAATCCTAATTTAGAAATGTGAACAAAAACGCTGAGCGTTCAATTCAATTCAGTAATCCTCCATATTGCATGAAATCAGAGGTGTCGTGTTACAATGCGCAGTTTAAGTCAGTGTGGAGATTTAGACAAAAGGTAGCGCCTGGAGCTATATCATGATGTACTGAGCTAGAAAATGTGTTCTTAGTCAGTGTTTCATTTCATCTCATTCAATTTTTTTTTTTCATATTTGGAAGTTAGTACCCTCTCTGTTACCTTTTTATTGCGGTATATGTACAGATCTCATTTAAATGTATGCGGTTAAGGCCTTCAATATTGAATCAGAGACACAGAACCTTGGATAGGCCCTCGTTAATTAACGTATTTTCCTTTTCGGTCTCGCTCACTGTTTCTTTCTCATTGTGTCTTTCAGGCGTGCCTAATCGTACATGACTTTGAGGAGACGATGTGCGCTACAATCCCAGCACGTCGTATTTGAATATGGACAGAAACAGATCAGACATTAGCCACTGCTATTGATCCTCAAATAGGGGCCGAGCTGTCTGTTTTAAACGCTGCTGCCCGGTCGATCCCATCTGACCTACTGTTCACAAGGTAAAAAAAAGAAAGAAAACAAAACGGGGAAGATTCTGCTCATAATTGGGTTGCAGCAGCAGTTGCTATTTTCATCGACATGAGAGGCTCATCATCTCCAATAACCAGTATTACAAGATGGAGAGTTCATCCTGCCTTGTTGTACTTAACTGATGTTACACAAAGCCTGATATTTCTCTTCGAGGATGTACAGGCAGCATGTTGTAGGTACATATTCTAGGGCAGTTTATGTCAAATAGGATGTCAAGATACACTACATTCAGTAGTTTGGAGTTGGTAAGATTTTTTAAATGTTTTTGAAAAAAAAACCCATATATATGCCTAGTTTTGTCATGAAACTCTAGATGGCGCAGGCTGATTGGTCCTTAATGCAAACTGATGATATTCTCAGCGTTAACTACTTGGCACAAGCTGATTGGCTCATGTCGCATTTGCAGCCAATGAGCTTGCTGCTCACAACATTTAAATGGCTGTTTAGCATTCACTATAGCGGTTTGCAGCACACTTTCAGAGTTCCTCTGAAATCCTCCACCTTCCCCAGCTCCACCTGTATAAATCTGCTATGGGTAATTTTATATATGCTATTTGTGCAGCAGCAGTATGTCTTGCATACGCACAGCAGCGTATCAGCGTTTGTATTGGCAGTAGCAAGTTCCTGTACTTGCTCTGCAGCAGCAATGATCTGTTCTGCCAAGAACAAATACATTACTGAGTCAGCATTCTGACGTAGAACCCTGAAGCGCTGCACTGTGTGTACTAGGGCTGGGACAATACATCAAATCTTGATTCGCGATAGAAAATATCAGGATCGATCCAGATTCTTTGTCTCTCGAATCGATTCTGAGCTTAGTTTTAACAGCAGATGGCGCTCTAGGCTAGTTTTTAACCACACTCTCAAACGCTCACAAAGAAGACTGCTGGACAGCGCTCGTGCGTTCGGTCATGTAAGTGGTTAAATATACTTGCACCTCTAGTAAGGCTCAGAATGCTTTTATGATGCGAAATTTGTAATTTGCTTGAACCTTTTATGAACTTTATAAATTATTATTTTAGGTTTAAGTGGTGTGTGTAAAGGAACTGGAAGCAGGCAGTGTACGAGTGTTTCCAAAGCAAGTATAGTAATGCCATCTGCTGTTTAAAAACTAAGCTCAGAATCAATTCGAGAGAGAAAATATCAGGATCGATCCAGATTCATTGTATCGATTCAGAATCAATGTATCGCCCCTAGTGTGTACAACGTCAACAGTGGAAGGGAAGATAAGAAATTGTTGAATAAAGTTGTTATTTTTGTTTGTTTTTTGCACATAAAAAGTATTCCCGTCGCTTCATAAAATTAAGGTTGAACCACTGTAGTCACATGGACTATTTTAACAATGTCTTTACCTTTTTGGGCCTTAAAAGTGGTAAATAAATTGCTGTCTATGGAGGGGTCAGAGAGAGAATATATATATATATATATATATATATATAATATATATATATTGATATATAACTGTTACATTTTTTTTCCACTTTTTTTTTCTTTTCTTTGATGGATAGAAAATTTGAAAGAACAATATTTATTCAAAGTATAGTTTTTTTTGTAACAGTGCAAAAGTATTTACTGACACTTTTGATCAGTTGAATGCATTTTTGCTTAATAAAACTATTAATTTCTTTCAAATAAAAATAATCTCTGATTCCAAACTTTTGCATGGTACTGTAAATGTAGCTATTATAATTAATAACATATAAATACTACTCTGGCATCATACTATAACAGTACAGGCTGAGCTTTTAACCAGATGCATACTGAACATACAAAACAAAAACCGCCCTTTGCAAAGTGTTTTAAAATTAAATTAAGTTTACATTGCTGGAAAAATACTATCGGTTATCGTGTTAAACAGCAAATAGCTTATTTAAAATATTTTCTGTTCTCCATGCTTGACAAGTCTCCATGCATGTCAAGTGTAGGTCACCTGATTGCCTACCAGCTCTTGTTATTTATGTATGCATTTTAAATTTGTCCGAGCGAGCACACATCTTCAGATTTTAGTCCTTCGACTCTGATGCGATGTAAATATTAATGCTATGAAATATGCCCGCCGACAGCTTAGGTAAGGATTATTTAAAGTCAGCTCCAAATTTCCATTCGTATCCCTTTGGTATGAATGCATGCACTATTTGCAGGTCTGTGGGACTCCTCTGTTTTGGACTTTTTGGACCACAGCACACAAATACACAAAAACGCTCATTTTAGTAGATCACAGAATAAAAACAGTGCTTTAAAATGCCCTGATTTAATGCTACTCTTATGCAGGATGCTCAGGACAGGGGCTGCACATGCTTTATAGCATTGGCCATGTGCAAGCCTAGCATGTCTTGCAAGTTGCAACTCAAATCCTCTGCTAATCTAACCTTTTTATGCACTCCACTGGTTAGTTGTGATTGTGACAAGGGACCACCTGCCCAAATTAACCCACTTACTTTGTACACCTCTGGACTAGTTGAACAATTTCTTTTTAAAAACATTTTAGTTGTCCCAAATTACATACACTTTTACTATGCACTATATACTCAATGAATTTTAGAAGGCTATTCATCCAGTGCTAGGCTGCATGGATGGGCAGGGAGTTCTTGTCCAGAACAGAACCACACTGCCAATCCAAACTATATGGAGTCATCTTTGACGATAGTGGTCCTGACAGAATAATGCACAAGTATGCAAATTGGGATGCACCTCTTTATTTGTCATTTCTTGTGAAGTGTGAATATGGGGCAACATTGCTTCATCCAACTTCACTGCGTCCTTTTGAGCTCCTGTGACGTCCACAGCTGGTTATGAATAGTCTGTCAGGCAGAGTTGAATAAAGTCAATAAGGAATAACTTCTCCCATTACTATTTGAGGAGGTTAGATGATGGATGCCTTGCATTTACCGCTAAGCGCTAGCTAAAGCACTTATAGCCACTTTTCAACCCCCAGACAAGGCAAAAGTAAGCTTGACTTTTTATCTGCTTTTATCCCAGTGCATACTTGCCGCCTTTAAAAAAAAATCCGTTTTACTATTTTATCCTCCCATAATGTGATATAGCGAGCCAAGCACTTCCTGCATATCATAAGGTATTGAAAGGTACAATTGAATTAGACTAAAGAGCTCTGAAGAATGGAGGGTACTCACATTCTCTTTTTTTGCTGTAAATTGACACTGAAATGGTCTGTCTCACGCCCTCTCAGATGGATAACTTGCATATTAACTGGCTTGAAGCAAATTGTGTCAAAATGGGGCAGAATGCAGTAAATGAGATATCTATCGCTTCAGATCGCATTTCCTCTCATCAGTGGCCTTCTTTATTTCCTCACTCCCGTTAATGGGAGTTTATGACGTCTGCTGATGACCTGACCTTGACTCCTTTTCCACAGCAAATGTACTTTGTTCTACAGAACTAGAGCACAGTTAGTATCCGCCAAATGAAGCGTGTAATTTGTGTTGCAAAACATCTCGTTTCTGACACCTGTGAACTTGTTAAATCAAGGGGCAAAAGCTTACGGTTCTCTCTCTCTCTTTTTTTTTTTTTTTTTTTTGACGTCTTTCAGCTTATATTTTTCTGAGACTTAATCGGGGCCTCTCGTCAGATTGAGACTGTCTGGGAATATCTAACGCTCCCAAAAAAGAAAAGCTTTGAATATACATATGATTAATAATTAATTCCATACTTTATTCCCCTTTGAAAGTTATTATGCAGAATAAATATTTCATTTGAGTACAAGTCTTACATGACAAGTGCGCTAAGACAAGGGATAGTAATGGCACGCAGTTTGACAAGTCTGTGTAGGATTGCGGTCTGAGAGTTGGCCTCCATTTCTTATAAATATAGCATTCAAGAGACGCCTCTATTTTTGGTCATTTCCTATGAATGAATTCCCTTTTCTGACTCCTTAAACATTAGTGGCATAGAGTGTTTTCAGATCAGTCGATCGCGACGGTTGTGTTATTAGCAAGCTTGAATCGGAGCGTCTCTCCCTCATGAATTTGTGAAGTTGTTCCAACTTTAGATGGCTTGATCTGCAATGATGCGGTTTTTGTGCTTGTAAATGTGACAGGGGTTCCTTCTGTTTGAACTGGCTTGTTGTCTGTTGATATCTGTCTTACACCTCCTGATCCATCTGTCTTTCCTCCTCCTCTGCCTCTCTGTCTCCATCTTCTCTCTCTCTCTCTCTCTCTCTCTCTCTCCCCCCCATTTCCTGATGTGCCGCAGAGAGACACAATTATCCACTTCATTTGAGTCGCCGTGATAATGGTTGGCCCAGCCCTCTCGGGGAAATAGGTAACAGTAATTGTGAATGGTGTAATGAGTGTGGAATTGTGAGCGTGCTGGGTGACACCATTAGAATCGACCCGCTCCTGACCTCAACCCCAACAACAAGTGAGACCCCCCCAGCCCTCAAAGCACAGCAACTGCACCGCAGCCATTTCGCTTCTCGGACAATTAATCCCAGCCTTCCTTCCATTTGTATTCCCACTGTTCCTCTCCTTCTCACCTCCTCTCCACTATGAGTTTTGACACACTTAACTGGGCTTTTATCAAGTGCAGTGCAATAAATCAGACAGGATGTGACTTTTCAAGGGTTCACTGGCATGGAAAACTATTGAAATATCAGGGAATTTTGTAAGATTCCATGCTCGGAAAAATCATGAAAATAGATGAAATGTTAACACTTTGCAATAAGTTTCATTTTTTTTTTTCCTTTTTTTAACATTAACTAATGTATTAGATTTGATCAAGTAACCATAAGAAATATTTTTACAGCATTTATTAATTTATTTTAATGTTGATTTCTACATACACTATACTGTGAATTTTGGGGTTGGGGGAAATATGTCTCTTATGCTCACCAAAGCTGCAGTTATTTGATCAAAAACACAGTAAAAATTACAATAAAATATTACTATTTAAAACAACTTAATTTAATTTTTTTTATTTTATTTATTTTATTTTTCCTGTGATGCAAAGCTGAATTTTCAGCATCATTACTTCAATCTTCAGTGTCACATGATCCTTCAGAAATCATAATAATATGCTGATTTGGTAGTCTAGAAACGCTAAGTAAAGGTATTCATTTTTCAGTTTTGATTTCAGTGAAGTATAAATTAACATTATTTATTATATAAACATGAATTAAAATGAACTGGATTAAAATATGCTGTGAAAAGTTCACATTCATTGCTAGTTTATGATATCTAATGCGTTAACAATCGAACCTATTGCAATTGAACCTTAATGTGATTCAACCATATTGTAATCTAATGTATTACCAGTACAATCTTAAGTCATGGAAATGTTTATACTTTAAAATTATGAGTGTATTAAAAAGTGAACAAACCACCAAACTGTAAAATACTTATTGACTATAAATTGCTTTTTTGTGAGTGAATCTTTAATATATATATATATATATATATATATATATATATTTATATATATATGTATATGTGTGTATATATATATATATATATATATATATATATATATATATATATATTTTTTTTTTTTTTTTTTTTTTTTTTTTTAAGTGTTTATCCAGTAATAAAAAATGACTAGAAAAGCAATGGAAAAGTCATTGGTCAAAAGGTGTGGGACCCCTGAAGACCAAAAAGAAACAGGAGTGCTGTGGGTGGCACAGGTTACAGGTTGTTACCAGTTGCCTCGTTGAAGCTGACAGAAAGAGGATGTTTCGCCTCCCTCCAGCCTCCATTTAATCCTGCTGTAGGGTTTCTATTCACCTTTACCTTCCAAAAGCTTCTCCTGCTGCTTTCAGCTGCACGCTACAGCATGTAAGAGGATGCATGTTAGATTTCACCATCGGAGTAGCTTGCACGTTACCCAGAGGTTCTGACACCTTCGCACCTGCAAGCAGACAGGTGAGCGGAGTGCAGCGCAGCGACGTGCCCCAATTATCCACCGTGGCAATGCGTTAGTGAATGATCTGGCTGGAGAGAACGGTGGGGTGCTGAGGAACCGCAGGGGGCCTCCTGACCTGAGGTGCTATTAATCTGGGTGCAGAACAGCTGAGAAACAGCTCCACTTGTGTGTTTGATGAGCCGCTTATCGCGGAGCCCCGCTGCTTCTGAGTGCGGATGTGTTGGGCTCTCTTTTAAAAATGCTTTGTATTAATTAACCCCCTACCCATGGCTCCCCTGTTCAGGCTGATATCTGCTTGGCTTTTGTTCTTAATATACTAACTTGAGGTGAGCCTGCTTTTGCTTGAAGAGTAACCGTGTGGAGTATTTGTGGAATATGTAAGTGCCTGGAAGAACTAGTGAATATGTTCCCAGCTCGAATCAGTTTGTGTCAGTAGTTCCAGTTTCATTTTAGGATTATATAGTGCTCTTTCAGTGCATTTGACTTCAAATCCTTCAGTACTTGTACTTTTTACATCCAATTATCATTAAATTGCCATTAAAAGAACAGTGATTGGGGCTTGTCAGATGCCTAACCATTCACATAATTTCATATTCCTTCTGCTCAGCAAAACAGCTTTTGCTTGTGTGTAATGCTTTTGTGAATCAGGGCCATTTTCTCAGCCTTAATTAAGGGCAGACAACAGGGCCTGTCTTGTAAAACTCAGCTGTACACTTAAACCAGCTGTCACAAAGCTGACATCAGTGTCTTAAATCCCCGGCGAGCAGGCCAGCGGTGACAGCGTTGTGGAAGAAATGTCCTTTGGTGGAAAGCATGATGTAGTCTTAAAGTAAAGCCATGGCATCTTGTGGCAGCCACTAGCCTTTTCGTTTTTAATGAGAAGTCCATATCTGATTACGAGGACACAGATATCCGGCGAACTATTCAGTGTCATGAATAGAAATACTATGAAACTGGAATTAATGTGTGACCTTTGTATAATAACATTTAATTTTGACTGTTTGAACGAAAGCTTAAAGGTGATCTGAACTGCCCTGCGAGGGCTAAAAGAGATTTTCACTATAAAATTGGTTTCAAAGAAAGGTGATGCTAAGTCCACCCATACGATTTTTTACATTTATTACCAGCCTTTATGCCAATTTTATTATAGATGTAATTGGAGAGAAGACTGAAAATAATGGGGAGAAAGGGAGGGGAAATTGGATTTTTTTTTAAATGTCGTGAGCCAGACTTAAAGTTCTGTCATTTGCATGAGCGTCACATCTCAGCTCAGCACAGGTTAAGTTAGGTTTGTATACTACCGTTCAAAAGTTTGGGGTTGGTAAGATTTTTTTTATTGTTTTTGAAAGAAGTCTCTTTTGTTTACCAGGGCTGCATTTATTTGATACAGAATACTGTAAAAAGTAGTATTGGGAAATATTACTATATTGTATTGAAATAGTATTTCAATATTCAAATATAATTTATTCCTGTGATGACAAAGCTGTATCATTTCAGCATCATTACTCCAGTCTTCAGTGACACATGATCCTTCAGAAATCATTCTAATATGATGATTTGCTGCTCAAGAAACATTTCTTATTAATGTCAATACTGAAAACAGTTGTGCTGCTTAATACTGGATTATATTTGGATGCTACCATACATTTTCTTTTTTTTTAAGGATTTAAAAAATATTTTGTATCATTATAAATGCATCATTGGTTTAAATTTTTTTTGCTGACCTCATACCTTTTTTTCGTTAATGAATTCGGATCTTGTGACTTTTTTTTTTTTAATATCCAAGAGCAATTTAAATTTTTTACACTCATTTGGAATGCACTTGAAGTTGTTTCGGAAAAAAAAAAAAAAAAAAAAATCATATAGATATTCTTGATTATTAGTTATTTGTGTTCCCTGGAAATCTAACCAATGACCTTGTGTTGCCAACACAAAGTTGACTTACAGAGGCTGAGAAGAAAAAGAGGATAAAGGGTGAGAACTGAGGAGGAAAGAGTCAGAGGGAGGTGGAAACTAGGAGACAGAGATGGAAGGGGACTAAGAGGTAGACATCTGCTGTCCAGCTGAGCCACCCTCACATTAACTCACTCAAGTGCACACTCTCATTGTCACACTTTCCCAAGGGCCCCTGATATCTAGGTCTGGGGACAAGGAAAGTATATTTCAGTCACGCGCAAAGACAAGCAACAACTAGGCTCTTGCTCGAGCGCGCACACACACACACACACACACACACACACACACAATGAAACTTAATTACACTCAGGCACAACATCTTTTATCCACCTCTTTTTTTTTTTTTAAAGATGGCACAAGGTAACGTCCGAGTTCCTGCATCCAGCCAGCAGATGGCGCTGTTGTCACTGCTTTTTCAGGCACCTGTGGGAAAGGCAGCTGAAATGCCAGCAAAGCCTACAGGGGAGGGTTAAGGATTACTCCTAAAATCACACTCAAATGCCGTTAGCTGAGTAAAGAGAGCTTATTGTTCCCTCAAAGTTTACATGTCAAGGTCATTAGTGAGTCGAGCTCATAGATTTTAGCTTGATGCCATCTTACACTAAGCTGCTCCGCACAATTCCCCAACCATATGTGTGTGTGATCGGGGGTGTGCGACATCATCTAAATAAATCATGCTAAATCATTGTATTCTCAACAGGCTGCCATTGCTTGCCAGCAGTTCTCTTCCTTTTCGTTGCCTCAGCCGCGTTCAAACAGCACTTTGCCTTCTAAAAACTACAGAAGAACGAAACCCGTCCTCATCCAAGCGGCCCCTATTGAAACGAGGGTGCACGCACACAGACGCATGGCGTTTCTGTGGATTTAAAAGCAGTCAGGCACATTATCAGGCTGTGCTCAGTCAAGCTCAAACATTCCATAACCTCAACCTTCTCCCTGACCCCTCCCTGCTTTTAACAACTGCCGACATAGTTTTGTGCTGTTATGTGATCATGCTCGGATGAAATCTGTCAAACAGCCCCCTGAGTTATTAGGCTGTCTACGTCTGACCTTTCCGCAATCAAAGATATATGACTTAAGGGCTCAGATTTGCCATGGCAACGGGTCCAATTTGCCGCCGTGAGAAAAGGTCTAATTGTTGCAGAAATTTAATGATCTAGCGCGACATCGGGGGCTGTGAGATTTTATGAACTGTTTACGCTATAATTTTCTTTTGTTAATGCATTCCCTGCTTAACCCTTCCGTTGCCGGCCGCCTGGAGCTGGAAAGGGGGGTGTTCGGAGCGGGAAAGAAAAGGATGCTGTGTATTAGGAGGGGAGATCTGTATGCATTCATGTACTTCAACCTGTTTGCAGCTCTTTCGTTCGGAAGGTGAAAATAGGGCAGCTCTGTTTCCATGAAAAAGCTCAGTATTATCACCCCACCAATGTAGACATCAGTAATATATTCTACAAGGTCAAAGACAACTGAAATTAAAATGTCTAATCAGTTAATTTGTTTTATTGCGGGGGACTGGTGCGTGATTGGACACAGGCGAGGCGGACGAGAGAGGGTGAGAGATAGATGGAGGGTGTGCAGATGCTTAGATATGCACACTGATATTTTGACTGCTCTTGATGTGGGGAAGTATGGCTGTGTTATTCTGTCATTGAATGTTGATGAACCTCTGACTCCCCTCTCTCTGTCTGTCTTTTTTTGTTTTCCGCCCTTTCCCGCCTCCTTTTTTTTCAATCTGTGTTACATTCATACAAGACTGATTTTATTAGTTTGCTGAAATAGACTTATATTTTATATCTCATTAAATATTCAAAATAAATTCAGCATATTTGATACGTTCATACATATTCAGATTCAGTAACAAGGATCAGAATATTTTGATTGAGCCTATACAGCGAAGAATATTTTGAATTTTCTTTTTGCGTTCCATTCAGAGGAACGAGTTGAATTACAATTGATCTCATTGTTTTCTTATTGCTCTTTAGATTTTTGCTGGGCTGCCAGCACCATTCTGTCATGAAATATTTTAGTTAGATGAAGCCTTTGGATTCGTTATTGTACTTTATAGGTTGAAGTATTTTGTATATTGTTTCAGTGAATTTAGACTTGACTTTTTAATATCTTTCCTGTCAGTTTCATCCGATATAATGTGAAATGGTGTTTAGGCAGGTAAGACTTTTATAGATATTTATTTGTCTTGGAACATAATACCATCCCTTTTTAAGAAATGGTTTGAGGGAGAGCGCTTTTGTTCAGTATTCTTTGACTATTTAATTGCATGGTTTGGGTGAATGTGACCTCCATTAGGTTCAGTAAAGAGGAACGGACCTCTGCTGTTTGTTTTACTTAAATTCTCAGTAGAAGAGGACTGGCCTTGATTTATTAGCGCTCAGTGTCAAATGACCATGATGAAGTACATTTCCATTTTAAAAGACTTCAGCACTCAATCTGGAAAAGTTACGATGGAAACAAACAACATGATTAGTCGGTGAAGGAGAGAGGGGCACTATATTGAGATCTAAGGGAGAAAGAGCAATGACCATGTATTAATGGAAGGAACTGTCATGTTTCATAATTTATCCATTTAATGTCTGTGTACAATATGCAAATTCATACTTCATTAGAATCAGAATAAAAAAAGACCTCCAGACTAAACTTGCAGGCCTTTAATTAAAAGAAATGTTTCTATTATATATAATATAATATAATATAATATAATATATGTTCAAAATTTGGGGTCAGTAAGATGTTTTGCTTTTTTATTTAATACTTTAATTAGCAAGCATGCATTAAAGTGATCAAAGGTGACAGTGAAGCTTTTACATTGTCAAATAAATGCTGCTATTCATTGAAAAAATATATCACAGTTTCACAGAAATGTTAAGCAGCACAACTCTTTTCAGCATAATAGATATAGATAGATAGATAATAATATGTATCTTGTGCACCAGATCAGCATATTAATGATTTCTGGTGGATCATGTGACTCTGAAAACTGAAGTAATGGCTACTGAAAATTCCATCACAGGAATAAATTGCATTTTAAAATATATTAAAATACAAATATGCTAGGGATGTAACGATACCTTCATGTCACGATTCGATACATATCACGATACTGAACTCACGATACAATATTATTGCAATACTTCAATGCGTATGGTAAAAGGTTAACAAAAAATTAACTGTTGATTAAAATTCTAAATTTGGACTTGATGCTGGTAATCCAGTGCACAGGACAATGTTGGTACCAGAATAAAAATATTCGCTTGCACTCTGTCACTGACTAGATATATTTAAAATAATATAGGCCACTTTTTACTGGTAACACAAGACATTTGGCATTATCAAGACCCACAAATATTCCCCCATTGCATTATTATACATTATATTCAACATTATATATAGTAGTTCAATGTAGTACTGACACTAAAACTCACTTGATTTCTCATTTGATCTCACACAGTTATTTTCATTTTGGTGAACTATACACAATACAGTGTCACTATCCACGATACATATTATTGCATTTTTGCGATATATTGTGACATGATATATTGTTACACCCCTAAAAAATACACTTCTTTTTTATTTGTAATAATGTTTCACAATATGACTTATTACTGCGTTTCATTGTTATTTAATATATAATAATTGTTTGATCAGAAAAACTAAAAAAAAAAAAAAAAATCATACCTACCCCAAACTTTTGTACGATAGTGTATATTATATTATGTTTAGATGTATATGAATAGATGCATATGTTGAAACCGAGCTGTAAAGTTCGACTAGTGCTAAATTGTATGACCAGCTGATGGTGGTTAAAAATACTTTTTGCTTAAAGATTTACCTTTCAAGTTTACATCAGCCTACACAAACTTGTCATTGTGATGCATGCAAGGTGAGGAGGTGTGTGTGTGTGTGTGTGTGTGCACGCCGGCTGCTCTCCAGCACAGTGATGAAGTGATTTTTAAATGAAAATACACCTGTCTTTAGGACAAATACGTGGCACTAATTACTTGTCTAACCTAAATCTCCTACTGCCAGATGTTGCTAAAATACAGAGAGACAGAGACAAATTGTGCGCCACTCTTTCAGCCAGTGCACAAATATAGACGTTTAAATCATTTTTTCCTTGACCCTGTTTGAGAGGCATTCAATGTGAGCACTAAGTCAAGGCTGAGACTAATTGTAACGGTATGGTAGGTATCGCCTAATCTTGTCTCTCTCCAGTCTGTCCCTGACATAAGAGGGATTATACTCTTATCTAAGCCCCTCCTTGTGTTCCCCTACTCTCCAATTCACATTTCTATTTCAGTTACGTCCTTTTCACCTCTCCTTACCCGTCCTGCCCTCCTCTCCATCGCTCCACCTCTCCTCGCAGTCAATGACTTATACAAAGTGCTGAAGAATTTCGAGGCATGCGTTAGATTCGCAGAGACCCTCGAAAAACTAGCGAGGTGTCAGTTACAGTAACCTGGTAAGAGCCAGCCAGGAAGATGAAGACAAATCTTTCCCGTGACTGCTCACTACCAACAAAAGGGCCTGATGGAGAAATCAACCCCCGAGCTCTCATTCTCATCTTCTCTTCCTTTCACTACCTCTTTCCCATTTCCTAACTGTCTATATTTGAATTCTGTATGAGGGGGAAATTACGTTCGGCCACCACAAACAGCCTGCCTCTCCTTTACTTTAAAAGACAGGATAATGAGAGAGAATATCTATTTGCTCAGCGTAATGTGTGTGTTCACACTGATGTTAAGAGACTGGCGCGTCAGCCTGCGTGCACGTTTCTGCAGCGGGAGAGAGGGATAGGACGTGGTCTTGTATGCATTCCGCAAGACTCCACTGTTTGTAATGGGCTGTGTGAAATGTTTCCCTTTTTGTTTTTAAAAAGCGATTCTCATTTAGCACAAGAACACTGAAAACTGTGTCATATTGTTGTGCCCGTGGAGCAAGTTGAGTTTTAAGTGCTTTGCTCAAGGCGCAACAAACATCACTCAGATGAATAGTGGGACATTAGAGCCTGGAGCCCTTCGATTTTAAATCAAAATACAAAATCGGAATTTAAATAACCTTGCTCTTATTCTAGATGTGAAGCTGTTACCTAGTGACTCGGTGGCACCCTGGCTCATGAGAAAGCTCGCACTGAATAACATAAATTCAGCAGTTTTCCTTAGAAGTCTAACACTTTCATTTACAAAGTTTTGCAAAATATGTGGTCTGATTTGATAATGAATTCATGAGTTCAGCATTATCTGCCAGTCATATTATAGTACTGACAGCTCTGTTTATGAATTATATAATCCAAGCCACTAAATTCTGTGCATTTCTTTCTCAAAACTGATGCTGAAAAATGAAAGTGTGCGGATTTTGTGCTGGCCTGCTTAAGTAAAGAGTCTTTTTGAGTTTTTTTTAATCATCATTTAGTTTAATATATAATAAACTGGATTTTCCAGGCAAACAGAATTCCACGTTTTCCCCCACAAAACATGGATTCTGTGTGGGCCTACTTAAGTAAAGAGTCTCAAATGGTCTCAGTGGTCTCAAATGCTGAATTGCCTGAAATACTCTGATTTTGGATGTACAGTGCTAAAAATACATCTTCTCTTTAAACCCTTACAATTACCCTAGATATTTTTTGAAGAAGTTATAGGTTTATAGAGTTATTTGAAGAACAATTCACAAAGTGTACCTCTAGGGAGAAGTTGTCTTTCTACTGTCTTTAATGTCATCTGTCTGTCTCATTTCCTATTATCAGCATATGCTCAGAATGATGATTTCAGACGGACCACCAGTAGTCTGCCCTTAATGGCAGACCATCTTCATTTGACATGTCTCCCACGCCTCCCTGTGAAAAATCAATCAATCATTCTAATTATTTGTGCAAATGTACTAATTAGTTATCAGGTGCCCCCTCCACTTGCCTCCCCAGCATCTTCTGTATTCAAAATAAGCTTCAGCACATGGGAATGGTACAGACCAGCGGCAAATATTTACTATTCCCATCT